>OZ023065.1:22786526-23986526 GCA_963992785.1 Tenthredo livida
CCAGACCTGGTGTATAGCTAGTGGATTCAACATTACTTCCATCTGAGCCCTCAACTTGATTCGTTGTATCGTCCACAGAATTAACTTCGTTGCTAATCGACGGTGTGCCCAAGGTTGGTGGTACCAATGTTGTTGGTCTCGTCTGAGTTGAAGAGGTAACAGGTCTTCTGGTGACCACGGTGTCAGTGATAGTGACCGTGGTGGTAGGCGTCGGTTTTCTCACCGGTGCTTCTGTTGTCGTCAGAGTTTCGTGTACTTGAGAAGGAATTGGTTTTGGCCTAGTTACAATTGGCGTCAGGGTAGTTACCGAAGGTCTACTCGAAACTCCACCAACGTTCGATGTGCCTTGTGTCGTTGACGGTTTGTTGGAAGGTGTTGAGGGTCGTTTGGTCGGATGTTTGATGACGGATGATAGCGTTGTCGGCGTTGTTGGCGTTGTTGGCCTATCTTGTGTAACCGATGGCCGTTGTCCAGTCGACGAAGGCCTGAGCCCACCATGTGGAAGACTCACTGTAGTTGGTATCTTCGTAGGTCGTTGGGTAGCGTTTCTATTTCCAGCAACTGTTGAGGGTCTGCTGGTCGGAGTAACGCTTTCTGAAGAAGGCCGTACATTTACTGGTGTCGTAGCAGTCGTTGATGTCGTGGTGATTCTTTTGACCGGTACACTCGGCGGTTTTTTCGTGGTCCCTGGTGTAGGCCTTCTGTTGGTCGTTGGTCGCGTTGGCCTACGTGTCGTCGTCGTCGTCGTCGGTCTTGTTGTTGTTGTTGTCGTAGTCGTTGCATTCCTTGGAGGAAATCGAGTCCCACTGATAGTTGGTCGAGTTACAGTAGTAGCGATAGGATTGGCAGTCGTATCTCTTATTTTGTTCGTTGTTGCAGTGTTTTGCGAAACCCATGGTTTGGTGACTGGTGGTTTGTTGCCCGATGGCTTGCTGGTTGGCTTCGTATCAATTTTCGTGATATTACGATTGATCGTATTCTGAATCGGCCTAACGGTCGAAGTTGGTTTGTTAACAGACGGCGATGGCTTGGGTCTTGTCATCGCCGGTACCGTTATCGATATTTTCTCAGGAGATTTCGTTGTCGCCGGAAGAGTTGGTCGCGGAGTAGGCAACGGTTTTGACGGATTATTCTGGACCGTCTGAAAGGTCGACAGTCCCATTGAATCAGTAGTCGAGTCTGTGACGGGCCTCGTCGCAAGTTTATCCGTTGAATTGAGACTTACTCTTACCGGTTTTGTAACTGACGGAGGGGTTATTGTCGACAATGGTTTTTCGCTAACTTTTACAGGTTTCTGAGTCACAGCCGGTATCTGTGTTGTTTTAACCACAGCCTCGGTTATCCTGACGGGAGCCTTGGTCGTGATCGATATTGGCTTGGGGGTCGGTTTCGGCGAGTACTCCGGAATATCGTTGCTATCTATGGATCCATGATTGGTGAAAAAGGGTTTCACGGGTTCATCATCGATGCTATTATCGTGATGAAAGATATCGGGTTCTCCATCGATTTTGCAGCAGCTTCCAAAATAGAAACGATCGATGCAAGTTCCCAAATGAGTACCATTGGCCTTGACGCAGGTGAACGCGAACATGCATACGCCAGTCTCTCCAGTCCTTCTCGAAACGCATGGTAAATGTCTGATGTTTCTTCCCGTACCTGTAATCACAAGAAATCCATCATCGTCACATTGATCTACATATCGTCCAGCAACTAACCAGATTTTTATGAATATACATCTGTAAAGCTGGAGCCCGATATCACGTTACTTATGGAACTTAACACGGCCAAGACAACTTGGTGGTTGGCCTGGCTTATTGACTTCCGCGATTCGCGCACATCCCACGCCTAACTGTGCATTTATATGCGCAATGGCCCCCTTAGTATGCAATCGACTTCCCAGCAAGCGATCCAACGCGTTCCAGGTCACTTATTCTGAAGTCTCTGGCTGGACGTCTGCACGGTTCTCACTTGCTCAGCAAATGTGTATAATTAAATGCTAATCAATATTTAGGAAATTTCAATGGAAGATCAGTCTTTCCAGAGGTATCGATCGTCTTCGGCTGGTTTGAGACAGTATAATGAACTATTTACGAAGCATATTACGTTCGCACTTCGCGGAATGATTATTATTCTTCGGAAAAGTTACGTTTTTAAATAAAAGACCTTGACCTGAACGCCGTTGTGTGAAGCGGTCACGCGAACACATCAAAAATTCTGGTAATGTCCAACGCGTAACCACATACCGAATTGGTGTCAGCAAAGGCAAATGGGTATTGAGGTACCGTTACCTTTGAATGTGTGAGTTTGTTACCCGACCAAAAGTGGGTCACAGTCATCGCCTAACGCGTAGCGTTTCTGGTATTTTTTATTTTTTATTTCAATCTTACTGCATTCCTCTTCATCCACCGCACAGAACCGTCCCAAGTGCAGTGAGACGGAGATGAGACGGAGGGGTCAGGATGAAAAGAGAGATAAAAACTAAAGCGGTAAGAAACGCATCCTATACCCAGCACAAGCCTCATGCCTACCTGCCAGATGCCATTATGTACCTGTAGCCGTTACGATTTGGTATTCACGCATTATTTCCCATTATATTACATAGTTTGAAGGAACGAACTTTCAAACGCACTAATAAAACTCGAATTTTCCCATTATCCTCCTTCCACATAATTGAGGTAAGCTAAAACCTATAACTTTACGTTCTTGCGTAGAAAATAAAACAACGAATCTAGCTAACATTTACTTTGAATTGGTCATCCGCTAATTCGCGGTCCATTTATGACTACGAATCCGTACGGACAGACGCAAATCTCAAACTTACAGCCACGTTTTTAACGATCTGAAGAGATCTTAACTCGGCCTTAACATTGGCCAGAAATGAAGGTGAGCCGGCCAAGTGAATGGCAGCTTATATCAGCTCGTTGATTGTGTAACCACGTCTTATATACTGCCCTGAAGGCTTTTCCGAAGAGCATAAGAGCGCCTCAACCAATTGCGTTATTTTTTTTCTTTCTTTTTTCTTTCTGATGTAACTTTTACCGCAAGCAACGTATCGGTCAATGTCTTCTGGCCTCTGGCCTGGCCAATACCCACTTCCGAACGGGTCTGGATCGAAGAAATATAACTGCTCTAAAAAAGGGCCAATTCCTTCCGGCCTAGTTTAAATTTGTCAAAGTGCAAGGTCAGTAGAACGTGTTGCCGATCAAGTTTGGCGAGTGTCCCAAAAATCCTGTCCGCGTAGAATTAGAATGTGTGTCGGCGGAAGTGCGAGTAAGAAAACGTGACTCAGTGTAATGTGCGAAAGAAAGTTAGTGACGTCAAATACACAGTAATATTAGGCATATGAGCCTAAAGTTGGCTCTTTATTACCGCACGTAGGTTTAAAATCAAAAATATAATAAGCCTAAGGCGATACATTCACTGGGAAAGTGAGACGAATCGATGTACCGATGTATCTATTCTACATCCGGAATAATTTCGGCAGGATATAATGAGTACCCGGGCGGTTTGTTACTCATTTGAAAAATTCGTTTTGTACCTAGATACGTATATGCAATGGAATGCACCTAGTGACCCACTTCGAGTACTGACCGGTCCGCCCACGTTACTGGGCTGACCGCAGGTAGGGTCAATGCCAACCACCCATCCTAGGCAACCGTTCCGTTAGATGGCATCGTATAACTTCTAACGATTTGTTACAGGATCATGAAATGTATTTCATCCTGTATGTAAGTATAGTGGTTAACATGGTCGTTCTAGATCAACGAGAAGCCTTCTTTTTCCCTTTTATTTTTATGTAGAATTATTCTTCATAAAAACTTCGCACTATGGGCGACGTGCTGTTTACTTGAAAACGCTAAAAACTTTCAGTTTTATGTTAGACCATCTGCAGGCAATTCAAATGTCGGTACAAATCAATAATCGTATTTTGAAGATTTGAACACACGTGTGATTCCCGATGACTAATTTCCTCGGAACTTCGCGAGTAACGGTTGTGATTTCGGTTAAGCATTTCATCAATGTTTTGCAGTGTAAAGGTGCCAGAAAATTTGTGGGTGTGACTCTTGGCTCGGTACAGCTGATGTCAAGGTAGTATTAAACGCGTGTGGGTCCTATGGCCCAAAAGTAGGTTACATTACTGAGAGAACAGGAGTTCCAAGAACGCGTCTCAACCGCTGTTCAACCGGTTGAAATTTCGGCTCGAATAACATCCTATTCAATAAGCGTATATTTTAATGAACCATGCTTACCTCCAGGCAGAAATTGTGGCATGTATACCGGACTTGCCAAAGTCAGGATTAAAACATTGCACAACACCAGAAGTATACTCCGAAATCTAGTGACCTCCGTCATCTGAAACAAGACAAAATAAGCAAAATTGAATTGAGGAATTTACTTTTTTCTCTTTTCATGGTGATTCAGCATACTAATTAGGACGAAATAACGGTTCAAATATATCTGAGACAAGGATCGATTCATTAGCCGTCGATTTTCATTCCAAAAATCAAGCCCTCTAAAAATTCGGGCATTGAACGTCCGAAGAATGTTCGAGAGATGTTGATCGACGTATTTATCAGCTATTCTGCATAGAAACGGCGGGTTGAATTGAACAGAATTTCAATAGCAGGAATAATTTACGTATATATGCATATAACGTTAAACTTCTTAGGCTGCTACTTTACATGACAAACGAAAAAGTCAATCTGGGTCACAGAATCCTATGGTCCGGAAGTGAAAGTAATTTTCTACCCGAGAGTCACACCGGGATATTCACTATTCATAGGTAAATGATATTTGCGGTTTTATTATTAACAAGAAAAAACTAAGCTTCGTGCGTTCATCCTGCTCCCTTGATCGTATCGCACCGAATTGTACTTCTACGTCTACTCCTACACGTACATCCGTAGCAATGAGAACATTCTCACAGCTTAGTACGCGAAGGGTCATCTACCTTTAATGCAAATTACGATAATCACGTATCTGTTTAACTAGCAGTCAAAGCCCGTCTTCTATCTCGCGTGAATTTCTCCACGTTCAACGTATGTGTACACGAAAAGAAATCGAAATTAAAGACCCTGCGAGCTCCGCTGATGTTTTTTCTTCTTCTTCTTTTTCTTTTTCTCTTCTCCAATCTTATAGCGAGTCTAGGTACTCTCGGTGTTTCATTTTTATATTCGAGGAAGTTGTGCCCAAACGGAGCGGTGAGGTCACCAACCCACGGGGTCGACTCCGGGCTCAAGAAACGCGTAAGTTTTGTGAAGATTTCCGGTTATAAACCACGCCAAGAAATCCTGTCGTGCAAGAAGTTGTTACTTACCAGGGCCAGGTTTATAGATATTTTTAACCAATCCAGAAACTAATTCGAGGCATCATTTGTGTAACGATTAGGAAGTAACGATCGAGGGTTAATGGCTCTCGAGGCTATAGGCACAAAGAAGTGCTAACCAGCTTCAAACTCATAATACAATAGATACTCGGATCTCGAATGATTCTGGGGACTTGAGAGCGCCGTCTTCATGGACCGCAGTAATTACACAACGATACGCTAACTAATATAGGCGCAGAATTTTTCAACTGCCATGAAGAGGCGATCCTAGTCGGTGGCCGGATCACAAAAAGTGTTACAGTTATCCAGAAAGTCTCAGAGTCGCGAGATACTATGATTTGACTATAGAGATCCTCCTTGCCAGAGATGTCGGCAGAGTTGATTCCCTTTTCAGATATTCCAGTTCAAGCAATAAAACACTTAACAAGACAAAGAATGAACCCGGCCCGTCGTCCTTCAGAGCATATTCTAGTACTCACATCTTAAGTGCGGTCGAAATTCCACTCGTAAGATCGCGGATCGTATTTCTGTACTGTAACTCGCGGAACATGCGATCTTCCAGCACACAAATTCATAAATCGACTCGATCCAAGTCGAGGGTTCACGATCTAATCGCTCTTTCCGAACGGCACATAACTAGCACTGATCTTCCGTTATATTCGATGGTTTTTTTCACCGCGTATATATACGAAGATAGGTTGTACTACGAAATTTACAGTGGTCTAAGATAGTGAATATGCAGCAGCGATAAGCGACTCGGATGTTTTCAGTCACGTATATGATCCAACGAAAAGGTCACTCTGATTGTGAAAAGTTAGGATCATGTTTCTGTCCCTCTCTTTCTCATCGGACTACGATCAACAGTCGAAAAGTACTGTTAGAATTGTGGAGAAAAAAAATCGTGTCCGTGCAGTCGCAGACTACGATATCAAGAGCTTTGTACACTTTTGGAAAATAAACTCTGACCACGAATTTGACACCTAGAGTCAACCAACTCTAATCTAGTGCAGCACAGGCTTGGGGAGTTTAATCATTCGGGGGGTAAAAAAAACCATAGATAAGAAGTATCCCAACAGGAATTGGACGGACCGCCAGTAATATCAACTAAGAAAGTCTAGATCCTCATTAAAAAAACTTTATGGGGTCGATTTCGTCCAAGTATCATGTACCTAATGGGTACGACTCTCAACGCTGTAGAACTCCTGACGAAATCATTGGTTGTTTCATAGATGCGAAAATCAATATTTGAGTAACAGTCTTTTCAGAAACGTAACGTGGTTCTAAATCATGTGAAGGAATATGGATTGTGAAAGTCGAATTGATTGCGGTTGAATGTACCGCTATCCATGCAACGGACATACGGGCGACCAAACAGCATGAGCCACGCTTCGGTGAACAGAACTTCGATGCTCTTCTGACACACTAATTTTACACGATCAGGAAAATCGCCGATCGCACGATCTGAACAGGGTTCCAAATCTTGCGTCAATTTTTTTGACCTCATTTTCATCGGCTGTTGTCTGATCGATGATAAACGATTTATCAGATTTTTATGCAAAAGTTGATTAAGCCTATCAATAAGGGTGATAGCAAGCAGAGAAAGTATCGCTACGTGTCTGGTCCTTACCTTATTTGATGTAAACAGCACTGCTGCTCAAGTTCGATCAGAATTCAATAAAGTTGAAAGATTGTATAAGCCTGTGATTAGTTCTTGTCCTTCGACATGTCGCAGGATAATTGGCAAGTTGATTGATTCTAAATCACGCAAGTTTCACACACACATCCTCGTCCGAACCGATCACCGACTCAAACCTCTATTATGGATAGAGTTAAGGACCAGTAGATTTAAACGCGAGATGAATAGACAGTAAATTGCAAAAGATAAAATTGGACGTTTTAATCAGTCCAATATAATTGCGTTTCGAATTAGTCCCCACCTTCTTCCTTCTCGTATTTCTAATCCCGGCAAATGACTGGCATTTTTTAACACGTGGCAAATGGTCAATTGCCATACAGTATAGATACAGAAGATGGTTTCGTCTCGTTATCTTATCGTGTAGAATAATTTCCCTAAATTATTGAACTGGCAAAAATTTTTTTAGCACGCAAAAGTCAGGTCATCCGTTATTCGGATTATGAGACGATGATTTTTACGCAAGTACGCAAAGTGCGCGGGTAGTGATTACGAAGGAGTCGCGGTAAACTACGGGTAGACAGTCGTCGGCGCTTCTTTCAGACTGAATCGCACCTTGCTGCTCCGTAGCGACGTCCTTCGAAGACGGGGAGCCACTTCTGAAAACCCGCTACGGCCTTTGCGTCCGATCGTATAGCCCCCCTAGGCACCGGGCTCACTGCTCGCAAACCAACTAGTGTGCAACATGAGACCAGGGCTATCCCAAGGTGGGTTTAATGCCTTGTACTGTTCCGTGGACTCTAGCAGTTGACGGGGTAGTGGCAATGACCGTTCTCTGGGTCCCCACTTCCACAACCACAACCATGTCGTCGTCCGGGACTTGCTCTGTCTGAAACTCTGTCTTTTCTATACTCGCGAGTAAGAAACTCGCTAGTGTAAATTCAAATGAGAGAAAAAAGAGAGAGAGAGAGAGAGAGAGCGAGAGCGAGGTGAAGAACGTCGAGCTGAAGGGAGGAAAAGAAAGAAATAATAGATTAGAATAGTACGGTGATAATTCGTAAGGCAAATTTTCACCGCGTTCTCAAACGTCTGTTTACTCATGATCATTGCTTTCGAACACTATGCAGCATTGCATCAATGCACCACCAAAAATCACTCTTCAGAACCTCACCTCATTCTTGGTGTGAATAAAATTTCGAAGCTCGTCGAAGGTGAAAACGTTTTCGTATGAATCTGCTGATGAATTTAACTTCTCAGCTCATTTAACAGTAATATAATTGAAAAATGCCAAACCTTGGGTATCACAGCGTCATATATTACATCGATGATTTTGGAAGCAAGGAATCGGATGTGATGATAGTGTGATAGAGTATACTACAAGCATCTAACAGTAAGACTTCCGAATCTGATGAGAAATCGATCAGCGTTTTTGGCAAACACGAATTCTAATTCCGATGGAATATCGATGATCAAATTCAGAGTTGTGTAGCTGTTCTATATTCCTTATAATCCTTTCCTTCCAAAATCCTTGCTGATTATGCGAGGAGCATGTATTTGAGGGTTTATAGTGTGAAGAGCACGAATCAAACATGAAACTGTAAAAAAGGATAAATTTGCGAAGGTAACTGCAGTAGCAACGGTAGTTGAAAAATAAAATTCAAGAATTTTTTGAGATAACGAATTACCAGGTGAAAGATGAATCCTGATGAAGCAGACGAACGCGGTGCTCATCGTATGGCTTTCACACCTTCGGCAGGTAAGCCGTTATCCAGGTGAACAGCTACCTTCCAGATCAACGCAGTCTGTTACCGGCTCATAATACACGTATTCTAATCTACAGCCAGGTTGACCCGAACGTCGATATTTAGCCAAGGAACAGGCAAACGGAAGGCCTTTTCATTCCTCGGCGTCGTTGGTAGAGCAAATTAGTGATTTTCCCATTCTATAATGTATCAATGAAAGCTCAATCTTTCTTTTTCTTTCTACCTTCATTTCGCCCACGTGCTCTTTTGACATACAATATCCTTTTCTGTTAAATGCTTGCAAGGCAAATCGTGTTTCAAAGTCAGGTATTTATACAAGCGAAAAAAATAATCGTAATTCCTGTATGGGAACCCATGGCTTTACTAGCTCGAATATAATCATTGAAAAAAAAGGGAAAATCTGATTCAACAGATTGGAGATTTCTAAAAGAGAAGTCAGAGAGCAAAAACACGTATCGTGTGTCTTCACACGCTATGGGGTTTGTTGAAAATTTTTAAAAATTCATAGTTATCAATGATGAATTATAGGGTACAGCTTTGGTGGGGTTTGTTAATTAAATTTCTATTTTGTTGTATGTCCTTATATGTTTCGTTAAACGTATCCACTCAGCCTTAACAACGACCATCCCGCATACTGTATGATCGATAAAAAATATAATAATAAATTAATCGAGGGTTAACCGTTTGCTCGTGTTTGACAACCGATTAGTTCTCAATTAAAAAGTCCTCCCTCTCACCCCGTTACCCACCCGATTGCTCGAGTGCTGGGCAAACGGAGTAAACCTACCTATCTACACGACCGCGACAGACAACAGAGATAATGGCGTCCGACATATGCTCTGGCCTGGGTCACCCTGTCCACCACCCACTCTGTATAGAAACGAGAGGATCAACCAATCAACATACCCGCGTTAAGCTCGTGGCTGTTGCAATAAATTCCATAATTAAATCAACCGAGGGATGTATTCGTTTCTCCCTGGATTATGGAGAGGCATACCTATCTAGAGTCAAGAAAGAAAAAAAATTCTGGATTCATAGTTCAATACGTATGAAGGATTTACGTAGGATCATAGATTATCGTTTTATCTTATTTCTAAGCTTTCAACCTCGTCATGGAACGCTTTATGGTTTGATAACTTGAACTTGGCCGTCCAATTGCAAGCAATGACACAAGTTATACGCAGGTGTAGGCATACACCTACATAGCACAACGCGTTCAATTGACCGTGGTGATAAATTCGGTTGGCGATAACGAACCGCAATAATGTTATAAAATAAAATGAAGTAAGTAATTAACCGTCGTTATCATGATTCACCTGCAAGCAAAGGATTACTAGGGTTATTGTTTCTGAAAATATCCAAAGGTAACATATGGTCCGACTGCGTGGACGGTTGTAGAGATACGAATAGCGATTTTTTTAAATAAAGTAAAGACAAACGCAAATAAGATCATCAATTATCGATCGAATCATGGTTGATACGTTGACTCGACAGAATCAACGCCGGAAATTAATTTGCTAATAAATAAGTACGCTGTATATGTATCGACTGAAAATTTGGCAAAAAACACTAATCATTCGGGACGCAATATCACAGGTTTTGGCAATATGACCTCGTATAAGTGGTCGATGGCCGATGGTCTACCCTCCGAGGAAATGGGTTCGCACCATGGGGGGTCTTCTTATTACTAAACGAAAACCAGCCCGAGGGTTCGCACCCTGAACAATGTTGTGAACGATTCCGAAGAGATTCTGCGGCAAAGCAAAGTGTCCTCGATTCACATCCGTAAATTCGCTGGTCCTCATTACCAGTAAGAAAGTTTTCACCTGCAGCTATTATTTCAGAGAATTTTCGCGAGGTAAATCCTGAGGGATTATTATGTCGAGTAAGTCACGTCGATAATTTTGTAATCGCGGCCGAATCGCAAACTCGATTAGATATAAATCGCGAACTATGAAAGAGTTTTCGAAAATTTGGAACAAGAAGGGAGATCTGATTCTAGATGGGATAAACGACTGAATCGGAGCTCAATAAAAGCAGCGAAAAAATCAAAGCTCTTCGCATCCCTCAGTCAGATTTATAACTATTGACATAAATTATTAAATTCCCCATCAGTGGGGAAATAGTATAAGCAAGTTTTTTTTTTTTCAAGTCGTATAAAACTACTAGCCCTAACTACCCCCAAAACAGGTTCAATTTTGGTCTTGGAATCAAAAATAAAAACCAAAGACACATTCAAGGAGCGAATACATATACCTATATCATGATTCATGTCAATAGGGTCAATCTATGAAATAACCGGTAGACTGAAGTTCCTCGGATACCGTAGTGAAAACGCGGTACTAAACCTGTACCCAAGTTACTCCTGCATATTAATAAGATTCAACGAGTTAACATACGCTCGTTTGATGCCAACATAGAGCTCAACTTGCGCGATTAATAATCCCATATGACAGACCTCATTCAAGGCTAAATCGAAAATTTATTATTATACACTATGTGGAAGTAAAAGCTGTCATTTTTGTCACACAAAAAATTGATTAAGATAAATCATCTAATAGCTTACCGCATCGTATCTGAATTCAAACTCATCTCTTTGAAATTCTTCACGTTCGATGCAAAGTAAGTTTATTGCAATAATTTACAAGCAAGATAAATTTTCGACAATTCTATTTGAAAAATTCTAATTCACTGCAAGAGTCAGACTGGGATGAATTTCTAGGATGAATTTCTGGAATAAGACAGAAACCTAAAATTGATGTTTGAGTAATAATCGCATTCTATTAGAATGAACAATTAAGTCGAGTTGAATACGAGAGTGAATAAACTGCTTGAACTTCCGCATATTTCCAATACGGCTAGCAATATTTCCTGGCTACCCAGGGCATTGTGTGACTATACCGCTTCAGACTCCACATGCATATTGCTGCTATTGTGGCAAAACTGAGTACGAAAGTTTACATTGGTCTAATACAGAGATTCTTTAAATTGGTATAGAAAAGTTTTTTCTCGTGATATCGATATTCGATATTACCATGCTAACATGAATGATCTGGTTATACGGCGTCAGGAAAACAGTTTCTTAATCTATAGAGAAACGATCGAGATTTTAAGACACAGCTAAAAGCGCTTTTCCACCCTTACTTCAACGAAGATTAGATAAAATTTGATAAACTTTGTCAGCCATGGACATAGTATGTGTATATATTTCTACAGATACTTATTCTGGAGCTAATTTTATCAAAGAGAAATACGAGAGGGATAAAACGTCAGATTATGATCTCATAATAATTCAACAGTCTGTAGCTGCTTATGCATCCTTAATGAACCCTTAGGATTTGGAAATCCTTTAAATGTTCTTAGACCTTACTGTAGGATTACAAGACTCCTTATGCCCCATATATATATATGAGCAATTTTTCTACATGAAAAATCTATAGTCTGATCAGTTTCTGTGAAAACTTTTTTGAGTAGTTTACGAAAAGCGTGACATATCTCTTTGACCTGATCCTAAAAGGACCAAGTGCAAAGGGCAAAAGATAAAGGACATCCAGCAGGGATATGTAACGGAGAGAGAAGAGGGGTCTGATGAACGCGTGCTACAGTTTATAGACGATGTTTGATTGGCTGGCTCCAAGGGATGGATTCGGTTTGATTCGTCTGCGCAGACAGGGGTTGCGTAAATGAGCGCGCGTATATATGGAGGGATCCCGCCACAATCGGTCTCAAGCTCACCTACAACCGTGACATCAGCAACAGGGGAGTTTGCAAGCACGGATCAACTTTTCGACTTTTCAACTTTTGCCAAAACCGATTAAAAAGTCCATTGGAATCGGGCATATCTACTTAAGGCTAGCTGAAAACTTCTCGTGAACCTGTGAACCAGTGAACATCGACACTAAACTGGTGAGTAACCGGTAAACGTAGTCGTATGTACGACGTCTTTGCTAAATAAGTTAATCAGCGACCAGTCGATATTCCTGCAAGGAAATAGAAATGGAAAAAAAATCATATGCACCTATATAAAAATTATATTGCAGCAATATTGAAATGTTGATGCAATGTTGCTACAATATTGCCAAATATTAAATGCTGTCAGGGTAATTTCACTGAAGGAAATCAGGGTGATTTTGATTTTCGATTTGAATCAAAATTCATGAGTTTCTATGTTGGCAGATTTTGTCAATTTATTGCCAATAATCGGGTTGATCACTTCACTTCATTCCCCATTATTTTCGTTTGCCTGCAGGTTTTTGGGATCATTTCTATGAGGGTTTGAAAAATTGTATAAATTCGAAGATACATAACATGAATTCAATTCTGACTTTCGCATTCTGCAAACTTTTGATCTAGGTACCCAACTTTGACTCGTGACAAATAAACTGTATAGAAAGTTACCGTCGAAAAGTATATCTGACTTTGAATTATTTAGCAGTGAAAAACGGAATGACACTTTTTGAGCCTGATGGGGTGTTATTCGATGTGCAACAAAAAGTTTAATCGGGGATAATTCGCGATAGAAAAAATGAAACATGAATTCCAACAACAGTAGAACGGCTTTTTCACTTTTTACCAAACTATCGCAGCTCGTTATACGCGTACTCGTTCGCCTCCTGAATATCTCCCAAGTATAAAAGGTAAATTGAAAAATGAAAGCTCGGTGGTATCCTGAAGAATTTTCCTTGGATGGGTAGTCACTGTAATCGCTTGCATTAAAGCCTTAACTTCTTTTACATAACAAATCAAATTGCTCAGTATTTCGATGCCCTGGGGGTTCTCGGCATCGCCGTAGGCAGGTATGCGTAACGCGCTTTTCTGAAACGATATGAAAATTGAAAATTCAAAAAAGGAATAGCTTTTCTAACGATATAAATACGGAAGACTACTTCAAACGCTGTTTATCATACGGATAATAGTATACAGAAGCCACTTGTCGTCGAAATCACTACCTGTTGCTCGTAGCTCTCATATCCGTTTACGCATCCGCTGCAGATTTGCAAACTGCGATATTCCTTCAAGTCTGAAGGCGAAGAGGTATTCGAACTTTTGCGATAAATTTTTCAATCTATCAATATACGATCAGTCTATAAATTATTTGGAGAATAAATGAATGTCAGATTTCCTAATTTAGATAAATTTAGAAATCTCCGGGGTTTGACGGTGACGCAAATTTACGTAATTGCAGAGGCATTGTATGTACTACAATCTCTCTTGACAAATTCTGAGTTATCTCGTTGGCATTGGCTTAGCTTTTATAATTACTGCTATTTCCTTACTTATAAGGACGAATAATTATATATCACATCTCTGTGTATTTATTTCTGTAAATACGAGACTCATATCACATAATATGGTATAAATGTCGTCAACACGGACAGAGAGGTTTTCTTCAATGCTAGTTCAGCTACCGCTACTGTATGTAATCCTAGCTCAATCCTTATTCAAACAAATTCTCGTACTTATACGTCATTCATTGCCCGGAATTGTTTTCTTCCCAATCCAGTTAACTGGCAGACTTTTTCAGTCAGCGTACGCAAATCTTAGCTTTCCAATTGTTCGAAGTTATACGAATCGTATGGATTGCTATTTGAACAAGATCGGAGAGAATAGCATATTTCTTCGATTCTCGAACCTCATTTGCCTCAATTTTTTTAACGATAACGATATTCATCAAAAAAAAATTGATTTTCCGCAATTCCTGGTTGCATCACTTTCCGTGTTACCATAGAAAGTCGAACTAGGTGTCGGTCTTTTGTGATAGCTGTATTATTTCTCCAAGTATTTTCTCAATATCGTGCGGTTACGAAATGTTACGGAATAAGGAGAACTACGTATAATATTGAAATAAGAAACTAGTAGAAAAACAGGTAAAGTCTTGAAACCCAAGTGCGCAAAGTGTCCCGTGTTTTCAATCCGCGATTACATTTATATGACAACAGATTTCCACCCAACTTATCTTTTGCAATGTTTGAATTTGATCTATACTCTAATCCTTCCGTATACACTTGTTCACGGCATGGAAACATTCACCTCAAAAACTCCAGAAAATTGGCTGATAAAGTCAGTTCAAATCACGTTTGCAGATTTTATTTTCTTTTATTTTTTCAGATGAATTAAACAAATTTCTAGAAACACAAATTTTCGTCAGATATAATCTTCAAAAATAATTTTCAAAATCGATCTAAAATTCCAGAAATTCTGACCAATTTTCTTAAATAATTTGAAATTCGATGAACTGACTTCAACCCACAATCAAATCTTCTTCAATACTGCGAATATATTTCTCAATTTTTATTTTTATTTTCATTTTTAAGTAAAACTATTTTCACCTGCAGGGCTGAAGATTTCCTGGCATGAATTGATCATTTTATAACTAATACAGTATTGTCACGGTCAGAAAATAAAATCTCGTATGGTAGGTAAAGGTGCTGGCCAACCTACAGTGCACCAATTAAAAAGTCTTTCATTTTAGCCAGCTGGAGGTATAACCACCGCTAAAACTCTGAGATGGTCAATTCAGCATTTCGTTCCCCACTAAAGCCGTCTAAATCTTTTTGTATGGTACTTTCATCTTTGTATGTATGAATGTCCGAGATATAAACTGAAAGATGTGTTGAACAAGTCCGGTAGTATTAGCTGATCGTAAAGGTAAATTAATTACTTGGCTTGTGGGCAAAAATAAAAACAAAAAAAAACAAAAAGTCTCAGATCTATACGGGGTTACACAGTGATCATTTTGAGGTAGAAACTTGGTACAGAGGGTCGTCTATGCCAGAAATTTCGGGTTTCGGGAGTAATTTGTCAAATACACCGTGATACCTGTACTACTCTGTCATTCGATTTAATATCACAAGGTTCTAGATGGTCTAAACATTTTTGTAATTTGAACAGAACTGAAATTAGGAGTTCTAATTTCAGAGAAGCATTGCAAATGGTATCCTCTTAAAAGGGAGCATCCGATATCAGACACGAAAAAAAAAAAAAAAAAGAAAAAGAATGAAATAGTACAACGGTCACATGCAGGTTTGATAATAATCGGAGAATTGTACATTTTCTCGTTTTTCTCTGAAATTTTTAGACAGTATTATTCCCTCTACGAATATTTGATTATTTAGGATTGTTTGCAGGACGAATACCGTGTCACTCTGTGCGCAAAAGGTGTGACAATTTTAATTCGAGTAAAGTGTAGAATAATAAATTATCGGCTCCGAAATTTACAGTTGTCCAATCGCTTGAAAAATTTGCGATATTTTCGCATGTCGCATGTAGGGGCCGTGTAGCGAGAAATTGTAATATTGAAGTACAATCACTAGAAATATATTATTCAGTATTGAAATACTCTGGTTTTTCCATTTTCACGCATTCCCATCTACGGTATAAGTACTGACTCACAGTCCTTAGAACGGAAAGTCTACGTGACCGATTTTAAAAACTTGAAAACGAAGAACACCGGAAGTTCAAAATTCCGAAAGCCAAAGATCCGGAGGGGCAAACCTGCGAAACTTTAAATTCACGCATGCCAGTGTCCATTTAATGTTTAATGAGTTGGGCTGTATTGATCATATGAAAACCAATAAGCGGTTAAAAAAATTTCAAAATTTTATCAAATGACCCGATATCTTCAGATTTTTGGGCCTTCCGAGGCCTGGACTCTCGGAGTTTTGAGCTGTCTGCATTCTGAACATTCGAAATATTGAAATTCTGAAATTCGACGTTTCTGAAAATTCAAAATTGCATAAAGAAAAATTGGGAATTTCGACCGTTCGGAGGTATCAAAATTCAGAACTTCATACTATTAACTCCTTGTTCCGGAAGGGTCCATGTGACATGGCTGTGAAAGCCGCATTGTCATTTTCAAGCAAAGCTAAAACTATTTTCATAAGTAGCAACTAACTAACCACCTTAATTTCAATTATCATCATAGTGACTATGAAAATTATAACATATGATGGTGGTACGGTTGAATGGTTCAGAGTATACTCGGTAATCGCGTGGTATATCAAAAGTCGATAATTTATAGACCCGCAGCATCCAGTTCTAACTTATGGAGTTAATTCTAGCCGAGGAACTTCCCTTCATCGATGTTACATAGATGTAGGGAATCCGAAGTTTGAACCTAACATATCGTTCATTGGGATAACTCACACATATCTATATGGCATATATGTATAGTTATACGTGATTTAGATATCACATGAGATAAATGTGCGTGTACAGGTGAATGTTATCAAACACGGAGAATCTTTGCGGCATTAAAAGTTAGCCTCAATGTATAGACTATTCACCGGAAAGTTGGTTCCGTTGATCACGGATTAAGATAAACCTATAGGCAAGTATGCTGGAATCTTCTCACAAAATCTCGTCGCGATTGTTCTGCAGGCATCTTCAACTGTTCACTTTAACATCCCCGAGGCTTCATCTTCAACATCTACCTACGTCGCATATATTTCTAATTTCGATTGTCCAAAGTGTAGATACTGTTCATCTAACGTCACGACAGGCAGCGAATCTTTAGCCATCGAATTTCCAAAATATTTAGCTAATTCAAATGATTTTTAATCCGTGAACTATAGAAGAGTTTGATTTTCAAACTATCCAACGCCGTCATGCGTGTCAATTTTTCTACGCATATTAACTGGCTTAATATCAGATTTTGCTAATTACTGCGATAAGAAAATTGATCGATACTACAACGTGCATCATTCGAAACACGTATTCAATTTAATCCTTGCCTTGAGCCTGGAGAATTACAGCCTTCTGAAAACTCCACCGATCTATTCCGTCCCTATAGCATGGCTTATTTTAGCATATGAAATCGTCTATTGTTTTCAGCCCGGTGATCTTCCTATTTGCGACTCATCGATATTATCGATTAGCCCGAAATAGGAATTCTGCGGAAATATTCTGCAGTGTTGTATGTATTACTGACGTTGCCAATTGCAATTGCATCGTCTAGCAAAGACAAGAGATCTCGCGTGCATCAGTGAGCTATTATTGCCCTAGTCATCATTTTTAAGTATGTTTTTATGGTCTGGCAAATAAGTCATCAGCAGTCGAGATGTTTATCAGTGAGCTATTTGCCTCCTGATAATAGATTCATTATCTTATTAATTGAGTACCCACCTGCCGGAAAGTCCCGTGGAATAATTATCAAATTGCGGCCCCCACCGCGGGTGATCGCGAAATAAACGAAAGAAGAAAAAAAAATTAAGAATGTGAAGTCTTGTAATTAACGAGGTCACCGTACACAAGTAAGACCCACAATGACTCAAGCTACGCAAATCAATCTATAGCGGAAATAAATATGCCAGCGGGAAGTCTGCGGTTTTCCACGAGCAAACGTACTGCATATGGGGCATTCCCGCCCGAACCGAGCTGGCCAAAACCCTGTAAAATATTTCGAATTTTCTTCCTAACTACGTAGTATATTGTCAGTCATCACAAAAAAGCCCGCCACGCCAAGTTTCAGATTTTTTGGCAAATTGGTCTGGTTGTCATCATTTAAAAACTGCAAGACACTGTTCGACCAATCCGATTTGGATGAGATTTGGAAAGCTGAATCTCTGTGAGAATTTTTTTTTTTGAGCCCTCTGGGGGCTCCGGGAAATACATGGCGATTGATTTTTTTTATTTTTGACATATATGTTCTTTTTTTTCTGGCACACATACAGTAGTTTGCAACATCATACTGGCAGGAAAAAAAATGATAAAAATATTGAGGGTTTTGGCCAGCTCGCTTTGGGAGGGAATGTCCCATATACATACATACCTATAAATCGCCATGGTAAAATCCTGTTTTATTTTGGGACACAAAAGGGCGACGAAGGTTGTGTATTTAGATCGGGTGGTTTTAACTCAATTAATCCATCCGATTAATGGCAAATCGCGAAGGTAATTTGGCTGATGGTTCGGCTGTCAATGACAAACAAATTTATAAATCACGCAATACAAATAAAATAATTATTCAACGTCTCTATAAAAATAAACGAATTACCTTAGATGAAGCAAACTGAGCTTCTGCAATCCATTTATTTTTGCCCGAGAGAATTTTAGACCGTTTTTTTCATTCGCACTAGGCTATTTTGCCATTACGACTTGTTAGTCTCGCAGAGAACCGCGAAATCCACCCTCGCGTTACGGCGATAACGAATAATTATTCTTAAGGTAATCAGCTGCGTCTAATTCGGCTAATTATGACGAGTGCAGCATTTCTCGCTTTTCTCACTGTCCGAATTTTTCTTATTCTCTACACATCTACACTTGCTTTTCGTGTCTGTTTCTCAGCTAATTCATTCTAAATTGCGTTATGTCAGCAACAGTTGTTCGAACTTTAGAAAAAATTCATCTTCGAATCTGAGATCGAGAAAACCGACACGTCACTGTAGTTACAGCTATTATCGCTTATCTGAAAATGACAAAATATAATCTTTATAATCGATGATTGTGTTTTCTTTGCTCATCGCAGTATCAAATGAGATCATTGCTATTTCTTTACGAAAATTTATCGAAGTATGTATATTATACGTGCGTAAGTAGGTAACTTCCTTTGATATTAAATTGAGGACATTGATCCAAAAAGAAATTGAATCGGAATATAATTATTCGCAATGAGTCGAAATTCGAATCGAAAATTTTTGTTATCAGTTACTTTGCACGGAGATTTATCAACACGTACTGTAAGTAGCCTGATTTTTCATCGTTTGCATTGTGAATTAGGAACTTTTATAACGCCAGATGAGTTCCAACGATTTCATTAAAATATGCGTTGGATTATTAGAAAAACCTTAAAAAAATACCTGAATAGGTACAATTTGCCCAGAGTAAATACCTCAATTGCGAAAAGCCGCGTAATGACGTGTGTGAATGATATCTGCACAAATATTGTGATTTTTTTTTTTTTTTTCTCAAATCCCACGTGATTACAGCGAATGAGATTTTTCGACGAAAATATTTCAAAGAACTTCTCCGAGTCGCATGAATCTACGAGTTTAATTGTAAATATTGATTCAACAGAAGACAAGCTCGGTAATTATCTCGATTGGATGGGGTAAAAAAAAAAAAAATTCCTGCCGATGATAGTGGCGTTTTATCGTAGCCTCGGTACCGCAGAATCAAGTGTAAGGCTTTAGTTATATATAAGTGTGAATTAGACCGAGTAGAGTTGAATCGAATAATAAATGATAACATATTACCCCTGGATACCCCTGGGGAGATTCTCTGGATAGACAATGTCCTCAGACAATGGGGGGGATCTCATTTAATTCCTACTTACACCCAGGTGAAAGACGTATTACCACAGGTTCGTTCGTTGGGTTGGGCTGAATGGCTGAACTAGGCTGGGTACGAATTACGTACGTCAAACATATGTACGACAAACGTCACAGAGACCTCGATTCCTTATGGGAGTTTGAATTCTGAGGATTTGAAATAGCGATTAATCCAGAAACTGTTCCTCCATAAGCTCGTAAACCCGTTCATTTATAATAGACAATAAGCTGCAGCTCGAAGTTTATCTCGTCGAAGATGAATATCAATAAGTATGTAATTTCAATTAAAATCGAATCAAAATTATTCGCAACTATATAAGATAGATCGAACGATACTTCTCGGATTATGGAATACTATCAAGTTTCAGATATTTATCTACGGTCAATCACCCAGGAAGCGTGTATATACTAAAAGGTTATCGTTACGATGAAAATGGGTATAGATTGAGATATATTGACTGTCTACTCGAACTGATATCGGAGAGTTGTACTTAAGGGCACGTGAAAAAAAAAGCCAGAAAAACAGAAAAACAGAAAAAAAAAAAAAATACGACACACCAAGAGCGATCGATCCGCGAGTCAACAGCCCACTTTTAAGAAGGTCGCCCCATCAAGTATATTCTATGGATACAAGTCAATACGGAAACTATTCACCGTCTCGTACTTCTTGTCAAATAATGGTCAATGCCCTATCAATGTGACCGCGAAATCGGGCCATTCAGCTTGGCTTTAAACAACCTTACGTCGGGTTAAAGGTGCCTCGTTTCCAAACTGGGAAAACCGTGATCCCACGTGTTCTCACACAGGAAGGAACCAATCCATCACAAACTGTCCGCATAAGTTGTCTCCAGTAGCGGTCACTGGTCCGGAAATTTGGTCATAATCCAATTCCTATTAAAACATTCCTCAAAATTTGGGTCGGAGATGTCTATGCAGACAGAGCAGCTGGAATGACGAGACGAAGATCTGGGCTTACGTAATAGGTGATTCAAAAATTGAGAGTATCGTCGGCCTCAATTCACTCACTGAGTTTGAAGAAAACTGAGGAAACCGAAAATCGGGATATAGATAAGAGGAAATTTTCGTCACCGCCTAGCGGTATCAGGAATCACAGTAGGCTAGCTTTTCTGTATGAACCTATTCACGAAATTTGTTCAAGAGCATTTGGTGTCCACGCTAATTCGTCCCTCTAGAGCTAATGAGAGAGAATAAAGTCCTGCGTTTCTTCCGCATTTTCTCTTTCTCTTTTCGTTACTAAATATCTGATACGACAGATGCTGGCGAGATTTTGATTACAATTACATCGAAGTTTTTCATCTTTCGTCCCACTGAATGTCGATGCTTACTTTCTACAGGGTCCTAGAAGTTTACTCATATCATCGAAAAGCGTGGCTTTCTCTACTTTCAGGAATTCCTATTCATGTTGGTCAATCGTTATGATGAATACTTATTCAGTGTCATGAGTCATTTCATTGACGGGATTTAATTAGGCTTTAGACCAATTAACCAAGTGTTTAACACAACGTATACAGGAATAATTAGAACTAGTGCTCAATGCCATGGCCATCTCCATCTTCGATCATTGTGATGTAGTTCTGTTCGCGACATCCGTTCATCAATATTACAATCGCGGGATTGCTTCTGAATGTTGATGATCAAACGACAGGCTAAATCCTTCAGTTTGGTAAAAAATCTGTCATTTCATGTTCCATTCAGTGAAAATGAATACAAAGTGTCTATTAATCCTATATATAGGAATAATACCACAAATTTGAACTACAAATCAATTATTACTGCAAATAATGATTGCCGAATGCCGAGTGCATGAATCATCTTATGTAATACTGACGTCTTTGTGGAAATTTTCTCTCATTATAGTCGAACATGAATAGGCATACAAGATCCCGATATATTTCCCAGGCCTTACAATAGTTTGGTTAAAAGCAGCTGCATTGTGTTTCTTAAACCATTGTCATAATGCAAAATGAGCAATATAATATCGGAGAACTCTATTGATGTCAGACCATTTTGATACCCAAATGTTTCGATGTTTAAAGTGTTTTACCTTCACGAAGTAGGCTAAAGCGAGTAAAGAACGACACCATGCAACTAATTTGAAAAAAAATCTGAGGTACCCAATCGACAACCGCGTGAGATTATCGCGAAAATAAAAATATGGGACTTCGACTATAATTTGGCGAACGGTGTTCTATGGAACGTGGAATTATTTGTATTATCAATCACTGGCTCATCGATTTCTCTGTCTCAGATCGGCATGGGTGAAAAGAAGATGCCGGTGACTTTGAGTCTGCTAACTTGCGTAATCATCCTGATCACATGGAATCCAATCCTGGTCCATGGCGATCCTGACCCAATGGCACGACCCACCAGGCCCAAAGTATTTACTAGTGCCGAAGAGCTGAGGCGATATCTGGACCTCGTCAGAGATTATTATTCCTTAAGTGGGAAGGCTAGGTTCGTCTGAACTCCAGTTATTCATGAAATAAGTCTGTGGATTTCAGAAAATTAATTGCACGAGTATATTCTTTGAATTTTTCCCCAGATACGGCAAGCGCTCCCAAGTTTTACCTATCGCCGAAAACCCATGGGAAGTCGTGCGAATACCATCTGCACAAGCGGGTCTTTTCGCTTTCCGACAACAGCAGCTGGACCAACTACAGCAGATGGAAAACCCGGTGAGCCATCAATTCCAAAGAGAAATTCAGAACCAGCAGCAAGAGCCACAGCAGCAAGAGATCAGACAATTCCAACAGGGTGGACAACAACCGTCCAACTATTTATACGACGTGATGGCCAAGTACTATGACGAACTGCAATAGTGACCTAACAACGATATATCTATTGTTTAATTTGAGCAACGGATTAACATCTTTCACCTTACGAGACTAATCGTCAATTCCGTGATTTTTACGTCCCCGTATTGATGTCGAAACTCCATTTCCGTTCGTGCTACTCCAATCCTTACCTACCTACTCTTTATAAACAATAAATAATTATCCTCGCTTTCCTTCCATTACGAAAGAGCTGTCATACTGTCCCTATGTATATTCTATATTAAAATAATAAATGTATTATAATATTATATTAACTCCCAAAACGGAGATCTGAAATAAACGAGATGGACATCCGTTTTATAGTTATTTAGCCAAGATCTGTGTGGCTTTAGTATTAGCATAACGATAAATATTTCAGTGTGAAACTGATGCCCCTTTAATTACATCAGGAAGACACACAGTGTGGCTGCACCAGCCAAAAATATTTTAATTAAAGTATATAATTGTTTATTTCCGTTTATACTATACATGCAGACATAAATTAGTGATTATTGAACAATTTCTGCGTTGAAGTTAAAATAAATACTAAATTCAAATCAATTATTATCCCTTACAGATTTTTTTATTTTTTATTTTTTCATTGGATATCATTATCAGCGTGGACACATAATACATAGTTAACAAGGTTTTATCAGACGGTCAACGTGGTCCTTTCAATTCTTTCTTTCGCCCATTATCTCAGATGGTTAGAGTGAAGTATCGACAAGTGGTGTTTATTTCGAAGTAATTTGAACCATTCGTTCTCATTTCTGTTGAACACATCCAGCGGATGTAGACCAGTCGCATACGTTTAGATCTGCATTGAAGTGGAGACCAGATGGGCATTTGTGCAACACTTTCTCTCCATGATTGCACTGGTAGAACGAATTGCAATCAGATTCGTGAGCAAAGTAAACTGCATCTTCACCGTTAGTAGCAGGACATTCTGTCAATATGGTTGCTTCGGTTCCCTCTTGGTCAGAACCGGAATCTTCGGGACTAACAGAAGCAGCTTCGGTGTTACTATCTTCATCTTCAATGTCGTCGTTGTTCTCAGTTTCCGGTGATTCACTATCCGGAGAACTGCTTGTCGACTCGGTTTCGGTTGGGTTCGAACTTTCCGATTCATCAGAATCAGCGTCGCTAGAGTCATTCGAATTGCTCTCGCTGCATCCAGCATTTGCAGGCCAATCGCAAACTTGTAACACGGCATTGAATTGCAGATCACCTGGGCATGCGAATTCCACCTTTTCTCCATGATTGCACTTGTAGAACGAGCCACAATCAGATTCATGAGCAATGTGGACTGCATCGCCTTCGTTATCTGCAGGACATTCTGTCGGTACCGTTACCGTAGCTGCTTCTGTGGTATCAGAACCGGAATCTTCGGAATCAGGAGCAACTTCTGTTGCGCTAGCTTCATCATCGTTGTTATCCTCGCTGCCTGACTCTCCTTCATTTGAGCCTGAACTTTCTGACTCATCGGTATCAGAGTTGGCTTCTTCGGAACTGTTCGATTCAGCTTCTGTAGAACTAGCTTCGTTGTCGTTGTCGCTCTCGCTGCTTGAATCGCCTTCGTCTGAGTTCGAACTTTCTGACTCATCGGGATCAGAGTTGGCTTCTTCGGAACTGTCAGATCCAGCTTCTGTAGAACTAGCTTCGTTGTCGTTGTCGCTCTCGCTGCTTGAATCGCCTTCATCTGAGTTCGAACTTTCTGAGACGCCGGAATCAGAGTCGTCTGAGTCATCTGAAATGCTGGAAGTACATCCAGAATTTGCCGGCCAATCGCACACTTGCTTAGCTGCGTTGAACTGTAGGCCTCCTGCGCAACTCATTAGTATTTGTTTTCCGTGATTGCACTGGTAGTACAAACCACAATCAGATTCGTGAGCAATGTGAACCGCGTATTCTCCGTTTTCAGCGGGGCATTCTGTCGGTATTGTCGCCTCTGTTGCCGTGCCATCAGAACTCTCTGCTTCGGAATCACTGGGAGCAGCTTCTGTCGTAGCAGCATCGCTTCCGCTGTCGCTTTCGTCACTCGACTCCGTTTCGGGAGCACTTGAACTTTCTGGGACACCGGAATCAGAGTCGTCGGAGTCGTCTGAAACGCTGGAAGTACATCCAGAATTTGCCGGCCAATCGCACACTTGCTCAGCGGCATTGAAGTATAGACCAGCTGGGCATTCTTGCGTTACTTTCTCTCCAAAATTGCACTTGTAGAACAAACCGCAATCAGATTCATGAGCAATGTGGACTGCGTCGCCTTCGTTAGTCGCAGGACATTCCGTTGGTATTGCCGCGGCTGCCTCTGTGGAATCAGCGGCAGCTTCTGTCGCAGTAATCTCAGCAGCAGCTTCTGTCGTAGCGATTTCAGCGGCAGCTTCTGTCGTGATGATTTCAGCGGCAGCTTCTGTCGCGGTATCTTCAGCGGCAGCTTCTGTCGTACCGTCGTTGCTTTCGTTACCCGACTCAGTTTCGGGAGCGCTTGAACTTGCTTGGACATCGGAATCAGAGTCATCTGAACTGCCTAGAGTACATCCAGCGTCTGCCGGCCAATCGCATACTTGCAATTTGGCATTGAACTCTAGACCACTTGGGCATTCATGCTCTACTTTATTTCCATGATCGCACTTGTAGAACAGATTGCATTTAGATTCGTGAGCAATGTGAGTTGCGTTGCCATCGTTATTTTCGGGACATTCTGTCGGTATCGATGACTCTTCCTCAGCGCTGACCAAAGTGATTGTCAACGCGACCAACAGTACTGTGGCCAAATGGCTAATTCCTGAGACAAAAAGAAAATTCATTCATTAGATACGGATCGAATTCGCAAAGGCTAATTATTCTTTTACGGCTATTAAAAAAAGCGAATTGAGTAGCGTGCCCTTAGGCCAAATATGAGCCGATGTTCTTCCCCGTAGAACTCATAATAGCGCCACTTGCATCTATGTCATCGTTTTATTGGAGTTCTCTACCTTCAGATTATGTAATTGTTTTCATATAATTATATTTTCGACACATACAAACCCAATTTTTGCTTGCAACGGTTGAAATTATTCAAAATTTGACCGAAATGATTATTAAAAAAAAAATGTCGACAATGTGATTCAGTGTGCATAGCGCATTCAATGACTGACAAGTGAAGCCTTAACTCCGACTTCAGAAAATGAGGGAAGACGAAATGTTAGACTAAGAGATTAGAGCGAATGCACCATTCAATTACTATAGCTATATTTACTTGAAATGATACGTACATATTATTCAGATATTTTGAAATTCGGGACAAGCTAGAAAATGCTCAAACCTTCATCCCCTGGCGTTTTCACTCTACTTTCGTAGTACAGTATAAGTTCCGATCTCATACAAAGATTTAATTATATGAAACTCACCTTTCATGTTATGTGTATCCTGAACTATGCACTGATGCTTTGTTTAATTGGTCTCGTCTCAGTCAAGAAGTAATTGCTGAGATCGAAGCACAGTGTCTTTTATAAAGAAAGTCAGCCACCTTATCACTACTCATAGATCATTATCATATCTATAAAATCGTCGTCTATTGTCGGTAGGGTGGAAGGGGATTCGCGAGGGGAATTTGCGATTGTATAGATATCTTAGAACCGTCAAGTTCTTCGTATTTCATTTTATCGGATTTATTCAGCTAAGATTTTGATCGGTCTGATATTTATCGTTATATTTCACAGTACACACATAGGTCGTCACGTATATTGTGTACAATAATGTGATACTGAACCTAATGAGCAAGGTTTTATAAAGGAGTCATAAAAAAATGTAATCGATAAAAATGACCAGTTCATGATGCAGAATTGCCATTTGGCATTTCATAAAGCCCCCAAACGTGGATTTTCATTACACAATAGGTACACGAAAATCGTTCACTTCGTCAATTCTCATATTGCTGATCCAGGCTCTTAATTACCATCTTACTTACCATCGTACTGCAATATTATTTTTTAAACATAACAACATTATAAACAAGGAAGATTCAAAAATGGATTGATTGGGCGGTTCAATTGTGAATTGGGATAGGTGAAAATGGAAATATACCACTCATCCTATTTTCTTTCAAAAATTAATCTGTCCTTGATTATGAATGAGATTACAACTTGTTGTGAATTACGGAAGTAGTGATTCACTTATACCCGTTTAACACACAACGGAAGCTCTATTCATATCAAAATGATAATCTCATCCAGTCAAGAGCTCACTTGTCAATTAAGTAAGGTACGCTCATCTAGTTCCGGGAACGAGTCACGTCTATTTAGATTATGGGATTTTCCGATACTTTTTCGCAATGAATTCAGCTTGTTGAGCGGACTTTGAACTCTGTAGGAGGTAAAGAATTCAAAGTCGTTACTGATAACTAATCACACATAGCTAGCAATGATCAGAAATCGCTAATCGTAAGCTCATCGGACCGCCCACCGATGAATTGCGTGAAAGCCAAGCCTCAATCTATATTTTTGCCAAATACCTACCTGCATTTTGGAATTGTTCGTGAATGCTGAAAAACAATCTTAACGTTCCGTGAAGTTGGAACAACTTATCCATTGGATTAATCCGGACCATTTTTTTCTATCCAGGCTATCGAACAAGTTTGGCAAATTTATATGGTGCTTTTAGGCCAAAATAGAATCGTCATAGTTCGGTTTAATCGGAAACGAGCCCAGTAATGGTCATGTGCATACATATGTATACTTGTGTGGAGCATGATATTACGTTATATATTTGCAATCAAGGTTTTGCACGTACACACTGTCAATTTTATCAGAACTGGTATTGTCTCACGATTAGATTACACGTTGACTCGTCCTAATCGATACATATTTAGGCCTAATCTATAGTCCGCTGGTCAAGAAGAGAAAAACGAAGAAAGGAAATAATTACATGTATCACAGGCTTCTTTCGTGAGTGATTATTACAGTCATGGTTTGAGGACGTGATCGAGAATCTTATATGTATATGTTTGCGAGAGATTAAAATGTTTTGGCATCTAAAATCCTGCTGATAAAGCCATGAATTATTGTCTCAAGTTGTCGCTGCAAAGTAGAATCATAAAATAGTATGTAATTGATAATGTAATACAGAGAATTTCCATTAATTCATTTCTATGTACATATGTACCAAATATGATTTTCGTATAACTTTCCTAACGACTGTTAATCGTAACATCTTGTACATTAAATTTCCTATCACGTTAAGATTTTGCAAAAGTGGTAATCGCAGGTTCACAGTCCACTTATGAAACTGTTCGGAGTACAGATGCAGTTATCGCTGATAAAGTCAAGTCCTAAGTAGCCAATTTTATCATACGTGATCCGAGCGTGCAGGATAATATCTTTGGATCGACAGTTGTACCTATATATTACATTCAATACAAATTTACGTAACTGATTTGGCCACTTGAGCTTTCTATGACTCATATAGAACATTCATGTTGCAGCTGCAAGTTCAATGTCTTGATGGAACAACGTTGAAATTCATTGACTAAATAAAAAATAATTTTCTCAGTCTGTAATCTTAGTCACAAATATTATTTCGACGTGAGGCACTATTTCATTTCTCCGACTATCAATGCATCAGATCAAATAAGCGCTCAAGCAGATAATCCCATATAAGACAGAATTATGTTTATTGTTTCTATTATTAGGTATAACGTCTGCACTTGACTCTTATCAATTCTGAATGAAAAACCACCGACACTAATTCCCAGTAAAACTTGAATGACCTCAATCGATCCGTAAGAACGGATTTTTGGAAAACGAAACAAAAAACTACAACAATTTATCTTATTTATCGCTGCAGTACTCGTCAGAATAATGGCCGATCCCGTTTCGGGTGAGAAGCTTCACATTCGAATGACGCAGAGGAATATCTATACACAGATGTATAGACATCGATTTTTCATCATTATTTAATCGCACATGAGTACAGGAAAAGGTTAATTCGATTTCAATTCCGAACAACCAATCCATTAAATTCGATTCAAAAAATTAATATACCCAAGCTTGAAAGCGCATTCATCCCATCGAAATCGGATGAGGAAGAAAAAGAGATCAATAATCCAGAAATTGAGTTAGTCGTTACTCGTAAATCAGAAAATGGGATTCCCCCTGACACGCAAAATCTTATACATATGCGAAAGTCCATATAGCATGCGAAGTTGATGACCATTATTTTACATAGTAATTAAAGGAGTTTAGCAAATCGCTAAGTAAGTTCGGAAATGACTGGCATATCCTGCCTACAACCGACTTTGGGATTAATCGTAAGTCTGACTAGGGCTAAAAAAATGATTCTGCCAATAAGAGACAATTTTTCTTGAAGTACGTATTTTGTAAAATTTGTATATAAAAATTGTAAATCATTAATGCTTTATCGGGGGCTCCGGTCAAATCGACAGGCACGGTTCATATTGGCCATAATTACGTCGTCCTTTGTACTCTTGAGTCTTGATACCTATCATAGGTATGCCAGTTGTTAGCTTCTTGAGTAATGTATGAGATTCGCGTATTTTCGATGTTATAGTTAAATAATTTCATCTGGGTAACTTAAATAAGTGGATTAGCCAGAACAATGCCAAATTATATAAAACTATCGAATTTTCTAATTAAACTATAATTGAAATTATTTGAAGCATGAGCAACGCTCGTGGGACTTCCATTCAGCTTTCACCGACTTTGTGACGATATATCGTAGATAATTTCACACGACAATTAGTGATACATGATTTATTTTTTTCAAAACATGTGTTGCAATATATTTATACGGGCTAAAAAAAATTGGGTGAAAAACAAATTAATCAACAATTTTACAGTACTGTCTGCAGCAAAGAATATCATTAGAGGGCATCTTGATCAATCTGCTGATTGTGTTCGTACTACCTACTCCATTTTTTCACCATCAATATTTATGCTTTTATACAAATATACGATTAAATTGATATCCGGTATCAATCAGCGCTAATCTTTTTGTCATTTTTTTTACATTCGAGCTGTCTGATGAGCCATTTTCCAAATATATATACAATTAAGCCATTGATTCGGATCCTTCGTCTACCGAGTGTCTCGCAAACGAGATTTATATCTGAAAGTGTAGTCGACTAGTCATTGCGATCTATTTTTTTTCTTTTTTCTTTTTTTTTTACAGATACTAGAAGGATTCTGGATTTAACTGCAGACATCAATCTAGAGCTAGGGAATTGGTTGGATTTCAATTTCAGCATGATTAATATAAATTTTCAATATTACAATATTTTATTACTTAATTTCGTCCAGGCAACGTTCATTTATAACTAATTTTCTAAATTTCAATCTATTCCATTTTTTATCTTTTTCTCATTGAGAATTTATCGAGATTTCAATAGCTCAGTTGATACCGAGATGTGAGCAGCCACATCTTGGCATACGATCGAAAATTTTTAAGTAGAAATTACAGGAAAGTTTTTGGTCCAAGATTTTGGTACAGATAGCGACATCTATTAGATCAACTACACAGAGTGTCAACATCGACTCTGCCGTGGTTATTGTTTGTTGGTAAAACAGTTTTCTTGAGCAATTCATGTACCACGAGAGGTTGATAAGTTATTAATCGAGTAGTCGTGAAATAAAGTGTAAAAATGATCTGAAATAGAATTTCAGGAAACGATTTTGACCAACAAAATCGACAAGCGAAACTTTCCGCATTAAATTCTGAACGAAAATATGAGTTATAGCTGTGAGAGAGTTCGCTTTGTGCCGGAACGAAGAAGGCATCGAACTCAGTAGGCTGTGACGCCGCGAGTCTCGCGTTTCGGTTTTGCTTGTTTGTTATTTAGTAATAAAAATAGGAGCCAATCAGAAGCGGATAAACAAAGAGAATCGGGCCTCTGATTGGCTGGACTGTCGCCAAGCCGAGAGTCACGAACCAATAGGATTCCGGTTCAGGAGCATCTTCTATGCTCAGTGGACTCGGCCATTTCTCTAGTGAAGCGTAGCAGTGTACGAAGCTAAAGAAATTTCTTATATTTCTTCGGTAGTTTTGAAAGTTTAAAAAAACAACGCGACCCAAAAGGATGATACACTCCGGGCGCACCAAGCTCGAGGTAACACACGTGCCTCTAATCCTGTTAGGTATCGTTAAACAATTAATACTGAAATTCGGTATAGCGTGTTGTCATTACGAACAGCTGATTCGCGTCTGGCTCTATCTACGACACAAATATTGAAAATTTTCAAGCCATTTAATACGTTCATTAGAATCAGGTCACCTCGCTAAAACGAGTTCAGAATAAAGATCATCATTTTTTCGATCTAAAACTCAACTTTTCATCATTCAATACCTACCAAACTCATCTTTCTTTGTTCTACATTTTTTGCCTGTCTGCTGCGCTGTGTCACATACATCTTTCGATCCTTTGTTGTTAAAACTAAACTACCTATCAGTTATCGCGATCTACATTTATTACCTACAATTATTATTGATACATAGATAAACACTTCGAGTTAGTATATCGATGTTGATAAACTGTCATTCTCTATTATATAGATTAGGATTAAAAGTTTTTACATTTTTTTATTCAAGACGTAGCAGAGTAGACGACCTCTTAAATTATTCCTCATGTCGTTTTCAATACCAAGAAAAATAACTCATCATTCAAAAATGCAAAATACGCTTAAAAATTATAAGACAGAAATGATGCTCAATCATTCGTTTTTATTTATTTATTTATTTATTTATTCACTTTTCTCAACATTCTTACGATATTTTATTATATCGTATGTAATTTACCTGATTAGCAATATTCCATTAAGTAAACGAACTCGACGCATAACACCATGTGTTTGTTTTTTTCTTTTTCTTTTTTTTTTTTTGATATGCACAACCCTGAACAGAGTTGTGTAATTTTTGTAGAAAAAATTCTATGAGAATTAGAAAAATTTATTGTGAAAGTTTTCAGTCGTAGTTAAAACGGACTTTCACATGTGTGTATACCTCCTTATTATTCTGTCAAATTAAAGCCGATAACAACACCAGTGATGTTGCCTCAGACGCGCAATATCATGTTTTCAAAAACCTCTCTTGTTTACAGGCTGAGATTGATGACGCAAAATTTTTTGACTGGCTGAAAATGTATACAAGATGTCTCAATCGATCTATCATGTTCTAATCTTAGTAAAGAAAATCTCATAGAGCATCGTACAAAATATTTTTATGCCAATTTACCGAACAATGATCGGCTTTGTAATCTACATACTTATATACGAATCGGGTACCTAGATGGATTTTTTTCAGCTCTCAAATCATTTTACACCGTGTCAAATGAATTATAATGACCTAAATCTCCCTCCTGCTGATCACTGGCAGCCAGCAGTTGATACTTTATTGCTTAGATACTACTGTGTGATGAATCCGCATAACAGTACTGTTAGTCTATATCACTTGTCTCACTTGATTAGTAACAATCGCAGTTCTATAGTTATACTTCTATTATACTAAGAAGAGACAAGCAATTGATCATTTGATGAAATTTTACATGAGTTGAATTGCTGAACCATTGTGTCTTCTCATCTGTTCATAAAACCTTCCTTCATTGTTTTTTCTTCTTTTTTTTTAATTGTATATGAAAATTTGAGTTTACTTTAATCATATTTCTTATTAAACTGCGTATACCGAATTCTTGCGTCGTATTTTAAATTGCTTACTATCCATGTGTATGTATTTACACTTTATTTACATCGCAATTATTTCCTCGATTACTTGTTTTTAAAATACTGCAATGATAAGACGATATATGTAAATTCTGATCGGACGGACAGAGACACGAATTGTAATTCCAGTATGCAGAAAATGAGTTAGAAACAAGTAGTGAGAAATGAAGTTTAAAAAAAAAAAAATGTATTATCAAACTCGATGTTTAAGTTATACCAATAATAAGTTTGTATTTTATTTTTTAAAGTAAAGGGGTTGTATGTATGTACAAAGTGACCGTTGTGACTAGCGGCGGAGAAAAATAATCTTATTCATTTCACGGGTATGTATGATGATGTTGTATTCAGGCTCATTATAAATCATTGAGGAGATTTCATTTGTTTTAAAAATCTGATTTAATTGCCTTGTTACTAATTAATAAACTCAATCGGTCTGTCTCATGTAAAATTCATAACTTCTACCCCCATCTCCAGAAAAATTTTATAATTATAATTATAATTATGGAGTACCGTTGTTAATCACCGCTTATCAGTCAGTAAATATTTTTTTATTTTTTTATTTTCGACAACTTGTTCCTAACAAATAAATTTCTTTATCAATGTTAGTAGACTAATAAAGAGGAAGTTTCCATGTTAGCTGATAGCCGTTGTTAGTAAGCTGCAATCGCTTTGTTATTGCGCAATTCTGAGTTAACTTTTGTCCTTGACAGAGAAACTTGTGTAAATGCAATAACAGTCATGTACCAGGAAAACTGGATGATAAAGTTGAAAAAATTTCTTCATTAATACAATTTCTCACATACGCATACTCCATTTGGGATTATTTTATTACAGAAAAAAGCAAGTCGAGTAGGAGTCGGTGGCGGAGGTCAAGTGCAAGGAATTGAAGAGGCAGGTAGCGGCGGTGGTCAGTGGTGGCGACAACAACAACCTTCGCATCACCATCATCATCATCATCACCACCACCATCACGGTGGTTATTATACAACACAGCATAATCATAACAACCCTGTGACCACAATGAAGCAATCTTACATGCAGGTTTGTTGTAAAGATTAATCACAGCTTTAAACCATTCATTATCCATGCAAATAGGCGATTAAAAAATGTTCATTAATCCCATTTTTATTCTTCATTCCAGTTGACGCGAGTATTTCATGACGACGAAGCGCAGATCAATAAAAAACTGCCAAAAGAATTGTTACTTAGGTAATGTATTATTTTTGTATCATTTTATCGTTGTGTTTGAAATGAATTCTGATACTATTTTGCAACTACACAGTGAGCGAATTTAATTGTTAGATCAATTTTAATTCAACAGGATTTTGTCATACTTGGACGTGGTTTCTTTGTGTCGATGCGCCCAAGTCAGCAAAGCTTGGAATGTTTTAGCTCTGGATGGATCCAACTGGCAAAGAATTGATCTATTTGATTTTCAACGAGACGTAGAGGTAATGTTGATGAATTATTACCTATGAGAGAACTAACTTGTTAACACCAAAAGATAACGATTCTTTTTATGCTTACTTATAGGGTCCGGTTATCGAGAACATATCGAGACGATGCGGTGGATTTCTTAGGCAATTGTCTCTGAGAGGATGCCAAAGTATAGGAAATAACTCCATGCGAACACTAGCCCAATTGTGTCCGAACATAGAAGAGCTGAACTTAAGCCGTTGCAAAAAGATATCGGACACTACCTGCGCCGCACTGAGTAGTCATTGTCCAAAATTGCAGCGATTAAACCTAGACTCTTGTCCCGAGGTCACAGACCTATCTTTGAAAGACCTTTCCGAAGGCTGCCCTCTATTGACTCACGTCAATCTTTCTTGGTGTGAATTACTCACCGATAATGGGGTCGAAGCTTTAGCCAGAGGTTGTCCAGAACTGAGGAGTTTTCTCAGCAAAGGATGTCGCCAGCTTACGGATCGAGCCGTTAAATGTTTGGCTCGGTATTGTCCTAACATGGAAGCAATCAATTTGCACGAATGCAGAGTAAGAATGATCTATAAGAATTGGTATTAGCTAACTAATGAATATTAGGAGTACGGTGAATCCAGTAATTTAATATGCGCTAAATTTCAGAACATCACAGACGACGCTGTGAGGGAACTCAGCGAGAGATGTTCAAGACTTCACTACGTCTGTTTGTCGAATTGCCCCAACCTTACGGATTCGTCGTTAGTTACGTTAGCCCAACACTGCCCCTTGTTAGGGACACTCGAATGTGTTGCCTGTACGCATTTCACGGATGCAGGTTTTCAGGCATTGGCTAGAGTGAGTTGGTCTATAATTCGATGAGAAAAAAATCGAGGTAGATAGTCTGTGATAATGCGAATATGAATTTCTTCCAGAACTGCAGATTACTGGAAAAAATGGACTTGGAAGAATGCGTTTTGATTACCGATGCTACACTCATACATTTAGCAATGGGCTGTCCTCGGTTGGAGAAACTTGTAAGCGACAAGTCTTTGTGTTTCCTTAAATAACGAAACTTAGGTTTCTCTCAAGTTTAATGAACCTAACTGATCGCGAGTGACAATTCTGAACAGAGCCTGTCGCACTGTGAGCTCATCACTGACGAGGGCATTCGACAACTAGCCCTTTCTCCATGCGCATCAGAACACCTCGCTGTACTAGAACTGGACAACTGTCCCCTCATCACAGACGCCAGTCTAGATCATTTACTTCAAGCTTGCCATAACTTACAACGCATTGAACTGTACGATTGCCAACTCATCACCAGAGCTGGCATACGAAGACTAAGGGTATATATTCTATGGTTCTTCATAAATATTCTCAAATTCAGATTACGGAGTAAATTTTTTTCCTTTAAGGACCTAACAGAGAACTCTAGTAGTAATGAAAATGAATATCGCCCACATAACTCAGGAATATTAAAGAAAATTTTGAAATTTCTCGGTATGTGTGTTTGATAATTATTCTAATGTATTGAATTCTTGTTGCAGACACATCTTCCGAATATAAAAGTTCATGCATACTTTGCCCCAGTCACACCACCGCCAAGTGCTGGAGCTTCTAGACAACGTTACTGCCGATGTTGCGTAATACTGTGATTTGTTCGTCTGATTTGAACAATTGAGCGTGAAAAGCTATTAGGTATGATTATGCGATTTGTGAATTGCTCCTAATACAATAATGGAGAGAACAATGCGATGCCTCTTGTGATTCACTCTGCAGTGTTTGGTGGTGCAGCAGATCGAATCTCTGATGATTGTTCCAACGAAGAATAATAATTAATTTTCATTATTATTTAGTGATTTAATACGAATAGTTGGACCCTCATGGATTCAGGTTTTAGGCACATAATAAATTGCCGTAGTGCATCACGGGCGGCTAATTTTACATGGCACCAGATTCGTTGCTACTTATGTATATACGACGCGAGTAACAACATATTAATTAAATCTATATCATTGCATTTTTATCTATATTTCTACTTATCTATTATTTCTATTGGCTTTCTGAGTCGAAGCTATAAGTTGATCGGAATCCTAGATATTATGAAATTCCGTAAAAATAAAGAAAAAGAAAAAAGAAAAAAAAAAGAAAAAGAAAAAAAAACGTATAATGTATTTACAGCAGCATTAATTTGGTCTATGTGAATTCCTATTTCGCAAAAGAAAAAACTTACGTATATTGTAATTTTAAACTATATCTTAACGAAATCACGAAATTACATAGCTAACTTTGTTCGACCTTAATTATTTCCTGTTTAACTTTCGTTTAACTTGGACGCTTTCGTCGTGATCCTGGCTAGGAGAGTACAGACTGACAAACGGATCAAAGCATAATTACAAATGACGTTTGAAGTACATATTTCAATAGCCTACTATCGCGAAGTACGCCGATAAGTGTATTCAGAAATACATAAATTTAATTCGTATGATATATGTGTATATGTAATGATATATCGCACTACATACGGAAATAATATTCGAGAATTAAAGAGTCAAAAAGTGAAAAGAAACAAAACAAAAAAAAAAGTATATAAGTCGATATCATATTACTTATGCCATTTACTATTGTAGTAGAAATGTATTATCTATACAAGTACGAAGTGTAATCATTAGTGGCAGTAAAAAGTGCCGCGTATATATACCTTATAATATATATATATGTATATATATATATATATATATATATATATATATATTTGAATAACTGATAAACTAAAAAAGATATTATATTATAATATTACGAAAGAAAAGAGAAAAAGAAGAAGAAAAACAAAAAAAGAAGAAAAATAAATAAATAAAAATATATAAAAAATATGTTTTATACGCTGCTGGTCGTCTTTAGAAATAATCGTAATCGTAAAGTGTAAAATGTTTGTATGAATCTTGGTGAATCTGGTCTTAAGTAGATAATACGCATTGTATCTAGAGTACATATTGTTTACAACAATATTTCATTATTTAAGAATAATTATCACCAATCATTGATATAGAGGAAAGAAAACTGCAGTAATGCTTACGTGTTTCAAATCAATTCTAATTAAATGTGTACCCATGTATCTATATTCTATATAAACCTATTATGTAGAAGAGCAAAATATTGGTCTCAAAAAATTTTGATCTCAACAATCAACTATATATATTCGGTCGAAAAAAATAAACAAAAAAAAAAACAATTTTTTGTTGATTGAAGAAAGGATTGCAATTTTTCCTATAGCTTTATTTTTATTTTTCGCATTGCGTTTCATTGCATTGATATTAACAAAATTACTAATTACTTTTTTTTTTATCGATTGACATTTACTTCACGATAATTATGTAATGTTTACTTGCGTTGAAAATAACATCATAACACATTTCTATTTATTATGTATAAATTCTTCTCAGAAAACGATAATTATAATCGATTCTTTTAATTTCACATGTGCTATAATAGTATTACCGAATAATCATTGTTACTAGTATTAGTATAAAACTGTTGCAGTCGTGCCTAATGTTATATTATATAGGTATATGTATATTTTTCGTTTAAGCCTGAGTAAAATTTCATCCAAATTTGGAATATCTTTTTCACAGCTTAAATTACAACGATTACAAATTTGATGAATAATAATCGTAAAGGACCCCGCACAAATCTTATGGAAATTGGATCCCGGTCAAATTTGTGACCATGATGACTTTTGATCAGGATGACCTGAAGCACAACATACTACAATTTTGGACAATTTGACGGGGATCCAATTTCCATAAGATTTGTGCGGGGTCCTTTGTCACATTATTGTCTAAGCTCAATGTTTTTCTTTTTTTTTTTCCTCATAATTTATACATGGATTCGAAATTTGAAATTTGAAATTTTCAAATTTGATCATTCATTTCATGATATTATTGAAAGAAGAAGAGCTTATACAGAATGTAATATCTAGATACATGTAATTGAGTGTAAGAATATACCTAATCGGATATAACATTATTTCGAAAATTTAGTTATCGATAGTTTATTAATTGATATAATTTAAAGCGTGAAAGATTTGTTGAGAGAATGTCGATGATTAGATTAGGATTATACCTATACATATACATATGTAAAATAAGTACTAATTCGATATTTATCAAACATTATTGAAGGTAAATAATAATAATAATAATAATAATAATAATAATAATAATAATAATAATAATAATAATAATAATAATAATAATAATATAATTAATATTACTGAACAATGTTGATGAGTGAAGTTTTGAAATTGTGTGATCGAGCAAGTGTTTGGCTGTGCAGTAGAATAGGATCGTAGAATATAAAGAATTAGAAACCAGCAAAAGTTTTTGTCTGCCTGTCGACCGCCTCTTTTACATAATACGCCTGTGATACAAGTAAATTAATACCAGTTACAATAATTAATGAAAGAATTGGCTCTCATAAAATATGGGTACTACTATATTTAAAACATAAAAAAAAAAGAAGAAAAAAAATTTAAAAAAAACGAAACGAAGAAAAGAAAAGAGAGAATGAAAAAACAAAAAAAAAAAACAAAAAAAAACCCTATGATATACATATACATATTTCTAAAAGGGCAAATCGAAGTGTATCGTAATACCTATAGTATATTGCCCTTTTTATCTAAATAAAAATCATATAAAATGCCAATTATACCCGAGAGAGTTTCAAAATACACACGACGACGCTGTATTGAAATTGAAACTCTATTATTTCGAAGGCAATTTTCCAAAACGATCTATGTGTTTATTATTATCAATGTGTAGTCACTGTATAGTTAAAACCAGTGTTGCATTAATTAATTAATTAATTAATTAATTGATTAATTAAATACCCGAAGAACATCATAATATTCAAATCACTATCTAGAATAAAATAATCGTCTACAATTAAGTTTGATTATTTCTATTTTCTCGTATACACCTAATATTCTTTTCTTATTATTATTCATAAATACATACATACATACATACATACATACAACGTACACTAATTCAAAAAAAATAATTAATAACAGGCACGTATATTACGGTTGAATTTTTATTCTATTTCTTTTGATCTTATGAGTTGTTTTTTGGTTTTATGTTTTTTTTCGTTTTTTTTTGCATAAAATTTGAAATCTATAAAGAGATTCTAAAATTAATTACCATTAACTGATCATTTCAAAATATTCAATTAAAATCAAATCAAGTTAATTAGTAGATCAATGTGAATTTTTCAGAGGCCTATACAATAATCGTAAGAATCTGCTAAGATTTCATTTATATGAGCTTCATTAGTAATTATGTTATTTCGAATTGTCATGGCGGCTCCTCTGCAGCGATAAATATTTTTATTATTTAATATATTTCGCGAAAGACATAAACTCCGAACAGTTAGAACCGTCCGTATCATAATGTAATGGACAAGTTTTCAAATTTATTCTTAACATCTGCGTTATTAAAGCCAAAGAGATACGTGAAACTGAGATAAAACTAAAGAATCATCGATCAATTTCCGAAGTGCAAATTAAAAAAAAAAAAATAAATAAAATAAAAATGAAAAAAAAATCGTATTTGGATTCATTGAGACGGGGTGAAGCGTTTAATAGAGGATGGTGTACGCGGCTGGTGTTAGTATTAGCTTATTTTCATATCAAAAGTATTTCCAAGGATATATAAAAATATTATAAGATAGGAAGAAAAACAAAAAAAATAAAGATAAAGATAAAAGTATGAATAAAAATAAAAATAAAAATAACAAACAATCGATTTTCCATTTTGGGAAACAAAAAAACCTGAGTGTCTCGAGGCAAGACTGATTCATTTTTTTGTAAATTATTGTTTTTCATTACTTTATCTTCTATGCAGGTTTTTCATAAATACCTACATACCTGTAATTATTATTTCTAATCGTAAATATTGAAAAGAAATCGTATGTTATATTATACTGTATCATACACACATAATACGTCTTGCATCGGATTTATTGTGTAGATTGGTAGTATAATTCAGTGAAATAGTATAGTCTGTAATAATTATAATCGCCGCTATGATAACCATAAGTTGATTTAGCTTATATGTATTATTTATTAATATTATATATATATATATCAGGTATATAATTATATTCATATACATATTCATATTCACATAATTACGCTGTCCCGTAAAGCAACAGTGTGTCTTGTATATATTTTCATTATTATATGTACAATAAAATATATTCAACGATATATCGTCATTGCAGTACCTATATACGTCGTATATTAATTATATACGAGCATATTTACTCTACACAAATCTAGCAGCGTTGCCTCCTGAGATTCTTTCATCTTCAGGATCTACAGTTATATTTTTGGGAATGGTATGAAAAACCTGTGGGGGTTTATTAAATGAATAACGAATCGTAGAGTATTAACGATAATTTATTAAACTTTATTATATCAGCGGGCGTTTGTATGCCCACAATTTATCGTGATCGTATATACTGTGAATTTTTTCATACATATACTTAAAAAAATATAACAAGTTGTCGTATTGTCCAGAATATTTCTCAGTGAGAGAACCCTCCGCCTCACTTTCTTCAGTGTGTTCTGTTTCGCCGCAAGATTGAATACTGGAGTAATTCGGAACTGCACCAAACGCGTTAGTGTGTAATTCTACTAAGAATTGGTGGATCGCTTCTATCGTTGCCAGATACCATCTTGGGCTGGATTTCTGATGCCTCCAGAATTGCGAAATACGAGATTTCAAGACAACGCACCGAAGATCTATGGACATTCAATTTAAACCATTTCGAAATAAGATTGCAAAATTGTTTCCTTAGAATACATTGATATTTGTGCATAAAAATAAAATCCGCATAAAAATTGATGAAAAATTTCTAAACTGCGGCGTATACATACCCCGTAATCTTTGGTCTTTGTATATAGATTTTGTTTGATGCCATGTGCTGTCTATAAAAATGGCCCGCGTTATCGGAAATTCATTTTCAATTTTTTCCTCTATCAACTGACCTCCGCGATCAAATTTTTTTATGAATAGATCTTCTATATTCGTCGCAGTTTTACTTGGGAAGATTAAGACTACCTAGGGAACCGGTGTTTTCGTGATATGATTACATTCATGTATAAATTTCATTTGTTTCATTTTTTTTTTTACCTTCTCATCCTTAGAAATTGTCGGAAATTCTGGATATGTATAGATCCGCACATCTTCGGGAGCAATTACTGCCGCGTGAATCGCAGTACTTTTACCATCGATTTCTCTAGCGTGTTTAATGATGTCAATTTTTATCGGCAGCTTTCGAAAAATAGTATATACTTAATACTTAAACTACACTTCGCTATTTGCCGATTATTATATCATAATTATTTCATTGGTTTTTAAGATATAACAGTTTGCATATATGTAACTGTTCTACTTACAATTTCAAATAATGTGTTAAAATTGAAATATATAGTTATGAAAACACGCTCAAATGCGAATATGTATACCTCCAAGAAATAGTGCATGCCGGTTAAATTGAATTGGAAATAATGATATATTATTACATAATAGGAATGAAAGGATATTCCAAAAATAGAAAATGATGAAAATCTAGTAAGATAATTAGTCGAAATCAGGAGAATTTATTATTTGAATTCAAAGACTCACCTTCACTCGAGGTATGTATTGTTTATCGATAACAGGTGTGCAACAAGTGTAACAGAAAAATTTCCTCGATTTGTAACATTTACCGCAAATTTCTCTGCCCTCTATAGATTCTAAAATCTTTGCATCCCTTATTTTGAGATTCACGAAGGGTGCTCTATCAATAATTTTCTGTTCCTTTTCCAAATTTGACAACTCGATGTCTTCGGGCACATGTTTAGACAGCTGCAAACTAGTCGCCATCTTCGATCTATTCTCTACACGTGCGTTTCAATTATAGGTGAGCATCTACCAGGTGAGCACGGATACAGTAGAGAACCTCGACATCTTTGTACTATTTAGTTTGAAATCGGGTATAAGCATGCCTTTTATTTGTCAAAAATGTGAAGGTTCAAGGTATAACATATTGGAATAAGAGCGCCAGATGCTGATAGGTCGAAAACGTAGAAAAAACCATTCAATCATTAAAATTTTTGTAATCATCCGTTTATGTCCTAAAAATTGTTATAGCAATTCGGTTTGTTGTTCGTGCAATTAATTAGTATTTGTCATCAATTACTATAGGGAAAATATTAACTAGTCAGAATTTTTCAATGAATCTCCGTTTATCACGGTTTCTTAGATCTCAAAGGCGTCAATATTTGGGCCATTAATGGAAACTGAGAATGTAACCAATCTCTATACCAGTAACGGTATTGCTACGTAGAATGAACGAGAGTGCGTCTTGCGCATGCCTTGCATATGATTGTAATACGTTATCAACAGGCGCGGGCTATTTTGATGGAAACATGATCATGAAGTAGTGTATGCTATATCATTTTGGTTTCCAGAAGTGTTAGAATTTTCAGTGTAAGAGAAAAAATGAAAAATGTTGCAAACATTCATCTGTGTACTTTTTCAACTACTGTTGTCTCGTCAATGTGTAGGAGTATGTTGCATCGAGTAAAATCGGAGTACACTCACTCGATGCATGTGTCATGACCGGTGGATCTTTAAGCCTGGTACCTAATGGATGCTGCGGAGGAGCAGATGCAACATGGACACGATACAGTGAGCGAGACCTAGGTCACGTTTTCTTCCTGCACCGACGCAAAATTCTAATGTAATATTATCGACGTAGTAGCAATAAATTCCCACACATGCAAATAATCAATGGCTTCGTTATTTTCCACTTTCCCCTTTCCACGATTTTGCTGCTTGAAAATCTCGAGAATTTTCGGCTTCAGAAATAAGTAACTTGTACGTTTTCGTTCAGGACTTTACATCATCCTCTTTTCGTTTCACGAAATCGTGATCTCTGCAGTGTATATGTACCTATGTTACGATAGAATGAAACAAACAATATGTAGTAGCCTTCGTTCCATCACATTTTATTCAAATATTGGTATACCCATGGTTTTCCTTACACTATAATAAGAAACATTATTCATTTGTCACTTGACTGGAATCAGAATGTCTGTTCATTGACGTTTACTGATATTATCATATGCATTTTGATCTACGGACAAATTTTATGCGAATAGGATTTATCGTTCGGAGGACTATGTCTGAACGCATACGCACATCGCTCGACAAATCTATCGGCTCGAGGTAAAAGTTCCGCAGGAAAATTCCGACGAGAGCCTTCATCTCCAATAACGCAAATCTTTTACCTGTGAAACAAACAAAATTTAAGTTTGGATTCTTACGGTTCAACATAGTGAACGGATAAATTATAAACCTATACGAGGTACTAGCGAATCGCAAAGGCTTTAGAGCTTTCTGCTCACCAATGCAGTTGCGTGGACCTGCACTGAAAGGTACGAAGGCAAAGGGATGACGGCCTTGCACCTGATCAGGTAAAAATCTGTCTGGATCAAAGACTTCAGGATTTGGCCAGAAATTTGGGTCTCTGTGAAGTAGGTAGAAATGTACAGCCATAAGTGTGCCACCAGGTACGAGGTAGTTTTCTGAAAAATGTGAAACTGTTATCGATGTATGAGAAAAGGGAAGAGATAGGGTGCAACCTTCGGGGCTTTTTGCTGGGACAGGAGCTTCATAATGATTTTTACAAATGCGGTAATTTTCAAAATCTAAGAGAGCCAGTTTCATCAATGCTACGTAAATCGTAATGAATAGCTTTCATACGCAAAGTTTCACGAACTATATCACTTCGAAGATGAAACTATAATATTTACTGAGTTGCAGGTCTTCGGAGATATGACGAGATATGAATGGCACGCTGGGAAATAATCGCAATGATTCTTTTATGCATCGTTCCAGATAAGCCAGGTTCTGAATATCTCGCAAAGATATTTCACTTCCATCTTTTTCTCCAAAGACTGCGTCGACCTCAGCCCTCGCTTTATCCTGTCACAAATTTGGCCAAAATTTGAATCTGACTTTTGGGATTTGTGTCCCACAAACTCATTGATTAGAATAATCTGTTGTGTGAATGCTGTGAAAATATACATTGCATGAGTGTTACCTGAATTTCCTTGTTTTCAGCAAGCAGCAACAATGCAAAACATAATCCCATAGCTGTCGTGTCATGTCCCTGTGAAGAATAGATATCCGAATCATCGATAGGATCGCCATACGTGTGCAAAAATGTTATTAATATCATGCTATACAAGTTGTAATAAGCCAATAATCGTAAAGGTAATGAGACATTGGCACTTGGTAGCGTAAACAAAGTTGATGGCATTGGTGAAACTACGTTCGGCCAGCAAGTTTAGTGACACTTTTTTTTTCATAAGTAGAAGTGAACTTGCTCGTCTCACTAGGAGAGGAAAAAGAATCAAAAACGGTACCGACCTCGAATACGAAAGTGTCCACTTCTTCTCTAATTCCATCATCGTCAATACTAGCGTCTCGCTTTGCAGCTGCGATGAGTAGATCAAGCATGGCCAAACGTCGTTTACCTGTGCAAGGTACAATTTCAATTCGAGTAAAGTTACCAGAGTATACGTGAGTAGATATGAGCAATTCGTTATATTTTCGTAAAACAGCTTCAATATATACACTCCGGAGTTTTTTGAATATCTCATATCAGGTGAGACGTCGAGTACTGATCGAATGCCTGGAACGTATGAAGCTCAAACTTTTAGCTCCTGCGGATAGACGCACGTGCAAAATATGAACTGTAACGCCGTGATATAATATGCAGATCTAGACACACCCTCAAACTCATCTCGATCTGAGAAAAATCTGATAGGTATGTGAATTTGAGGAAAATGTAACAGCAAAAATGGAGATCGATTTTGCGAAAATTGATGAGGCTAGGCTGACGCTCAATTGTTCATTGGCAGGGAAGAAACGAAGTCAATAAGCATACCAGGAACGTGTTCTTCGTTGAGGATGTGAGAATCAGGACCATTGGCAAGACCCACTGCTTTCAAATGTTGATGATCGGTCTCTTCGTGATACCGCTTACGTTCGTTGATGATCTTTGGAAAGTGGAACGAAATTGTTGAAATTTTGAAAGAATGGAACACTTGGCCACTTTTTGCTTAAATACTCAATAATTAAGAAATATACTTGTAACGAAGAGTTTAGGGATTCACATAATCACATGTACCTATATAGGAATAGATGTACCTACTTACGTTGGTTGAAAAACCGTGAAGAACCTTAAGCATCCGAACTTGTTCTTTGAATTTTTTGAAGAAACGAAACATCCAGTCCACGTACATCCAGGGTCTCATTACCCTACAAAACCATTGAGAATTTAGAATTTTCAATCCTCTTAAATGGGTACACTAGGGTGTGTCAAATCAAAAGCCAAATTCGAATTTATCTTTTTGACCGCTGAATGTGTGTATCCGAATCTCCTCATCTCAAAATACACCGTGCGAACAGAATCCGCCGAGGAAAAGAAGATGAGTCTCACTGATTATTCGAGAATTTGAATTTTTTGGCCCACGATTAACCGTGAAATAAAATTTAGTACGAAATGTGGCATGTTTCTGAATCATTTGAAAATTCCCACTTAAACAGGGAGACGAAGGGAATGAAATAAGAATCTCGAAAAATTAGAGATTTTTCTAAAAATTATTTAGAGCTGATTTGAGGGGATCCAACATAAATTTTTCTTTTTGACTTCATCCTAATACACACATTCGGCAGTCAAAATAATGAATTTGAATTTCGTTGTCTATTTTTGACACACCCTAGGCCCTAGGGTACACGTTCTTGCAATATACAGTAGGGCGTCCGTTATTTCCCAAATTAGTAGTAAAATCAGCAATATTTGATGAGCGATAATGAATATAGTAAGCGAAGAAAAAATTAAAGTCTGAAAAGTGCAAAAGTCCCATGTTAATCAAATGGGAGAAGTATCGTTCTACAGGCAGGGGGTTGATGGCACTTAAAAAAAGAAAAAAAAAGTGCATAATTGTTTTTAGGCCACAAACTAATGAGTTGCACCATACGTAAGTGGAAAAAGTCAATCTGGGAAATAACGGACACCCTAATATACAGTACCGTTCATAAGTTGAGGACCACCTTTCGAATTTCCGATCGGGGCAGAAAGTCGAATATCTCAATAAAAAAATGAGACGTACGACGCAATTAGTGAATACTGTGACTTTCCGTATAAGAAGTTAGATAACTTGACGAAAAAAATCGCAAGTTGTTTATTTTAAACTAAATCACAGCTTAATTTTAACCCATTCAAGACCCTCTTATGTCAGGAAAAATTTCCATTCTTAGTTTCCAAAAAATGACACGCGACTTTTCAAAAGTATGAGAATCGCAAGAAACGATCATATTTAACGTCCTGGGTTGCGATTCTGCAACTCTCCGCTAATTACGCTAATTCCGCTGATTCCGCTAACTCAGCGGAGACCGTTGGTCTGCTAAGGATCGTCCAATCGGCGATCGTTTCGGATCAATCAAAAGAGTCGTACGATAGCGCCGTGGATTTTGCCTGGCCGCCAGGTGCAACAAACGCGAGGTCCACTTACACTTGATATACATGCATGTGCGGGGTATTCCAAAATATTTTGAACGGTCATTTACCCCGACCCCCATCGATTTCCGAATAAATTATTCTCACGGTAACCCTAGACTCAGGTATGATTGCTGAATTATTTTAGAATTTTGCGATTTAATTTAGAAGTTACGATTTTTTGAAAATCGCACTTTTCGGCTACAGCTCGTTTTTCATCCAATTCTAGTTGGCAACCAAACTATCCCATGGAAAAGTGACTCGTACAGAACTGTCCAGTTTTTTGACGTACTTTGAAATGGATATATTTGTAGATTTTTTCAGACACCGGAAGTGCCGCAATTCTCGTTTCGGCGATTATCATTAAAATTATTATTATTATTTTGTCCCGATCGAAAATTCGAAAGGTGATCCCGAATTTTTGAACGGTACCTACTATATTCCTAGTGTTTTATGGCGTTGGAGGAATTAACTTACCGATAAATCAACATATCACCCATTTCGGAAACGCAAGACCTGTATTCATTCAAAACGCTGCTATCCACCTCAGAATTGAAACCCATCGTGGTCTCTGGATAGATCATACCACAGAATATTTTATGGTTTCTTTTTCTTTTATTTTTAGTTTTTTAATTTAAGACAAAAATTTGCACAATGCATTACATCGTTCACGGGCATTACTGTTCGCCGAAAGACCTATAACTCAGTCATACAATTGCAACTCGTGCATGGTTAAATTTTTTTACAAAAACAAAAGATTGAGTAATTTTTACCGCAAATTGAATTCAGGGTATACTTATGAAGGAGCGATACAAGATCAGGAACAACTTCGTCACCCTCCAGGCACAGGGACTCTGCCAATTTCTCACTCTGTTCGATGAAAATACCAACAAACTGTTGAAGCACTTGGAAATGGAAGGCTGGTGTGAGGATCTTTCGTCGATTGTGCCACTTCGCGCCTGTGAAGAAGTTTATTGGTCTGGTGCAATTTTTGTACGTCGTATACTCATGTGTGTGAAAATGTGATGGGGATCCAAGTATAAGCACTAAGTAAAGAGGAATAGCGAAGTGTGCGACTATCCTGACCTCGGATTCATATTTTATTTGAAATAATCTGCGAGGATGGCAATTTTTGCGTGTGTGAAGAACGCGGACCGGTCCTAAAAACCCGAAGTAATTCGTAAGAGTGCATAAATCTCACCGTTGCTCGTTAAAAGCCCGGTGCCTAGCCATGGATGAAGGAAATAGTACAACGGGCTCTTCTCGATGTGTTTCGTGCTCGAAAGCAATACCTGTACAGTAATCATGATTATACTAATTGTGCACACAGACAAAAAAAAAGAAAATTTTGGCCCAAGAGAATTTTCTGCAAACGCATTGGAAACCGAAATTATCTTGAATCAAGTAAAAATTTTCTCGAACCAAGAAAACTCTCTTGGATCCAAAGAGTCACATCGTATTCGTACACACAGAAAAACCTGAACGTAAATCACGAGCTGCGAGTTCAACAACAGAATTTCGACATACCTCGACGTCATCTGGATGCACAATATTAACGACTGGAATATTCACACTCCATATACGATTGATGGGGTAATATTTATTCATCAGCCTCTCAGCCACGTACCATAATTGATCTGTACGATAATCATGGAGTCAATGGTATCATTAAAATTCCGTGTGAGCTATAGGCTCATTCGATTAGGTTTTTCACTCACCTGGTGGCACAATGAACTCGACAGAGTTACCGATGAAGGGCCAAGCGTATGGCCCGGGAATCTTATCGATCAATTTACCTTTCCGACCGCCGCGAACTAAATAATGTAATATGTACAAAATAGTGGTGACTAAGACGATGGAAATCGTGATGTACAGCGGCATTTTTACGAATTGAAATCTTCCGAATGCGCGTTTCTTACAGGAATGTTAGGATCGAAATCATTGATCAAAAACTCGGAAATTTTTGACTAGACTAACGTATAGTGGTAGACTCGTTGAAACTATATACACATTCAACACGTTTCAAAATGATCCATGATAACCTTCCGGAAACACTTTGATGATAGTACGATGCTCTCTGCACGAGCGATCGTCTTGTAAGAGATTACTGACGATGCCTTTCACGGCCTTGTCTTATATTCGGGGATTATGTAACACCAGCCTCATGCCAATTTACGAAAGCCGAATTATTAAATCGAAAAGAGTGACTAGTCCGCACTTTGCGATCTATAAAAAGTAAATTTTCTTCGATTCTAATGGCTTTTGAGTATTAGATCGTAGGTACCCATTACTCATTAATCATCGAATGTGCTAAATGGACAATCGGTTTGACAACACTGTTTTGGAGGAATTAGAAAAAATATTTCATCTCCGTAAAAATTAATTGAACTCCCCCCCCCCCCCCCCCCCCTTCTCCAAGCCTTTGAGATAAAATAATAGGCTTATGCAAAAAAATAGTGAAAGTCATCTGTGCTCTAGCTCGTTCAGTGGTGTAACCCGATTGGTCAAATGCTATTTGGTCACTTTTATCACCTTGGTCAAATGCTTGGAGCATATGGACATGAAGGAAGCCAATCCTATCGTGTTCCATAAGTAGCAAGCGCAGAAAGGATAGACATAGAAATATGATCACCAGCTCTCTCTCTCTCTCTCTCGCAAAATATGATTGGTCGATTTGAACTAGTGACGGGACCCCATCATAGATGTGCCAAGCGGTACCGTACCCAGTACCCAGTATAAAGCATAGCCCTGTGCCTATGTGTATATTAGGGTGGTTCATTTTTTTTTTTCTTGTTTTTGATGGGCACTCGAATGAAGTTATGAGGAATCAACGAAAAAAAAAAAAAAATTTGTGTACAAACTTGACAACATTGGACAATATTTAGACGTCGCTATATCGAGGCATAAAGGAAACAACGATCATTTTCGATACATCATTGACAATTGATTGAAAAGAGCGAGAAAAAAGGAAGAAATAAAAAATAAGAAAAAAAGAGACAGTATATATTTATGCATACTGGCATACATATCTTCATGTACATTTCTTATATGTTTATGTATGCTATAGCGTATTCCAGAGTGAGAATAATTTTAGATCGAAGAATCCTCTTGGTATCAAGAGAACATAGTACCCTATACTATATTGCAAACATGAATGCGTTAAAAGATCAGTAATTCTTTTCAACTTCCTTGCATTATTTCCATGCGTGACTACTATAATATTTCATTGCATTAATGAATCTAATAAAGAGCTAGTAGTTTTTATTCTACTGCTTTTCAGAATTTTTACAATGCGCGCCATTTGCCACGCCTCCAAGAATACGAAGAAAGGGTCGTAGTTTTTTTTGTCCGCATATTTGTGCAGCACCACTATCTTTTCATTCATAAACGAGCGCTTCTCAGAAAAGGTAGTAATTTTTTTTATCCGCATATTTGTGCAGCACCACTATCTTACCATTCGTTCATTCATAACGCGACCAGCGCTCTCTGTGTATCAATGGAGTAGTTGCTGCGGCAGAGGGTATCTAAAGTAGCGATGTGTACAAACGAACGAACAATTAAAAGAACAACTCAAAGTGAGAAATGAAATGAATAATTCCGCAAATTGATCGATTTGATGGATTTGAACGTACAATATGCCCCTCTATATTCTTTGCATGTAAAGCAAAGCAGCCTCGGTCTCGGCGCCCCCGCGTAGACAGTGCGCGCGACGTCCCGCACGGATCAATCGCTTTTTAAATATAGTTTCCATCGGAGTTCCATTTTAAAACTTACAGATTTTGTAGAGAATGAATCAAGGAACACGCTCGTATTTTTTTTCAGAATTTTCGAAGCTGGTAGTCATCTCGAAAATCACGTTTGAAGAATGTAATTGTTAATAGCAAATAGAAAATTGTTTATTCCATGAATTAAAAATTCATAACATGAAAGTGCGATTCAAGAGCTTCAAAATGAGTTTTTGCTGATGTCTGTACGACAGAAGAATCCGGAGATATTAACGTGTAAAGGAGAGTGCGATTCCGATTTTTGGTGGTTTTTTCGAAAATTCAACCCCTGGTAGCTTCTAGTCCCTTCGAGTTGAGAAAAAAAAAAAAATGTTTCATTCATTTATTTTACCCAGAGAATATGTGAAAAAAATTGCAGAAGAATCAGAAAGATTGAGGTAAATTTTTGGCCAAATCCATCCCGCTTGACGTGGACTGACTCATATATTCATGAAGTTCGAATAAATACAGTTTCTTCACGATTTTGCCAGATATTGTTTGAATGAAACATGAGTAATCTGAATTATCAAAATGTTAAAGGCATTAGTAATACTTTTTTTTATCAGTTACCTATATCGGATAGATCGGAATAATTATTCGTGGACACGAAGTTTTTAGTGAATGATAAATGAATCCTCAACTAACAAAAAAGTCAGTAATAGATGGAATATCGGAAACAGTTTAAACGTAAGTTAGTCAGTTAGTTACTTCTAGCTGCCTAGTCCATAAATTAGACACGTCAAATGGAATATTATAAGTTGTCGAATGACGAAAAAAAAATCAAATTTGGTATTGCGGAAAAGGGTTCAACCATATGTATTTTGAATATACTGTTGTGGCGTATAGATGATTTCCCCATTGATTCATTATTTTTTCCTTGATTTTTTGCTCAATTTCCGTTCCAACCCTGCACGCAGGGTATTACCAATATCTATGTAGATATCGAGGATGCCGAGATTCACTTTTCTAGATCATCTACCAAAGGGTTCTCGTAGATCTACGTCTAAACGGGCTGTAGACATTTGTCACAATCGACATGTCTATATTTACGTCTACGATCGTCCCAGGTGGCGGACTTGTCATAGACATCCCTTCGTAGATTTATCGTAGATCTTATAGATAGACGATTTTTTTATACGGGATGCTAATCCATATAGCCTTGGTTTTGCTTGATTAAATTCACCCGAGAAATTTGAATTTAATCGAATGAATAAAAAATCTGGTAATTTTATCCAATTATTTCTACGATAAAGTATATGATTAATAAATCTAGGGATATGAAAACTTTCAACACCTAAAGGAATTTTCTGTTGAATTTACCATCGCAGCAGTGAATATATGGACAGCACTTTTTTTGCAATATAAATTACGTTTTTGCAGTATCAATTACCACAATTTTAGTATTTGGCACATTGGGGGCCACTTGCTCCAATGTGCCAAATACTAAAATTGTGGTAATTAATACTGCAAAAAGGTAATTTATACCGCAAAAAAGTGCTGTCCATATATTCACTACTGCGATTGTAAATTCAACAGAAAATTTCTTTACGTGAACCTACCGTAGGATTAGGGATAAATAGAAGTACCTTACGTGATTTCAGAGAGAACAACGCGGGCTACAGTATTGCTCAGGCAGTACATAGCGAAGTGTGAGACGCGTAACATAACTGACCAGGAACAATAATACTTCTACGTTATCTAGTATTAATTGGGTGAATAGGAAAGGAATCAGTTCTTTGAAATCAAGATTAAAAGTAAAATATGGGCTTTGTGTCAGATATTTCTGGATTCTCGGCCTTCTTGGGTGAGTTATAACGCTGAAGATATCTAGATACAAGCGTCTAAGATACGGTATTTAGATTCATTTTGCATCTAAATAATGTTTCTAGATACGATATTTTTTTTTTGTATCTTCTTCTGTATATCTAGATATTTTGTGGAGTATCTTTATATCTTGCTGAAGATACTTCTGAAGATACTTCAGAAAATCTGAAGAAAGGTTAAATCATTGAATGACTCTTGTAGTCTATACATAGGTACGCGAGCCTGAGGTAAGCAATCCCTTACTCGTGTGAAGCCGCCTCATTCGTTACCTCCGGCTCGCCTGCCGGATCGTTCGAGCCTTCACACTCGTGCGCGAATTTCTACTTCGCGCTCTTGTATCGAAATAGTATATTTCTCACCTCCGGGCCGAAAGCGACAACTTTCGTCCCGCTGCGCGGAACGGAGTTCCCGTTTTTCGGCTCCGTCGATGCGAAAAATCGTATACACTCCTCGGGCAGTAAATAAGAAAGCCCCAGATGACATGTTTGTCGACCTCGGCTTCGCCTCGGACGACAATTACATGCGATCTGGGACCTTCCTTATTTTACTGCCCTAGGTATGTAATATACTATTGTGTATCAAGGGCAAAAATGCCCTCGCCCGAGGTGCACACCCTATTTTTTGTAACGCATGTATCGATTTTGCGTCCATATTAATCGAGCCGAAACTGAGACGTTCTGCGATATGAAAGACCATCAACAAATTTGGAAAAAATTAGTATAAAAAGTCCGACGGGGGTTCCGGGGGCAAAGCCCCCGGTAGGGGGTCGATTTAGCGGGCGTTTTCATTTTTTATTTGCCCGCTAAATCGAGCAGCGGGCGTTTGCAGTTTTTATTTGCCCGCTCGTCTGAAAACCGCCACTTTAGGCCCGCATAATGGGTCAAAAAAACGCAAAAATCGTGCATGTGGTACAAAAAACATTATTACACACTCACAAAAATTGTACATCTAACTTTGGTAGTCGTCATCGCATCCTTGATCGGAGTATGGCTACTGGCGAGTGGACGAAAATGGTTTCGGAGACAGTGGAACTTTATGATGTGTGCTTCAGGAATGCCCGGGCCAGCAGCTCTTCCGTTAATTGGAAACGTACTTCATTTTGCCTGCAGCTATAATGGTAATACACAATGGGACTTGAAATCTGCATACGCCTCAAAATAATGTGCTTTATCGATCTTTCCAATATAACTTCTAACTGTTAAACATAAAATATCAACTTAATAATCAGTATTTACTTATGATACACATATTTATAATGTGATAGATTTCATGACATAGGTAATTGCGACACCCTAATGCTGTATCCACCGTCGTAGATCGAAAACAGAGCAAGGCCTGGTGCTATAATATTGCACAATATTTTCGAAATCTTCTTCACCTTCGTTGCATACTGGCTCGCTTAATACTTACCTGATCATTCTATTTACATGCCAGGAATGAATACGCGTGATCAATATAGCTTAAAGCTTGTAATTGGACTGGAATTTGTCCGATTTGTTTGTTCTCAGAAATTTTACCTAAACTAGTGGAATTAGCTCAACCGTACGAATCTCCTTTTCGGTTTTGGCTAGGACCAAAGCTTTTTGTGCTGATGAGAAATCCACGTGACATAGGAGTAAGCAGGCCATTTCATTTTATTTTATCACCTAGAAGAATTATATTGAGCTAAAATTGATTCATCTATAGCTGCACATCAGAAAAATAAGGTGTTTCGCTTCTTCTTTCTTATCCTTCGATTCCGTTCTCGGATCCATGTACCACAAGGTGGTCTATCCACTCTTGATTCCTCACTTTTTCTCTAGGTGGTTATGAGGAGCCCCATAGCTACGAACAAACCATACGAATATCGCTTTCTGGCGTCGCACATAGGCCATGGTGTTGTTACTAGCTCAGGTATGTCTGCTTGCTCTTCAATGCCTAAGACTCTCATCTGAATATACCTGTCCGTCCATTCATCATATTTCAACGTTCAGGTGCCATGCATAAAGATCAACGCAGACTGGTTTTGCCCATGGTGAACGGAAAAGCATTGAACGCGTTTCTCGACTGCTTCGACCGGCACAGCCGACGGTGCGTTGAATGTTTAGAGGATCGTGTCGACACTGGAGAATTCGACATAATGCATTTCATGGATAATTGTACTTTGGACATAGTTCTTGGTAAGTTACAGATCGTGTCTCAGATTATCATCCCTTATCGCCGCTTTCGTCATTCATCACTTTTTGCAGAAACAATAATGGGAACGACTGGTTTAGCTCAACATGATGGATACAAGGGGGTGATGACTTGCTCTGTACGGTATGTTGATACAAGAAACCGTTCTGCGTGCGAATACACGACTCCACGAATATCCTAAGCTCGGAAAATTAGTTATACTCTACAGAATCGAAACCACAACTGCAAAAATTTGGTTCATGCATGCATGCATGCTTTTTTTTTACAGATTCTTCCAACATCTATAACGGGTTACAAAAGCATGAGTCAAACTTATTAGATTAATCAACAATCGAAGAACTCACTTTTTAAACTTTTTTATTACTCCACATAGCAATATAAATCTAACTCTCAATCTTGCAGGGCATCTGGGTTAGCTTACGAAAGGACGGTAAACGGCTGTTTACATCCGGACTGGATTTACTCTAGCACGAGCGCTTGTCACCAATATGCTAAAGATATAAAGATCTTGCACGAATTTACGGATAATGTAAATATTTTTATACACCAAGCGCTTCTTGTTTCGTTTAAAAGTTCCTGATCATAGAACCAATTTGTATAAATATTCTGCATCGCATAAATCGAAGTGATGCGACGAATACTTGGCAAAAGTTCGAATCATCAGCGATCGGCTCATCTGACTTTCATTATCAAATGAAAAGAACGTGAGTTTCTGATTAGAATATAATTCCAGCTCATTGATCAGAAGAAGAAAGAATATGACGCTTCGGAACCACGGTCAGATTCTACAGAAAGTTCGCTAATGCCAGTTTTAGATCGACTGATTGCCCATAATGAGAAGACGAAGCTAATGGATAACATACGATTGAGGGACGAAATAACCAACATATGGATGCCGGTAATAACCCAGATTGCACGAATAGCCTTAAGGCATCTTCCGTATTTAAAAAGTCGTATCGACAAGGTGACGTAGCATAATAAGTTACAATTTCAGGCACAGGATCCTACAGCTCTCACTAGCTCGTTCCTATTCGTGATGCTAGGGATGCATCCAGAAGTCCAGGTTCGTATGAATCTTCTATTGAAGATGATATTGAGTTAGAATATCTTCCGGTTCATTGAAGATTCTTCGTCGTATATATGTATAGGACAAGGTACGTGAAGAAGTGCGGGAAGTTATAGGGGACGCGGACATCACGCTAGAACACGTCTCTAAGTTAAAGTACCTGGAGATGGTGTTTAAGGAAACCGTTCGCTTATTTCCTGTGGGGCCAATTATATTACGAGAACTGCGAGATGATCTGGAATTCGGTGAGTACCAATGTATAGGACCATTGTGGGTCACTATATAATAAAAGCGATTCTCTGCATTAGAAACGTGTACCGCACCGAAGGGCTGTACTATTGCATTGATTCTATACATGGCTCACCGCGATCCAAACTACTGGACGGAACCGGAAAAATTTAATCCGGCGAGATTTACACCGGAAAACTCGGTAGGCAGGCATCCCTATGCCTTCGTACCCTTCAGCAGCGGTATCAGAGGGTGCATTGGTAGGTCATGTTTTCCTCAACTATTGTTGTTCGTACTAATGCGTAAAATAATCAGTGTTATAATATTTACAGGTCAAAAATACGCCACGATGATGATGAAAGTGTTAGTGGCAAGAGTTGTTCAAAAGTACAGAATAAGCAGCCAAGGTTCATTGGAAACGCTGCGTCTGAAAGCTGGTGTCTCTATTCGAGCCGTAGATGGCTGGAAGCTATCGATTACTAAAGTATAATTTCAATATTTTCTTTCGTTGAAGAAATTGCTCAGCGAGTTCTTTACAGTACACAGATTACAGTTCATCAAACCCATTGAATGACTGTTTTCGAACCAGCAATCTCACTTGGAGTTTCAGATAAAAATTTGGGGTCATGAAAAATGCAATTCTTAATCTTGTTAAGTGCTCTGTATGTATAGATATAGGCCGGTGATGGCTGGCAATATAATTCGGCAAAATATAAAAATCTATCAAAGTTCAGTGTTGAAAGTCATTATCAATACTGCGATGTGCACCCAATCTATGACTTCCTCATTCCCTATTAAATCTTTCAGACTTTTCGAATAAAATATGTGTGTTTCGTACTTCGCAAATCAAGATTCGCGGCAGCGAATCGCCGCCAAGGGGGCCGGTTCAGAGTTCCGAATCTTCAAAGCTCCGAACGGTAAAAATTCCGAATTTATTCTAAACGATTTAGAAATTTCCAGAAAGACTAGGGTTTAGAAAATTCAAATTTCGAATGGTCTAAATGCAGATACAGTCGGACCCCGCTTATATCAAGTCGTCGGGACCGAGCTGCTTCACTTATATAAAGAAATGAGGGGTCCCCACTCCGTCGTCGAACTGAGGCGCATTACCCACTGCGCACCGAAACGGGCGGGTACTATCTTGGATTCGTGGAAATGCGTGTGATGGTGGGGGGTAGGAGAAAGCAAAATCTTGATATAAGTGAAGCAGAACTACTTGATATACGTGAAGCTTGAAATAAGTGAAGTTGATATAAGCGGGGTCCGACTGTACATAATAAGTATCCTGCGATGCGATTCAGCTGCCTATTAAATACAAGTATGTTAACCACAGCCCGGGATGACATGAGATCATGTGTTCTGCGGTAGGCACATGGAGAATGATATTAACCCTGAGTAATTTATTGTCAAATGTGGGAAAAAGCTGCTCTACACCAAAGGCTAGCAGTTTTGGTATGGTAAATCAGAGTCGGTTTTTACCGCGTTGTATATAACGTTTACGAATTCATTAAGCAGCTTCATTATTATTCAGGTTAAAAGTCAATGAATCAATCACTGAATAGGTGGCGAAGAAAAAAGGAAAAAAACGTTCAGGAGATTTGCTCCTCAAATACACTGTATATTTTTGGAGAATCCCAACAAACACAAAAAACAATTACGTAACGGTTACAGATCTGGTACGTCCCAATGTCCGCAAAAAACGTGTAACAGTGAGCATACACACACCTGTGCCATCCCAGCGATGTGTATGTTCACTAACAGTAACGTGTTACAGTGAACATACAGTGAACAGTAACGTGTTACAGTGAACATACACATCGTTGGGATGGCACAGGTATGTGTATGCTCACTGTTACACGTTTTTTGCGGACATTGGGACGTACCAGATATGTAACCGTTACGTAATTGTTTTTTGTGTTTGCTGGGATGATATTTAACAAGCTGACTGTTCGGCTCTTATGTAGTCGACAAACTTCGACAGTGGGAATTGGTCTCCGAGACTGGGATTAAGAATACCTTCACGATGACTGCTGAGAATATTGAAACGTTAATAGATGAAGAATGCGAGCCAGCGTTCAAGGAACAAACCGTAGATCCCTGCATGTGGACCGAACTTGCGGATGAAATAATTCGGATAAACCGTTTCTGCTTAGTACTCTTTCACGCATCATTCATCCTAGCACTGTCTACCTACGTCTTCGGAATTCATACGGTCCCGATTAAAGGGTGGACAATTATCTGGGGTGAGTGCATTAAAATTTTGAAACTGTCCTCCTGAAGAAATCAGAGTTGTTATACGAATACAGAGGGGATTTGATCTACCAGCTTGACGCGAAGTAAAATACCTATTGCATGCAATGGTGGGTAGTCATTTCGTTTCAAACCTCTATTCGATTCCACACAGCTTTTATCGTCGGTTGCGTAACATTAATTGGCGAGACCGCAGGAGCTCATCGCCTCTGGACCCATCGCTTCAACAACGCTAATCGTTCCTTGAAAATATTGCTGTTGATTCTCTACACTGCAACAGGATTTGTACGTTTTGCGATTGACAACTCCATAATTACAATTAGGATATCAAATTTGGATTGAAATTTCTGTTCATTCATGGAGCAGGTTATTAGGTTGTAGTCGAAATAATCATAGGATGGCAGTGCCCATAGCTTCACTCTTTATTCACGAATATCATTTTACAGAATCCCCTTCACTCTTGGATAAGAGACCATCGCGTCCACATTAAAAATTCGGAATCGGACGCAGATCCGCACAACGCTAAACAGGGATTCATTTTCTCTGAGATTGGTTCGGCCGATTGCCTTCGCGGAGGAAGAGAGATGGATATGAGTAATGTCACAGCAGATCCGGTGATCATTGTCCGTAAAAAGTGAGATTCGTCCACATTTTTCTAAATACAATTTCTCGATTAAATTGTTTCTAAACCTATTCTCTCCGAAGCCAATACAACATAATTTGCTCATTGTCGGAGGAATTTTGAATAATTTTCAGATACACGGCTGAGTTGAGGCTGCTGCTTTGTTTCGTTATCCCAACCATGGTCCCCATTATATTTTGGGGTGAATCAATTCTGCACGCTGTTTTGACCGAATGCTTTATTCGCTACATACTCCTCGTGAATTTCGCACTCAGCGTTAACAATCAACGCACCTTTGGGGCAGTCGTCCGTACAACAGGTATGATTCTACTTAATAATAGAATAACTACATGTATACATATAAAAAACGAAACATTTTCCAATCTAGACCCTCCATCGAATCTGACAGATTGAATTATAATTATAATTCTGTGTGTTGGAATAAATAGGTAATAATAATAATAATAATAATAATAATAATAATAATAATAATAATAATAATAATAATAATAATAATAATAATAATAATAATAATAATAATAATAATAATAATAATAATAATAATAATAATAATAAATATTTGTTGTGCACAAAGATGATTTGTTAAATGTTAAAATATTTATTTATATTTAAAAAATCAGAAAATGTTTAAAAATAAAAAAAAAACCTAAAAATGATCGTTGGGGGGAGGGAAAACTTATACTTTAACTGAATATTGCAACTTTTTTGATTTCCGATAATTCGACGTTGAGATATAGCTGGAACCGCAGATGATCTTTTTGAAAAGGTGTCCTCGAACATGCTCTGTCAGTGGCTCATTACTCGATATTTTTCGCCAAAAAAAATACTGAATGTGGTTCGAATGATCCTTTGTAATATGCAAAATATTGAAATTAATTTACTTTAACCAGATGTCTGAAAAAAAATTCAGAAAAAGGTTGTTTTTTTTCATGCATTATACCCCATTCCCCCCTCAAATGAAAATATACTAATGATAAGTATATTATACTGAAGATAAGTCTGCGGGACTCTTAATGTCACATCAATTCTAAAAAAAAAAAACTGGTTAAAACTGTCTCTGAGAAAATTTATTCCGCATAGCCGCTGTAGTTATCGAAATGATTATTCAATGAAGCTGTAATAAATTAGACATAATTGTAAAAAAATGAAAAATTACTTTTGATCAGCATAGTAATAGAATAGCAAGCAGTAAAGGCAAATTGATAAAAACTATGAATTCAGAAATTTAAATAAAAAGTGTCCCCGAGGAAAAATAGGCATGTGCGAAGGTATATGAGCTGGTAATTATTCCCAAAATATTGGCGATGCGTATTACTTGTTGCATTGCGTCCGAAAAAGTAGTATTGCGCAACACAGTGGCACTGCACACTCACCCGACTAGAAATCTTCCCTTAATAAATATTACGAAACAATACGAGTAGGTAAGTAATAATTACCTATAATCATTGTTATAACAATAGCTAAAATACAATGACTAATTAATTTAAATGTTCCTTCAGCTGAATTCCGAACCCCTTGGTCCAACAGCTTTTTGATCTATCCTCAACCCCATCATCCAATAATACAATCACCATGAGCGCCCATCAATGCGCTGTATATTCTTGTAAGTACGAATCCGTATTTTACTGATGATTCAAGATTTTTTTAAATGTAACTAATGTGTAGGCGAGTATTATACAAATGTACTATTAGTGTAGTCCTCAGATGGGGTTGGGACGAATTTTGACCGGGCCGCTCCCAGATCATTAGGTCCAAATAATTAAAAATGATTGTGCCAAAAAGTATCAGCCGAAAAACTGAAGGTACTTAGTTAGTGCCGTTGGTTAACTGTGAGATACATTCACTACCTTTCTAAGCTAGGAATTACCGTGACATTTTTCCAGCGGAAAACGTAGAGAAAATAATGGCAAGCCTTGACGAAATCAAATTGAGCAAAATTTCACCGATTCTTCTGGGAGATTTTCCCAACACTTACTGCTTCACTAAAGCAATAGCAGAAGCCACCGTAAAGGAACACGGGCTAGACTTACCTTGCGGTATATTCAGACCAGCAATGAGTAAGTCGTATAGAAATAAGGATATAGGACATCAAAATGGGTAAAGTTTGGTTCTACAGTCTTGAGAACCTTCCAACAATATTTCGCAGTACCATTACGGATGTGCAATGTGTGTTTTGAGGAACGAGGCAACATTGCCATTGCTTAATCACGCAAAAACTCTAGGAATAGTTTCGTATCGCAATTGCCATGCTTAACAAATCTATTGCAATTGAATTTTGAAAATGAAATAAATTAGAATTGAGGGTTGTAGGCTTATAAGCAGTGAAGACAAATTGATGGAAACTATGGAATTCAGAAATTCAAATGAGCAGTGTGCTTGAGAAAAAATAAGTACGTGCGAAGGTACATATATATATATATATATATATATATATATATATATGCTACGATATATTCCATGCATATATCCTAGCATATATATTATTTTCGTGGGGTCAAGGACCCGGACTACGAGAGCGTATGCGTATGCCGTACGAAGTCATCTCCAGGAGACGACGCCATCATTACTCATCCAGAAATCGGATTGAAACATCGGACGATAAAAATTGATTTGCTCTTTTAATAATAATTATTCGGACATCGGACGATAAAAATTGACTGCTCGACGTACACTTTTGAACCAGCCCTGGCTTGGTTACTCATAAGCCCTCTGATTGGTCGGCTCAGATCTTCTGTAGCTCCTAAACTATTAGACCCTGGAAGTTTTGTTAAAGGAACTTTGGTCTTAGATTTTCGGGAGGAATACACTCACCTGATATGGTGCGTCCAACCTGAATCGCCTGGTATTTATATTTAATTATTCAATTTAATATTCAAATAACCATGAATCTGTGGACAATAGGGGGCTGCGCTTTTCACTAGCGCCGTTTTTAGAGCTCGGTACTTGTTTAGCGGTTCAAGTTTTAAAGCGAGATTTTTTATTATTTTTGATTTTTTTAACGGATTATAAGGAAACAATTCGTAGGACTTGATAAAAAAAAACACACACGTGTAACGTTTGTCCAGAAAAAATATAAGCATACGTGTATGTAATACAAAATTGTACAAAAAGTAGTGAAATCAACAACAAAAGCACCTATGGTGAAAAAACCTTTCGCCAAGTGCAATAATCTGGTCCCTACTCAAAACGAAAAAATAAAAATTTCTAATACATACAAAAGGATTGAAATCATATACAGTTGCCCCTATAGTATGAAGTATATGATACTATTTCTTCGCAGTGCAAATCTTGGAGTTGATGTAAATGCGAAAGCTGAAGCTCAAAATTACCATCAAACCTGCAAGCCCGTGAGTGATACGAATAACTATATACCTTTTAAAAAATCGACAACAATTATTAACGAAAAAAATTATAATTTTCGACGGACACGAGGCTCTCGATGATCTTGCGATGAACTGTCAACGGTGACGTATGAACATTCACTTTGCGCGTAGATGTTTACCTGCTATAAAAATTTTTACGATCTCACTCAGAATTGGAATAATTTCGTTATAAAATAAGCAAATTAAGTATGTACAGAGTCACACAACCCTAGTGGAACTCTTCGACTTCTGATTTGTAACCGATGCGACGAATAACTTTTTCCACCAGTTCGGGAGAAGGTTTGCGAAGATCGTAAGCCCATCCTATCATTGCCATTGCATCAATGAAGAGTGTCGTGATGTTGAAATTCATGTAGGGTAATTCGGCAGCCTTGTAGTCCCAGGGAAAGGTGTGGTGATAGTTATGCGATCCTTCGCCTACCGTTACCAACGAGACAAACGTATTTTCGGCAGGATTTATCAATCTGCGAATAATAAGTACACCAATGTATGTATATGTGTAATGTGTATACGATTTAGGCATTCACCACCGCGTCAATCTCCGAATCTTTTAAATGACGCAGAAAAAGAGATCTTCTGTTTGTTTTACAAGCACGATTGCTGGACTCAAGAATCCCTGTCGTGTTCCACATTGAATATTTAGCAGGGAGATTTCATAGTACTGTTCGATAATTAAGTAGAATTTAACCTGTTGTACGGACGACTGCCCCAAAGATGTGCCACACTGTTAACGCAAAGCGTAAAATTCACAACGAGCATGTAGCGTATGAAGCATTGCGTCAAGACAGCATGCAGAATTGATTCGTTCCAAAGTATGATAGGGACCATGGTTGGGACAACGAAGCAAAGTAGCAGCTTCAACTCAGTATCGTGTCTGGAAATAATGTAAGATTACTCCGACGATCAGCAAATCATGTTGCCTTGCAAAATAATAATTTGATGAAAACATTGTATACATAGAAGACACAGATAAATCTCACTTCTTTTGGAACATGACAACCGAATCTGCTTTGATATCACTCATATCCATCTCTTTTCCTCTGCGAAGGCAATCGGGGTGTCGCTTCATGACCAGCCATCCGACGTGAGAGAAAATGAATCCCCGTTTAGCGTTGTGAGGGTCTGCATTTGTTTCCGAATATTTATGGTGGACTCGGTGGTCTCTTATCCAAAAGTAAAGGGGATTCTGTAAAAGTATATTGTGTACCAAGGAGGCAAAGAAGGTCGCCAACATGCTTGCGTTGTATTTTTTTTTGTGCCGTTTTGGCTCATTTCCTATTATAGGATGTAGCCTTTCTGAGATATTTTTTCCCGTTAGATTTCGTTTCTGAATTCTTAATGGTCTATGCTTTCGCGAAAAAAGAGAATGGCTATATGAATGGCTCTAGAAATGATTTCACGAACAAGAAACGCGTGGGGTAAATATTCATCCCAATCATGAGTTAGAAGATAGAAAAAAAGATACATGAGTTCCAGGGTTAATATCCTAATCGGCACTATCGAGTTTTGAATTAGAACCTACAAATCCTGTTGCACTGTAGAGAACCATCAGCAATATTTTCAAGGGACGATTAGCTTTATAGGTGCGATGTGTCCAGAGGCGATGAGCTCCTGCGGTCATGCCAATGCCCGCTGCGTATCCGAAGATCCACACTGTGCAAAATTAAAATGGATTTTGAATGAAAGAGCGATCCGACACTGCAATCAGTATTCTGTACCACATTTTCACTGTATTCATTTCAATGGTGATTTTTCAGTGTAACATTTTACTATTTTGATGTACTCACTCCACATAAACGTCCACCATTTCATCGGGGCTGAATGAAGTCCGAATGCGTAGGTAGACAGTGCGAGGATAGATCCTGCGTGAAAGACTGCTATGTAGAGAAGCTGTCCCCAAATTATGCTATCTGCAAGCTTAGTCCACGTGTATAATTCCGCTTTTTTTGTCTTATACGCCTGCTCGCATATTTCATTCAACGTCTCACTATTCTCAGTCATCATTTCGAAGATATTCTTTATCTTAGTTCCGGCGACCGGTACACTCTGTCAAAGTCTGTCGACTAGTACATAAGAGCCGGGTCAATCAGCTTATATACTATCACCCTCTTAAAATATACAGTGAATTCGGGGATAAAATCTTCTGAACATTTTTTCTTTTTCTTTCTGTAATGTAACTTATTCATTGAATTTGAATCTGAATATTTATAAAGCTCTGGGTGCCACCTGGCAGTCGTCAATTTGCAGGTTTGGCACAGACATTAGCCATACTACATGTAATATGTCATACCGAGCCGTTGAATACGAGGAATTTTTTCGACAAATAGAGGCTCATTTTCGGGACGCAGACGGGTAAGATAAATTTTCCCGAAACAAGTGTGTATTTCTACAGGGCACTTGTCCGCTGTGCTGAGTGATAGACGTTCTTATTCCCTAGACGCGGTGAAAATACGACCAGGCGGTAATGGCAGGGATTCTGATGTCGCTATGTTGGATATGTATAAACGTAATGTGATTTTCATTGATACGCAATATACATTACTGGGTAATCTACATTGCAAATCACTGGGCAAGCGGCCTACAGTATCATTCCAGCTTCTTTAAACAAATCATTGCGTGAATTATTCGTTTCTCTGCTTAGGTTCAATCCGTTGACGAAAATTCATTGCTTCTGACGTCACAAAATATTTAAAGCACATGCCACTCCTGTGGCACCTTGATAAATTGGCGAGTCGCTAACTAGCTGCTGAATTTATATTTATACTGCACGGAAAGAAAGGATAACTTGCGCCCAGAAATTTGTTTTGAAGAAACCGAAAATCTCCCGAGCGGAGATAAAAACTTTCTTGAGCCATGAAAATTTTCTTGGTTCCAGAGAATTTTTACTTTAATTTTAAAAACCCACTCACCGGCACTAATCCTTTTAACGCCATTTCTTGGATTTCGGTAGGTGTTGGTGGGAATATGCAGGTATGAAAAGACCCGGACGGTCGGACGAAGTTCTTGCCGTCGCAAATAGAGCAAACCACCCCTTAGTTCCTTTTATTTCTCCTGAACGCTGCCCCTACCATCGCACTTTCAGCTAACAATTAGTGACTGATTCGAATCAGTGGCATACTTTTCACTGCAAACCAGTGACTATTCACTAATTCCACTATTTTCAAATTTAGAGAGTAATAGTCGAGCGGCGAACCTGATAATTGCGCGCACAAAATATTTATCAGCCACCTGACGGTCCGAGACTTGCGGTACTGAGATATCCCTGGAATATCACCCTGTATACATTTGAACATGAAAATGAACCGAGAAAGCTAATTTTTCGATATTGTGTAGGGGGGGCTTAGAAAAGCTTAGCCTCAAATTGTCGACCAAGATTTCCTATGTGCTTTCTCCGCCATCTTGAAAAAAGGGGTGAATATTTTTTTTCGCGATAACTTTGCTTTCCATCGTGATACGAAAATTCTGAGCTCATGATTGAGTGTCGCGTTTCTTGCGCTCTACGATTTATGTCTTATGACTTTTTCACCTACTGTCGATCCTTTTCGAAATATCTAACGAGAATGAAAAAAAAAGCTTTCTCTTTTCCATGGCAAACTTTGACTGGGACAGTTACATGTCTAGCTACGTCCACGGGCTGCGGTTGTACATCCTCAAAGATGATCCAAGCATCCGTCCCTCTGCGCGGAAGCGAATGATTTTGTAAGAAATTTATTTTCTTAACACATGCACGACAGTCCCTTTTGCGCACCGTCTACAGGCACCGAAAGCAGATTTTCGCACACCGCTAGCAGTACGCGAAAAATTTTCCCCGCACGGGGACGCTCAAACCTGATTTCGTGCTTGCAGACGGTGTACAGACGAGGACCTTCCGTTGTATTTGTTGAGAAAAGTAGAGTTCGATACGCGAGCCCAAGGCAGCAACCCCTACTCGTGTGAAAATGCTCGCAGATGAAGCGACGTTTGACGGACCACCTATTTGACTCACACAATGCGCCGTGGCAATTACAGGCATGTGTGACTGAGCGCACGGCCCGGTTACGGCCTGTTACGGCCCAACAATAAAAATTAGATAAGCTAACATGCTGTATTTCTATTAAACCTACATTCCCATCCCCAATGAAGTAATTCCCACTTAAGCGGACGAGATTTCCGTAAAAAAGTGTTACATCGTATATTCAAAGAAGAGAATCTTTGAATATACATTTCTCAGGGTGTAAATTAAGCCACTTCTTACCAAAAGAATGAAAATATACTCTACTTGGAGTCTAAACCAGAAGTGTTAAGCTTCAATTCAAAAGAGCGACCATTTGTTCCAAAAAAATTGAGAGAAAATCCAAACTCCAGAATAATTTCAAAAGTAAAACGGCGAAAGTTTACAGTTGTACAAACTAGCAGGTATTTAAATTATCTTGATACTGAATTTTGATTTTTACAACGTATTTTTTTATTTCTACATTCTATACACTTTCAGCTTCTACAAAAACAATGGGTACGGTCATACTGTAGTGATCGAAACTTTGTAGCCATCTATGGATCGAATAGAGACACCAGCTTTAAGTCGAAGCGTTTCCAAAGATCCACTGCTGCTTATTTTGTACTTTTGAACAACTCGTGCCACCAAGGTTTTTACCACCATCGTAGCGTACTGTCGACCTGAAAATATGATGACACTAATCATGTTCCAAATTCATATGAATAATAAACCAACTAAAAATTGCAATAACCTACCAATGCACCCTCTAATACCACCACTGAAAGGTACAAAAGCGTAGGGATGCCTGCCCACAGAGTTGCCTGGTGTAAATCTATCTGGATTAAATTTTTCTGGATCCTTCCAATGATTAGGATCACGGTGAGTCATGTACATCAGCAATGCGACGGTGCAGCCTGCCGGTGCTGTGCATGTTTCTGTTGAAGGTAAAACACGCCACCGTTAGAATCTCGACAATTTGTCCAACAGATTTTTACAGGAATAGAATATATAGAACCTATATGACGGCCCTATGCATCTGCACTGATAGAAAAGATCATTTGGTTCCAATGACTTGACTTAACTACTAACGAACGTGGATTTGGAATAGATCAAATGAACGTTCGTTGATAATTAACGACAAGAGATTTGTACGGAACGACTCAAGGGGCTCTTGAATCTGGTGTATTAACAGTTAATGACAAAAATCTCACAGTTGGTGAATGTTCTTTCGGATCAAATGTTCGCTAAATTCTGATCTAGTTCGGCACGTTTCATTGACTATAAACGATCTTTTCTATCAGTGTGCACTCACCAAAGTCTAGATCAGTCTGCAATTCACGCAATATCACCGGTCCTACGGGAAACAGGCGGACGGTTTCCTTGAAGACCATCTCCAGGTACTTTAGCTTGGAGATGTTTTCCGCTGTTATGTCTCCGTTTCCTATTATTTTGCGTACTTCTGCTCGTACCTTGGCCTATGAAAATGAAAATCAGATAGACACGAGATTTCTGCATTAATCGAAACCGATATTTGGAAGGAAATGTATGCGAACCTGGACGTCCGGGTGCATCCCTAACATCAAGAATATAAACGAGCAAGTAAGGGCCGTGGGATCCTGGGCCTGAAATCATAACTTAATAACGTGAATCCCTGGATGAGGTGAAATTGCATTGAGGCTGTGATACGTGAAATTCGTTCAACCCTTGTAAGCTAAAATCGTCGTCTTCTTTGGATTTATTACCGGTATCCAGATGTTGGATATTTCATCTCGCAATCGTTTGTTGTCCATAAGGTTGGAGTTCTCATTATAAGCGATCAACCGATCTAGAACCGCCACTCGTGTCCTTTCAGGGGAATTATAGGAGCTGCTTTTCGAGGTGTAATATTCATTCTTCTTCTGGGCAACGAGCTGAAAAGAATCTCACTATTCACTGGAATTGAATTTATTGACATGATATTTTACAGGAATATTTCAATGGCAAATACTCACGACGAAATGTAGCAGCTCGTAAAAATTATCGTGATGAAAATAGATTGAAAAAAATGATAAATTCTACTAACTAAAAAAGATATCACGCGGCCTTGAAAATCCACAAAAATAGGTAGGTAAAAACAACATTTGCTCATCAGAGGAACGTCACTTGGTGCAAATATACGCAATCGGCATAAAACTTGGTATACACAAGGAAAGACACATAATTAATTAATCATAGAAGCTGAAATTTATGCAGAGTCAGTCGCGTACAGCAAATATTATAGATATCCAATATTTAAGAGTATCAAGCAGATCCGTATCTGGGACTTTTCACCTCCGATCAGATCACTCGATAAGACTGTAAGAGCTTTGATCATCGCGGATTCAAAATCTTTTAAAACACAGAGGCAAAATAATACGCGATGATAACTTACAGTCTCCGCAAATTCGTGCAGAACTTTCATCGCTCTGGCATATTGTTTACCGGAATTGGTGTGAGCGTAAATCCAGTCCAGATGCAACCAGGCCTTCATGGTTCTTTCATGAGCCAAGCCGATTGCCCTATGAAACAAAAGCTTGTTTGGGACTCCTCGTCATCAATGTGGATAAAATTAATCAAATAAAAACCTATTTCACCTTGATGAACAATCGATTAGACCATCGTACCCGTTACTCTGAGCAGTACTAGCAGTTCCCATTATGGATTCTACAATCAATAAATGGTCATTAGATCAAGGTAAAAATCAGAGACCAATCAACCCACCTAAAATTATATCTAAGGTACAATCATCCATGAAATGCATTATGTCAAATTCCCCATTGTCAACGCGGCTCGCCAAACACTCAACGCATCGTCGACTGTGTTTATCAAAGCAATCCAAGTACGTACTCAACACCTTTCCGTTTACCATGGGCATAATTAGCTTACGGTGAGCTCGATGGGTCGAACCTGATCTTGGAAAAATAATTATTAGTATTTAACAGAGATAAACGGTGCAGATCTTATTTCAATTTCTCATGTGTCATTGAAGTTTCCCTCATGGCGTATGAACGAAACATATTTCGATATATTGGACATAAATTTCTTAAATACATGCATAAAGTACTAAGGAATTTCGTGGGATATTCACGTTGACATGTTAGTCCGAAGCAAATCCTCAAATACGAAATGCACAAGCTAATAAGACTCGAGCTGCATATTTCTTTACACATGCGTATAGCTCATCAGGTAGGATTCATGAGTGAGCAAATAGAAAAGGTTTAAAGTCATATTTGTCAGCGGAGAGACGTATACCTGAATCAGTAACTATACCGCAGCCCAAGTACGATGCCAAGAACCGATATTCGTATGGTTTATGTGTTGCTATAGAGCTCTTCAAAACTACCTAAAAATTAAGTAAATAATTATTCATAAATTCAATTGTAAATAGGATTCACTTCCTATCTTATGTCATTTTTCTTTACTGTCTTGACATTTCAAGGAAGAGTCAATGCTCACTTGTACATCGCGAGGGCTTCTTATTCCAACAAAAAGCTTCGGTCCCATCCAAAATCGAAATGGGTTTTCGTAGGGCTGGCTCAATTCGATTAGCCTGTTCAACAAATCTGAGAACAATTAGACACATTAGATTGTATTGGTCTGCTATCGAAAGCGACAAGGCCCAGCGCACGTATATGGATTGACATGAGACGTTCCGGATGCATCATATGCATAATTATATTATTGCATTGTAAATTACCATCGCCTTGGCAAGCAAAGTGAAGTGCGTTTCCAATTAAAGGTAGAGCTGGTGGCCCCGGCATCGCTGAAGCACTCTTCAAAAATCTCAACTCTTTTTGACACCATTTTCCTCCACCATTCAGTAGCCAAACTCCGAACAATGATCCGATGACGAGGACCAACAAACCTTAACAGGATAGGAGATTTAAGTAACATTTTGAAATGGGGTGCAAAGGAATCGTCGTCTAATATTTGAATGATCGAAAAAAATATTCTCTTCCTTCTTCTTAGTACAGTCACTCTCTCAGCATCGCGAAATCCTACGAACCATTGACCGCATTGACTTGAAATTCAGAACGTATTATCTCGTTACTGAAATCCAACTCCTATCAATTCTGGATGAAATTCCAAAAACTTAGAAAGAAGTTGAATTTTACGCTAATATCTACGAGGACAAAAAGGGATTGTGTTCTCTTTACATATCAAAATCTCAATCTGTATTGATCCGATCCGTACTTCTCAGACTGAGCAGTATTTTCAAACAGACCGAGTCGCATATAGAATCACCGAATGTGCAGAAATATCGGTACATTTGAACTGTATCGATAAAACTCAACATTTTCCGGTTTTTTCCTCTTTCATAGCATCCAGGAACTGAACACGTGCCCTGGCTGCCGTTATGGTGTAAAAGACCAAATAGATACACGAACAAATGGGAATAGGAAAACTCACCCCAACAATCCAGAGATAGGACCAAGTGCTCGATAATGTTCATCTTTTACTTCGAACTTCAATTCAATATTCCAATCAACGTACTATTCGATGCTTTTGTAATAAATCGGCACTCGGGATGATACTGGATTGAAAAAGCGTTGAGCTTTCGATTAGCTAATTATTCAACAAAATCCGTAACGCGTTGACACTTCGCTGACCGGTTGCCCCGGTGATGCGGTCGTAAGAGTACTACTCCTCTCAGGCCTTCGATGTACCTCTATTTATCCAAATCCCACGGATTCTTCCGAGTCGATGACTCGCACCATTACATTTTGTGCCGTGCTCCTTGCAGCTATATTCTTTTTAAATCGCTGAATTTATTCAATGTATGATTTATTTTTTCAACCTGATTTTCTTGGCCGCTGATAATATCAAGCTGTAAAATATTCTGGATGTCTCGAAAGTCTAATGAGTCAAGTGCGATTCCTTCGGCACATTAATTGTTATCGATGATGTCAATTTTATGTTTACAATTGTCTAACGAGGAATCCAAATTAGATACAATTTCGAAATGTTCAAGAATCCATAATTATAGATCAAATCTACGAATGAAAATAGTATTTCAAAAACTTATTTTTCCGTTTCCAATTTTGAGCAACCAAATACCTATATCTGAATTAAACTGGACCGCTCACATAACATTTCCGACTTAAATTTCAGACGATGGATCACAAAAAGTAAAACCAAACAAGTTATAGGTACATAATATGACGTTTATAGATCATTTCTGTTTTATTTGATACAAAAGGTGTTCAAATAACATTTCTGTACATAGATAATGAAACTTCATTCGGCTAGCACCATCAATCTTTCTATTGCTTCTTCTCATGTAGGTCATACAGGGCCCACAAGTACCACGATAGATTCCTTTTCAAGTTGTTGAGGCCTTCAGAGATTCAGTAGATCCACGAATTTTTCAGCATAGATAGATAAGAATGCTCTTCACCTCGGTCTTGATGGAAACGAAATTCACGAATCTACACTCGGGAAATTGATATTCTATAGCCATTCACAGACCGTAGGACGATGTCAGACTTCAGTTTGAGCTCATTTAAGGAGGTGCTGCTGTTGAGTCGATATTTTCGTATAACATGTGCCACGATCATTTTCAGATGAAGCATACCATACTGTTTTCCTGAGAACATTCGTAAGATACTGATGCAATCCGATCCCGGCATCACCTATATGGTGCGAAAAATCACGAAGTTAAAACTCACCAACGCACCCTCTCAGCCCACCACTGAATGGTATGTAAGCATAAGGATGTCTTCCTACTGAGTTTTCCGGCGTGAATCTTTCTGGATTGAAATGATCAGGATCTGTCCAGTAGTCTGGATCACGATGAGTTAGGAATGGAATCATTGCGACTGAGGAGCCTTCCGGCAACATACAGGATTCTGGAAAATAGTTATCCTGCAATCATGTAACTTTTGAAAAGCTAGGTAATTAACTCACCAATATGAACGTCACCCGTTAGTTTACGCAACATCACCGGGCAGATGGGGAAAAGTCGAAGTGTTTCTTTGATAACCATGCTCAAATATTTGAGCTCGGAAAGTTTATTTTCCGTTACACTCTCTTCCTCAAGCACTTCAGTCAGTTCTGCTCTTACTTTCTCCTACGAAAATAAAATCACTGATGCATATACTGATTCGATAGTCGAAAAGGAATTTCTGAGAGAGTATCGTGTGAACCTGAATTTCAGGATGTATAGCCAACATCAATATGACAAAGGAGCATGCAGTCGTCGTTGAATCCTCCGCCTGTAAGAATCAAGATATTGAGCAAAATCATGAAGACTTTCTCCACAGGAAGTGTATTGACAAATCATATAGGTTTTATTGCGCCAATGAAAACTGTCAGTATTTCGTCTCTGAGTTGATCATCGTTCATTAGATGGATTTTCTCGTTAAATAGCTGCAATACGTTACCTTGCCACACATGGAATCAGCTATTTCTGTTCGGCCTGTTGCATCATGCCAGAAGTTCCCATTATAGTGTCTAAAATTATGACATGGACGGTAATTCAATAAAATGAGATGTAATTCATCTGGCAAAAACGTTGATTCTGAAAGGTGGACTACTCACTTCAATATCTTCAGGATTTCTGATTGGGATTATGAGCCTCGGCCCAATCCAGCAGTGAAATGGTTTCTCCTCGGGTTTCTCATGAAGCCTGCAAGTCTCCATAATTCTGGACAGAACGTCTGGTAACGAATGAATTGATTAGATCTGCACACTTTTCGATAGCCATACTTTGAGAAATATGTCAATCTTGCTTCCAATATTAAGGAATAGTTTCCGAGATTCTGGATGGAATTTTCGTTCAATAATTCTACACTTTACCCAACTGGTACCAGAACAGAATCATCTCGAAGCGGCAATTGGTACTCCCCAATATTGCTTCCGGTTGGTTTCTACCCGTCTTGAAGAAGCTGCAGGGCGGACTAGTATTTCACAATTCTTATTGCACCATCAGAAATATTAACGTCTGCGACCGTAATTTTCTCGGATTATATAATCTACTGTATTGAAGATTATCAATAATCTTCTACTCGCAATTAACTATAAATTGACCGCCAATATAGTGGCCAGATTGGATACTACTCAAAAACTACAGACAACGCAGAGAATGTAGTATTGCGTACGTGTATTGAATAAATTGACGGCATTTTTGCATATTTTTTATTCATTATTATGTAAATATTATAAAAATATTCACAACAAGATCCTGCGCACCAGTCTATATTTATGAAAAACTAGCATCGCATTCATTGCCAATAGTCAAATATTTCTTGATACACAAATTTTTTAATTTTCAGATCTGTTGATGGAACAGTGAAGAAATGAAAATGACAGAAAATTTGGTTCCCACTTCTTTTCGGATTACAAATATCAAAGATGGTAAAGGACAGTGGTTTAAAAAACCAATCAGCAAAGGAACCACCGATGGTTCGTGGTAAATAAAAGGTTTTCCAAATACGGATGGTGTTTCTTGCAATGCTGGTGGATTATTGAAATAGATGAGCCTACCTGAAGCAAGACTCGCTACATATCGGGTTGAATCGTCGTATCTAAGGAAAGAGAACGCAATGTTGATAATTTATTTGAACGAATTTATTCCACCAATTGTTTCATTTGGAATTGAAAATCACATCAAATTTATCTTTGAATTTTTTTATATTTTTTATTCCGTGGATTAAGCGAGTTTTATGCAGTTCATATCTCCGGATATTTGTCTATCTGGCGAAATACTAATGCTCGACAGTCGGTCGGTGCCTTGTGCTTCGAACGTGTCTGTCTTCTTATTTTTTTTTTTTTTGATGCTAGTTTTCATATGTTAACAAAGAAATAAGTGGCTATCGATGAAAAAAAAAATCCAATACCTTCAAAAGCGAGACGGTATGCTAAGTAAGTAATACCGCGAAACGAAGCCGAACCTAGTTTTGAGTCGAGTACCGGTAAAATCAATACAGTGGTAAACCAACAAAATCGTTGAGTTATGAACAGAAAAATTATTCGTATAATTAAAATTGTTTATCTTGGAAAGGTATAATAAGGCTGGAAGGAATAATATTCCATCATAATTTCCTGGGTTGTGTGTAGATTGGTTTTTTATTACTGATATCGTGGATGATATACAAAATTGATCAAGTTTCCGCGCGAAAAAAGTGAAAAACTATAGATTATTGATTTCGAGCATCTGTAAATTATAGACGTTCAGATTTCTGAGGATGCAACGAAATTAGACGATCACAGCTAGATCAGCATTTCCGAAGTGGACAAAAACCTATGGGAAGTGAAATAGAAAATCGTCGATTGTCGATCGTCCCAGTCGCGAAATGATCCCGATCCAGTATCAATTGGGTAAAGTACAGAACTGTTGATCAAAAATCCGGAAAAACATAAAAGAAAAAAGAATTAATAATAGGACCATATGGGGAGTGTGGATAACATTCGAATTTCATATCAGATGGCTGTTTCGAATAGCTCGATCCACTGCGATTAATTCGTATCGCAGAACATTCAAGAAGGTGTAGGTGTTGTTCAGCTCTGCAGAACGTTCCGAAAATAATGTGCAGTTGCAATAAATTTAATTATGATTTCGCATTTAAATATTGGGACGTGATATGAATAATTCACAAATTTATCAAGTCGCAAATGAAAAATGGGTTTTTTCGCACAAGCTTCCGCGTTCTTGGGTTATTTTGGTGAGTAACGATTGCAATAGCTCCACAAAAACGACACTCTCTTCAAATAGGCTCCAACTCGGTCTTCAATTATCCTATGCTTAGGTGAACTATTATTATTGTGTCTATTACTGTTTAAAATTTGTCACACTATCCCAAGTCCTTTGGCCATTTTTCATAGTGAGAATTTGCTTTTCAAGTGTGAAAATCGTAGACCTCTAAACTCCACTGCACATTTACCTCTTGAGGAGCAAATTTTCACTCGTTTCGAGTGAAAATATCACGAAATATTTGTACACAGTTTTTTTTGTTTTGTTTTGCAATTAGGTTTCTTGCTGGCTGCAATCGGGATTTTGTTTAGAGTGTGGCTATCAAAAGGAGTTCAAAGCTGGTATCGGAAGCAGTTGAGACTTTGGAAGCTTGCTTCGGAGTTACCTGGACCACCAGCTCTTCCGTTGATCGGAAACGCGCTTCAATTTACGTGTGGTATAGACGGTAAGACTCTGAACAATACTTCGCGATTCTTCGGATTTGCTATGCAGGACGCGCCCTTGGCAGAAAGTCTTTTGCCATGAATATTAGTCCCAAAAATGGATTGGAATGGCATTGTATCGTCATCTGCGGACCAAAACTTTCTGCAATCCTAAGCGCGTGGAGAATAATGGATTGTGATGTGATAAACTGTACACGAATAGATGTACTCATGAAAATGATGAGCTTTTTATATTCAGAAATACTGGGCAGGATTGTTGAACTGGGAAAGCGCTATGGTACACCATTACGATTCTGGCTGGGACCAAAGCTCATCGTGGGTCTTACGGAGCCTCGGGACATTGATGTTCGTAAGCAGTTTCGGTCAGCTGAAATGTCGTCATTCAGTACGACTGCAATGAATATATTTTATTCACTTCTACTGTAATTGCAGGTAATTCTTAACAGTTCCAAAGCGGCATACAAAGACCCCGTATACCGTTTCTTCGAGCAATTCATTGGCCGCGGTCTCGTAACTGATTCAGGTATGTATTTTCAAATGATCATTATTAATCATATCACGACAATCGTCTAGATTTTTTCATCCATCAGTAGATTTCAGGTCCAACGCACAGAGCTCATCGGAAAGTTATCACACGTATGTTGAATGCAAAGGTGTTGGATTCGTACGTGGAATACTTTGATCGTGAAAGTCGATGCTGCGCTGATCACTTGGAGGAACTCGTTGGCACTGGCGATTTTGACGTATACCCTTTCATGGAGCATTGCACGATGGATATTATTTTAGGTGAGTAGATCGATGGCAGGAACTCGGCGCATGACTTAATTACTTTTATTGTAAAGTTTGAATCAATCAATAATTAAAGACACGGTAATGGGAACGCCTGGTACCGTACAGCAGGGGGGCTTTAGGCATTTGATGGAATGGACTGGCAGGTATTTGGATTCATTACTTTGTACGCAAAACTAAGAGTGGTTATACTTCTGAATAGATACTTCAACTAAACCATTTGCTCTTATAGGATGTACCAGATCATTTACGCAAGGATGTTGAAGGTTTGGTTGCACCCAGGCTGGATCTTCGCATGCACCAAATACGGCCAACAACAGGCTACAGGGATGGGAGTTATTCATCAATTCACAGAAAGCGTAAGTCTTTCGAATTCCTACAATTTTCCGCATGGCTATCATCAGGTTCGTAAGTTGACCCGTCTGATCAGGTGACGAAATTTATGAAAAGCCACATCGGTACAACTCATTCACGAAAGCATGTTATCCGGAAAAAAAGTGTGCCCGAATAAAAATCACTTTGTAGAGCAAATTGCACACGACCGAAAGTATCATCATCATAACTTCCAGATCATCGCCCGAAAGAGAGAAGAACATCATGCTTTGGACCGTGGCTCTGTCGTGACAAATAGACCTAGACTAATGCTGCTCGAGCAGCTAATTGATCATGTGGAGAAGACTAACCTCATGAATGATGTCGAACTCAGAGATGAGATATACACCGTCATTTTAGCCGTAATCAATTCTTTTCAATGTCCATGCAGTTAATTAGTATATCCAATAAATATTGGCCCACGCATTTCATTATTGATTCGAGTATCCCTATCCGTTTAGGCACAAGACACAACGGCGACTATTTGCTGTTTCGTATTTCTGATGCTGGGAATGAACCTGGAGATTCAGGTATGCAAATACCCACACAGCACCCAATATTGCCCAATATTGTAGCAACATTTCAATATTGTAGCAACATTGCAGCAATTGGGCAATATTGGGTGCTGTGTGGGTGGATCTCGAGGCTTCATCGTGAATGAGCTGGGAGCTCACTGCTTACTCAACAGATATGTTCACTCGCAGGACAAGGTACGAGCAGAGTTGAATGAAGTCCTGGGAGAAGAAAATATCACGACGAAAGACCTCCCCGAGCTGAGGTACTTCGAGAACGTTATCAAGGAAACACTCCGTCTGTTCCCTATTGCACCGCTAATGCTGCGTGAACTGAAGGGTGAAGTAGACCTTGGTGAGTTTCTTCTGAATTATTTCATATCCAAAATGACTCTTTGGCTTGAGTCCAGCCATCCTGAACTCTTCGACTCTCTTCGTCACTCTTTCCAATCTGTTGAAACTCTTCATTTGAATCTGCAAAGATATTACCTCACATCCCTTCTTGTAACATTCACGAATATTTCCGCTTCCCTTTTCTGGCACTAAAGGTATGCCGATGCATTTCCAATTCACCAGTGCGCAAAGGAATTGACTGGGTATGATTACGAAATGATTTCTTTCTAGAAACATGTACGTTGCCGGAAGGTTGTTCGGTCTTAATGGCACCCTTTTTGACTCATCGTGACCCGAAGTATTGGGAGAATCCGGACAAGTTCGATCCCAATAGATTTACTCCGGAAAACTCGATTGGCAGGCATCCCTACGCGTATGTACCATTCAGCGGCGGCCTCAGAAGTTGCATCGGTAAGTTGTGGTCTTCTTGTCTCCTGCACCAGGGTTCAATATAACAAAACTTTTGAACACTGAAAAAAACATTCCAGGACAAAAATATGCCATGATGTGTATGAAAACTGTCGTGGCGAACATCGTGCGGAGATATCGTCTGACCTGTAGCACTTCTTTGGACCAACTCAGACTGAAAACCGATATCTCAATCCGGTCCGTGGATGGCTATAAAATATCTATTACCAGAGTCTGAGTTCCACTATTTTTGGCTGCAGTCAAGAGATTTAACTGAAAATAACTCACATACCATCAATTGTATTGCCTTTCGTTTTTCGTTTTTCGCATATTCTTCATCGTTGAAATTCTTCATACCCATGAAATTATATCATGTATCCCTATCTGTGTAAAAACCACAATTATAATCGTTTGACCAACGTTTTCTTTGTCTTTATTTTTCTAATTAAAACTGATATCAATTTTATACCACATTATTGTTATTTCAGCCTATTAAACGCAAAACTCTCCTCGTTCAAAAGTTTTTCCAAAATTTTCCAGGCGTGTTCAATAGAAAGGCTGGTTATTGCCGAACTCAATATACAAAGGATGGAAATGTTTCACTTGCTTCGAAATGAGTATTGATCAATGAAGTCTGCAGGATGAAAGGAACGAAAGGAACGAAAAGAACGAAACATACGACCGTTTGAAAGAGAGCATTTTTGCTAAACTTCGACGGCGTGTAGCTTCCAAAATATTGAAGTGACGGAAAAACAAAAAAATGTTTCATGAATTCATTTATTTCATAAAATCTATGAAAAAAAAATAGAATGACTTTGAAGAACATGGTACCGGAACCGTCTCCCGCTTGACGTGGATGAACTCTCACATAGACGATCACTTGTCGCTAGAAGTAATTAGGTTTGGAAACAAAACGCGGAGGCTGCAAACTATTTTTTATTTACCATTTTTTATGCGTAACAAAACGTCGTACACATGCTAGCTAATAATCTATATACATATGTATGCTGATAATTCAAAAGATTTCTCGTTATCCAGTAATCACCACATTTTACACTATACATCAGAGTTTAGACTAACACTTGGAGAATTACCAGTAAAAAAGAAAGAAGACGCAGCTATAATCCTCGAATACTGTGAATCCTCGATTCGCACATTACAGCTAACATATATGTATGTATATCCAGAGGGCCTCTCGGCTGCAAACAGAAATAGTGGAACTCAGACTCTGGTGATGGATATTTTGTAGCCATCCATGGACCGGATTGTGATGTCGGTTTTTAGTCTGAGTTGATCCAAAGAGCTGCTACAGATCAGTCGATATCTCCGTACGATGTTAGCGACGACAGTTTTCATACACATCATGGAATATTTTTGTCCTGAAAATATTCTTCAGTTTTAATAAGTTATCTCATTTCGAACCCTGGTGCAGGAGACATGAAGACCTTAACTTACCGACGCAACTTCTGCGGCCACCGCTAAATGGTATGTACGCGTAGGAATGCCTGCCAATCGAGTTTTCCGGTGTAAATCTATTGGGATCGAATTTATCTGGATTCTCCCAATACTTCGGGTCACGATGAGTCAAATAGGGGGCCAGTAAGACCGAACAACCATCCGGCAACGTACAGGTTTCTAGAAAGAAATCATTTCGTAATCATGTCTAGTCATTTACTTTGCGCACTAGTGAATTGGGAATGCATCCGCATACCTCCAGTGCCAGAGAAGGAAAGCGAAAATATTGATAAATATTTCAAGAACGGATGAGAAGGAATCTTTTCAAAGTCAAATAAAGAGCTTCGACAGATCAGGAACAGCGACGAAAGAGAAGAGATCTGAACGGCTGGACTCAAGCCAAAAAGTCATGTAAGACATGAAAGAATTCGGAGAAAAACTTACCAAGGTCTACTTGACCTCTTAGTTGACGCAGCATGAATGGCGCGATAGGGAATAGACGTAGTGTTTCCTTAATAACCATTTCCAAGTACTTCAGCTCGGGGAGGCTTTCAGCCGTGATATTCCTCTCTCCCAGGACTTCGTTCAACTCTACTCGTACTTTGTCCTGCGAGTGAACATATCTGCTGGGTAAGTGATAAATTCCTAGTCTGATCTGAATCAAGACACTAAATCTATTAGCACACCTGAATTTCTGGGTGCATTCCCAGCATGACAAATACAAAAGAGCTAATTGTCGCCGTAGTGTCTTGTGCCTGAAACGATATAGGGATGCTCAAACCGGTGATAAAATATATGTGTCGATTTCTATCTGATGTAACGACTAAACGGGAGAGAAGAAATTGATTACGGCTGTGAAAAGGGTGTATATCTCATCTCTGAGTTGGACATCATCCATAAGGTGAGTCTTCTCCACATGATCAATTAGCTGCTCGAGCAGCATTAGTCTAGGTCCATTTGTCTTGACAGAGCCTTCCAGCAAAGCGTAATGTTCCTTCTTCTTCCGGGCAATGAGCTGAAAGTTATGACAATGTTACTTTTATTCCTGCAATTCACTCGCAAGGGCTTTGGTCGGGCAAACTTCTTTTCCAGATAACGTTAATTCGTGAGTTCCATGCCGGAAATTCTGGGAATTCAGAAGACTTACGTCACTTGTAAGTTGCTGAATAACTCTCACTCCTGTAGTCTGTTCTTTGCCGTATTTAGTGCATGCGAAGATCCAGTCTGGGTGCAACCAGAGTTTCAACATCCTTTCGTGAGAAAGTTGGTACATCCTGTAAGAGCAAATGATTCAGAAGAAGCATTCATCAATAAATATGACGCCTTCTAGTTGTTCGTAGAAAGTGATAAGTCCAGATACCTGGTATTCAATTCCGCCAACTGCGTGTAGGCCCCCTGATGCACGGTACCAGGCATTCCCATTAGGGTTTCTTCAATCATCGGTTAATTCAAATTTCATAATCATAGTAATCAAGAAATGCGCCAACTTCCGGCCATTACACCCACTTACCCAAAATTATATCCATCGTATAATGCTCCATAAAAGGGTACACGTCAAACTCTCCAGTATCAACAAATTCCTCCAAGTGATCAGCGCAGCATCGACTCCCACGATCAAAGTATTCCACGTACGCATCCAACCCTTTTCCATACAACATGGGCATGATAACTTTGCGATGAGCCCTGTGCGTTGGACCTGAAATCGACTGATAAATGTGAAAATCTGGATGATTGTTGTCATACGACTAAATGAGAATTTGAAAATACCTGACTCTGTTATGAGACCGCGACCAATGAATTGCTCGAAAAAACGATACAAGGGATGTATATTTTATCACCGGTTTGAGCATCCCTATATCGTTTCAGGCACAAGACACTACGGCGACAATTAGCTCTTTTGTATTTGTCATGCTGGGAATGCACCCAGAAATTCAGGTGTGCTAATAGATTTAGTGTCTTGATTCAGATCAGACTAGGAATTTATCACTTACCCAGCAGATATGTTCACTCGCAGGACAAAGTACGAGTAGAGTTGAACGAAGTCCTGGGAGAGAGGAATATCACGGCTGAAAGCCTCCCCGAGCTGAAGTACTTGGAAATGGTTATTAAGGAAACACTACGTCTATTCCCTATCGCGCCATTCATGCTGCGTCAACTAAGAGGTCAAGTAGACCTTGGTAAGTTTTTCTCCGAATTCTTTCATGTCTTACATGACTTTTTGGCTTGAGTCCAGCCGTTCAGATCTCTTCTCTTTCGTCGCTGTTCCTGATCTGTCGAAGCTCTTTATTTGACTTTGAAAAGATTCCTTCTCATCCGTTCTTGAAATATTTATCAATATTTTCGCTTTCCTTCTCTGGCACTGGAGGTATGCGGATGCATTCCCAATTCACTAGTGCGCAAAGTAAATGACTAGACATGATTACGAAATGATTTCTTTCTAGAAACCTGTACGTTGCCGGATGGTTGTTCGGTCTTACTGGCCCCCTATTTGACTCATCGTGACCCGAAGTATTGGGAGAATCCAGATAAATTCGATCCCAATAGATTTACACCGGAAAACTCGATTGGCAGGCATTCCTACGCGTACATACCATTTAGCGGTGGCCGCAGAAGTTGCGTCGGTAAGTTAAGGTCTTCATGTCTCCTGCACCAGGGTTCGAAATGAGATAACTTATTAAAACTGAAGAATATTTTCAGGACAAAAATATTCCATGATGTGTATGAAAACTGTCGTCGCTAACATCGTACGGAGATATCGACTGATCTGTAGCAGCTCTTTGGATCAACTCAGACTAAAAACCGACATCACAATCCGGTCCATGGATGGCTACAAAATATCCATCACCAGAGTCTGAGTTCCACTATTTCTGTTTGCAGCCGAGAGGCCCTCTGGATATACATACATATATGTTAGTACGTCGCGTTGGAACTGTTAAGAATTACCTACAATCACAGTGAAAGTGAATAAACTCTATTTATTGCAGTCGTACTCAGGTAATGATGACATTGTAGTTGACCGAAATTGCTTACGAACATCAATGTCACGAGGCTCTTTGAGACACACGAAGAGCTTTGGCCCCAGCCAGAATCGTAATGGTGTACTGTAGTGCTTACCCATTTCAACAAGCCTGCCCAGCATTTCTGAACATAAACAGTTCATGATTTTCATGAGTGTACATCTATTCGTGTACAGTTTATCACATCACAATCCATTATTCTACGTGGTTACAGGACTGAAAATATACCATTTGCAGCTAAAGTATTGGTCCGCAGAGGACGTGATACAAAGCCATTCCGATCAATAATCACACGGCGTAGCAAAGGACTAACGAAGTATGGAACAATCCAGTTGGTCAACAAACAGCCACAATCGATTTTTGAGCTAAAATTCATGGCAAAAGACTTCCTACCTAGGGCGCGTCTTGCGTACCGAATCCGGAGAATTGCGAAGTATTGTTTAAAGTCTTACCATCTCGACTACACGCATATTGTAGCGCGTTTCCGATTAACGGAAGAGCTGGAGGTCCGGGTAACTTCGAAGCAAGCTTCCAAAGTCTCAACTGCTTCTGACACCAGCTTTGCACTCTTTTTGATAAACACACTTCAAACAAAATCCCGATTGCAGTCAGAAGGGAACCTAATTCAAATTACACATTACAGTTATACATTCGTGTGATATTAAACAAAAAATTTTGAAGTTTACATACTTTTTAAATTTTGTGGAGCGAATTAAATCGTGCCAGTCTTACTAGCGTAAAAAAAAAGAGTGAAAACCCCACTCGAAACGAATGAAAATAAATTCTCATTCTAAAAAATGGATAAACGATCCTTGGCGTGGTGGGAAAAATTTAAATAGTAATAGACACAATAATTAGTCTACCTAAGCATAATATGATTGAAGCTTATTTTAAGAGAATGTTGTTTTTTTCAAGCTATGGCAATCAACTCACCCCAATAGCCTAGGAACGCGAGAGCTTGTACGACAAAACCCATCTTTCATTTGCAACTTGAATTTGGAAGCGTCAATCTGTTAATTGCAAACTGGCTTCAAAATTTGGATATTCAAAATAATATCGAGCCTCTGATTCTGGACAGGTCAATAACGCGCATATTTTGCCATATGTTGCCCAAGTGATACTTCTTCAGTTGACGCGAAACTTCGTGCATTCTTGCAATGCACCTCTATTTATCCTCTGCTTACTATAAATATGTGAATTGACAATTGAATTTTCCATACTTTGACCCCTGTGGGATCACTCAAATGTTACACGATACTAATTTTTCTGACGTAATGCAACAAGTAATACGCATAAACAATATTTTCGGAATAATTACCAGCACATATACCTTCGCACATGCCTATTCTTCCTCGAGAACACTTCTCATTTGAATTTCTAAATTCCATAGTTTTTATCAATTCGTCTTTACTGTTTGCTATTCTATTATTATTCTGAACAAAAGCAATTTTCCATATTTTTGCAATCATGTTTAATTGATTACACTTTACAGTTTCATTGAATAATCATCTCGCTAACCACAGCGGCTCTGCGGAATGATTTTTAACCAGCTTTTTTTCAGAATTGACATAACATTGAAAGCCCCGCATACTTATCTTCAATATAATATGATTATCATTAGTATATTTTCATTTAAACGACGTGGTTAGTATATCCTTCAACTTTAATTAAGGTGAAATTCCTCTAATCTGACATTTTTAGTATGCTTTTCTCTAAAACATTAGTCTATTTCTAATCCTCAGTGTACTTTTCTCTGATCATAATGAATATCCTCTAATGTCATCAGAAGGATGGAAATGCTTCGCTTGCTTCAAAATGAGTATTGAATCAAGTCTGCAGAATGAAAGGAACGAAATGAACGGAACATATGACCGTTTGAAAGACAGCATTTTTGCTAAACTTAGACGGCGTGTAGCTTCCAAAATATTGGAGTGACAGAAAAACAAAAAAATGTTCTCTCACGTAGACGATCACTTGGCGCTAGAAGTAATTAGGTCTGGAAACAAAACGCGGAGGCTGCAAACTATTTTTTATTTACCATTTTTTATGCGTAACAAAACGCCATACACATGCTAGCCAATAACCTATATACATATGTATGCTGATAATTCAAAAGATTTCTCGTTATCCAGTAATCACCACATTTTACACTATACATTAGAGTTTAGACTAACACTTGGAGAATTACCAGTAGATAAAGAAAGAAAACGCAGCTATAATCCTCGAATACTGTGAATCCTCGATTCGCACATTACAGCTAACATATATGTATGTACATCCAGAAGGCCTCTCGGCTGCAAACAGAAGTACCGGAACTCAGACTCTGGTGATAGATATTTTGTAGCCATCCATGGACCGGATTGTGATATCGGTTTTTAGTCTGAGTTGATCCAAAGAGCTGCTACAGGTCAGTCGATATCTCCGTACGATGTTAGCGACGACAGTTTTCATACACATCATGGAATATTTTTGTCCTGAAAATATTCTTCAGTTTTAATAAGTTACCTCATTTCGAACCCTGGTGCAGGAGACATGAAGACCTTAACTTACCAACGCAACTTCTGCGGCCACCGCTAAATGGTATGTACGCGTAGGAATGCCTGCCAATCGAGTTTTCCGGTGTAAATCTATTAGGATCGAATTTATCTGGATTCTCCCAATACTTCGGGTCTCGATGAAGCAAATAGGGGGCCAGTAAGACCGTACAACCTTCCGGCAACGTACAGGTTTCTAGAAAGAAGTCATTTCGTAAATCGTAATCATGTCTAGTCCTTTCCTTTTGGCATTAGTGAATTGGGAATGCATCCGCATCCCCCCAGTGCCAGAGAAGGAAAGCGAAAATATTGCTAAATATTTAAAGAACGGATGAGAAGGAACCTTTTCAAAATCAAATAAAGAGCTGCAACAGATTAGGAACAGTGACGAAAAAGAATTATTATACGAAGATATCTGAACGGCAGGACTCAAGCCAAAAAGTCACATAAGATATGAAAGAATTCGGAAAAAAAACTCACCAAGGTCTACTTGACCTCTTAATTGACGCAGCATGAATGGTGCAATAGGGAATAGACGTATTGTTTCCTTAATAACCATTTCCAAGTACTTCAGCTTGGGGAGGCTCTCAGCCGTGATATTTCTCTCTCCCAGGACTTCATTCAACTCTACTCGTACTTTGTCCTACGAGTGAACATATCTGCCGGGTAAATGATAAACTCCTAGTCTGATTTTAATTAGGATTCCAAATCTATACATTAGCATACCTGAATTTCTGGGTGCATTCCCAGCATGACAAATACAAAGGAACTAATTGTCGCCGTCGTGTCTTGTGCCTGAAACAATATAGGGATGCTCAAACCGGTGATGAAATATATATGTACTGATTCTTATCTGGATCTAACGACTAAATGGAAAAAAAAAATATAAATTGATTACGGCCGTGAAAAGGGTGTATATCTCATCTCTGAGTTGGACATCATCCATAAGGTGAGTCTTCTCCACATGATCAATTAGCTGCTCGAGCAGCATTAGTCTAGGTCCATTTGTCTTGACAGAGCCTTCCAGCAAAGCGTAATGTTCTTTCTTCTTCCGGGCAATGAGCTGGAAGTTATGACAATGTTACTGTTATTTCTGCAATTCACTTGCAAGGGACTTCGATTCGGGAAAACTTCTTCTCCAGATAATGTCAATTCGTGACTCAGTTGTACCAGTAGAACTTTTCATAAATTTAGTCACCCAATCAGACGGATCACCTTGCACCTGATAATTTTCATGCGGGAAATTCTGGGAATTCGAACGACTTACGTTATTTGTAAGTTGCTGAATAACTGTCACCCCTGTAGTCTGTTCTTTGCCGTTTTTAGTGCATGCGAAGATCCAGTCTGGGTGCAACCAGAGTTTCATCATCCTTTCGTGAGAAAGCTGGTACATCCTATAAGAGCAAATGATTTAGAAGAAGCATTCATCAATAAATATGACGCCTTCTAGTTGTTCGTAGAAAGTGATAAATCCAGATACCGGGTATTCAATTCTGCCAACTGCTTATAGGCCCCCTGATCCGCGGTACTCGGCGTTCCCATGAGGGTTTCTTCAATCGTCGAATAATTCAAATTTCATAACCATAGTAATCAAGACATGCGCCAAATTCCGGCAATTAACTCACTTACCCAAAATTATGTCCATCGTACAATGCTCCATAAAAGGATACACCTCAAACTCTCCAGTATTAACGAATTCCTCCAAGTGATCAGCGCAGCATCGACTTCCACGATCAAAGTATTCCACGTACGCATCTAACCCTTTTCCAAACAACATGGGCATGATAACTTTGCGATGAGCCCTGTGCGTTGGACCTGAAATCGACTGATAAATGTGAAAATCTGGATGATTGTTGTCATACGATTAAATGAGAATTTGAAAATACCTGACTCTGTTATGAGACCGCGACCAATGAATTGCTCAAAAAAACGATACAAGGGATCTTTGTACGTCGCGTTGGAACTGTTAAGAATTACCTACAATCACAGTGAAAGTGAATAAACTCTATTTATTGCAGTCGTACTTGGGTAATGATGACATTTTAGTTGACCGAAAGCTTACGAACATTAATGTCACGAGGCTCTGGGAGACCCACTATGAGCTTTGGTCCCAGCCAGAATCGAAATGGTGTATCATAGCGCCTGCATATGCCAACAACCCTGTCCAGTATTTCTGAGGGTGAAAAATCCATCATTTCCATGGGTACATCTATTCGTGTACGCAGTTCATCACATAAGAATCCATTATTCTATACGTTCACAGTACTGAAAAGATACCATTTGCAAAAAGTATTGGTCCACAGAAGACGATACAATACCATTCCGATCAATAATCACAGATTAACGAAGTATGAATCAATCCAGTTGGTGAATAAACAGCCACAATCAATTGTTAAGCTAATATTCATGGCAGACGACTTGTGCGCGTCCTGCATACCGAATCCGGAGAATCGCGAAGTATTTTTTAGAGTCTTACCGTCTCGACTACACGCAAATTGTAGCGCGTTTCCGATGAACGGAAGAGCTGGAGGTCCGGGTAACTTCGAAGCAAACTTCCAAAGTCTTAACTGCTTCTGACACCAGCTTTGGACTCGTTTTGATAGCCACACTTTAAACAAAATCCCAATTGCAGCCAGCAAGAAACCTAATTGCAAAAAAATCTGTAATCAATGATTTTCGACCAAGAGGAAGACTGAAGAGAGAAATATCAAGCACAAACCATACCATGATTTGTTTTGTCTTTTATCACCATGTTCTAAAAGTGCAAATCAGTCACTCGAGATCCGTGAAAACGGGTTACGATCTCTGATATACTGTCAATTATATAATAGATCTTGGATCTTCTGACGTTTTCTTGACCAAATCAAGGGAAAGAGTAGACTAGGTAGGTTCAACCATATTTCGCTAAAATAATTTTTTTCCTCCAACTGTACTCACCGTACAAATATTGCGTGATATTTTCTAAACAGTTGCACTATTTTGTACCCACAATTCAGCGTGATTCATCTTAGATCGATATTTTTTTCGGCGGCTCTTTGGTTAGACAACATTCAGAATTTAACTTTTAAAAAAATTCTTCCAAGCTCTTGATTCTAATTTCAAAAGTCCATCACTTAGTTACAAGTTTTCCCATTTAAATACAGCCGTCAATATTTTTGTTCCGTTTCGATGGATGTTACTTATTGTTAGTCACATCATTTTTGTTTCCAATTCTGGGAATTGAATACTCTACGAAATTGCCTCGACAATCAAGTCTCTAAATTCTGCAGAAAATAAATTTGAGACTTCTATAACTCGGTCGTTATTGTTTTTACAGACTTGATTCTCAATGCAATTTTGTAGAGACTTTAAATTCTTACTTTATTTCACTTTTAACATTTATATTTTGAGACATTTTAGTAGGTATTAGCCGAACGAATTGAGGGGGTGGGCACTTTGACGAAATCCTGGACTCGCGTCGTGGTAGGGCGGAGAATTACAAGTGGTTACGTAAGATCAGTACAAACTACGTTTTGGAAAGGGAATGTCGTTCATACTTCACAGATACTGAATCTTCGATATCGATTAACCTTTTTCGAATTTTATCACAAATTCAAAAAATTATGCAAAGGCCGGAAATGATGTTCGAGGTTGCAGGTATCAACACAACACACTGAAATAATACTTGAATGGCCCCCAAACGGTACTATGAGCGGGGTTGTATGGATTGTCATCAAATTTATTCAAATTACACATTACTTTTGAAATGTTCAGAGCGAAACAACACCTACACTTCTCTGAATGTTGTGATACGAATTGATCGCAATGAATCGAGGTACCCGTACCAGCCATATGATATAAACTTCGAATGTTGTCCAAACTCTTCATACGATCACCTCCTGATCATTAGTAATGTAATATTTTCCCCCCATTTTCCGATCAATAGTCTGGTACTTTACCTAACTGATACCAAAACAGCATCATCTTGCGACCCAAGAAATTGCCAACCCTCGATGTCTCTTTCCATTGGTTTTTATCCGATTCGAAGACGCTGATCTATTAGTTGGTCTTCATCAATTCTCAGATCTTGTTGTACCGTCGGGAATCTCAACTTCCGTAGTTCACAGATGCTACTCATCAATCATCTATACTACATCTATAACTGACCAATATTGTCTTATCAACAATATCAGTAATAAATTGATCAACGAAATACAATCCAGATTGGATTCTACACCTAGTCCACGGATTACGCAGGAGACTATGATGGAAGATTATTCCTTTCAGTCGTATTATAGTCTCCCCAGTCCGATATTTACAGCCCTTCTGGCGGCGTTTTGGTCAATTTTTCTGCTTAGCATATAAATGTTAAGTGATTGGACCATCCAACGATGAGTTCACTCCTAGTTTCGTTTTTACAATTTATTTGCTCAGAATGAAGCGAGTACTTAGCTGTTATGTGAACTGATTTGACACTTACGTAGGTGAGTGACAGGCTAGAAATAGCTGTGGACGCCGAAACCTGTCTCGCACCCAGCTCTAAGTTTTCGATTTCGTGCAAAATTACTTTCTAATTTATACAAGAACTTCGATGATTTAAAGTGACTTTGAATCGATCGAATTATGTCAAAAGAATATAATACATGAAAGCATAACACAGCAGAACAAAACAACATCCTTATCCTGAACATCAAATTTATATCATTGTATGTATTACATATGTCAACAGATATCACTAAGTTATACAAACATTGTGGTGTAATAGATTCAAATCATCGAATAGCTCATCTAATTATACTAGTAAATAAATCAGTAATGTCATCTGACAGGCCATAGTAATCGTGAGTGCAAATGCTCAAAGTTTTCTGCGAGTGTATGTAGCGTGTAGTACTCAACCAGTTCAACAACACTTTTGAAATCACGGGCTTCGCTGAGGTAATAAAACGTAGCACCTTCTACAGCACGCTTGAACACTTTAACATGTCGCACAACTCCGTCTGCTCTGAAATTATAATATTACAATATACATGTAGATATGGGGTATAATGTCAACTACTCAATCATAAATAAATCGCAAATTACTCACTTAATGCTGAGAGCATAACAGCTCTCATGTTCCAGACGAGGCTGGCCGGGAGGTCGCATACGTAACATGTACGAACCATCTTTACAATGTTCTAACTTCGAAGCTGCTGTGGCTCTCCCCATTTCACCCACAAACCACGGTTGTGCAGAAAGAGTAGATTCGCAGGGTAGATGTGGTGGCGATGTGACAGGTAGTGGAACAGGCATACAACTACCTGAATACATAATACAATGTTTGTGCGCTACAAAATGGCACGCACTGCATTTATATCCCTGAAAAAGGTGGCATTTTAAAATCAAGTTCCGTTGCAATGGTGACAGTTCAACCATATTTCATTTGCCGTACATTATCGTGCAAGGATAGGATGCTGGATGAGTGAAAATGAGGGTGGCAAAATTATTGCCATACCTGAAAGATCCTTCCCTTGAGAAACTTGTCACAATGCTGGCAACAACGTGCTGCATCAAAAGTGGTCAATTTGAATTTATGATCGCTACGTCTGCACGCGGCTGGGTTGATATTGTCCATTGCTTCGTGCAATGCTTTGATCCATGCAGTTCTTTGATCGTCGGTTCGTGCATACAAAGTATACACCCTGGCCGGGTCCAGCCTGCCGTCTGAGGCTTCCTTATGTACCAGCAGCCATTGGTAAGACCAACGGGAATCCCGTCTCTCGACCGAGTCGTCTAATCGGTAGTCATCCAAAAGCAATGTCTTCTTATAGTAATACTGGTCTCCTCTTCCAGCTCTGCATATCAAAACTGCCTTTTCAAATACGAAAACCCATCGTGCCTTGACTCGTTGATCGTCGTGAGCTTTGACCTGTTAGACAATCAAATACCATTGACGTTGACGGACATGCATATTGAAATTCATTAGAAGCAGAAGAAAGTAACCTTCAGCTCTCCATCCTTGAGTAAACGCCCAAAATTCTTGAGTTGCACATCCGCGAGACCATTCCAGTCTACGATTGAACCCTGAATGGCCTTGATTACTTCCAATGTATCCGAGTCACGTTTTACTTCGTTTATATATTGTGATACGTCGATCATAGCCTCCTTGGCTTTCTCCAGCTGTTTTCGCTCGTCAATCCATTCTCTAGGCGTTTCTTCCACCAATTTTTGCAGCAATAGATGATACTTCAGTATCCTTTGCATGGGGACCGACAATATGTCAGAGAGTTTAAATTTCCCGTTATTAGCCTCTTCCTGACACCTCTGAAATATATAGACGTTGAAAATTTGATATGAGTCGAATTGCAGTGCCGTGAATAAACTGACTAAGGATTTTCCATTCCGTTGTAACTTTATTATCAAGTCTGAATATACTTTGCTAAAGGTATGAAAAATTGACTAAAAAAATCCTGCAACAAAATATAAAACAATTTATTCAGACTTCATATTTTACAATATTTTACAACCTTTTATATCACACAATATAGATAACTTACAATCATTTCCTGATTTATCAGTTCATTTCTGGCACAAACGTCGTGCACTGTGCATTGGGCCACAGTTAGGTTGACACAGTAGTCTCCATATATTAAGAAGCGCTTCCGCCACTCGATAAAGACTCGTGCAAGATCCGCCCCATTACCGGATTTGCGTAACTGGTTGTGAAAACCTGCGTGAATTTCTGCGAGTTCTTTTATCCCGAAGAAAATACATGTTGCATCCTCAGGACGAAGGAGAAGAGCCAGAGGACGTGCGAAATATCGAAGTAACGTTCCCAATACTTCGCGATAATTACGTTCAGTTTCAATCAGCTCTCGAACCACGAATTGACGCTTTTCACCTCCAGACGCCACTACCCCCTAAACGCCCGGAAAAATTACTTTCTCAATATTCATGTTTTACACAAGCAAGGCAACCAATCATTAAAACAATCAATGAAATTCTATTTGTGTTCCATAATTTCTATCAAGAATTGAAAACCAGAAGTTAGGATATGCGAGGCTTTTATACCTTGAAACACCTAATGATGATCACAAGAAAAATGATGCTGTATCATTTTTAATATCTTCTCGTTGAGTCTCACATCCGTGATCAAGGGCTGCAATGTCAATGATGAAAAAACAAATAAAAACCCGCGTGGTACTCACCGGAAGAGGCAAATGCAAGCTACAGAGGTCCTGATAAATTTCTTCGCTCTGAGCATAGCTGCAATAATCGCCATAGGCAGCTTCTTCGTCTGCAGTATCTTTGTTATATTCTTCAATACCTGTCTCGGCACCTTCTATCCTTCTAAACCTTCGGCGACAATCCTCGTTCTCTCGCCTTGCATACAAAAATTCAAATATAAGCAGGTGTACTACTATAACAGCCCAAATCCCAACGAATCAAATTAAGTGCTAAACTAAGAACTTATATTGTACAATCTCGAAGGTGACACTCAAACTATGTAGATGCAAAGGAAATTAGGTCTCAATCAATCTATTCGAGTCAGTGTCTACTCTGTCGCCTATGACGTTTCGGTAGTGATGTTCTCCCCTCATCGGAGGCTTAGGCTAATTGATGGTGTATTCATCAACGACTTATGATCACAAGAGAATAGCAGCTAGTCTATCCTCTTGGCGAGACAATAGGCAACCGCAGACATCAAGGTTGCACATATAGTAACGTATCCGCGGCTGGTTTGATAAGGAAAATTTTGCCAGTCGACGAGGTGGGATTAACAGACAATAAATCGAAGGATTAGAATAATCCTTGGCTCTCGAACAGCGAAGTGACGTTGGAAAAACAGTGGGGGAAACTCCATATAAGTGGGCTTCTGCTTTATTATATTTCAGTTGACGAAATCAACCGGTACCCTAACTGGCAAGTGGCACATGCACCAGTCAGGTAGGTGATTGAGGAGTGGTGGCACTCGTTGAGTTCCCATTTTCAAAATTTTGTCGCTCTTACAGATCCTAGCCCGGCAACTTATCGAGAGTTTGCTATACTTACCTGCTTTAGCGGATAAGAACCTGGTAGTATATACCAATGTATACTTTTTTCCTTGATACTTGATAGTTGTACCTACCCCAAACTTTCGATAAATTTTTGGCCTAGGGGCTATAGGAGCGGGAAATTGTTAAAAATGAAAAGTTAGCGAGTGCCACCACTCCTCAATCTCCTACCGTACTGCGCATGCACATCAGGCTATCAGTGGTTGTTCCATACGATATGGAGGGGATGCGATATTCGTGCAGCGAGCGTATGTGTGAAATGCAGCTGGTGAGGACAATTATCAACTCTCTAAATTTGAATCAGTGAAAACTACTGACAATCAGTGAACAGTCACTGGTTTCCAGTTATAAGTCTGCCACTGATTGGTTCAGTGGCAGACTTATAGCTGCAATCAGTGAATTTTCACTGATTCAAATTTAGAGAGAAGAATTTACTGTATTCAAAAAATGAAATTGTTTCAATGACTCACCCGACTCCTGCGCTTTGCAAGTCTTCATAAATTTCTATCTCCGAATAATTTTTTCCGATGAAAAAACCCCTGCGAGAAAAGAATATTGTATACATAAATAGGTAGATGATTATAAAAGGCGCACTTTTGCATTCACTGATTTTCATACTTACTCAATTCCTTTACGACGTACTCTAGGACAGACTGAAATATAAGAGAGAGTACATAGTACGCGATGAAAATCAGACAAGTCGAATAACATGGAAGGTTCAAAGAGCTCGGAATCTATGAGTCCAAAGACTGTGGAACAAGCCGAAAGAAATGTCTTGATGTTACGGATGCATAGAAATTGAGCTAGCTGAGGTTTTTGGCTGACATTTTTTATGTCTATGCATCCTGGGTCGATGGCGTTTAGCAAATTGCATAACATGACACCGTCGCGAAGAATGTAAGCTAAATCAAATGCTGTTGCGTTTGGCCAGTTGGCTTTGTGGTCACCCCGTAATACACGGCATCTTGTTAGCCATTTGGCACATTCACGCCATCCGTTATTCACGACGTTGGCGACGTCGTAAAAACTCATTGTATTAACACACGTGATTCGGAGACACTCTGTAATTGATGTTCAAAAAAAATCCTGCAGATCTTCAAAGAAGATTTGTATGTTTTAAAATTAGCACTTCCCACCACTTCCCGTGATTAGAATCACCTTTGACACTTTTATCATTCACAATCCATTATTTGTAAAGCGTTTTTTTATAATCCTTTCAAAAACTGTTGTGCACATTTTTTGGTACAAAATTCTTATTATTGATGTATTATTTATTGGGAGGCGGGACAACGCTGCAAAACTAACGTGACAAATTTCTGCGTCTGCTCGCTGTGACAGTCCAACGTAAAAAACGCAAATTTCCTTAGAAAACTCATGCGAATTCTACACAACTCCTGATGACTCCACTCTAGATCACAACACCGCATTCGTCGTTGGAGTCTTTTTTCCTTGATCGCTGATTGCGATTATTATTTCACTCCATGAAGTGGGCCTGCCTTTCATCACACCAATAATTCTCCCAATGATTTTAGCATAGAATTCGGTTTTTGTGCGAAAATAATTTGATCACCCGTTTCCCGCTCAAGTGTAATGTAGAATTATTCTTGCATGCATTCTGAAACACAATCATGTTTCAGAGACGTCTCTAGCGTCAATTATATTCAATTCACTATGAAAACTTCGATTTAATTTTAGGATTATCATTTATAATGAATAAATAAACTAATGAATGATTTGCCTGGGACACTGATTCTTATTCTTCATACCGTTAGTCTATGGCTCATAATTCACTCAGTTGGCTCTGATTTATCTCGCACGGCTTACTTTGACTTTGGATGGCCAACGCTTCTTATCGGAAAAACGGAAGTACGGTTTCCGTAGCGAAGTTAGATAATCATCACTTGGACCGCAACAGAGTATTTTTTACATCGAGAATGTATAGAAAGCATATAACACATGACAATGGGCAGGCCATTATGGCCGGTAGATATGCTTCAATAAAAAAATATTTCGGGCGGAAGTTGCGCCATTTTGTTAAAGGCACATACTGATGCCCTCAACAATCATCACATTCTATAAAATAAAAAAAACAATGTTATATGGGATATGAATCAACTTCACATATCTGAGAAAAAAATTACACGACAAAATTGTAAAAAGGGTATTATTGCAGCAGATTGGGGGAACATAATGTGCCCGCAAAGTATAATGTATACAGTAATAAAAAAAATTTCGTCTCAACTCTGAAAATTGTTTTTTTACCCATACCCACGCGAAAATTTTGTATGTTTTCTCTGTTTTGCCGAAAGAAAACTGCACGTTTCTGCCCAGTCAAGATAGCGTAGACCCAAAGTACGCATGCTTCAACCTTTTCTCATACTTTGCTATCGTTACCGTTCGTCATTACGACTTGACAACAGCTCATCATATATAAAGTAGTGTATAGAAATAGGCATTCATACGTGGCTTCATGCACGTCTTTATACAATTAAATTATCAGCGATTTTCGGAATTAGAAAAATTTCAGGTTGAAAAATGCTCGTAGTATCAGGGAAGCATTTGACCCGAGGAGGTATGCTGAAATTTTTGAAGGGGGAAAGGAGTAATGTATTGATATAGGCATGCATACGTGTCCTCATGCACGTCTTATATTAAGTTACGACTAGCGATTTTCAGAGTTATAGACATTTTTAGTCGAAAAATACTCCTGATATCAGGAGAACATCTGACCCGAGGAGGTGTGCTGAAATTTTTGGAGGGGGAAAGAATCATAGTGTATTGATATAGGCATGCACACGTGTCCTCATGCACGTCTTATATTTAGTTGATACTAGCGATTTTTAGAATTCAAGAAATTTCAGGTCGAAAATTGCTCCTGGTATCAGGAGAACATCTGACCCAACGAGGTGTGCTGAAATTTTTGAAGGGGGAGAGGAGTAGTGTATTGGTATAGGCATGCATATACATTGCTTCGGAGTAATTTTTCTGGCAGTTGGTACCTTTTTTTCGGAGTGATTTTTCTGGCAGTTGATACCTTTTTTCGGAGTGATTTTTCTGGCAGTTGATACAAGCTTTTTTCGCTACGAAAAGAAGGTATCAACTGCCAGAAAAATCACTCCGAAAAAAAGGTATCAAATGCCAGAAAAATCACTCCGAAAAAAAGGTATCAACTGCCAGAAAAATCGCTCCGAAAAAAGGTATCAACTGCCAGAAAAATCACTCGGAAGCAGTGTATATGCATGCCTATATCTCCATATACTATTCCTCTGTCCCGCCAAAAATTTTAGCACACTTCCTCGGGTCAGATGTTCTCCTGATACCAGGAGCAATTTTCGACTTAAAATTTCTATAACTCTGAAAATCTAACGATTTTAAGTCGAAAATTACTCCTGGTATCAGGAGAACATCTGACCCGAGGAGGTGTGCTGAAATTTTTGGAGGGGGAAAGGAGTAGTGTATTGATATGGGCATGCATACGTTGCTTCATGCACGCCTCTATATATAGTTTATTATACTAGCTATTTTTACGATTTTAAGAATTTTAAGTCGAAAAATACTCCTGGTATCAGGAGAACAGCTGACCCGAAGAGGTGTGCTAAAATTTTTGGAGGGGGAAAGAAGTAGTGTATTGATATAGGCATGCATACGTGTCCTCATGAACGTCTTATATTCAGTTAAGACTAGTGATTTTTAGAGTTATAGAAATTTTTAGTCGAAAATTGCTCCTGGTATCAGGAGAACATCTGACCCGAGGAGGTGTGCTGAAATTTTTGGAGGGGAAAAGAATCATAGTGTATTGATATAGGCATGCACACGTGTCCTCATGCACGTCTTATATTTAGTTAATACTAGCGATTTTTAGAATTCAAGAAATTTTAGGTCGAAAATTGCTCCTGGTATCAGGAGAACATCTGACCCAAGGAGGTGTGCTGAAATTTTTGGTGGGGGAAAGGAGTATAGTGTATTGATATATGCATGCATACGTGTCCTCATGCACGTCTTATATTCAGTTAAGACTAGCGATTTTCAGAGTTATAGAAATTTTTAGTCGAAAATTACTGCTGGTATCAGGAGAACATCTGACCCGAGGAGGTGTGCTGAAATTTTTGGAGGGGGAAAGGAGTAGTGTATTGATATGGGCATGCATACGTTGCTTCATGCACGCCTCTATATATAGTTTATTATACTAGCTATTTTTACGATTTTATGAATTTTAAGTCGAAAAATACTCCTGGTATCAGGAGAACAGCTGACCCGAAGAGGTGTGCTAAAAGTTTTGGAGGGGGAAAGGAGTAGTGTATTGATATAGGCATGCATACGTGTCCTCATGCACGTCTTATATTCAGTTAAGACTAGCGATTTTCAGAGTTATAGAAATTTTTAGTCGAAAATTGCTCCTGGTATCAGGAGAACATCTGACCCGAGGAGGTGTGCTGAAATTTTTGGTGGGGCAATGGAGTATAGTGTATTGATATATGCATGCATACGTGTCCTTATGCACGTCCTATATTTAGTTAAGACTAGCGATTTTCAGAGCTAAAGAAATTTTAAGTCGAAAATTTTGCCTGGTATCAGGAGATCAGCTGACCCGAGGAGGTGTGCTGAAATTTTTGGAGGGGGGAAAGGAGTAGTGTATTGATATAAGCATGCATACTTATCCTCATGCACGTCTTATATTCAGTTAAGACTCGCGATTTTTAGAGTTATAGAAATTTTTAGTCGAAAATTGCTCCTGGTATCAGGAGAACAGCTGACTCGAGGAGGTGTGCTGAAATTTTTAGAGGGGGAAAGGAGTAGTGTATCGATACATGCATGCATACGCTGCTTCATGCACGTCTTATATTTATTAAGACTAGCGATTTACAGAGTCATAGAAATTTTCAGTCGAAAATTGCACCTGGTATCAGGAGAACATCTGACCCGAAGAGGCGGTTGCAAATTTTTTAACTTGCTGTAACGCGTTAAATCTAATTTGCTACCGTTTTTATTCGAAACGCATGATCGCATAGGGACGGGAACACGGAAAATAACGAAGCAATTGGTAATTGATATATCAGGGAATTTATTGTTCTTGCACCGATACAATATTATCCATTGTCAGAGTCATGTATGTATAATTCGTCAATCCTATTTGTTCCTGAAAAATAAATATACACACTGATAGAAAGGTTTAGTTATAGTAAGTGAATCCATTTAGTTGGACATTTTTTGCCGATTCATTCCTCTAAAATATGGATTCGTTAACTATCAACGAATATTCATTTGTTACTATCAACTTTTACCCTCAACTGAATATTCGTTAACTAATAACGAATATTTATTAGTATTAACGAATATTCATTTGTTCGTATCCAACTCTGCCCTTCGTTAATAGTTAACGAGCCTCGTTAATAATAACTAAACCTTTCTATCAGTGCACCTATCACAATCAACATAGTTTCTTTATTTGCTTTTGATATAAAGTCATAATACAAATCACATTCGTATCACAATAATATCTAATATAATTGATTTCCTAGCGGAGAATGTCTGTTGAGATTTATTAACGGAACCCCAAACGAACTCTTCGACGCCTCTAAGGCCACTGACCTCCGACAGCTGATCCTGCTACCCAAGTTCAACATCAACTCGCTCGGCTGTCGTGCCAATGGGTATACAAAAGGTATCGCCATCTCGCGGGCGAACCTACGAACTACTTTTACCGCAAAGATCGATGCGCCTCGCCTCAAACAACCCGCATGACATTGTTGTGATTTCTTACTCGCAGTTACATAAAATAAGGCGCATCCATATTTGCCAATAGAAAATTGTTCTTTCTCCGCTAAGTGGAGAATTGTGCTTTTCGAAAATTGAATCATGGTATCATCTTTGTTTGTCAATAACTGCATAGGAATTAGTTAATAAATAATGTCGTAACGTTAAAATGAGTGAAAATATAAATACAAAGTCATTTTTTCAATTTTATTTTTTATTGCTATAATACAATTTGATTGTTGTGTAAAATCTGTCGAAATATGCTAGAATTACCTATGCTTATTATTAGGGAGTAAAAAACATGGAAGCATAGCACAGTAGAACAGAACAACAACCCTATAATGAACATTAGATTATGTATTAATATTACATCTGTTGATAGATATAACTTAGTTATAAAAATATGGGAGTGTAATAGGTTCAAAAATATCTTATATTAATTATCCAATAGTTAATACTAATAAAACTCAGTACTTTTTACAAGTTACAAGGAATAACAAAGTCTATTATAATAATTATGGGAGGATTGTAACTTATAGTTAACTGTAAACTATTTATATGTATATCATACTTAATTATAATATTATTTTTATTCTTTCTTCTTTTTTTTTTATTTTTTTTTAACACAGAATGGTGGTGCGTCAAATAGATCAGCTGGCATTTAATTTTTAACACATTTCATTTCGCCCAACAATATATAATATCAGTTTATACGTAAATATTTTACCTATTTTATTGATTAATTTTGAATATTATTTATCAGATACCATTTGTAGTTTCGCAAATTTGGAATGATTCGTTAAATCGAAATAAACTAATCATACGTCAATGCGCAATTTAAGTTATTCCAGTTAGAAGACCCAACACTTGAACTTTCCTGATCCTGTATTTCCTTCTTATATCAAATAACTTTTTCTTCATTTTTATCACATTCAAAAGGAAAAACGAAGTACAAAACATTGTAGAATGGTGTGAATTTGTATAGGATAACAATTTGCCATTATTGTGTGACAGAACCAACTGTTACTTGTTTGTAAAGTTCAACATTATGGTCATAAATGTTGAATCACAATGTCTCATCATAACTGGATATCAATTTATGATTGAGTCGCAATTTTCAATTCCATACAGAGTGTAGTCAAACGCTGTACAGACGAATTGATTCATCTTATGTTGGACTTGATTTATTGAAATGGAGGGCATCGTCACACCATATGGTGTAACGAAATATTGCATTTTGAATAGTCGGGAGTCTCATAGTTGCGATGCAATAGATAATTACAAAATGTATAGAAAAATGAATAATTGTTATAATAATAAAGGAAGATGATTATTGTATGTGTTCCATCTCACGAAATTAGCAATATAGTAATAATTGATATTGTCTAACTTACAAAGTATAAAAATATGTAAAAACAGTTTGTACAAAAAATCGAGAGAAAAGATAATTATAAAGATATTTTTTTTTTTTTTATATATATATATAGAATATAAGTAAATAAGATAAAAAGAGTATTTACAATTTTTGACAATGTAAACGTATCTTGAGTATAATTTTACCAGATTCTTATCTAACATAATTTTTTTTTTCTATAGTATAATATTATCCAGCAAATAAATTGCAACCTTTTCAAATCCATATAATTGAATAGTTCTATTCTCTCGCAACAATATTTGCAAATAATTGTTGTCTACGTACCGCTTGTGTCTTATATTACCTAACTTGGCTGGCTTTGATAGTCAAAGATCAGAGAATTAAATTACCATCGTCAAACACACGAGCTTAGGGGGTAGAAAAATTATTTAAACACTAAACATATATTCAGAAAAAAAAAAAATATTAATCATTATAAGAATGCTTGAGAAGAAAATAATAATTAGAAAAGAGATTAAACAGAAAAAAAAAGAAAAAGAAAAAAAAAAAAAAAACGACGTGGAATGTTTGTATGGAATAATTTGTCAGAAGGCAGTAATTATTTCTCTGGTAATCGGCTATCCATAATTATCTCGTTTTGCATATCTTACATTGATTGATATGACTTATTAATTATATTAATCATAAAGGCCATTTGGAAACTCTGCATTTCATCAAATGCATAATTTAGTAATTTATTTACGTCTCTCTTAGCTACGGTATCAAAGGCACAATTCTCATTTCTCAAATATTTCACTAATTATAGGGCGAGTGCATATCACGATGAGTCAGCCAGGGTGCTAATTGATCACACACCGAAAACCTTTCAAGTTTAATACAATGCCCGATATTGTAACGTTATTATTTCTTTCTATGCATAACTGTGCCCTCGCGTTGTATACATATTAAATAAAATATATATATTATACTAGATTATCGAAATTGATTATTAGAATAAATGGTCTCTCGTTATTTATTTACAATACTATTGTAATAGCAAGGTTTTGTTCCCTAATTATTATTGTCTGTCGGTTCTTCACTCTGGCAAGTCGAAGGCACCATTAATATTGAGCTTGAACTTTGAAATACAATAATATATTGATCGTTATAAAAAATATAATAGCTATTAACCATTTTCCATGTCATTTTATTTATTTATTTATTCATTTATTCATTTATTTATTTATTTATTTATTTATTTATTTATTTATTGTATATTAGAGAGGCACGATGGGTGTGGAGTACGTAGTAGCATTATGTCTTTTAAGTCTCTACTTTCCTTATACAGTCATGTTTGTGCTTATATCTTCAATCGCAATAAAATTCAATTAGGTATCTTTACACAGTGTCTGTTCTCAATATTCAGCACATGAATTTCGAATATCGCTGCTAGACTCACTTAATGCTAATCACAGTGCTATATATTTCTTCTTTTTCTTCACCCTATGATTTTTATGTATAAAAACAAATAGCAATATAATTCTACAGACCACTCTAGTCACTGATCTCGTAAGTGTTTTCACTTGGTAGATTGCGCTCATCCCTTTACCAAGGGATACATCCAACTCTTATTTCTTCATATGTAAATAGCTTCAGAGCCTTTGTTCTGGTGTTGTGTTCCACCAGTAGTGTATGCATTAGGAGAGGCCATGCACTCTGACCAATCGCTGTTTGAATGCGGAGAGCTGGATGACCAGTGGCCAGGACTCTCTGGGGATGGTGTAGGAAAGCTTTCCGGAGCTTGCATCAGGTGTTGTGGTGTAACGTCTGGCCCAGAGTGGTGGGAAGGTGGTGTCAAGTATTGATAATATTGCTGAGGCTGTTGTTGCTGTTGTTGCTGTTGGGCGTTCTGTTGCTGTTGCTGCTGCTGCTGTTGCTGCTGTTGTTGCTGTTGTTGTTGCTGTTGAATTTGTTGTTGCGTCTGTTGTATCTGCTGTTGTTGCCCGGTTGAGTATGGAAGATTATCAAAGTCGAATCCAACTGGCGGCATGCCGCCGTGTTTTTGATGAGTTGCTTGTCTCATTGCAGCGATGTGAGTAGGCGAAGTAGGAAGCGAAGGCCTGCTCTTGGCTGGGGATGGAGAGCCCATGTAGCTCGCTTGAGGGGATAGGGTCATGTTTGATTGGACCGAATGCGGTGGTGATTGGTTACTGTAAGGTGGTGAAAGGGTATTGACCATCCCTTGAGTCTGTCGTTGATGAGGAGCTAGTAGTTGGTCGTGAAAATTAGGAGGCAGGCCATAGTTGGCTGTGAAAGTATCTAATCCAAGCTGCTGTAAGCCCTGCATGGACTGACCCTTGATACAATCCTCGTATGAAGGTGGTTGTTTTCCTGTTTGCGTGTGACCGACCAATGGCAGAGCGTTACTATAAAGGCTAGCACTGTCATAAGGGCTGGGCAAGTTTCCTTCGGCTCCCTCCGCTCCCTGAGGGATTTCCTGGTTTGGGGGCTGAGCACCACGTTTTGCCGTTGGCTTTTTCACAGAAGGTTTTCGCCTCACTGCTACAGCTCCCTCCGACTCTGGGCTGTTTGGGTTTCCCGCAGCTCCAGCCTTCGGTCTCTTCTTTGATTTTGATTGCTTTGGCGCAGATCCAATCACCGTTGGATGTGTTATCAGTTGTGGGTGATTTGGAGATCCTGGAATTCACAAAGACATAATTTGTTAGATAAAGATTAAACGCGTTAATCACTTTGCCAAGTTGATTACAAGATATTTTAAAACTATGTAAATAATCAGAAATAATATCTTGCCTCTGTACGTACCCATGAGGGGGCCGTTTGGTATGACAGAAACCATCTGTGGTGATCTTGGAACATGTTCGTCGAGTAGCCTGACAATGTCATGATGAAGTCTTTCGCTAGCAACATCTCGAGGAAGTCTGTCCATATGATCTGTTATTTCCCTGTTGGCAAATGTGTCTAGAAGTGCCTTGCAGGCTTCAAAACTGCCTTCCCTTGCAGCAAGGAATAGCGGTGTCTCGTCCTTGTCGTCTTGAGCGTCTCTATTGGCGCCATGTACAAGAAGAATATTAACTGCGTCGACGTTATTAACGGCAGCTGCCCAGTGTAGAGCAGTCTTTCCGCTATTGTCAGCTGCGTTGATGTCTGCATCAGCATTAATCAGATCTTCAACCATGCCTTCTGTGGCAAGACGAGCTGCCAGAATCAAAGGAGTGGTTCCGTCGTGCATGCGAGCGTTTAAATTCGTCGCTCGATTCCTCAATAGAATTTGGAAAACGCCCATCGCGTCAGCAGCTACTGCAGAATGCAACGGAGTCCGTCCGGTATTATCCTGCGAATTGGCATCAGCACCAGCATCCAAAAGTCGCTTGGCTGCATCGGCTCTTGCGTATCTTGCTGCTAAATGAAGAGAAGTTTCTCCGCTCTTGTCCGTAGTAGCGTTAAGGTCTGCCCCCTGAGCCACCAAGTCAGCTATCACAGCAGCTGTGCCTTCGCTTTCGTCTTCTTCTTCGCCGGTATCCAGTCCGCCGCCACGTACAGCTGCTACCATTAACGGCGTCATTCCACACGGCCCTCTTGCGTCGACGTCTTGTCCATGTTCCAGACTGGGCGGAGTGAGAACTCCTGCGTCAGGTCTGGAGCGTATTTCAGCAGCATCCAGGTGTTGTTGTGTCCACATCCTCGGTTCGGTTTCTTCATAGTCAGTTATGGCGGTGTGGTCGCTGGCGTAGCCCGGTTCGATTGCCCTGATTCGTTTGGACGGTGGGAGGTCAGATTCGTCATCGGACCACTGCTGGGCGCGCCCATTGCCCATGTCAATGTCCATGCAGTTAACTGAAGGCGGTTTGTTTAGATTTCGCATTTCTTGTCCGTCAGGACCTCGTCTCCTTGATCTCCGTCTTTGACCACTGCCGCTATTGGTCCTGAGGAATCCTTCCGGAAACCAAGTCACCCCGACGGCGCTTTTTCGCTTAGCGGTAACCAGCACGCCAACTATAAGACCGGCGACAAGCACCGACACTACGCCTATACAAACGTATTTGAAGTTTGTCGGTGGGTCGGGGAACTCCGGTCCAACTACACCGCGTACTTGTTCAATCGGGAAGTTTCTAGATAAGGAATGCTTGGAGGCAGTAGCAGCTAGATATTCGGCAGCCTCATTGGCAGAGGGGAAACAAACTGCTCCTGACATCACTGTGCATTTTCGATTGTCGATTTCCAGATAAGCCATCACTCCGCTCACATTGTCCGTGTAAACCGCTGTAGGCTTTCCAAATACGTTAGTTTGGAGGCCGGCCTCACCTCGATCTCGTTTCCACGGATATATCATGTCGTTTCCAAGCTCGTCTTGCTTTACTCTAAGCGTTGTTCTTAGCTGATGACCCATGTCACGTAAAAACGCGACAATATTTAGACGGAAATTTTGCATGTCCATTAACACGACAACAGATATGACACCTTCGGCTAGAGACGGAGGTTCACCTTCGCAGTCAAGCCCATCCCAGTTGCATTCTTCGTTATTGCAACCATAGTCACAGTGCCCATTAGCATAATGTTTACGGCAGTAAGCGTCATAGATTGGACTGTAACAAATAAAGAATTGGGTTTAGAGACAATCATTGCGTTAAATACCAAAGTTTTATTATTCGTCTTTCAGAATTGAAACAAATAGAAATGAACGAATACTGTATTTTTCATTTGCCTAGATAAATAACGACGCATACTTACTTGCAAGGTTCAAGCTTCTTCTCGCAATCTCTGCCGTCAAATAAGCACTGAGCGTTATTGCATACTTCGTCGCAATCTCCATTCATAAATACGTCCCAGCAGTTTATAGGAGCGGTGCAGTTACCCCATGGATTGATACCAAGTGAACAATCATTACCATCAAAATTGCACGCGTATCTGTTACATTCTTCGTCGCAATGATGATTACCAGATTTCTCATCGCATCTATTCTCAACGCACTTTTTCCTCTCACGTTCCAGGTCCAAATCGTACGGATTTATCGTCTTCAAACCACCGTTAGAATTCTGTCTTCCAAATAGACCGCCTCTGTAGTTAGAATCGTATATCTCACAGTTTTTACCTGCCCATTTTGGAGGACAATAGCAGGCGTAGTCTCCCACCAAATTTTCACAAATGGCTTCTCGTTGCTGACACGGATTGCTCGCACACTCGTCTCTGGTATCAATTTCGCAATGTGTACCGGCAGTGCCCAATGGACACTGGCACTTGTACCCAATTTCAATCTCTGCTATTCTGCAAGAGCCGCCGTTCAGGCATGGTTCAGAATCGCAATGGGAACCAGAAAATTCACAATTATGTCCGAAATATCCATTGGCGCACAAACAGCTATGTCCAGCTTGTCTAGCCGTGCATACGCCACCATTTTGGCAGGGCGAACTGTCGCAGAAGTTCACCTTCACCTCGCAATGGCGACCCATGTATCCCGGCTTGCAGTTACAGTGGTAATTATTAACCAGTTGAACGCAGTCCTGAGTTCCTGGACTGGCGCAAGGATTTGACAAACATTCATTGATGTCTCCCTCGCATCTTGGACCGACGAATCCTGGTGGACATCGGCACTCGAATCCCCCAACTTTGTCAGTACATGTGCCGTTGTTGTGGCAAGCGCCGATCACGCAATCATCAACATTAATTTCGCAAAGAATCCCCAGAGTTCCCGGCGGGCATGAACAACTGAAAATGTTTATCAAGTCGTGGCAAGTACCGCCGTTTTGGCAAGGGTTCGGGCTGCAGTCATCGACGTTAAGCTCACAGTTCTGTCCTTGAAAGCCCGGTTTACATTGGCACTGGTAAGATCCAACCAAGTCCTTGCAAATAGCTCCGTTCTGACAAGGCAGAGATTCGCACTCGTTAATTTCAACCTGACAATAAGAGCCTGTGTACCCGTCGGTGCAATGGCATCGATGACTGTTGCCAATGTCCTCGCAGCTCCCATTGTTGCAGAGAATTTTGTCCGGCACGCCTTTCCTCACCGCTGCATCTTTACATGAGACCATTTCAACGTCACATACTTTACCCGTCCAACCCGGCGAGCAATTGCAGCTGTATTTGTTTTTGTGCTGTACGCATGTAGCCTGATTTTCGCAAGGACTGTCCACACACCAATCAACAAATTTATTGCAACGATCACCGGTGTAACCGTAAGGACAGTGGCAGGTGTAGTACTGTACGTGATCGTGACATGTGGCTCCATTCAGGCAGGGCGAACTATCGCACTCGTTGATTCTGTATTGGCAATTAGTCCCAGTGTAACCGGGCTGACATACGCAAGTGTAATTGTTTATACCGTCGATGCATTTTCCTCCGTTCATACAACTGCTGTCCGTGCAATCCTCATCATTTGTTTGACAATTGATACCAGAGAAACCAAGCTTGCATTGGCAGGTGTAAGAGTTCACATACTCTTTACAGATCGCTCCGTTCTGACAAGGCGCAGACACGCATTCGTCGATGTCTATTTCGCAGTGTTTTCCATTGAAACCGTCCACGCAGAGGCATGTGTAATCTCCAATTCCGTCCAAGCACGTGCCTCCGTTTTGACACGGGTCTGTGAAGAAAATACATCGTTAATTTTTCAGTTCTATGAAAATCTCTTTAGTGTATATGACTTTATCAGAAAATTAGACAAGTCTGCTCTATCTTACATATATCGATAGGATACTTACAGGATGCACAATCGTCGGTATTTATGATACAGTCCCTTCCCTCGTATCCCGTTGCGCAAACACAATGATAGGATCCATTAGTGTTTCTGCATGTAGCACCGTTTCTGCAAGGAGATGTTATCACACACTCGTCAACATCCTCGTCGCAAAGTCGTCCTGTATATCCGACAGTACACGTGCAGGCAAAGTCCAGGAAATTTGATGAAGGAGAACATTTTGCGCCGTGAAGACACCTGGAAAGAAGAAAAATTATGTTAACGAGGAAATGAGTCAGCTGACGCACGATGGAATGTATCAAGCTCGAAAAATGGTATTCTATGACTATGACAAACGAGAAGTGAACTTTTTACTTCCAAGACGAAAACTAGTGGATCAATTAATCTCGAAATTTGAACATGGATCACAAAGACCAACCTGTTAGGCGAGCACGGGTCCAGTTTGTCTTCGCAATTTCTTCCGGTGTGAGGCAACTCGCATACGCATTTGTAATCGTTTACTAGATCGATACAAGAGCCACCATTCTGACAAGGGTTGTTTGCACAATCGTCAATGTTAGTTTCGCAGTTAGTACCAGTGTAACCGGCCAAACATTGGCAACTGTATCCGTTAAGACGATCATTGCATATACCACCATGTTGGCAAGGGTTTGATCCGCACTCGTCGATGTCAGCTTCGCATCTTTTTCCTCCATATCCAGGATGACAATGGCAGATAAACTGATTAACACCGTCTTCACAAGTGCCACCGTTTATGCAAGGACTGCTAGCACATTCGTCTACGTCGCTTAAACATCTCGCGTCGTAGTAACCGCGGGGACATTCGCATCTGAATCCATTTATCAAATCTATACAATTACCATCGTTTGCACATGGACTACTAGCGCATTCGTTGATGTCAGTTTCACAATGTTGACCAGTAAAACCTGGAATACATTCGCAGGTGTACCTGGAACAAAAACAACAATGTGTTTTATCGAGGCTTCGACAATAATGATCTAAGAAGATAATAATCTTTACGTAATTCACACAAAACGATGAATCGGTTCTATTTACGTAACATGTTTCGTCTGGTGCGATTTCTCTCGAAACAAGAAACCGTAATTGCTCGCGAAACACGATGCCGAACAAGTAGCATGCAATGACGTGGAAAACGATTGTAAAATTTCACGCCATACTAGTTACACATCTGATGTTACAAAACATTTACATGCAATAATTCTTTCGATTCTTCATTTCAACATAGTGATATGAGATCGACAAGTTTTTGTAAAAAATGATGCCTTTTCGGGGAAAATATCACTCCGAATGGTAATAGTAGGTATACATACCATTTGAGACTTGGCATCCGATTGCTTCGCGAGAGAGTGATTGAAAATTGAATGAGATAGGATGTGGATTAGTAAAAGTGACCAACTACATCCAGCTCTAGCTGTTAAATGATATAAAGTGAAATTCCGCGAACTGCAGTTGATTAAAAATGCTTACCTGTTGATACCATCCTTGCACTGCGCTTTATTTCTGCATGGATTGCTGTAGCATTCGTTGACGTTGACTTCGCAGTTGACACCGGAAGTTCCAGGTCGACATATGCACTGATAGCCATTAATCCGGTCTTCGCATCGGCCCCCGAACTGACAAGGATTACTTTCGCACTCATCGATCTGATTCTGACATAGATGTCCGGTAAATCCTGGGAAGCAGTTGCAGCTGAACGAGTTCTTCCCATCGATACACGTTCCACTGTGGCATGGATTGGACTGACAATCGTTGATATTTGTCTCGCACGATGCGCCGGTAAATCCTGGTGGACATTCGCAAGTGTATTTTGCGATCGAATCGTGACAAGTACCGCCATTACGACAAGGCGATGAAGCACAGTCGTCGATGTTTATCTGGCATCTAATACCGGCGAAACCATCAGCGCAATTACACTTGAACGAGTTGATCAGGTCGTTGCATACACCGTTGTTCAAACACGGATTAGTCGCGCATTCGTCGATGTCGATTTCGCATTGAGTTCCTGTGAATCCTGAAACAAAAAAATAAGAGAGAGATCAAAACACGAGGCATATTACGCATGAAAGATGAAGAGTTCCATCGTTCATTGTGACATTGCTTGTGTAATCTGCTAGCTTACGACGAGCAGCTATATAAAAATGATATGGTATACACGCTCGTAGGTGTAGGTAGATTATAGAGAGTAAGTTCCCACCGAAATTTTGCTGATTAAATTAGAAGATGGGCTCACCTCGTTCCAGTCGATTAATCAATCTAAATTAGATAATTTCATTTGAGTTAATTAGCAACAATCGTCGTTATATACGGCTGCGAGAAGTAGGCTGATTACAAAGATGGGCAGGAAAGGGGTGAGAAGAGCCGGCTTAATTACATCGGCGTGTGATTAATTTCATATCAGTTTTAATTGAGCCCCGTTTCAACTCAGTTACCGTTGCTAAAGTGCTTCGATTTTATTCTCAATGCCGTATCCTAGTGACACCGCGAGCTGAGATAATTACATCAATTTGGCACCGCGAGCCCTAACGAAGCCGATCATTTCAAAGAAGAAACGATTCCGATTATTTATAAATCGCCGTCGAACTGTACGTGCATGTATATGTATATATATACCTTGACTGCAACAGGAATTTGCATCTTTTCGCCTACCACTTATAAAAATGGTTCAAGAGTTGATTACTTCTTCAGAGAAACTGCACCGATCTCGACTCGAAGGTTGCGGAACCCGTATAGTTAAAGAATAAAAGCAAAGCAGAGCAGTTGATTGCCTCGCAACCCAACTTCGGCAACTCATGATTTTGATCAAAAAATTTTGTTTCATTCTAGAGAAATTTTCCACTAATTTCAACGGATGGAGAAAATGGGTTCTAATAACTTTGGACATTGTAGTACATCAGATTGATAGAGGTGTGCCTTATTTCGAGTATAATCTGCGGCCCATGCAATCCGATCACTCCGGGTGTCCGGATGAAATTATATCATAACACTACTTCGTCGGGTTTATCAAGGCCTTGCTGGTTCCCCCGTTTGGGTTCTATTCAACTAATTATGTTTGTTCATCGGTTCCGCCAGTAACCGAAGATTAAAAAAAAAAAAAAAAAAACCATCTCGCTCATTCCACATCGATCGAAGCTCGTATGTGCCAATGTGCAAATCACGGGGCTGTATAAAGTCGCCTGCATCTTGTGTCCCGGACAAGTCCAATCCATTCGGTAGGCAGCTATGACGCCAAGGCGGAGCAGTTATTTGCTACTTCATAGCCCGCGATGATTGCATTTATTGTAAGCTTACGTTTAATTAGCTGAGAGACATGGACATAGACATGGACATGGACGTGGAAGCATCTCGCTCCGAGTCTTCTCCTTCGCGAATAGGAAACTCGAGTAGATAATATGATGTACAGGTATAATAAATATACATACATAGGTATAATTATATACACGCGGGAATACGTGCATGAGTATGTGCATTAGGTACATGGGTATGCATCTTCGGAGAGCAGCCACCTACTTGTATATGATTTATAGAGAAGCAGCCAGCGCCGTATGGATCGAAATTGATTAAATTTGCGACGCTGCAAATTGACGAGGAAATTGCAGCGCAATATTATTGTAAAACAAGAATTGTGCGCTCTCGTTACCAAATAGAATTGTGTTCCGAAATCGCATCGGACTAGCGGTCCTATTTACGTGGGAATAATAATTTCACGTGCGAAACTACGCACAGACAAGCGCTAGAGGCAATGGGAATTTTTGTTCGCTGACTCAGAGGTTGTAACTGTTCAAGTTTTAATCAATCGCCAGCGGCACTGTATCACAGACTTTTAATCCATTTAGTTTGATCTTCGAACTAAAATTTCAAAAGTCTGGTTTGCGTCTGAATGAATGTTACCAGAACGAACATACCTTCAACTTTTAGGTAGAAATCAGAATTTCATAACATGCGCGCAATCTCGCGCCTCCAAGTCTTCGGTGAGAACTTGTAGAATGAGACTAGCGAGTTTCTATTCCGACTCGGGGCTCGACGGAATATCTACTTCGCGAATGACCTGGTCGTTTTATCGCGTATTTCGCAATCGCACGATCCTCGGAGACACGCGGATAGCGTAGAATAGGGGGAAAAAATTTGCAACATAGGTAGATCTGGGCGTGGTACCCAGTTACAAGGAGTACCCAACCCGTCCACGTCGGTTACGAGGACAGCGAGTGCCACTCTCCTTGGTGCTTCTCCTTCTCTTTTTCCCTGCCTTCCCTATCCTTGTTTTGCGAGTCTCCTCTCTCTAACCCCATATAACTCTTAGCATTCAAGGAGCTGAAATGATCCTAGGAATACGATAATAGATCGTTGTCAATTTGTCAAACGTCAATCCATCCGCTCTGCAGTCTCTTACACCGATCCCTCAGTCTCGCATCACCGTTTAAAATTTTCCTAGAGTACGCCGGCTAGCGTGTCGATTAAACCATTGAAACTTCATTTTCTGATACTTGTATAAAAGGAGGCAGCCTTGAAGAACGATTTTTATCGCAGGATAAATTCTACCCGTAGAACTCGAAGACGTAGTTGGAAAGAACATCACGGTGGCTAGAGATTGCCTGTGCAGGATGTCCTGCGGTCAGGAATCAGATTCACTTGCAATCTGACCCATATGCAATTTGTGGGACAGGACTTCCAGCGGCCAAAAATTTAGCGACAATTTAACGCTCCGTATGTTTCGTTTCGTTTCGTTTCGTTTCGTTCGGATTTAATCGCATGAGCCATAAAGTTCAATTCCTTTATTTTTTTCGCAATCTTTATTTCTGGGAACTGTCGAAGAGGTATAGTATAGGTATACATAATATGTGTATGGAGAACAGAAGAGAGCGTGTTTAAATAACGTATAGAACTAAAGAAAAAAGAAAGAGAAAGAGAAAAAAAGAATGTATCGAATAAAAAGATAGAGAAATAAAAGTCAGACGAAGCGTGAGTTGACACGTCGGAATAATTGTTATATGGAACTCGAGACGTGTAGCGGCATGGTTCAGTCACACAGACCGATCCTATCGCGCAAGACTTGCACGAGGACAATCGAAAACGGTCACATTGGATAAAGAGAGAGAGAAAGAGAGACGAGAGAGAGAAAGAGAGATGATAGACACGCCTTGATGATTGACTGATAATAAACTATATAATTGGGAAGCCATTATGCATACGCGTTTAGAGATTCTATAATCGACGCATATCCCCCTATTGTCCCTATTCAGATCCTATTCTATCACATGTATAGTAGGTATAGTAGGTATACGCTGCTCCAGGATATAGAGCGGGCGATGGATTCTGACAACAAGACTAAATCGTTGAAGAATAATTATAATATTTCGATCTATTATTCGATTAGTCATACCAGGCTGACGAATATCAGTTATCTAGATGATTCTTTCGAGTAACAATTTCTCGCTAATAAATTGCGTTGGAAGAAATTTATTTCCTTAGGTAGGTTAGCTCGCGGGGCTGACAATGAGCCGGATACGTTTTGAGTAGGAAGAGAAACATCACCTTTTTTGACAGGCTGGTAATTACCGAGATGCGCCACCACGACAGTAGAGTTCAATTTCATGGGTCCCTAAGCTTAGTATAAAGTAACGATTAAACCTAAGGTAAATAAATTATCAACCAGTGATGCTGGATTCTAATGAGCTATGGAACTGGACGTAGTAATTTCGATTTATGGTATACAGGTAAGACACTCCCACGATGTTCCTATGGAGCCCTTCGTGTAAGGATAATTGTAATCTACGACTCCCCTGGGCACTAAAACACTATTCCGTAAACTATGCGAATGCACTTTACTCCAATGCAGGCGTAGGTGCGAGTTGAAACAATTCGCGTAACGATAGAAGTCGTGTATAAATATACGCCCTGCAGTTCCCTCAGGACCTGGTGAAACTAGCAGAAAGTCTGCTCGAATTAGTCGAATGTTAAAGGATCGGAGGGTGTATCTCGTTTCCGCATACATGTGAGGGTATAAATGTCATGGTATCCCATGTTCGCATTATACAGAATTTGCGTTGGACACTCGTCGTTAACGAACTCAAACTGACATATATCTGCACGCGTTTATCGAGTACGATTCACCGCAGTGCTGGAAGCTCGTTGGACAAAGTGTTTATCGTTTTTCTTTTTTAGTTTTTATTTTTTCTCTTCTTTTTTTCTATACGCCTCAGTAATAAATACACCAACGTCGTAAATTCGCGGTTGCGTGCCCGAGTGTCTTCGGAAACAGACGTGTAAAAAGCACCTTTCACCAACCGGCCAGATAAGAGCGAAAAGTTATTTCGACCGAGAGGAGACGTACGTCGGTCCCGTACAGGAAACGAGACAATTCTATAGAAAGTTTCTGCACTCTTGGCATTTCGAAGTCGTATCAATTATCGCGCAGAAAATTTATTTGATAATTTTGTGTGCAAAATTTTGCGAAGCCACCAAAATTCTAGAAACTAAATCCTCAGTTCCTTCCGCGATTGGCGATAAGCTATTTTCAACGTCTGACTAATAACGTTATTGTGCCGACAGAGGAAGATGATGATTCGGGAGCGGGTGGGTTGATGTGGTTGCGGGATCCCTTTGAGGAAGGTACGTGATGCTCGGTATGTTTCATGGGGGTAAATCAAGCGTTGACTGGTTGATTGAATCTTGTACCCGAGCCCATTCATCCGTTCTCGCTAAGTGAGTTGTAGGGGAGCATGTACCTACCAGATTGGAAGCTGATCTTTTACCCCACGGACAAATGCGTACATACATACGATGACTATGAAGGAACGAAGGATAGATTGATCACGTTCGGACAAAATGCGCACTCTTCCGATTATGTTTCTAGTTTGTCGAACGTCGGGATGCAACGGTGGAGTATATTAATTAGCCGTCAATCCCTCCTCTGCTCGTCCTCCATCCATGCGAAATGAATAAGAACCGTGATGACGACGAGACCGCAGACACAAAGTTCATACCACGTAAATTTTCGGATCTCAGACTCCTCAAGAGACGATTGGGGATCATCGATTGGAGTATGCCAACTCTAGGAATATACACTGAGTACTATGATATCGGGTGAAAAAAAAAAGGAGTAAATAGGAAACGGAATGGAAACCGGGTTGCTAAGTACAGGTCTTCGATTGCACTGCAGCTACCGGGCTCGTAGAAGTAAAGATAGCGAATCAGGATGGACGGTAGCAAGTCGTAGCTGCACGAAGACGCGATACAAGCGACCTGGGTGTGGCTCACGATCAGAGAGACTGCAGCTATAGCCTCTTTCTCGAAGTAGTAGTCGCGCAATCGTCGCGTGTCGAGTGATATTTATATAAAGAAAATGTAGACACATAAAGGCAGAGCGAGCTGTTTAGAGGTGGAATTGATAGTGGCGAGTTAATTAATGTATTTCAATAAACTACCCGCAGTACTTAGTCTCGGATTCCAAACTGCGGAGGATCGAACTTTCCCAGTATAGACCAGAATCGGAATACAGAGATTCTAGTTCGATCTTCTTGGACCTCGAATCCTTTCATCTTCAGTTTTGCCGACAGAGATATAATCCCGCTGTAGCAGGAATTTATTCTCAAACAGTTCTAAAAACGTTTTATCAAAGATCGTGGAGCTATGGACCCAAACCCGGCCTCTCTGAACTTCAGAATCCAAAGATCCAAGCTAGAATTTCAAAACTCTACAGTGCAGATCAGAAGTTCATCACATATGCACAATCCTAGCCTGAAATTCTAGTTTGGATTTCCAAGTCTTCGATGAGAAATGGTATAGGATAAAACTGGATTTTCTATTCCGACTTGGGCGGGGGACTGCAGGTTCAGTACGGGTAACTATAAATCGTTCTAAACGCGTGGGAGATCATGGTATTATAATTTCAAACCGCCACGCCCTAAACAATTACGTACTCATGGAGAAGTCGGGGTGATAAATCTACCGGGATACCGAATGCACATATAGGTAGGTAGGTATATGTAACAGCAGCGGAGAAGAAGGTGTCAAATAGGTAAGTGAAATCGGGCGATAGGAAAGATATTGCACGATATGTTAACGGTGATAGTCCGGCCGCGCTTAACTTTCGTCGATTATTTCAACTCGCGCAATACATAATTTTGTCTAATTATCGTTATTAATCCTATACACTGAAAGGATAAAGGCGCGAGGTCATGATCCTTGTAACACCTTACGGAACAGCGGTGCAGTGTTCCAGAGATACGGTATGCTGCGAATACATTCCGCACGTATACCTAAGTGGACCAGACGTACCTTCTCCGAGGTCTCGTGGCTTAAGAAATATCTTTACACAGAGCGAACGTACGAGGTACCTACCTACCTACCTACCTACCTACAGAGGTGTGGTCGAACCAACGGAAAAAGAGATAAAGAGAGAAATAGGGAAGGAGAGGAAGAGAGGAAAAGAGAAAGAGAAAGAGATCGGCCTCTGCACTCCCAGTCGACGCGGTAACCTCCATTCGCTCCGGGCGTGCCGTGCCTTACTTCGCCCTCGCCTGGACCACCATATTCCTTCCTAGTGTAACGGTCCATGAAGATAACTCCGTGCCACGGGTATACCATCCGATAGATGTATACCACTACCATACCCGCCACATCTTATCCTCCGCGACGCGATGGGCTCGCGAAGATTCCGATGGACCGATTGATTGCGCGCGCGGTAAGGTTGACCCCCGGACTCTCGCCGTACGCGATGTGGAGGTAAATCTTGTCCCATAGCTCGGACTCCACTCCGCGGATATGAATAAATTCAGCCTTTTTCACTTTCCAACGTAATTCCGCTGGTGTCGACGATCCCCGAAGAAGAGGACATGGGTCCGTCCATATCCCATCCGAGGCGTAATGATAGCTGTTATTTTACCGCGTCGAGTCGTGGTAAGACTCCTTTTGTTTTAAACCATCAGCCCGAGGCGCGATGACGCAGAGGAATATTCTCCCAGCAGGAAGCGCGAGCAAAGATGACCGCGACCGAGGCTGGACACGCGTTAAGTAATCCTGCAGGCTCCACCCAGCGTCTTACTGACGGCAGTCAGTACCCACTCGTCTAGGTAAATAAACAAGGTGCAAGTCCGGCTAACCCCGGGTTCGACTAGGGCCGGTGACCCCGTCGGCAGCTAATCGACGATTAGAGTGGCCAAGATGAGCCAGAGAGTTCAATCATCGCGTAGATATTTCTCTCTTCATTTCACTCCCCAAATTTCCATCCTGCACTTCCCATTGAAACGAATTCGTACAGCTGCGAATCGAAGGACGGACCTTACGGTGTCTCTGCACGTCTTGGTACCGATGTAACTTAATTACCATCCATGGATCCTGCTTCGAGATGGGGGGGAAGAAAAAAAGGACGGAGTCTGCTTCGCTTGGCTTCCTCGTGGCCTTACCCGGGGTGTGGGCATGTCCGAAGTGACCCTGGACCACGGTGTTGCGGACTGGATCGCATGCGGTACCGCTAGCAATAGCTATGCGAATAGTTCGCGGCGGGTAGATAGCCTACATACTGCAGCAGTAGGAAGACGTTAGACTACTATACAGAAGTAGTAATATGGTCAACGACGTCGAACGCCCGCTATTCATGCCATAGCGCCTAGGTCAAACCGCTTTTCCACGTTTCTGATTGGAAGACGGTTCCTGGTTCGCACATCTGTCCAATATCAAATCAACTCTTCACTCGACGGGAATAATCGAGCGAACGAATACATCGCGGAACGCAGACGCGAACCGCTACTTGATAATTAATCAATTTTTACCATCATAAATGCCAGAAGACAGCTGAGAGTATGAAATTTGTGAATGCGGTTTGAACTTGTGTGGCTATAATTCGCCTGGTTTATAATCCTGGATGAAGAGTTGCCTATTACGGTTTCGAATTCTTTTAAAGACGTTGAAAATGATCAAGTCTCATGATGCGGTCGAACGAATTGCATCTAGATCCGCTGGCGATATTGTTGCAGTGTAGTTTATGTATATGTACCAAGAGTATATAGAAATAAATTACCAGTAACGAGCAGTCTCGGTCCTCATATGCCAAGCCGATATCTAGCCATTAGCGCTGTTGACCGACACGGACAATAATTGTCTTCCATTTTTGGAGATAATTACAGGGTACTTTTTTTATACCTGACGCAGCTGCAGGTCCGTCACTCATGCTATGCTATGCCGTCTCGTTTGCTACAGTTGCCCGAGTTACCATCAACTTCAAACTATGTATACATGCATTGTACGTTGTATATAGATGTATTGTAAATCACAATCTTCTGCTTTCGTATTTGTTGATAAATTGCTGCAATACCTGCCCATACATCCACGTGTACAGATTCGATTTCGAAACGGTCGAAGAAACCAGCAAATAGATTTGTAAAATCGGGTACCTAGATTTAGATTTATCAATATAAAAAAATATTTCCACAGATATCTCACAGTTATTGATGTTGCAGTCATTCGAGTATCGCTATCGCGATGCCTAAATGTCATGGCAAGAATTTTCATTCCAATATTAACAAACTGGAGGATCAATAAAATTCAACCAACGGAATAATCTGGCTTTCTTTAGCGTCGATGGATTATAAGTAACGAAAAATCCAAGTGTTGCGATAAGCTGATCCGAGTAGCGAAGTATAAACGCGCCGGTTTTGAGACGCGATTCAGGAAATCACGTAGCTATGCACACAGCATATCATGTGCGACCTGACCCCAGATTCTACGATGGCAAAGCCGCCCGGTTTGCCTTACCAAATCCAATCAAGTGCGGATTGGAATGCGGCGTGGCTAACATAAGAGAGCAAGAGAGACTTACTGTCTCTGAGAGGCATGAAGAGAGAGAGAGAGATAATAGAGAGATAGAGAGAAGTGGCAAGGCATGGTCGGAAAGTCTCATCCTATATTTCTCATAAAACCTGACCGTTTCTAGCTTGACGCCGTTGCAATCTGCCGCTCGATGATGCTGCCTGATGCCAGCCCGTAAGATTAACAGCGTTTTTTTGCAGCGAAATTAATCGGTTCAAAAATGTGCAAATTGTTGAAAAATGATTTCACGAGATTTGACAGAATTTCAAACGAATCGAAACGGCTTCATGAGATTCGAATGACCGGCTTGATGCTGCGCGATTAAATGAAACCTGGCTATAATCTTACGTGTTGTGAGCGAGATCGTAATCGTGCAGAGAGGAAATATACGGCGTATCGAGTAGGAGAAGTAATCTTTTGCGTCGTTTCGGACACGGTATATTTTCTACGGGATAATTAATCAACACGGTTGAATGAATAACCCCGAGAATGCGTGAGGAGAACCGATTTTTCTATGATATTATCGGGTTACTTTTACGCCATTCGTACCTATTTACCTGGACAAGTATATACACAACGTACTAATATAATTGCGATATACCCTATAAAAACTTAGATTTCTGCGTTTTTCATACAATTCAATTTTTCACATTATCGAAGTAAACAGATTTCTCGATTAGGCCATGATGACTCGTCTATTTCCAGCTCTTCCCAATTCCCAGATGGTATGATTTGCGCTCATATATCACCCATAGAATTACTTATACCAATTTTCTACACGTCTTGGATCACGGTTGCCAGGTGCACGTACTAGTTGCAATACAGATTGTATGTATAAATAACTACCTATATGTAATAACTTGTATTACTACTGAGCTCTGAGGTTGACCTCAACGAAGAATAGGTACGCCCCAGGTTCCGAGTACCGTAATATACCCGATAACGTAAGTTTTTCGATAAGGTACCTGTCCCAAGTCGGAATAGAAATTCCACATTGATCCTATTCCGTTTTGGTCGCAAATGATGTCCTCCATTAGGATCTAAGTCTCAATCGGCGCCAGATGATCAGTTTCATTTTTGGACTCAGAATCGGTGAGTTTATAATTTCACAAAACGTTTACGAGACAAATGTAAGCGAAAGTTTCCGAAGCTAATGTGTAGAATAAACACGAAGCTGTTGCGGGTGAGAAGGATTGTTGGAACTAGGCTCAGTTTAGGCATGACCAATCAATCACACAGCTGATGTCACGATAGTTGGTTCATTAATCTCTATAATTGAATCGATATCATTGGTATCGATAAGATCATATTGGCTTGCAGTAATTATCTGCAATGGTAATAAATCATATTTGAAATACGAGTGACTGATAGGATCCAAATATCGAGTAAGGGGCTAAACGATCGAGTATACTACGTCTCTCGCTGAACATCGGACTCTGATCGACCAGAATGATTCCAAGACCTCCTCCTAGCGCAGCTGGGAACACCTGATACCACGAGGACCCCACTGGGCCTCGTTAACGATCTAATGATCAATGTAATATCGCGTTCGATCGATTGTTGGAAAATAAACTTTTAAATAATAGGTAATCTTTATTGAAAACTACATTGATAACTGAATCAGGATAAAGAGATAAAGTAAAAAATGATAAAAAAGAAAAAGAAAAAAACCTGACGTCATTCTTCCGTGAATAAAGTCACAGTCAGTGACCGGGAAGTGATATAGCTTTAAATATAAAAACTGATAGTTAAACAATAATTAGTTACGCCATGATCTCGACGAGCGATTTTTGTCAGTTTTTTTTTTTTTTTAATTTATTTATAATCTCACGGGGATGTGACTTACCGGGTGAATTATTTCGCTGACAAGAAATTTCATTGATTATAATAATTATCCCCGATGATTATGCTCCTAATTTTATTACCCCGTTCGCGGAAGAGAGGAAAATTATGATTTCTTTTTTTCCCATCATTTCTGTGGCTTACATTTGCGTTGAATTATTCATTGCACAATATACCCAATATGTCGAAGACCGATAATTTGATGTGCCGTGTAATGTGAAAAAAAAAAAAAAAAAAAAAAAAAAAAAAAAAAAAAAAAGATGAAATAAAATAAGCCATTTGCTTTCTTGCGCTGTAGGAGAGAACCAGCTGCACTAATGTAAGTAACAGTATGAAATTATCAAGTCCTGCGAGTGTCCGTTATAAGAAATACAAAGCGAGTTCGAAAGGCGCGCTTAGCTTTCAATCGGTCGATGTTAGCTCGTGGTTCAGAAAGGCAATTGTCTATGTTTCAAGGGGGCCCCCTGGTCCTCCTAATAATAGGGTCTTATAATAATTCCGTTTCTGCTCACACACCGTAAAGTAGTACTACACTTGCCACGACGATCTTCATCGTGCTTATTTTGTTAGTTACGTCAATCCCAATCTCGAATCCTTGATCGCTCCTCGCTGTTACCAATTTACTCGTCGTTAACGCGAAAGCATGTGGAAAACCAAAATGCATCCTGGTACTGCTGTATTGACCAGTGATTGCAGTAACAGCACACGACGATACGTTTGCGAAATATTTACGCATTGTATGGCATACTAATACTTTTAGTTATGAACATAGACATACGCAGATTGTAAATTGCAATTAAATTGGCCAGCTAAGGCTTCCAGGATTCCCGCACCTGGGGACTCCTGGGATGCAGACAATTCAGTACCTCGATAAACTGCAGTGTCCAGGGTAAGATTCATAGATCTGCGATATAGACCCGGTGCAGTTAGGCTAACAAGGTAAGAAAAAGGAAGGATCTTGGCCCTAGCTGGTGCTGCGGTAGGTATTCGCCGCGTCTTTCTTCGCGGATTTCGTTGTCGAACCTTTTTGCGCGAATAAATATAATATACAAAGGTTGTGCGATCCAACGAGGAAAGGTGGCTAAGCCGTAGGTATAAGGTGAGTTAGAGTTTGATCGGTAAAAACTGATTTCACGTTTAACGGATAGAGCGCGAATTTGCCATTTCTGGTCTGAAAGCCAATTACCTCGAGCTATGCAAGCTCTTGACTGTCTGCTTACCTGCTCCCTGCGTATAGGACTCAAGTCCGAATGTATATGGCGCACGACTAAATGCATATAAGATCAGAGTGTGAACACCGGGCTGCGAGCTCCGGCTTTATAGACGCGGGAACCAAGTGCAGGGGAGAGGATAAACCTCTAGTTTATAAGGGCATAATGGGAGAGGCGATATTTAATTGGATTCTAAACGATAATTGTCACGGTTTATTACGATCCCACTTCGTCATTCCACTATACCTAAACGATACGCAACGCGGTTTCTAATCGACGCTAATTCGAATTCAAAAATTCAATCTATAGGATTCGAAAATATTTGAAATTTTGGAAATTTTTGAAATAAAAAGGGGACTCCGGTTTCTCGAAAATGAAAATCCTGGTACACGTAGTTTAAAATTTAAATCGGTCTATTTAAAAGGACCACCGTGTAGGCACGTATGCATACACATATATAGCTATATATGCATCGTATGTCTAGTGCCATATAGTCTCATTAGCTGAGCTTAGAATCGAGATAATTAACGGCATAGAATAAATAGTAACCAGTTATACACGGGCTCGTGGTTGGATGGCATCGCGTAGGTATCCAACGTATTCATATTCTTTGAAGTTTCTTTTTTATACTTTGATTAATCCGATCCGTACTTAGTTACCTGGTCTTCCACTTTACGCGCTTTTTTCCCTTTTCCCTTTTCCCTTTTCCCTTTTCCCGTTTTCCTCTTCCCACTCCCTAATTCTTTTCCAGTAAATTATTTTCACCCTACCGCTTAACCCTTTCACAGTTAAATTATAAACGAACCGCCGCGCGGCCCGCCGTAGCCGAATTATAAATTATAGAAAAAATTGTGAAAAATAAAAAAAAATGTACAAGGTATATATAGCGGGTATATTTCATAGTTCCATTAGGTCACGTGACACGTCTTCTAATGCCCTGGTTTAATACGGTTACGTCACTCAATTAATCATTGAAATTTACGGGGCGTCGGCAAAGCTACTTTTTCTCGCCTTTGAAGAGATGAAAAAAACGTGTATATACTATATGTTATATATGTTACGCCGTAGGCGACGACTTACATGTTACATACCGTGTTAATACAACTTTTTTCCCATCCTTATCTTCTCTTGCGTTTTATTGGAATTATTTCCGAAGCGTAAATCATAAAGAATATTACGTTCCATCCTCATACGATGATATATTTCATGCACCTATTTATACACTTATATTAAGGGAGTATGAAATTTTTGGCGATCTAAGTATCTTATAATAACGCGATTTGCGAACCGGAATTGCATCGAACATTAAGCGAAGCTCGTCGAGTCGGATTCTTATAACGGCAGCAGAGAGTTCTGGTTCGGAAAAATAAAAGCAGATTCGAATACATTTAATGAGGAGTCAACCCCCCCTCTATACCCCGAGCAAAGTCGGCGATCTGCGAGGTAACTGACCCACCCATGTGCAACGTGCTCTTCCGTCCCTACGCATCTTCGTCTTAATTGGTTTCGAATATTTGGCCCGCATCAGTTACACCTATACCTACTCTTCCCTAAAACCTTGTCGTCATATTGTTTCTCGCTCTTTTCCCCCAATTCAAACATTCGAATGGCATAGAATGGCCAATACTCGTAAGCATACCCACGAGTAGCGACATAATTTATAGAAGTATTATGCACGTATTATACGTAGGTACTCGGTGTGTGGTGAAAGCAGCCTAAGTAAGTAAGCTAGAGACGTTGCCGATGCTTTTTAAGAAGGTGGTAGGTATATCCACGGGTAGATAGCCGCGTGGAACGTAGCACGAGGTCCGGGGAGCTGGTCGTGATGTCCTGAGGCTACCACGGACGCGGTCGAGCGCCCGCGATGCAACGCCGGTCAGAATGCTATCCCCGAGGATGGTGAAGGCGGCGGTTTGAAATGGGGAAGAAATTTCCGAGCCTTTTTCATCGCTCGATAATCTTCGTCCGATGCATAGGAATAGATCTTCTAGATATATAGCCATACATGTATGGCCAAGGGTAGAGGAACGGGGTATGGGCTATCACCCTTTTCGGAAGTCAGTTTATCCCGGTTACGAAACTTTACGGAGCAATACGAATGAAAAGGATCCCACGAGTTTGCTTGGCGGACGTTCGGGGACGTAATACGTACTGTGCTGCGAGATAAATAGAATAAAAGAAAAGGAAGAAATTCAAACTAGTCCGAATATATACGGCATAACGGTACGCCTTTAGAAAGCCGCTGCAATACTGTCGGAAGGATTAATATTCCAAGAGACTGTAGTGATCTATAGTTAGCCGAATCACCATAACCATTGTCCGGGATAAATGACGCGTAAAAAATAACCCCAGCCCAGTTACCGATTTGAGACAGAGACTCGCTGCCGAGCTTCTATGCAGTGATAATCATGCACATCGGTGAAGATTCATCGCCAAATAAATCTTAAATCTTAAAGATAAAAGATAAAAGATAAACGAGTATGAATATTGGGACTAAAAAGCGATCGCAAATGGATGCGAAAAGCAGATTCCGCTTGTTCATCGATGATAAGGTTGGAGCAGAGTTGGCGCCAGGTCAATTAGCGAACTGGGAAGTAATGAATTGACCCTGCGAACCTCGGGTACCTATGGTTTATGGTCGTTCAACCATAAGGCAGATGGAGAAAGAAGGTTGATAGTTAGTTGTTCGCGGAAGATGTATGTGTATATGTATACCTATATGGTATATATGAGTGTATGTATTAGGTATCCACCCTGTTCCTGACCACTTTGGGTTTCCTCGATAGGCGCAGCAGCACTTGGCTTGGGTCCTTGGTCCTTTTAATGAGCCACGGCGCCTCCCAACTACGGGCACTTGCCGATACCATCGCGTCGTCCCTTATGCACCCATTGTTATAGGTTTGGTATCATGGCGCAGTTCATGCGAGTTTCTCCGCTGTCCTCATTTTATAATTAAACACCGTCGTCTCCTTTTCGAGGCTTATAGCCAGAGAGAGAATGAAGAAGAGAAGAAAATAAGACGGTGTACTCTGTGCCTCCGTCGACAACGGCGATACCCTGAAAGATATGGGGGATGGGAGAAGGAAAGGAAAGGGAGCATGTCTCGCGTGGCGTTGCCTGCCCATATCAGAATTACAGAGATTCAACTTGTTTAATTACTGGTATTACGCTTCTCCTCTTCTGTTTGGTCCGGCCCGATACTTCGAGCATTAAACAATACGTGGATCTCTGGATAGCGAACGACGTACGAACCGATAGAAGTGCGCGGCTGCTGCAGCAGCAGCGGCAGCAGCAGCTTTCGTAATTCGCAATATGTAATTGGTAATTGGTTTAAATACCTCGTGCAAAATTACCACTCCGAAGAACCAGCTCCAGCAATTAGAATCTTCTTATAATAAAGGTTCGTGTTTGCCCCTCACTTTACTTTTTTGCATTTTCAAGTGCTAAAACTACCCGTCGAATTTCCACTACGTGTGTGACGTATCACGAAATTCGTATTGTTGCAAAAGTTGGAGCTTGATCGATGTGGTGGGATACCTGCGTCCTTTTGCTTTTCTAATACGTCCTGATGAAAGGTATTTGCCACTCGATCATCACGTTCGAGGAACCGTTAAATGGTGTTCGAGAGTTGCTACACGGAATGCCCAAACCGGAGGTTTAGTGCCTGTAGTGGCCAAGGCGAAATGAGGATAGCAATAAATGAAGAAGAATCTCCCCGACGAGAAAGGCGTATGGCGCGGTGAGCACATCCTTCAGCAATTAAAGCCGAAGAAGAAGAAGTTGCGATGAGGAGTATGAGGAGGAGAACGACGAAGACTGCTAACTACTAAATGTACCTTCGCCTCATACAGCTGGGGTTCGTTAAGCGAAAATCAACACGAACCACTAAAAGCGCGATGAAACTTTATAGTGATTGTTTATTTAGTCGCTTTTGAGGGCACCGCGCAACCCAACCAAGACGTACGAAACCAACGATAATTGCGTTCCGTTTTTAAATAGACTGTCAAATTTCGACCTAAAAATTAACCCGAGACACTGTTCATAATTCCTGGATCGCAGGCATTGCGTCTTCATAGACCAGCGCATGAATGGAAAGAGCGTACTATTTCTTGGCTACGTTTGTGAAATGTCAAAAGAACGATATCCTTTCGCTTGAATTTGCTCTGCGAAATCGCTCGCAGTGAGTTAGAGGCAATTAGAAAAGTAGGATGCGTTCAAAGATTCGCATAGGCGCGATTAAATTTCATAAATTTATCTCCGGTTGTCAGTCAGTCCGCATCCTCCCTCGTACCTACAGATAGATCGTGAGATGAATCGAGCCGCTCGGCTTGCCCTATCTGAATCAGTTGTACATTTCTAAAAATGAGCACAGAGACCAGCGGTCTAGCCTGCATCAGGAACTTTGTGCATTACTACAGTTGAAGCATTGTGTTCTTTGTCGGTATGCTTCCACACAACATCGGCAGTGTTACTAAAGTCTGATATCAATCTACTACTATCAGGGGCACAGTCATTCCCGGTGCAGCTTCACGGTATGCTATATGCTCAGCCTCCTAAATTTTTGAGAACATCTCATCGCCGAAGAAACGTGAGAAGAGCCTATATCTAGTCAAGTTTGCAAATCGTTGTGAGATCGGCTAAGCCTCTCTATTTTTTTTCAAACACTTCTTTGTTTTTCTTCTTGTGACTGCACTGAGGTACTAGAAGCAGCTGTAGTATGAAATTTAACGATCTGTTAGAATCTGACGACGATTTAGTCCGACGTTTTATACGAGACCTTTTATACTGCAGGATAACTCGCAGGGCTATCGAAGCCGATATCTGAGTCTGTTTCTTGCGCTCTTGAACTATTAAATTTACGCCACCGTGAGACCGTTTTATCCCTTTCATAAAACACTACCCCGGGGTATTTGTATGATTGCGGAATAATCGGCAGAGGTATTGCTGCAGACGTCAGTTTCACTCGAACTTGATCGCAAATTATCGTTTGTAATGGTCTGGGGTCAGAGTTGATCGTTTGAGATGTTGCCGATCTCGAATTCAGTATGTGTCAAATAAAGAAGAAGAAGAAGAAAAGAGGTTCCTTTTCTGTGCACCTCGGCGTTCCCCCCATATCAAAGAACAACGTTGCGGCCGTTCCCGAACGAGTTTTCCCCATAGCTTATGGATACGGGTTTCTTCGGGTTTTTAAGAATCGAGAAAATGTCGAAGCGTACCTACAGGATCGTTAGAACGGAAAAGTAAGCGACGTGACCGTATTAGGAAGCAGAACTATCCCCGAGTCGTTCTTCCTCGATGAATTCTGGGAACACTTGACCGCCCCGCTTCGACGGCGTAAAACTCACGGAGCTGTTGGCTTGACCAAGCGCGTCTCGATCACTCGTACCGTAACAAACAAAAGGCACGAAGAAATTAGCACAAGTCACCGGCTAACCAGACGCGTCGACGTCCTCGTGCAGCTCCGCGCGAGCGGCATCCCGACTCCTTAAACTCCGTTCGAGGAAGAGTTATCCGTGAGATAATGGCGCTGCAGCAACCGAATGGTCTTTGACGACAAGAGGGTTACGCGTGCATCAGGACATTGCGCGAATTCTCATCTCTCTCATTCTATCGACTCATGTTTATGTAGCAGCTGTTCACAGCATGGTTGAGTCACGTGTGAGTGCCTCTCCGAGCCGGGTACCCAGTGGTTTAGGGTGGCCCACGAAGGCGTTCGTAATGTTTTTCAAACTGGTTCCACTGGTGCAGGTTATTTCTTGCGACCCCGACTCTAATCGCGGCAACCTTCTCGGCTCGTAAGGATGCGACTCGGAATGGTCTAATGAGTCGATGCTCTCCGTCGCCCTGGTACACGAAGACATCGTGGATTGAGTGGGAAAAGAAGAGAAAAAGAAAAAAAACGAAACAAAAAAAAAACTCGCAGAAGATAATTCTCCTGCTGATCAAAAGACCTTGAGCGAGTAGACAGGTGCTCACAGATCTCTCCTGCACTCTTCGGTTTGTGAAGAGACTTCCAGTAGCAGCTGCAAGTATCGGTGAGAGGAAATACGCTTACCGTTAACCGTATTCGCGAGTATCAGTTAATTCAGTAGCACTTTTGATAACACGTAGTAAAAGAGGAAGATATTATCGATATAAACTGTTGAGGTTCAGTCAAGCGTCAAATATGACGGGATTCAATCGTCAATAAAACTGTTTCGCCGCAGGTATGAACGAAAGAAGTGTGGGATGGGGGAGAACAATTTGCATTTGCAAAATGGCTCGTCGTGAACGTGATGTTGGTCGTGGGTTGGTCTGTTACAGAATCCTTAAGGCGTTATTGAGACGGTTTATCCTCGAGCGTAGCTGGTATCGATGGAATATTTTTTGAAATTGTTCGAAGCATTCGACGATCCGGAATGGATAGAGACTTCGGAAACGTGTGACGAATTTAGGATGACCCAATCAAGGAGCGTAGTATAATGATCTCGTCGGCTTTTCTTGTCCGCCAACGGAGAGAAGATGCAAGTTCTTTGGCCCGCGGCCGGTCGGGATACTCGGCGGCGAACCACCCTAGATTGCATTACCATGCTCGAGCCATTATCCGCGAAGAGAGCTCGGCTATCTTTTTTCCCTAAATAATAAACCCCGGCTTTTATATTCAATGTAGATTCAACCTTACCATATCGGAGCGGAGCAAACGTGTGTCCGTTCACGATAGGACTGGGGCTTTATGAATATATTCCTTTGGGACCTAACGACCGGCTGCAATAATTGGCCGGATTCACTCCGCGAGTCATGGGTCGAAACTGGGATCCCATCGTCTATGCATGGTCACGTTACGGCACGGTACATCATCGCGAACATTTTTCCTCACGTGCAGTCTGTTCCGACAGTTTTTCGCGCTTCTCGTGTAGGTTCAACGAACCGAAAATTAAACCATAGCAAAAGTTCACCCAGCTAGTTTTCCAACTCAATACAAGGTTCCACGCGTTTCCGCCGCTATTACTGCGCCCGAGTCCAGGGACTGAGGTAAGTCGACATCGTGTCGGTATTTGCATTTTAAATACACCAGGGCGCTACCATGCAGAGGAAATCAGAGACGCCTAACGAACTACCTTCTCCACTATAGACACAGGGTTGTGGTAGCCAGCTAGCTACATTCAGCAAACTACCATCGGTCGTTTTTGCATATTGCAGGTTTTAGCCACGGTCGAGGAACACGGTGGTAGAAAAAACTCTCCAACATTCCGGAGGCAGTGGGATAGGAGCATACGATACGGTCGATGGTTATATCCAAGTCGCGTGTGCAAAATAGTTTTTGAAAATAAGCTGATTCCACCAGTTCAGGTACAGGGGCGATTAAATTCCAATAGTTCATTATCTTGGGCAGAAATTTCTCCCGGTTTAATTGGACGGGGTTCCGGTAAACAGGCTGCTGTACATCGGGAATGAACCTCCTCGTGTGTGTGTGTGTGTGTGTGTACGAGCACGCGCTGGTAACAGTCAGGATGACTCGTTCATAGATGATGTTCTCAGATAGTGACCGTTACTTATGGTGACGGTGGACCGCGAAAGAACGCGGTTCGCTCTTCCCTCATGGAGTTTGACTCGCGGTTCGCACCTACGTATGCGTAAGGTTATAACACCTGGAGAACGGGAAATACGACTCTCCGTTCACCGGCATAAGTTAATTGCAGCCCTATATTGGGAAGGGTGTTTATACGTCGTGTAAAATTTCCCAACCGAGAGTTCATTTCTCAAAACTGGATTAACCGAGATCGGAGAATGACCCCGCGAAGCCTGATGTGAGACACATCCAGTTCCTGTACCAAGTTACATGCAGCCGTCGAAAGGCTGAGGCTCAGACCTCGGTTGATACGTGAGGCGATAAAGGTATCGGAGCAATGCCGTCACGACTCGACTGGACCGCTCGGAGCCAGCTGCGTACGTTAATCGTGCTCGCAGTTTGCAATGCGAATCTCGGTGACCACAGAGAGCGAAATATGAGACGAGTGTGAGAGAGAAATGAGAATTTTGCGAGTAATTCTCGTACGGTTTATCGAAAGGCAGGAAATTGACTCGGCAAGTTGTGTCGTTGATTCGATATTGCGTTTCAAATCGGACAGCTGTACGATACGGCCGAGTTTGTCAAACCATCCCGAACTTTGGACCGAGTCGAATGGCGGCTTGTTAAACAAATAGGATTTGCCAATTAGCTGTCGGTGAAACCGCGACAGTTCGATAAAATATCGTTATGAAATTCCAATTTCAAGCTCCAGATATAAATCGTAATATAGATGAGAGAGATCCGCCTTGCAGCGAGAACATTAATCACGATAATTACTCGGCGTAAGTTTCAGAGAACCGAAACCGAGGGGGAAGGGAATTAGGAAATGAACTGCGCAGAGCGAGAGGGTGTAACGTAATGAATTAATAAAAGAGACACGATATTATCAAGATCCAGATCTCCGGATTGGGAAAAACGAAAGAACCGAAATTGAAGTACGAAGAATACGAGATCCGACCACGAGATTCAGTTGCATAGATAGGTATAGCTGCGAGTCGATTGAACGTATTTTATTTTTCGGAACCTCGGGGGAATGGAAGACGAAATCTCTCGGACGATTCCTACATTGGAATATTAGAAGAAAAATAACCGCCGCATTTACCGGGCTTGTATTCATGTGTACAGACATGTTATTGTCAGTGTGGTTCGTACAAGTACGGCCCTTGCGCAATCCCGTTATCCCTTTTATAATAATGGCCTTAAGGAAGCCGAAGACATAGAGACAATCCCAGATCCTTGTGGCAGATACGAATGGGTGAAGCCCGGTGGAACATTGATGAATAGACAAGAGAGTAAACAAACGTGTAGATACCGGATGGCGGTGTGCTACCGGCCACGACTGAGATGAAGACGATAAGTTATGTGTAGGATAGAGACTTGCAGTGACGTTGTACGATTGTGGTGGTACACGAACCCGAGCAATGGTCTGCACCGCCTCGATGGAAAGTAAAAAAATAATTCAATACATAAAGAGGAATTTAAATCCAAGAATTGTTGTCAGCATGCTAAGCAAGGGGCGCAAGAGGTCATGTTTATTGCGGATTACGAGCGCATTTCACTGCAACTGCGCAGTGATAGACGGTCGCTTTTAAGGCGAATGGATATTTCGACAACAAAGTCGGACCACCGCAGGGTAGCTGAAAGAGAAAAAAAGTTGGACCTCGAGTAAGGGGGCATTATTATCGGCTGAATACGCGAGTGCTAATGCATTGCAAATGAGTTGACGCTGCGAGAAGGTATATAGTTTCGAGAATGCGCGACGATCATAAACTTCGGGCTCCGTGAGACCGAAATGATTACCTTATTCTCGCACCGTCTTTCCCGTTTTTTAACGACGATCAACGCACTCCTTCATCAAATAATCACCAGATTGTATTTTTGCCGATCATTCTCCGATCTTGTCAGCCTTTTATCTTTGAGTTACTCTGCCGACTGCGTGACGGGGTTCGGAGAATAGTTTTCAACGGCAAAGAGCTGCTGACTCGGGTTTTATGAAGAAGAAAAAAAATATCTCTTGCATTCGGTGAGCCGATCTGACCACTCGTGCACTCGTATGAATTTGCGTGACAATGGTGACCGCACTTTTTGGCGTCTGCATCGAAGCATCCCGAAACGTGTTCTCCCGCCGTATATAGGGTTCTTTCGGTCCAGTTTTATAGCTTCTTCCGTCGATGGTCCAGGCTGGTCGCTGGTCCCTGCGAGCACGCATCCCTGGAGCATGGTATCTCCTGGGTCCTCGGGGCCCCGAGGGCGGAGGACTCCGTGGAGGCTCGCGTGTTCGAGATAAATAACGACCGGAGACAGGACAATGTGTCTGGCGCTGGTGTCCTTGCAAGCCTGCGCGAACTGGGTAGGTATATTAAGGCACTGTCATGACTCCGGCTCTCTTACTCCATAAGACACCAGTTTTTCATTTCATTTCATCTCATTACGTTCGCGCGACTATACGAACAATGCAGAACAACTGCAGCTGCAGAACATGTTCAAACGATCACTCGACGATATGTACACCACGTATGAGGCGTAGCTCTTGCGTTCGACGTGGTAATACGTCACCCTGACCCACGTACCGTGTACAGTTTGACATTATGACGATTTGAGGAGTGAATGATGCGTAGAGCAGAAAGCAGAAAGCAGAAACCAGAAAGCTGAAAGTCAGAACTTGACGACTCCGTGCTGAGCGACATCGATGTCATTGGGGATCTCCTGGGGTCCTGACGTATCGGCTTGTTAAGCGATACGAGTTTTAGAATTCTTCTTCGACGATCCTTCTGCCCTTTGTTCCCTCCCCTCTCGACTAATAACTTATTACAAGCGAAGAAAGATCATCTTCGACGCATGGAAGACGTGACGAAAGTTTCCAACATTTCTTCCCATCTTTCGGGAATTTCTCAGAGTGCAGTGATCTGTTGGATCTGTTGGATCTGTTGGATCTTTCAAATCCTTACCAAATTCACCGCGATTAGTGACGAAGGTTATAAGGAGATTGCAGGGGTCGGTCGTCGCTTAAAATGGTGATAAAATCAGCTGTTTCATCTACGGCTACGTGACGCAGGTCTTCTGCAGGTATGGTAGGCTATAGGTAAGATTCTTGAGTTGTTCTGTGTTCCCCGCCTTCTATGATTTACGTTGAGAGTCTTAGATCGTGCGCTATCTAGTCTTAGCGGATCTGGTGCTAAACTTTGTGCGGCGAAACACGAATGAGGTAAGAATTCACGGCGAGTGGGTACCTATATCTTGCCAGATGAAATCTTGATCTTGGATGAGAAGAAGGAGGGATTCTTACGTCTTTAGATCCTTTAATTCCAGGAAACTTCAATTTATACGGTATAAGAAAATGTATAGAGACAATCTCCTCTCTTGTGAGAGACCTAGGGCGATAATTGGCGTCCGGTATCCAATCCAATCACGCGTCGGAAGTAACGGTGCCCTGGCGGCAAATAAGAATAAGAAACACCTGCAGCACAGAGTCGGAATGGAGGCGTCGACTCGTATTCGCGCGCTATCGGACCTCCAAGAAGACAATTAAATTAACCCCGCGAAGGATAAGGGCAGAGATAAGGCTCTATTCAAAGCCAGACAAATCTGCACGTCTCTTAAACTGACAAAACGATCGCTCCTATCCGAACTCTCCACTCGTCATTCGACTTACTTACGTGTACCTACGGTCTGAGCTGTACGAGTTTTGATCATTTTTCAGAAAATGATGGGGAAAAAAAATCGCAGTATGTATGTAAAGCGGAAGAAGTTTAACTCGTAGGCATACATAACTATACGTTGAAGAAAACTGAGAACGAAGTCGAGTTAAGAAACGAGAAGTACAGGGAACGGGGAGTTCTTCGCAGGATGGAAGCCATTGTGCGTCGAACACAATGCGAGGCTCCGGGATAAAGCTAAGAGTAATCTACATCTTCAATAATATATCATGCGGTTCTGTTCTGTTCTGTTCTGTTCTGTTCCTCGTCGAGGCTGCACCGCGTGCTGCTGGGGTATTGGCGTAGGTGAACGGCGCCGCGAGTAGCTGGTATTGAGATATCTTTACGGGGATGAAAAAAAGACTTGCTTTTGAATGCCTTTGCGGCAGCTGATATCATCGAGTTGAAACTAAAGCGAACCCTTTCACGGGATGGGAATAAAACCGAACGAAGTTCCTTTTTTTCAAAAATATCATCTTCCGATTATATGATTAAGAGTTCATCTGGTTACACACATACCCACAGATATTGTAGTTCGCACGTATACAACTCCTGGAATAATAATTAGTCGAGATAGTCTAGCCGTGAGGAGGTAGGTAGGTAGATATTTGCATATGCGTCTAATTGCGGTACCTATATAAGAAATACCGGCTATTATAGTTATTAATATTTCTTCTTAGCTAAAGCGAACTGCCTGTAGGTATGTTGTGTGAGAATCCTGGACCAATAGCTGCGGGGTCTCGGCGATAAGCGTCCAGTAAGTAATTGTGCCTGAGTAAACGCATTTGTTTTTAACGAAGATATTACCTTTGCCTATCAAACAGTATGAACACTGTCTTAGACCAGTATCAGAGGTCAAAACTGTGATATTAACTACATATATGTAAATTGGAATGGCTGAGGCATGCAGGATGGTATCTCAGCTCTCTCGATATATTTACTCGATCTCGCGACCGACATTCTCGATATTTTTCTCCCCGGGTGTTCTATCTCCCGCATGACACTATCGGATGATTGTAACTACGAGATACGTATATAATTGGAGTCGTGTCAGTGTGCAGCCCTTTGTTTGCTCTGGATTATCCTCCGGGTTTTTAAATCTGTGATTGAATCTTCATATGAAGTAATAATAACCGAGAATTTTTATCATACCTGGTATATCCCTCCTTTTTATCTTATTTCGAAATTTTTCACATAAAGGGTGGAAAACTTGAGCTATATACGAGAATCATACACGGTCCTACTCTTATGATATAAATAAAACCCGACGAGATGCAACAACGGGAGTAAACCGAGCCGCGTATAGGACGAGATAAGCCTTTGTGCCCAGCGACCGAGACGGTGAACGAAGATCGGGTCCAGCTCCCGATCTCATATTTCGCGGATACCGCGATCATATTTTAAGCCTGCCGTCTCGGTCTTCCAGACAAACCCGAGTTTCACCCTGCTCCTTTATTCTCTATACAATTTTAACTTTTTCTTTTTTTCTTTCTTCTATTCCAACTCTCGACGGTCGCCGGTATTTTTCTTCTTCCTCTTCTTCTTCGCTTCTTCTCTCCTTAATTCTTGGCTGTATAATCCCGCACGTTCGGTATAAGAACTCCGCGATATATTTCATCCGTCTACGATATGCTCCGGGTTCTTAGGTATGAAAGTAATTAGAAATGACGCGAGCGGGTAAGTACCTAGGTACCATACGACTCCGTGTACTCAGCATGCAGTCGTGGAATAAGAACTCCTGAGGATTTCTTTACTCCCCCAGCGTCGTCGTTAACGCGGTCTTCAGTCGGTTACCAAGTAAGGGGTACCTGCGCCGCCAACTTGTTTTTATTTTGGCTGTCACTGTGCCCTGCTCGAGGCTCCCACAACACGCTATAAGGGGGCCCCTGCCTCCTTGAAGAAGGGCCGTCTCCCTCAGCCTGCATAAGAGCATCGAGAGGCTCGTGTAACACAATACGGTCTTTGTCTCGCCGCTGGTCGGACTCTCTGGCTGCTCCTGCTCCTGCTCCTGCTGCTGCTGCTGCTGCTGCTGCTGCCGTTCTCGAACACTCGAGGAATAGACCCCAAGAGAGGTCCTCAAAGACGAATATTTACAGGTAGGTATATACCCACATGTGGAAGTCTGTGTACGAGCCACGTGTCCTATACGCACTACTAGAGAACTCCTCTTTCTTACCTCCGTCGATTCACTTCTTTATGTTTTCCTTTCCCTTTCATTTTTTCATTTTTTTATTTTCTTATTTTTTCATTTCACAATTTATTCATACGCGGTAACCGACGCGCCGATTACAGAAAGAACCGTGCATCGCGTAACAGGTGAATGAGCAATTTGATGAGACAGGTTGACGAACCTGTATTATGTCTCGTTGTAATGTGTAGAAAGAATTGAGATCTATTTCTCTGATCGTATATAGGTACATGGGTGTTGAAGTTTGGACGATTTACAGGTGATAGATAAGACGCTGAGTTAGAGAGATCAGAAGTCGGCTTGGCTTCCCATGGCGAAACAAATGGAGCATTAAACGAGATGAACGGGTACGCCTTGGGATAGTGATAATCAATTGGCGAGGCGGTATAAATTTTCTAGATTAAAGATTGAATTTATAGCATCTGTGTATATGTATGTATGTATGTATGAACGACGCCCGTACGTGAGACGTCTCAAGCTTAGGAGTAACCCAAGTATGAAGACACTATACGAGGTGATGGAGTGGTATTTCTTTAAAACCGAGTGAAGTTTGTCGCCTTAAAAAATGCGGTCCTCGATGATGATAAATTAACAACGCCTACGAAAAATATTATCCAATTAACGAAACAGACTTTAAAAGTCGAAAGAAATTCCAGCGCCAGTACGGGTTAGGCTCTAAATCATCGTTATCTAACATCTTCGATTATGCTTATATTTACTTTAATCAGTAATCACTATCAAGAGATTATTTTTTTTTTTTTTTATTACGCCTTGAAGTGAAAATTTCATGTTTCCTATAACTCATATTTATTCACGACTTACTATATGAATAAAAAAACTGTTTTTATCTCTATTTTTTTATTTTGTCGAATTTTGAAAACGTAATTTCGCAACGAAATTCAGAATTCTAATTCCAGGGCGTTTAGATCAATCGTCGCATTGAGTCGAGGTTTATAAATTTAAAAAAAATTTCACCGATTCTTAAAACGTCTTAACGAGTTAGCTAATGTAATTACGGACGAAACTATAATCGTTAATTCAAAGTGGGACAGAGACTGATTTAAAATTCTTATAAGCCACCAGCAGAGATTCATCTTTAAAAGATGCATTATTTATGAACCGTATATATTCATACATATAATATAACTACCTCATCTCCACATTCGCTTCTAATGACACTAGAGCGATTTTTCCTAGTATAGATACTGCGCTATACGCGTTCTCGAGAATGCCATTTTTTCGTTTTGTTTTAATCGAACAAATTTCTTTGAAAAGAAATTTACGAAAATCGTTTAATGGAGAATATTTCTCCGCAAAAGGTAGCCGCTACTCGAATTTAACTACAGAGATAAAGATTAAGGTCTGATCTATTTACGAGGCGTTCTTCTTCTCCTTCTTCTTCCTCCTCTTCCTCCGCGCGCAAGTAGGTACCTATACCTATACAAAGTCAGAGATCGATTATCTCTGTATCGCGTCTATTCCGGCACGCTGAAGTGTCAAACAATTAAAGTTGACTTACGTTGGGCAAAAGTAACGAGTTGTTGCAACAGCCGCGGCGTATCAGATCCTGGCCTTGTCATCTCGGAAGAATTTACAGGCGACACGAGACCAACGTTGGGTACAGCACGCAGCAGCTATCGTTACTTACGCATCTATATATATCTGTTTATTTATTTCAACCATTTCTATACACTATATACATATATATCCCCGTGAATGAGAAATAAAAAAAATTTCGTGCAAAATTTCAGTCGACCCTCGCTAATTGTTTTTTTCTTTTCGCTATGACGGTGAAAGTCACTGAAGTTATCAAAAAAAAAAAAAAATCCCATTAGCCAAGACATTCGATTCGACGAAAAAAAAAAAGAAAGAAACAGTAAAATACACGGAGCGACAATGAGATAGAATTGGTTGGATCGGAACAATACACGTCACGGTTGACCGTCCATGATTTCTCGATGTTAAAACTAATAATTGTACAACTTTCTCTTAAAGCTGTGTAGGTACATACGTCATACGTAAGATAAAGCAACGTAACGAAGGACGTAATTTATTCACGAGCGAATAAGAATGACGATAAATGTAATTTCGGAGAAATGGGGAAGTTTTTCCGTCGTCCCAAAGTCATGCTGCAGCGAGTAGTAGGTATATTTCGAGTATAAAAATGGAAATAAAAAACTTACCAGGCATGCAGACGCAGCGAAATGTTCCCGGATCGTCAAGACACGATCCGTCGTTTTGGCACGGATGAGATTCGCACTCGTTGACATTGGTCTCGCACCTCGGCCCAGTGAACCCCTGAGTACAATTGCAGGCAAATGATCCCGGCGTGTTGACGCATATCCCGTCATGTTCGCAGGGTGATCCTTGTAACAGATTAAAGAAAATAATTGAGTGATTGAAATCGTTGAAAATACCAATCAATGCAGTTAATGCATTGATCCGAGTAGCTTCGTCGCAAAATAAAAAGAAGAAATCTTTCATACAGAGTAGGTATGAAAGCGTATACATATGGGAATGCGAATGAATGAAGATGAGAAAAAGATTGAAAATATAATCAGGGAATTATGAGAGTCAAAGAAACAGAACTGAGATACAATTACTAAATGATGTTTGTACATGGCGGTTTCCTAGAGCTCTCGCATTCTCGGTGATATTGTCCCTTCACAAACCTGACGGAGGTGGTGCAGGACTGCAGACACCGCTGCATACCACCACCGTGTAAACCACTGTTTACCTCTTTTTCAACCCTAATAATTGTCTCCGGCATACTCATGCCGGTACGTAGGTAGGGTAACACACATACGTGGGTATAAGAAGCCGAGAATTCGTTTAATTCGGAATACCCATTTTCCCTGTCTCTGTGTTCAGTGTTCAGTGTATTCAGCCTTCAAGTAAAACCGCATTAAAATGAACGTTTTTAATCCACGTGGGTGAAGGATTAAATTCTTGCTGAATGTCACGTAATGCGGTTCATTATGTATTATAGTTATACGTTTGTAGGTTTCACTTCGCCACCGAATATAGCCTGATGTATACACTTCGTATAATGAAAGAATGGGAAGAAGCCGATCAAACGTTCCAATTACGGTACTTGATTATGCATATAATCATCAAATACCTAACGTGAGAAGAACAGGTATTGTAATTTTCGCGACTACTATTATGCGGGGTATGTGTGCATGCGTATAAGTCGCGGCTATATACTTAATCGATCAATGGCATTAGCCAGGTCAGGATTAACCCCAAGGATTGATTCAAACACTTAACGATATTAATCGGAGGATTAAAGATAAACCGTGTCAGCATATATGCGGCGAATGAAGATAATTAGTTTTGGCCGGAAATTGAATAACAGTGTGCGAGTAGGTATAGGGACGCATCATATATACCGAAGTCGAGAAGTCGAGAAATCGAAAAGTCGAGAGTTAAGAAGAGAAGAGAAGCGAGAGATACGAGTCATTGCACGTGCTGCTATAGCCGCGGCAGGAGCGGAACCCGCCACACGAACCATAATTAAACGCTAAATTGTTATTTTAAGTTTAATAACAACTATAATAGCCGTTCGCCCGGCACCGCTCACCGTTATTATCTAGATTGCATATTTTCTGGTAGATTAAGTTCCGCGCCTCCGCGTAAGGTCGGAACGGGTTTCTCACTTTTATAATACTCGTATCTGTATGGTATACCACGTGTGCATACCGCCGAATGTGATACCAAGTTTCCGTACAAGATTTTCCGTAAATTTTCAATTTTCGCTCTCCAAAATATGAAATTTCGTTTTCCTGTCAAATTGCATGATTTTAGAATGTCAAACATGAAAACATCAAAAAAATTTCAGAAGAATTTATAGATTTGAAAAATTTGCTAAAAAATAATGAAGCTTCCTATATCTTCTTGCGGACAAAGACATATCGTTTATACAGAAAAAAATGAGTTGTACCAATTTGAATTGGTCCAAAAAAAATGTTTTTGTCCCAAGAAAAATTTCTTTGTCCCAAGAAAAATTTCTTTGTCCCAAGAAAATTTTCTGCAAACGCATTGGAAACCGAAATTATCTTGAATCAAGTCAAAAATGTTCTCGAACCAAGAAAACTCTCTTGGATCGAAGAAAGTTTTCTTGGTTCGAGAAAATTTTGTCTTGATTCAAGATAATTTCGATTTCCAATGGGTTTGCAGAAAATTTTCTTGGGCCAACAAATTTTTTTTTCTGTGTATATAAGGTGGCGTCGACCTGGTCTAATATATATAAGGCTCTGTTCGGTCAGAGCTGAAAGATTTGAAGGTATACGTATACTAGGTCCTGGCAGAGCGAGCTGAAGGAGAAAAAGAATCCGAGACACCCACCCAGGTAGACGGAGCCTGCCAAAGTATCGCCTTACTTTTGTCACGGCAGTGTTGCCAACTTTCCGCAACAATGGTTCTTTATGTTTGGTGGGCTCAGGTATGAGTAGTATTTTTGAAAAAAATGCAGCCGAAATGCAGTTTCCTTGTAAAGACTGAAATAACGTGTTTTTGAGATATACGGTACGGAATATAGACCTATGATTGAAAAATCTATACGAGGTATCGAATCGCTTGCTGCTACGCGTTTAGATCGATCGGCGTAAAAAAAAAAAAAAAAAAAAAAAAAAATAATGCCGAGAAACAAAATACCGAATACTGAATATAACCAGTGGAAATTACAACGTCACCATTTCTCCGATGTGATCGATCAAAAGAAGGAACCGTTTAAACGGCGCAGAAATTTTGAATTTCATGCCGGTCGCGTGCCAACATCGTACATAGCTACTTCGAATCGGGTAAATCCGAAATCTTGAATGGTCTGGGGCATCGCGATTCGATTGAAATTCAATACGCTACGTTATGTCGTATCGGGTCCTGGGCACGACTCGAAGAATTCGTGTTTTATCTGCATCACCCGAACCTGTAATACCGAAAAGTTCAATATCGCGTGTCTATCAAATTTTTTCGCCAAATCTCGCCAACTTTTCCCAAACAATCCCGAAAGATGAATCCCGATCGACGATAAGATTAAATCTATAAATTGGATAAAAGAAAGAAAGAAAGAAAAATGAGCGAAAATGAAAAAGAACCATAAAATCTTACTCTCTTTTTATTTAATCTAAGCTACGCGCGGTACGAGGAGAGAAAATTTTATTGCAGCAGTAGCCAAGGAGGCCAGGTCTCCCCCTGCAGTCCGGTCAGTCGAGATCGTTAAAAATTCCTATCATTAGTACCTACCTACTATTCTATCCCGATTCCTATATATGGTAAACGCGCATTAAAAGCCCCATATAGATTATCCGTTGATACGTCTTTGCTCGCGGTAGTATAAGTAGGTATAGAGACGACTCTGAGCATAACTGCGCGATCGTATAATATAATTTTATTTCGGTTAAACCGATCGTAAGATCTCAAAGTTTTTTTTATTATCAAAATTCGAAATTTTTTCAAGCCGCGCAACATATTTTAGTTTAAAAGTTCACACTGAAGCTGAGACTCGCTTTAGTGCAAATTAGAATTTCTAATCAATCACTAATTAATTTTATTTTCACACTCCTCGAATTTAAATTATCCACCGTTTCGATCACACACATACCTAATTAGCTTTCACCCCATCATCCTCCTATTCATCTTCGTCTAACATAAATACGAAATTCGTTCTTCCTCAGGCTTATAGGTATAGATACTTCCGAGGTGAAAAAAGTCGAAAAGAAAAAAGTCGAAAAAAAAAGACGCGTCCTTTCGTATTACCATATCGACGTATAGTAGTGGATCTGTGGTTTCGTCCACCGTGACAAATATACATCCGACAATTATATCAACCGGGCTTATATACAGAGATGAATCTTAAAGCTCGCGGTGTGGTTAGTCAGGCTGTAATCAACGGTGCTTAAGTCGCACTATCAAGCCTTGAATCTTTGCTGCGAACGGCAAAGAGATCGAGCTAAATAAAATGAAAGAAAATAAAAGAGAATAAAATGAAATAAAACCGAAGGTCTAATCACTCGTAGAATCAAACATCGCAGATTGGTCGGTCGGTCGCTAAAGGGACGATTTTCTCGGCATATACATACACACATATATGTCCTGCAGTTTATCACTGCCTACCGGTCAGATCCTTGGTGTAATCTTCCCGGACCGATGTATGTGATTTGCGAAGAATTAAACCGTGCACCTATACAGTACAGCCCGCGTAGTACATTGAGAATTTTTTACGCAGTGCAAAAACCCCGCTAAACTGATGCCTAAGGCCCAATCTGCGCGAAGTCCTAGCGGCGTTATGAGTAATGCGCTAATAATTATATACCGACTTGGGGAACTTTTCATACTGACAACTTTTGCCTGCCAGTCAGAGAACGTCGGGCTAATTTTCAGACGTTTAATTAAAAAGCAAGGAGGCTGCTTCTTATACTATAGGTACGAGAGGAGTTTGGTCGTCGACTGTTCCAGCACCGGGTTTGAATAAATCTTCGATCTTGAAGACGCGCACCGCGAATTAAACAAATGGAGTAATAATTAGACGCGAGACTATTTTTCATATACCCACGAGACAAAGACAGTTAATTAATGAAAACCTATATACATCTTGAATAACGATAATAATCGTTGTTAGACTATATAGATGCTGTGAAAATATTCGAGCGTAAGGTTCATCTCCAGGCTGGTAATTAGAATCGCTAGTTTTAATCGAGTTAGCGCTTAGCTGATGAGCTTTTCGAGAGAGAGAGAGAGAGAGAGAGAGAGAGAGAGAGAGAGAGAAAAGAGATTGATTTGATTTGATTTGAGAATCGAGTTTGAAAAATCTGAATACGATGACTGCGAAACAACTAATGTAGGTATAATAATGTCTATCTGTTTTGGATTTGTTCTCTACAGCTATCGCTCGTCGTTGGAGTGATTTGATAATTAAATTTTCATCTACTTATATCAACACGTGTTGACGATATGAACCGGTGATAAATTAGCCCGTACCTATAGCTAGGTATGCTTAGGCAACGGTAAGAATAATATAGGCAATATCTATACTCCTCGCGTACAGAATAGAATCGTAATTAACACGGGACAGCCGGTAGTCAAGGGTTAATATTAATTAAGTAAGACCAGCGCACCGTCGAGAATAGGCCTGCACAGCATGAGGTCCACACCTAGTGCATGCTTCCTATGAGTATATATAAGCCGCATTATATTAGACCGCGGAGATTATATCGCGGGGATAATTTGATTCAGATATATAAGTCGGATAAGATTCAGGAAGCGCGGAGACCTTGCATGAGGAACTAAACCTCCGATCTCTAACCCCATCATAAATCGCGATTAATTTCAAAGTGAAAAACTACCGCAGGATAATTGATATATATAACAATATGCACCTATATAATATTCGGACGAACGATTTCTCTCTCCCTCTCTCTCTCTCTCTCTCTCTCTTGACAATTTTTATCAGATGAATCAAGTCTTCCCACAGACTAATAATAACAGAGCGTCGTGCGTTATTCGAGAATGAAAATAATACGAAAACGCAACGCAAGAGGAGATAATATGTCATATAGCTATGTCATTACGCTCAATTATTCAGTCGCGAATAGGACTGCAGGCCTTTGCATGATGCTATTGCCCGGAGGAGTTATAAAGCTCTAAGAGACATATAATCGACTTCCATTATCGCGACTTGCGAATATCTTACACACTGGCTTAGTTATTAACTTTAATTCAACATTTGACTCGCAAGTCGCATATACATAGCTAGTATACCTATGTACAGCTCGTTTCTATATACCTTTTGCATGAAATGAGAGATATTCAGATGTTAACGAATCAGACAGATTTTCTTTTTCCCTATTCTATCCAATTTTATAAATAATGCAAATCGAATCCGAAACATGGATCGAAGCTTATCGTCAAAGAGCGGTTAAAATATCTATCCTATACAGGCACAACGTTGAGCATTAATAGGACGTGCCGTATATAGGTATGTAGCAGATCATTAATAACCCGGAATGAACAAAGTATATTTACGCGTTCACACGTCGAGAGCGAAATATATATAATAAAATAGATAATGCACGTGAGAGTATAAGTATCAACCGTTAATGATATTTTTTCTCTTCTTCTCTCTTTTCTTCATTCCTTTTATTTTATTTTTCATCTTCTTATACGATAATTAATTTATCGTATAGCGTCACGTTTCATACACCTCCTATATATATATATGTACCGGTAGCATATATAATACTATGGGGCTATCATTTTAATCCATCCCATTCACCGCTGCTGAGCTGCCCTACGTACGTACGCTGTGTGGGATCTGGTACATTAATTTGGCTGCAGTACCGTTTTCGAATAATGATACCGACCGACTTACTACGCATGCCTCTAAAGCCTAAAGCAGAAAGCTAATGTTCACGACATGCGCGGGAGATCATGCGACTCTATACTACGTCGCGGAGTGTTAATAAAATGAATTATTACCGTTCCCCTGTTCTGACCATATGTTTTCTTCCATACTCTATACCCTACACCTCGTTCATCACTCGTCACTCATCACCATGCAGAATTCTTTCGTCGTATCATAATATGCTACGTTACGTATTATTCGCGTCGTGCAAACTCTTCGTTGACCATGATGATACTTTTTTGTTAAATTGCGTTTAAATAAAACCTCTGGGGGCGAGATAAGGCTCAATTGAGCCTGAGGAACCCTACACACTACACACATGTGCATCACATGTGTTGCGTAAAAGCCTGCACGACGTAGCGTGACAGAGTCATATATAATACAGTATACTTGTTGTACAAATATCAGATCCTCTGTATGAAAGAAAATGAAGAAAAAGGAGATAAAGAGTGAAAAGATAAAAAAATAAGCGGAGAAATGATCAGATAAAGTTCCTTACCTTGTTCACACTCGTCAATGTCCTCGGAACAATCCAATCCTTTGTATCCACTTGCACACGAGCAGGTGTACGATCCGTTGATGGGACTTGTGTCACATATCGCGCCCTGGTGACAGGGATTAGACGTGCAGGCATCGTCGAGATGGCAGAGTAGTCCTGTAAATAAAATAAAACATCTTATAGGTAATAAGAAATGTAATAATTAGCGACAGTCGACGAAGGACATCCGAGTATCCATGTGTCTGTCTGTCATTCGGATCACCAGCAAGTACAGCCTTTCTTATATATATATGTATATATATCTATACGCGTTATCATTCTGGGACTAAGAAAAGTGTCGATATAACCAAATACGGATACCGCGATGTGCCAAACATAGGCATCATTAGTTCAGTAAATAATAAACTATTCTCTCACGTATAACGGTATGGATGCAGGCGTTGACAAATATCCCTATTCGGTTATCGTTGAACAACTCAAACTTCCCATTAGCTAAGAAAAATCAAATATAATTGGAAAAATCTTACACACATGTACCAATATAGTACGAATCTAGGTAGGTATACTTGTTCGATAAAATTTCTGCAATTTTAGAAAACCTCTTTCAATAAGCTAATGACGACGTCTCATATGTACCTAGTAGGTATAGTACATCACGTCTTATACTTTATAGTTAATCATCTGAGATCCGCGACGAGAGACTTACAGGTACAGTTTTCTTTCCTGGTATTGTTTCACGATTGTCTAGAACTACACGTATGTAATCATTCAATTAGCCTATGCTAATGCTTGAATGGGAAGATTCGCGCTCGAGTTGCAAACAAGACGGAGAGAATAATAAGAATTAATTAAGTCCGGCTTACGCGAGCGCTTGCACCAGCGATTTATTTTCCCTATGCAATATGAGAATGATAATCAGATTCAAATCTACTTTCAACCTTGATTAGGTGTTATTGGCTAAATGAAAGAAATGCATCGTGGAAATAAAATATATTATCTGAGTGTACTCACCAGTTTTTCCGTAGGTACATTGACAGTAGAAACTTCCAACTCTGTCGATGCATGTGGCACCATTGAAACACGCAGCACCCGCGCAATCATCGATGTTAATACTGCAGTCAGTCCCGGTCCAGCCGTTAACACAAATGCACGAATAACTCCCATGCGAGTTTGTGCAAGTTGCTCCATTGTGGCACACCGACGGCCTCAATGAACACTCATCGACGTCAATTTCGCACTGGATTCCAGTGAAGGTGGGAGGACACTGGCATGAATATTCGTTAACATGATCGATGCACGTCGCACCATTTTGACACAAATTACCGGGACAATCGTCGATGTTCTCTTCGCACTTTTCACCCCGAAAACCTGTAACAAAAAGGGGGAATATTTTTGGATTTTTAAAACCGTAAGGCATTTGATAATGCATACATGGATGGAGAAATTCTCTGCTCGCACGCTGCACTACGGCATAAACGTGTCGTTGAATTATGGTTACGCGGATTGAACAGTTAGGACCGATTGTAAGGGTCGTTAGTGAGACACGCCCGGTGATTTTGCGACCGGATCACGTCCTCATCGGGCCCATTTTATCGCCGACAAGACAATCTCCTCCACGTATCTTGACCTCCATCGAGATCACCTCATTCCCCGTATCGCCCCATCCACAACTACTTCTTCTTCTTCTTCTTCTTCTTCTTCGGAAATAATTCTGCCCTATTAGACTCAGCCTACCGCTGCACGACCGAAGATTTTCTGCAGCGAACCGCGAAACATAGGCATACCGATTTTCTCAAGTTTCGCAGAGTATCATGTTCACGACGGTTCAGAAACTCTGATTAGCGGCTCTATACATCGTGATAAATTTTCAAATTTTTTCTATGCAGACCTATAGATCGAAACTAGAATCCCTGATCCAAGCTAGAATTTCGGAAGTCTACTTCGCGCCGAAAATCGCTCAAAGCGAAGATAGCTCCGACTTTTAGATGCGAACGGCGCGATAGAAAAATGTTTTCGGTTGACCAAGCCGACGACGAAGAAGATGAGTGTGGAAGACGGTATGGATAGAGGTTGCTCAGGATAAGGCATGAGGCGGAGTGATGAGAGAATGAAAACAACGTACCATGACGCCCGTGATAATCGGCGTATCTTTTCTGAAGGCAATTCAAATATTTAGATAGCGGTTAATGGATTGGCGACGGTTACTGCGTGACCTTGTCTATGCAAGTATCCCTCATCTATTACATAATCGAACTTGGCTCGGGCAGAGGGTCAACGACTTGTATCGGACGTTTTCTCGCTTTCCTACGGTGGAATTTCTCGCTGTATAGAAACCATCTCCGTATTCTTCTATGCGTCACATCAACAACTCGGAAGCCACTTTGGCCACTGCACGATACCCATAAAGAACTTCGTTCAGGTGTGCAGTAGGTACAACTCAGTTATAGACTATGAGAGTTTGTTTCGTTTGTCATGGCGCGATGTACCGCGGCTCAATTGAACCCGCTTCCAATACACCAACACGTTAGTTGCACGCGTCTATTAACATCACGCTCTATACCATCTCGTTCGAGAAGCGAATCTTTCGAATGGAGCTAGACAGCGCGAGAATGGGATCGTTGACACCGTGTGAATTACACACGTGTATGTAAAAACGTAGGACCAGAAAAAATATTCCAATTAATGAAAGCGAACGCGTGATGAGAGACCGAGAACGGGAACGAGAACAATCGCACATATCGCAGTTGACGAAATGAAGAGAGGAAGCAGTCCGACCGCAAGACGTCATTGATAGCACGCGCGGGTGTACGCACGACGATATCTGAGGGCTAGTCGGCCGGGTGATATGGTATATGGACAACGCCAATCAGGAGATGCGATAGCCACGTGGGAATTGTCTGCGACCACATCCTCAGTACGCCCGATGATAATGAGAACCGCGCGCCGCAGCTAATTACTGTCGTACTTTCACACTTTTTCTTTCCGATAAAGATATATAGTACCCTACTGCGCAGTAGGTATAGTATAAGTATATGTACCGATGTGCTGTGTGCTGCTGCCGTTGATGCGCTGCGCCTTTGCCGTGCACAGACGAGCGCACGGTAATCAACTCTTGTTACGAACCCACCTATACTGCGCGGATGCCACCTTATAACAATGAATCGCGCGATTGCATGGTATAATTTGTCGACTACTTCGGGCTAACGAGATACGCGGTAGGTACTAACGTCGAGTAGGGAACATGTCGGAATCTATAAAGAAGAATGATAGAGTGCGAGTGGAATAGGTGTACGCGTCTCGTTCTTTTCCGTTTCTCTAAATTCCATCAATTTTTCTACCAGCTACTTCCCGAAATATCGTATCGGTTTTCAACCGGCTTCCAGGCTTCGCGTTGACCAAACCTCGGACAGACTTGCTACGGTTTTCTTGATCAGGTGTATAATGTTGTGTATTGGAACACGGGGCTGGTCAATTCCCTCGTATACCACCACCGGGTCCCACCGAGCTATGTGAATTTCTTGTCCTAACAATCCGGTAACTTGATAGCGAAGCCTCGATGACCGCCGAATCAGAACCCGGTAGGTACAACCACCTGCATGGCGTTAAGGAGGAAGTCAACTTCGTTATACCCGCACCGGATTCTCGAGTTTGAAGTAATTTTCATAAAATTATGGCGAAGAATCGAACATATGGTGGAAACTGTGCATTTCTCTACATAGAAAGGCATAGCAGAATATGCTTCGTCACACGGAGAGAACATTATAGGAAGCGCTGTCATACTGGTATAGCTCGATTGACTTATCCCGGATTTCTGAGGTCTCGTACTATAAGTATGGTAACCGTTCTCACAAATGAGGCAATGGTTATCATACTTATAGTACGAGACCTCAGAAATCCGGGATAAGTCAATCGACCTATTCCAGTATGACAGCGCTTCCTATAATGTTCTCTCCGTGCATCTTCATTTCGCGATGTATAATGACAAATATGTACATTGGAGTATCGCGAAAAAAATCAACACCTTATTTTTCACGCCTCCTCCACTCTAAATCAGAACAAATTCTTCCGCAAGTTAAATGAACGTAGAATAATGACTGCACCATGCCTCTCCGAGCTTAGATATATAGAGCTCATTTCGTGGGAGGATTCTATTTCTGTCAAGAACTTCGCACGCGTGTCCATACGCGATTACGCGGCAAAGTAGGCACATACATAATCGAGAATAAATTAAGCAAGTCCATTGGACGGTAACTACAAGCTCGTATGTATTTATAAATCGCTGCATACAAGTAGCGAATGAATAAACCCGGATTTCCTAGTGGGATTGGCAACTATCGGTAACGATTCAAATATCGCAATCCAAAGGCACGTTCTTCGGGATCAAGTCAGTCAGTCAGTCTGAAGTCACTTTATTAGCTGAAAATCGATTCGATTACTATATTTGAATTTAGGAGAAATCAAGAGAAGCACACATCATGTACACCTACTGCATGATACTCGACGACGTACGTTTCGTTCAATTCTATTACAAGTTAGCTGTACACTGTGCAGTGTATACGTGGCATGGACATTTTTATAGAGGGACGCACACGCGCGTGGAAGGGTTTGGTTCACGAACTACAATTACAGGGGGGGACCGCGTTGATTTATACACCGTATAGTATCCCCTCTAACCCCTGATCGTAGTTCCTTGATCGGTTGGCTAGCTCGCTCGCTCGCCCACGCACCAGATTCTCTATATACAACCACAACGACTATCTCCCTTTGGCTAATATACGAATGAATGCAGCTGAAGAAGAGGGCAGTTTCGTTCTGGGAAGCGGTCAGCTTATGGAAATAAACCCGCATGTTATTAGCGAAGGGACGCACGGCGCGCCGTGTCCTTTCCCTCGAACCTCACTCAACCCTGAAGAAAGGAGAATGTCCCGAATGAATCACGCTCCTTAATAAACGATTTAAGGTCCAAGGATTCAATTTTTCCGAACTAAATCCCAAAAGAACAAAATTAGGAAAAAATGATTAAAAAGAGGGAAGCTCGCCGCAGCCTCCTGCGCTCCGGTCCATTCCTGTTTTGCGAAACGGAATGTTCCGGAGATATTTCAAGAATCTGGCAAACAAGCTAAAATTAGCTACGGCCATAATTGATTTCATTCACCCGCAGAATCGCATACCACTTCACCTATAACGAAGCCATGTGTCTCCACACACACGTCTACCTATAGAACGCGTAAATGGGCGCACGCCCGCTGGCACAACTCTCTGCACCATCGAGTATCTTGATATTCATCGGTCGACGGTGTGCATGGATATCCGTCACAATCTAGTAGCAATTTAGCAGGTGGTGGTGCAGAGGCCCACCCGCTCTGGCCCGAAGACCTGTCCAAATATTCTACCGCTCAGCTTAGAACGTGGCTGTCTGCTAGGTGGTTCGTCCCGTATATTTCTCACTCGGAGATCGAGATGGAGATCACGAGAGAAGGAGAGAGAGAGAGAGATGCATCCGAGAAAGAGACGATTCCCTTTCATCACAGTTCCGTAGATTTTCGTACGAAAAAGACTGAGCATAAAGTCGAACTTTTTTCGAGCTCCTACTCGCGTGGGGCAATGTATGATACGCCAGTTTTCGGAATGGCGAAAGAAACGGGCGTCATTTTTCCTGGCCCTGAGTGCCTGAGCACCCTCGCATCGTCGAATCGAGAGAGGCTCATAGCCGGCTAGTGGTGCGACGTCGATCGGTGTCTCCCTCAGCGTAGCTGCTCACGGGTTATTCCCTCTCTGTTCAAGAGGTGTGGCAACGTCGCGAGAGCGGGTGTGCGTCCCAGAGTCCGGTGGTGGGGACTGTGGGAAAATTCTCATGCCGCCGACTACGCTGCCCAGTGTTTCTCATCCGATTGGGGCCCGGAGCGAGTGTACGGATATCTGCGGACCCAATTACGATAGCAAGGAACGAACTGAGTCGGGAAGCGCACAGCTAGCGGCGAATTGAGCGACGGAGTTTCTTTCCCATTCATCAATTCCAACTTTTATCAAACGATTATCGACCTGCGATAGATTTACGTCGGGAAATGAGAACCGCTTATACCGCAGGCCAACAGTCGAGGCTGCAACGAAGAGGCAAGCAAACTTGGGGCCCGTGCGCCCAGCCGCGCCGGCGTGCCTCTGCATGAGCCACGAAAAACCAGCGGGGCCTTTACGGCCGCAACGCGGCGGGTTAAGGCGGGAGCGAGTGGGCCTCGGCGGGATACGTACCGAATATAATTTATAACCCTCTAGCACGTCGGCGAAGACGTAATAATCATTTAACCGGAAGAGACTTTGTTGCCTGGACACATATAGGTCATACGGTGTTACAGGTAGTATTCAAACCTGTATAACCGCGATATTCAGACATCAGAACTTCGGATGATGGACCAATTGTGGCCATCCGTTCAGAATGGTGGGAGTATGGAAGAAGAAGAAAGAAATGTGACTATTTTTGAAAGTACCCTAAGCCATGTAGGTATAGGTAATGACGATAAGTATCCGATTGTCGGCTGAAAGCAGGAAACTATAGAGTTAAAGTATTGCTTTAGCGACTTTGTACAGGCTTCGGAAGAATAGAGTAGAGTGACGTATTGTGGGATCGAATTTCCTCGAGTTTTAGTTCGTCAGTAGGTATAGAGGCGTGAAACCCCATTGAGAATGAATATCCCCGGATGAAAGTCACCCATTCGTTCAATAAACTAGCTAATTTATCGCTTTGTAATTGACGGTTTTCTAGTTTTCATCCTAAGTTCTATTATCACGATCGTATCACGCGTCTGACGCTGGGACGCTCCTAGCCCTTTGCAGCGCGACGTAGACAACCAGGGAATTATGTGGGTGTATATTTCTTTTTACTCATTTCTTACATCTCGTATCCGAGCTCTCCTCCTCTCCCAAGTACCTTATCCGTAATAGGACGCCCTCTCTTCTCTGATCCTCAGCCCTGAAACTTAAGATTTTAGGCTCTCGTGTATAAGAGGCGACATTCCTTTATCCGCGCGAGTATCGGATAAGGCCAATTTGAATAGGCATTGACGAGAGCACGAAGCCCTGGTCAAGATCAACGCCTAAGATACACCAGCCCAATAGCCCATAGAATAAGATCACCCCTTCCCCAACTCTCACGGCCTACTTTTCGTTCTCTTCTTGTTTCCTCGGTTTCCACCCAATCCGCTCAACGTCATTTTCGAATTCTGCATCCTTCCGAGGACCGCCGTCCAGTTTCAAGGGCTGGGAACTCGGTTCAGTCTCGTAAACACTCCTTGGGTTTCATAAAGTCCTCGAGAATCTGGAGGACTGCTTACCTATTGGGATAGGTAGATGGATGCTGACGAGTTAATTCGAAGGATTAGGTAGGTATATATGATAATGTGCTTTGTCGCACGGTGGTGCAGTGGTGAGCGACAAGCTATCGAACTAGACTCCCAATTAACGATGATTCTTCGATAGCCCGAAGCGTTTTCGTAACTGGTTAACCAGCTGCCCCCTTCCTCCAATTTCTCAACCGACCATCCAATTGCGCGAACGCTTCGGCAAACACTGAGCTCATTGATTGTCATTGAGGAATGGAAGCCGCATGACGAGACCATTGTTCAAATGCCAGGATCCGACGGCGTATCTAATAGCGCATTGTCGACTTCACTCTTCTTTAGGGTCTATTCCGGACTTTTGAACCCACTGAGAAAGATAGGACATATACAAGAGCGCCACAATAGGAGCCAATATCTTGTGCCCCAGCAGAAGCAGGGGACCCGGCTATCCCTGCTGCATACCTGTTCGAGTTACGCTGACATCGAGACTTTAGGAGTCTTATAGAGCCCCGCAGGCACGCGAAACACTTGTTGATTTCCTCGGGAATGAGACAATGTTACACCTGTTGCAGGACCGCAGTGCGTGTAGCGCGAGTTTCCTGCAGACCCCCGAAGGGTCGTTGATGTTATTTTCATTATTCTCTTATTTTTGTCCTGCACTGGCACTTAAAACACGGTTTCAACGAACAAGAGGTAGTCATCTCGAGTTACGCTTGATCCAGATTACGGAGAAAGATGATAAATTTCAGCCAACGTCCGAGGATATCCATATAGCTGGTGGTGGGTCGACCGTATTCTCATATTTCAGTGCAAAATTAATGAAGAAACTGTCGCGGCTGTTACACACGCGCACAGTTTGTTATCATTCGCCATAAGAAGTAGAAGAAGAATAAGAAGTGATAGGGAAATTTTTATTCCAAACTCGAACAGCCCTCGTACTCAAATCTTATTTCTTCAACGCGCGACATTGAGATGAAGAACGGAGAATATATATGAGAGAGAGAGAGAGAAGAACAAGAGTGCAAGATCACGGTCGCCTTTATCTTCTTCTTATACCAAGAAGACTATTCAGCACCAAGCACCGAAAGACTCTTCTCATATATCCTAAGCTTGAAGACTCGAGTATATGGTACCTGAGTAAGTGTATTGTGTGTGGACTTTTTTTCCCTTCTTTTTTTCTCCTTCTTTTTTTCTTCTTTTTCTTGTAGATGCAGGTATGTGCGTCTATACACACGCTCACTTAGCGTATGCATAGGCCATATCTATAAGAATACCGAGGGAACCGCGCAGCCTCAGGACTAAGACCTCGACTAACGTCGAGTATATCAAGAGAAGATGAAGAAGGGGGGCGTGGGTGGACCGTGATCGTGATTTACATATATGCGTACCCCATACGTTATTTACGACGCCGATCACCCAGCATCCAGCACATCATCTCCACGTGAGATGAGACCTGCGGGTTCACTGCACCCTTCATCTCGCAGGTCTATCGGATTTTTCGTCCCGAGTCAGCGCGAGCGCGAGCGCGCTCTTTCTCATCCCATGTAGCGCCTATACGGTCGTCCTTTTTACGACAAGAAGAGTTTCGAAAAAGCTTTGTTTAATATTCTTTTAGAATTTGATTACTTCAACACGTACGTTAAGACTAAGTCTAGACAAGCCTGTCAACGCTTTTGATACCCGCTACCACGTCTTCGTGCAGGCTAGTCACTGACCGTTCATTAACCCAAGGGCCAGAGATAATTATTATAAATGCCACTAATGGCTATTGATAGCCAGGTGTTGGCTTATTCAAAGTGATTTCAATGGAAATCAGTTACGCGATTGTCCTAATCATTTTCAAACTTTTGTTACCTTCGTGCTGGTACCACTGTGTCGGATACAAAGTGCGTTTGGTAAATTACCGCGCAGGTATTTGGATCGGTCAATGAAAACGAACGTCGACCGATAGCTGCAATGGCGATGGCAAAATCGTTCCGATAAAATGGGAATCTGAAAATTGTTCGGATTTTGACACAAGACATTTCCTTTTCGTTTTTCCATCACGAGAAACCCCCTCTATCTTCAGACGCGGCCTCACTTAGCTGCAACTCGACCCTTCAAAATATTTTACCGAACCTGTCATAGCGCGACGCTTGGGTCAACGAGAAATAAAAAATATGTTAATTCGGACTTGCGGGTCGCGGGCGACGCCCACACGAGTAGGTATGGATGAAACGGATGATGTTCTAATAGACCCGGCGTCTACCGGTGCCTTGGCGTTATGTTAATAAGCCGCAGGAAGATAATTACTTATTAACAAAAAAACAAAAAAAAAAGAGATAGAGTTATATAGGTGGATCCATTATATGGAGAGAGAGAGAAAGAGAGAGAGAAAAAGACCTTTCAAGGTACGCGAAACTGAACCGTCCGAAAGAAAATTGCTTCAATATCGATATTCGAAACGGATAGGTTCGTACTCGAAGTCCTCGCTCTCCCGCAGCCTCTAGCACTTAGCTCCGGATCGGTTCGGGATAATCGAAACAATCAAGGATCTATCTTCGAGTTTACGGACCTGGGGAACAGAGCACAGCGTCGCGGCGTTGTCGACATGCCGATGAGAGGGCGTCGGGGAATAAGAGAGTTCGACCATTGCGCTGGGCTGGCTGGCTGGCTGGCAAGGCGAGACTAAATCATGGGAAGTATATTCGTGAGAGTATCGGGACCGGCTTTGAACCAACCCCATCGCGGACGAGGAAATATCACGGATTCTAGAACGGGATAGAAAGGGACAGACAGATGGATAGGTAGATATATAAGGGGTTCGGGAGGTTCGACATATCAGCCCGCGGTGGTCACGAGTCCTGACTCAGGTTGGCTCAAAGTGGGTGGGACCCTCCGCTTCGTGATCCTGGTGCTTTGGTCCCTCTCTATACTTCTCTCTCGATAATCCTGGTGGCCTAGGGCAGCCGAAGCGAAGCAAAGCGAAGAAAAACGAAACAGAGCTAGGCGTACGTACCGCGAATAACCGTGTCTTTACCAGGTTTCGTGATGTCGAACTACGAGGAGCTAAATAATCCCTTTTCAGGATGAAATTAACGGACCAAAAGCTGGCTACAGATCAATTCCGAGACAGGATGCGGGACAGAAATGTATCGGTATAAGTATAATGGACCTCTTTCAACCGGAGTAGAGCCGAACTCTTTCCCGTCTTCGACCATCGCATCGCGAGATCAACCTCTTATTTCGAACCGGGTTCACGAGGTGCGTGATGCACGGCGTACCGCGTTTCTGAGGAGGGCCCTGAGGCCCTGAAGAAGAGAAGAAGAGGCTGGGGTCGAGCGGCGTTGTTATTGTCGGTAGGTAGCGTATGGGTAGGTGTAGGTATGTGTCCATGCGCGGAAAAAAAACGGATAGTATATGAAAATAAAAGAAAAGTATAGACCGTGACTTGCACCGCGGGTATATAGCGAGTATAAGAGAGAAAATAAAAGCTAACGAAGAAGAACTTTGTTCTGAGGTAAACCAACATTGCATACGTGCGTTCTAAACTCCGTATATTTTTTTTTTTTTTAAACGGGCAAGAAAATGCGAAGCGAATCGAGCGGAAATTGTCCGAACTTTTTCATCCCCTCTTTATCCCCTTTTCTCATTTTATACACTATCTTCGCCTCTGCAGCGCACGTTCCTCGCATGCGAGGTATACGCGTCGTTTCGACCCCGATAATACCCTTCGAGTAAGAAATTAACGTCGATCCAAACGGGACCTGATCTCTTCGCCGCCGTACATAACGGATCAGTAAAAGAGCCGAAATATCGTCGCGAATTCCACCGCCTCTCGCTTTCCCGTCAATTTTCAACCACGTTGTGGATATTCCTTCGATTTCTCATTATCTTTATGAAAATCGTGAATCGAATGATACACTAAACTTACGGCAAAGCCGATTTCTCCGACCAGCCGGTTAATTTGCATATAACAGCTACCGATCGCAGGGCGGAGGCGGTACCGACGTTTCTGTATGTCGTTTTCTAGTTTCAATATATAGGTACATATGTGGAGCTGCTTGTATGGTATATATGCATATATATCCATACGTTGCGGCACCAACTAAAGTGGCTAAAACCTGTCCGCAGATTGCACGGGTGCGTCCCGTCGAGAAATAAGGAGGTTATCCTTGGCTGAACACCCGTTGAATATCGGCGTCGCGACGTTGCTGCTGCAGCCGTTCACCGATGAATAAATAAAAACAAAATGAAATAACACCGTTCTATGCTAACCTGGTTACACTATTACTCTACATGCATACATGGTTACTAGCTCGCGATTCCAGCGGATAACGAGACCGCGAGTAAGCTCACAGCTTCTTCGTCGATGAAAGTATAAAGTCTGTGGGAATTATAGTAAATATCCTCGACTGAGGAGCAAGAATATTCCTATCGTACCTCGAAATCGTAGATGAACAATTTTCGTTATCCAAAACTGAAATTCATGAATTACATGAATGTCTTAAAATCTGAGTAATCAGCTGTGAAAAAAAACTGAGTCGATATAATCTTGCTTCAAGTTCTAAAACCAAATTACCTATTTCTATGAGGTGGTGGCTGTTTTTTTATTTCTTATTTCTAACTCATTCGCAAAATCGATGAGGTGTTTTATATTTGGTATATCGATATAGTATGATAATGGATGGCGTAAAGTTCTAGCCATGGGCTAGGAGTGGCGAAGCTGTTTGAAATCTGAATACATAGTATATTGCGCCACTATATATAGGTAGGTATATACCTATATATGCGCCTTTATATACGCAGGTACCTAGTCCAAAGATTGTTACCGCCGGCAAAATCTATTACCACAAGATCACCTCGAGTTATTGATGATACCAATTTGTTCACGGCGAGATAATTGCGGTAAAACTTTCATAATATTAATGATCAGACCGCGAATCGGTGCGGTCCGGTGACGAGATATTGGAAATATTATATACCTGACAATAAACCGACCGAAATCTCCTTTGTTATTTAAATTCACCGAAAGAAATAGGTATACCTACCCTACCTACCTACTATACTAATTCGGCTTCGATAGAATTCATATCCCATTAGATTTTCCAATCCTACCTAAATTACGCGTATAAGGTACATATACCTATATACTACGCGGAAATGTTGGCATATATATTTATAATAGGTTTGTGATACCGCACGCGGTCGTTAGAACTCACAATTTTTCGTCCTATACCTGTACCTAATTACGAAGGTATGGGATTTTTTAATTAGGATGAACTATAAATAGACGAGATACGATTATGTTACAGGTACACCTATGTGAGTAGCCTCGAGTTTCCAAGGCACGAGTACTCCTTTCCAGTTTTCTAAACAGCGCATTGGATCTCGTCTCATAGTATTTCGATTATGCAAATGAAGCTGGCCCTAACTCGATCTGAAAGGTTTGATACGCGCAAGAGACACGTAGCCCAGGTAATATCGGATTACTTTATAATCCACGAGGGACATAATTCGGTAGCTGAGGACAATAAAATTCTGTATAAGCGGTATGGCGTCAGGAATTTCCATAATCGTAATAAAACACTAATCGATAGTATTTTCAATATTCCTGTCTCCTTAATTAAATAAGGAATAAAGTTACCGCGTATCTCCTTTATACCTATACCTATACACATACAGGAATAAGCCTCAATTCTCAAATTGAATCGTATATGCGCAAAGCTGCGATTCCATTTCGAGATACTAGGATCAATAACTCCTCCATAATCCTTATCGAGTCCCAGATATGACCGATAAATTTCTGTTCAATAAACAAAATACTTATCCTGGACCGCATTATCTGCGAGGTACCTAAAGGTTATTATATTCCTTAGCTGCAGGTAGGTATATAGGTACAAGTTATAAACCGGCTTATTAGTACCATACAGAGAACATCGGTATTAGATAACATTGTAAAAAAAAAGGGTTAAAATAAAATTAAAGAAAATGTGTAGAAAATGAAACCCGCTAGCAGCGCATCTAATTGGAACACGATTCTGACCCCGAAACCCAAGATAGTGGAATAAGCTGGTGACTTGGTTTGAAAATAAAGGTTAGGCAAGCTGCAGCAGCAAAGGGCTTAGCAGGCATTTGAATCTCGTTAAGGGGGCATTCAGCCTGGCAGGGGGGGCCATGCAGGATGTAGGGAGTTGACTTTTACGTTTTTATTTCATTTTCCTTTTTTTTTTTTTCTCACAAGATCCTATAGCCGATGGACCCGCGGATCTTAAGAGTCAACGACCACCCCTACGAGCTTAAAATGTCTAAATATACTTTCTGCAGATATCTATGATTCGACGTTATGTTAAATCCATGGAAATTACGTCGAGCGGGCGATAAAGGTAATTTTCATTCAGTCGCGTTGTGTGTGCGCTAATAGTTGAGACTAGTATGCACTTGGGTAGGTATATGGATTTTTCAAACTAAATAGAATCCCTGCAGTCCCACCTGTCCATATGCAACTCGCGATCGTAAGCGAGGCTCGTAATTAATGAAGATATATATCGCGTTTAATTGCTGTCGGAGAGAGCAAAACATTGTCCACTATTGCACCGAGTATCTTGTCCTCATCCTAGAACCGGGGAGGCTAGGGTTAAGTAACCGCAAGGTCTAGACCTGAGAGGAAAAGCTGCCTTCTAAGATATCTGTATCTTGAAAGTGGCGAGGTTCGAGAATAAGGATTTAAGTGCAGTAAATCAGATCGACGCGACCATTTCTATTCTATGAAATATTCGCGTTCATTAATTCTCTAGGGAGAAAAAAAAAAAGTACAAATCATTGACTGCGAATTATTCAAAATTTGAACTGTGGGATTAAAACTTCGACGTTAAAACACAAAATCGTATTTTCTTGATAATTTATCCATCAAATAAGATGAGACAAGATAGCGTTGAAAATATGCGATATTCCCACCGCGGAGTGTCTAAATATTTTAAAAATGGAATAAATCGTGTGGATTTGTGAATAATTTCACGATTTATCTGAAATTTTGAAAACAAAAACGCAATAGCCGCATCTTTCTGCTGAAATGAAGCACCAATCCCTCATATTTCAAAAATGTACCAATTCAAAAATGTACCAATCGCACGTAGGTACGAGGTCACATTTGATTAGAGTCCGTACGACGCTGAGGCGACGTCGTCGCGTCCCTTTGCTTTGCTTTGCTTCAGGGCGACCCCTGGCTCACGTCAGTTATACGGAAGAAATGCATACTCGCGATGCTGCGGTGCTGATAGCGGAAAGAAATTATCCAACATAAATCGTACCGGTTATACCTACCTACCTACCTATCTGTGCAGTAGGTTTCTTTATTCTGAAATGACCGCGATTTTATCACCGACCCTAATGTATGCGCGAGTACGTTTCCTCTCGTAGGGTAATACCTAACAACGAATCGCATAATCGTAATATTGTCAAAAAATATGGCAGAAATGATGCTTTTCTGTGATATCGTTACGCGTCATCGTAATATGTTGATTTGAAATTTTCAAAATTTTTCAAAAATATTGATTGACGCGCGATACGCTGCGCACTTATACATATATCGATACATTCCCGCGCACACATATGCTGGCTAACTCGATAGAGAAGAAAGCGTTGGAGGAAAGGAAAGGAAAGGAAAGGAAAGGAAAGGAAAGGAAAGGAATGTAATGGATATGGAATGGATATAGAATGGAATGGAATGGGACGGAATGGCATGCCCCTATCGCAATTGCACGTTTCACGGGGACTCGCGCGGTAGGCCTTAAGGGGAACTATGGGTTTTATCGTAGCAATCAAGGGCAGTGCATTGCAGTACAAGGAAGGCAATGTCGGTCTAACCATTACGCTTTGCCATGAGGATCGAGGAGTTTATGACCGCAGATGCAGGTGCGTGTAAAGCCTGCACCACCATGAGCCATATAAGAATAATAGAAGTAGGTAAACGGAAAAGTCGCGATTGATTTATACCACAGACGGAAAATGAATTTAAAAAAAAAATGAAATAGAATAAATGAAATCGACAAAAAATGAAAACTAAAAAACAAGTCGAAAAAATCATAAGAAAAGACAAGTCCTTCGATTAGTTTCTTTCCGTCCATTGAAATACGTGATGTAGGTAGGCACGGTAAAGGTTGAACCCCGACAATTTCACATCGACTTTAATAACGTTATAAAATTCTCACCAGGGTACAATATGTAATAGCTCTCTCGGGGCCAAGGAAGAATGTCGTGCTTACCGGGTCGGCGCTGTTCTCTTAACCTCTGTCAGTCCATCGCCATAGCTAGCTAGTACTCCGTGTTCCCATAAAAGTTAGAGCACAGGACTGACTAAACGGTTTATGTTCTGCAGCTACCAGGTTTTCGCTACTGCATTACCACCACGACGACGACGATCAGGAAATATAAACCAAACCGTGTATATATCTGATCATGGCGTTCCGTTAATTTATATTGATTTTTTTTTTCAACATCAATATTTAGCGATTCGTCTCGTCAATCGTTATCCGTATTGTAAATGTCAAACGACATTCCGACGAAACTATGTAATTAAGCGAGAAGTTTATCTAAGGATGTTTGAGAGATCTATTCAAATCGTGAGAAATCTTGAAAATTTTCATAGTCGAAAAATAGATGAATGAAACACGGTCATAATAATTTAACATCGATTCACTACAACGTTTTTGAGAAATTAATTTTCTTAATCGAAGAATTTCAGTATAATATATATAAGCAAATTCGAAAATTAATTTCTCAAAGACGTTGTAGTGAAAAATGGACTTGAAACTATTGCGAGGTAATGAGAATTTCGTTTATATCTATCTTTCGATGATGCAAAATTCCAAAGATTTTTCACTATTTGATAATATTTCCCAAACACATCCTCAAACGAATAGAAGAAAAACCGACGGTGAATTTCTTTCGTAATTTTCTAGTAAACTTCGTGAAATGGTATTCGTAGCTTTACCTAAGTGCAGGTAGCTCTTGGGATCGTCGGTATATATACAGTTACGAGAGACGCGGTTAGATCGTAGTGATAAAATAAAACGGCAATAAAAAATAAAATAAAAAATAAAATAAAATAAAAAATCATGTTTCGAGGAAACGGCTGTGAGTATAAAGATAAGGGGTTAGGGATGAGGAGAAAATGGAAGTGGAAGTGGAAGTGGAAGTGGAAATAACGTAACTATGAGAAGAAAATCTGACCATGAGCTCTCGGTCTTGTGGAACTTGTTTCACGAATTGTTTACCGCACGTTACGTTCTTTTATAGTATATACCTATATACGTATACTTATGTGCCGGAGTTGAATGACCATTATTTGTGGATATAGTTACGACGAGAATTTCATATCTAGCTATAAAGTTGTATATATCATATGACTTTAAATATATTGACCTAAGATTTTCAAAAATTCCTTGAAATATTTACAATAGAATAGAATAGAATAGAATTGAATTGAATAGAATAGAAATGACCGAATTCATAATCTCTAATACGCCGAATATCTCAAATCGAGAATTTGTCTTATCTTATAATACGAGATATGCGCGTCCCTATAGTCTAGCTGCGTGCGTTACGCCATAAAAAGAAGCAGAAAGAAAAAATGTCGAACAAAAAAAAAAAAAAAAAACGCACACACGAAAAACGAGAAGGAAAAACATAGAATTAGAAACGTGATGCATTCGCGGTCGAAAAAATGGGATCTAGGAGGGTACGCTTTAGAATCTTCATCTGCATCCCGGAGGATAAGATAAAATCTGTAACCTGATATGGTAATGAGAAAATATGAAGAATACAGCATCGAAATACGTACACATATAATGTATATATATAGGTATACACAGATGATATCTAGGCGAAAAGAAATAATAATAAAAATAATAAGAATAATAACTTTGTGCTCACTGAGACTGAGAAGTCAATGACTCTCTTTATACATCCGTGCTGCAGCACACACTGCATTCATTTCTTGTATAAGACGTGACGGGTTTGGGTGGAGCTTTGTATGGAGATGATCCGATCATCCTAAAAGATCCTGCCTCTCGGTTATACCTACGCGATATCGTATAGGTGGATACGTCGATGTGGTCCACCGCAGCGTCGCGGCTGCACCGTCCGACTTATATATATGTATATACGTATAATATGTAATGTACGTATATAGCAACATTGCGTCGTGGTCCATTGTTAGATCCTTGGTAAGGGCTACGCGGTGCAGCACAGCTGGACGATATTTATTCCCCCCAATGTGACCATGTATGTATACTATAATATACTATATATATCAGGGTGGTCCTTAATTCGGTCATATACAAATCTCAATGCTCTCATAGGGCAGAACGTAACCAAATATATACAAAAAAAGAAAAAAGAAAAAAATGTATACGAAATTTATCCTCCTTTACCGAAATTTAAAACACAATTCGCTTATTTCCTCGTCATTTATCGCGCATGAATTCGCATATATAGGTATGCATGGTTCCACCTTACTCTAACCAATATGCAATATATTAACGCCCACACGTGATATCTACCCACTTTTTACCGCCGGTTCAACCTGCTCGTCTATAAGTGTGTATAATGTAGTACTACCAATAAAACGCGAACGGTAAAATTGAACGAGCATTTCAAAAAGGTGCGGCTTCTTGGCGCGATATATAAATTCATACAACTTTTTCGGATTTTTTCTACAATATATTAAACATTTGGATATATAAGTATGTATGTATGTATGTATGTGATATTTAATTTTAATTTTCTGTATTAAATTTCAACGTCATTATACTATAGCGTAAAGTCTTTTCATCAAGAACTTCAGCAGGTGAAAACGCTTCGCTACTGCAACGAAGATCCGTAAGAGGTTGTCTACTGCACAGTGTTTCAATGAATTTGCACATAACCGTTTAAGGAAGTGCAATACAACGTGTTGTACAAGCGTCCTCGTAGCTTCTTATTCTCTATATTTATTTTCCCGCTAATCCCTTAAAAAGAAGAAGAAGGAGAATAAGAAGAATGAGGAGAATGAAGAGAATGAGGAGAACAAGAAAAATAAAAGACGCGGAGTCTGCGGCTAATCTAATTGTCTGACGGCGACGATTTCTCGCGGTATAACTCCGTAGCGTTGGTTGACTATTAAACCTGGACTCGTTGGTAGGTACGGTGGTGCAGCAGGACGTTGGACAGTGACAGATGCTGGTCGTTCTTCCAGCAACCTTAGAGCTGGTATATCAGTATCTCGGATGGCATTTAGAGTTCATAAAAGCTGCGTGGGCGCGAATGAATGACTCTAGAAATCAGATCTAAGCACCACCACCCCGTACCCAACCCCCTCATCTTTTCATTTTTCTTTTTCTGTTTCTTTTTCTTTCTCGTTTTCTTTCTATGCTACATGAAGCGGTGGATTCTTTTGTTAAAAATAAATACGACGATAAAGATCTGATAAAATGTCGAATGACTTCTAATTGCGTATAAGAAAAACGCTAGTATGTAATTAGGTGTTGACAAAAAACTGATATTCTCTCTCAAGCTGCAGCGTTTAGGTACTGATATATATACGTACATATTAATAACGAGAAAATATAGTATGATAATTAATTTCTTGGTATATATGTATATGCAGTACTCGTATTACTCGACGTCGACGACTATTGCGGTTCCCCCGTTCCGTTAAACCTCGGAGTATAATACCTGACAGTTGGATTTCAGCAACGTTTCAAAGCCACGGGAAACGAAACGGTCTCTCTACCGCGTTGGAGGCTGATTTATGTTATTGCAAGGGCATAAAGTGCGTAGCGCGGAAGAGAGAAAGAGAGAGAGAGAAAGGGAGTGGCATTACGAGGTTTGTATGTATGTATGTATGTATGTAGTACCTGGTACGTACGTGGTGGAATAAGACGGAGTAGGGGAAGGAAGAGAAATGGAAATAGAGATACATATCTACATATATATTATATATATGTAACTTCTCTCCTCTCCATACGCAACGCGCGTCTTCTGTAACTTCATAATGATAAAATGATCCACTTTGCGCGTCGATCAAATAAAAAATAAAAAGCAATCAATTTTTTTCCAATGTCTTAAGTTTCAGTTAAAAATCTACTATATATAATATAAGATGGGAGCAGACGTCGAAAGTATGACATGTAGTGTGTATATATACATATAAATCTGAATCTGAATAATTAGGATCGAGACAGTGAGGTATGAGGCTACCCGTCAGGACAGCGATGGCAGTTTCTAATTAGCAAAGTAGCGGCAGGTATTACGTGGGCTGATATGCTGAAGCTATATACAGGAAGCTGCACGATACCGCAGAGTACTCGGGATGTTGTGCTTTAGAGCGGGGAGTTACGAGGTCGGGGTGCTGCAAATTGAACCATTACGACAACCTACGGCCTACGCCACCATACCAGTAACTGGCTGCTGCTGCTGCTGCAACCGGCGCGGCGTCGTGCCCCTGTCTCATCTTCACCAAGACAAACTCAAACTCTAACTCAAACTTAAACCATACCTATCCCATGCTATCCTATCCTACCCGGAGCCGTGACTTCGACGAAGGCCGTCGCGTCGTCGTCGTCGTCGAAGTTATACCTACTGGTATACCTACCCGATAACGAGAGAGAGCGAGAGAGAGAGAAAGACACTTGATAAAAAGGTTGAAAAAAAAATAGATCTCTAGAGTGCGAAGGGTGAGAGAAAATATATTGAGTTTTTTTTTTTTTTCTCATTTTTGTTTTTGGTTTGTTTAGCTATACCCTAATCTATGATAATGTAAGGTCCCGAAAATATTGCAGAATGTTTACACCGCGCACGTTCATGAACCGAGGCATGCTAATATAAATTAAAGATCGGAATTTTTAGCGGTATATTATTACAACGAATCTCAAATGAGAATAAATGTATGTATGTATATATATTACATATACATATAGATATATATATATAGTATATAGGGGTGTAGTAGAGAGGATAGGTCGCCACGGTAGTGGTCTGCCTGGGAAAGACGCGGGGCAAGCGGCTCATTGTCCGCGTTGAAGAAGTAAGAAAAGAAAGAAAGAAAGAAAAAAAAAGAAAAGAAAAGAAGAAAATCAAGGAGGTACTGACTCCTCCTGAAAGAAAAGGATAGACTAACGGCTTGGCGGCGCACTGGCCCACGGACACGCTAGGCTGACCCTTGACTGCGCCTCGCTCTTCGCTTCGTTCTACTTAGGTTCGACATTTGCGGCATTTTTATTTCGCTTTTTTGTTTTTATTATTATTATATACCATATAGCATACGTGTAACAATACCTATCATATAACGAAATATACATTTATAAGCGCCCCCCCCCCCCCCTTCCCGCCCGGCGTCGCCGTCACTCTCTAGCTGATGGAATATTCGTCCGAGGGCGGCAAGGTACTTTGGGTAATCACTGTCCTCGTCGCGTCTCACGGCTCGACTACAAGGTTGCGTAATCCAGGTTAAACAGAGTGGAACACGCGTCTCCGAACCACGAGGTAAAAGGTTACTTGGTAAAGGGTGAGGAGGGGAGGGGTGTAGGGGGGTGAGTCAAGTTTCCGGTTTTCGAATAAATTTTTAAACCATAAAACATGCAAAATAAAATTAAATTAAATTTGAAAAAAAAGTAAACGGCGTACAGATCCGCGAGTTTATAGCCACTATATGTAATTATACAGGTATATTACCGCTCGATGCAAGGAGCAAACGATTAGGGATGTTAGGACAGTTATATAGTCATGGAGGAAGCAGGCTGATCGAACGGTTTAAAACAGACGATTAAATCCAAATACCTATACCTATAGCTATTACCAAGTTCGTAAAGGTATAATGATGAAATCGAGATAAAGCGAAGAGAGGGATTGATCCCAAACGCTTGGTGAACAGAATATATATATATATATACCTAACGAAATAAATGACACGGTCGATGATTTCATTGTGGTCCACCGTTGCACCGTTTTGGTGTGATTATTTTCTGACAATTTATAAACGGTGCCGAATGACTATGTGGTATATACTATCCCAGTTTCTCGATCTGTGAATCGCGCGGAGGTAAAAAAAAAAAAGCCCACCTACATAAGCCGATTCTAAATCGTGAAACGGATTCATTGTAAAAATGAGTATAACGCGCTGCAGCAGCTGAGTGCGAGCGCAATCGTTCGAATATAAAATTACGGTGTAGGACATAAAGTAGAGTGACGTCACGGCGCACTTCCATCCCATCCCATGCCATCCCATGTCGACACGCTATAGAAGTATAGGACGGAACCCTACCGACCGTGACCATTGCGCGTGGCTTGCCTGCTGCCCCGACGCTATACGGACATTATAGCCTTAGCGTTTGTGTTGGTTCTGTTAGCTTTGGGATGAGGTGCGCGCGTACTTATACGTACACGGCGACAGTCGTCAGGATATAGGTATACCTATACCACATGCTAATATACATTACACTGTCCCCCGCATTGACGAGAGTTAAATTTATATCGCGCGTATAGCTACGACGGTTTGAGTCGAACAAGTCTGGCAGAGAATTGAAGTAAAAACGAAAAAAGCTGTAATTCCTTTCGCTTCATATATTGGACCGAGAAGCCGGACAGCGAACTAAAAACAAATTTGATATCTTCAATTTTTCTACATCCTAAATAAAAGTCGTGTGCTGGTATACGTGGATTTGAAATCGGAAGCACGTGCGTATTTTCGTAAGAGAAATATTGAGCAATGTGGTTGACGGTTTTTGTAACATATATACTATACGTATAGGTGTAGGAATAGAACACGTATAACTCGCAGGAAGTTAGTAAAATCGTGTAATCTCATACTGTGAGATAGATCCCCTAGGCTTTATGTACGAAATATTATTGTCGAGAATTTTTTTATACGTGATCCGTGTTCGCGATGATGGACTGTTACAGAGTACATATAGGTATATGTTACATACGCAGAGATAGATCTCACGAGAAATAAGATTACTAGAAAAAACCTAAAATAAGAGATAAAAAAGAAAACAGGGCACCGACGCGTATAGGTTTAAAAAAGCGGAGCGTAATAAAAGTATGGTCAAACTACTCACCCTCTTGACAGATGCACTGGTAATTGTGCTGGTCTATCTGGTGACATGAACCGCCGTTAAAACAGGGCGACGGATCGCACGGGATGTACTCGTTCTCGCAGTTTTGTCCGGTGTAGCCGCTTTGGCACATGCACCTGGAAAGGAATATGTTAAGAAAAAATTGATTCAAGTTATAGACGGATAAAGAAAAACAGAAAAAAGTAATTGGTTTGGGATTACTCGCGCGTATATATATTGTATATACTGTATATATATATATACGGCGTTCAAGTTTTTAATTTCATTAAAATCATGACAGCTACTATAAGGAAGGGTGTACAAATAAACGAATAAGCCTTACTACGAATAACGCATATATATATCTTATTATACGTATACGTATGTAGCCAACGTAACATGATACTAAATTGTTTGTTTTTAATACTCGACGGTTCGTTTTTTAATCGTGACCCTTTTTACCGCTCAATTATCTCAAGGGTTTCAATCGTTTTGGAGAGTAGCTTGACAATTTTTTTTTTTTTTTGATAGATTAACGTGCGTTACTTTCCATGTTTTACACTCGTAGATTTAAACTACATAACATGTACGTAACTGTGATTGTAGTTTTCAACATTTATAGTCAGAGATTAGTGAAATGGTAAATATATCTAATATCGTATAAAAATCTTAATAAAGAAAACACACCTTGAACCAACAGCGAGAAGAAGCAGCGTAAATAATACGTTCGTGAGATTCATATTTGTGAGAAGATATTATCAGGGTCCCGGTTAGTTTGAGGTAAAAATTTAGTACTCATATTTCGGAGAACCCCAACGTTGTTATTCCATTTCACGGAACTGTGTCACTTCAGTTATTATGGGTATACTTTCAGCCCCCGGTTAAACGCGGTTAATAGTTGTTGGGTTGTTAATCCCTAACAAGGATGGATATGATAATATCCGAACGTGAATTTAGTTCAGTTTAGTTTAGTTCAGTTTAGTTTAGTTTAGTTTAGTTTAGTTTAGTTTCGTTTCGCGTAATCCACTCGGTTGTTGGTATAAGTAATATATAAGTAATCGTATAGAGGTACGTCGTATGAGATATGAGATATGACTCAATAATAAATTTCTAAGATTATATATATATTTGTAGAATATCTTTGATCACAGAAGTAAGTAAGTAAGTAAGTAACTAACTAACTTAGTATGTAAATAAATAAAATATATATCGTAATCGATAAATATAACAACGTAAACTCGATATAAGTCCAAAGGTAATAGTTGAGTATAGAATAACAGTGTATTATGAGAATAATGAATAAACGAAAACAGGAGAAAAGCGTATAACCGATATTGAAAAAAATGTTTATTTCTCGTATTAAATGTCACGTGAAAGAGCTATACATAAATATATACCCCATATATATTTATCACCAACATTCACTATCAACTATTAACCCTCTCACTCGCGAAACACCGTTCGTGTGTAGATAGAAATTTTCTTCAAACGAAGGGAAGGAATGAAAAACAAACACAACAAAAACAGAAAAAAAAAAAAAAAAAAAAAACACCTCTCATTCACACGTGTGTGTGAATAATATACAATATTTAGCACGTATTATTTCGTAACTTGAGTATAGTTGTTGTACATATACATTCATATGTATGTACGTATTGTCGTGAAATTAGGAGGGGGGGGGGGGAAGAAAAAAGAGGAGAGGAAAAAAAAAACCGACTATTTAAGTGATAAACGTGCTTAAATTGAGTTTAATTTAGTTTATCCTGTGTGTTGCGAACGCGCCAGCGTGGTGTACTGTATATCCATGGTGCGTCGACGGCTTCGCTTTATATTCCCTACGTTGTTTTCTACACCACAGTTTTAGGTCTGCTTTTGTTTTTGTTTGTTATTTGGTCTTCGATCATTATATACAATATGAAATAATAGTCACACCTCACACGTGTATGTATGTATATATGTTATATATATATTGTATATGTATATGTTAATACACAAGCACACAGCTGTTGAAACAATATTTCTATAAGTTCGTAGTAATTTTGTTGTAACAAAGTTAAGCACAAAAATTCACTGAACAGTCTCTGCATAACTAGACACCCGCGGTGTTAGCCCTGCCGTATTGAACGCGCGTTACCGAACGTAGCAACAATAATCCAGGGATAATGAAACAACCCATTACGTTAACGCCTCCCTTCTTAACTGGTGCAAGTAGTATGACGGTATTTTCTTCGCGCCAATTTCTCCGTCAGATATCTAAACGTTGTATTATATTATTGTGATAAAACCACTGCGTATTAAAGTCCGTAAGATAGCTTTCTCCGCTATATCGCGTGTTAACTTTGTCTTTATGATATCAATACGCCACTACTATGTCGATCTATCACAGTGCCTATTATTCGAATCGGTACCGATACCTAAAAGGATTATATTCTCGTGCCGAACGGCGTGGGAGAATCGGTACGGCGTGCAGCGTTCTCGGGGCGCTGGCGAGTGACTAGCCTAACCTTCTTATTCAGGCCGTGCAGGGGGCACCACCGACGGTCGCCCTCTCCGGGGCCTCTCTCACTCTCTCCCTTCCGCCGCTTATGTTTCACGTAATTTCTTCTCTCTCGCTCTACATGTACCCCTTCTCTTTTACGTTAGGCTAGCGGGGCTCCCTTCCCCCTCTACTTCTTTCTCGTTTGGTCGGTCGCAACAACCACCTGGGGCCCAGAAGACCGAGCCGTGAAGGAACAGCCAGGCAGCCCAGGCTATGCAGGGCTGTCGACCGATAACGGGCCCCGAACTTCCGAGCGCGAGCGTCTAGATGCGGACAGCCAGACGCCTGTTCACTCACTCGCTCGCTCGCTCGCTCGCTTCACGACGAGATTAAGCGCTCGCTCCTATACCGAGCGCGTTTTAATACCTACCTCTTTCATAATTACCCTTCGGGCGTATTATACACACCGAGGCTGATTTCTACGCGAGCTTAAACCGGGCACCGGCTTATTATCTCGCCTATGGATACACCCTTGGATGTACAATGGTTTTATTGGCCAATGAACATTACACAAATTTTGTATCTGTTATATTATTAGCTTATCATAAAGTGAAAATAAAGATTTTTCATGTCATTCATTCAATCTTATTCCTGCGGTTATACTTCATTCCTAATTTACGACGAGACATAAGTTTAATCGCTGCGGTTAGATTCTCTATATAACAAAGGCGAAAACAATGCCCAGGGTTCGGGGCGTAAAGGTGACGCTACTGCATGCAGCGGGGGGTTAGACCAGAGGCAGGTTTTCCCCTAACTTTGAGTTCCCGCTGGGAGGGTGCGTTCACCCAACAGCAACAGGAACACTATCAACCCCTGACCTAGCTTACCAAATCTAACCTGGTGTTGTTTCGAACAAAAATATTACGATTACAGTTCTCTTTTCTTTTATATACATATGAAACAGGACTGGTCAATTAATTTTCTGGAAACTTGATTCTCCGATAATTATTGCGCGGGTATTTGGGGTATTTTTTTAGTATTTTTTTGTTTTTAGGGGATAAACAATGGAAGATGATAAATAAAAAAGAAAAAAAATTCAAAAAAAAAAAGAGTAAGAAATTTAAAGCTGATTAATGAAAGACTCTAGAAACGTCCAACAAGTAGGTACGTATCGTTTGGTGAATCCCCATTCCGATTATTACCCGTTGCGTTACGAGCAGCTGCATCTATGGTGGCGCTCGCCGGCTAGACTCCCCGCCAAGTCTATAAAACGTTGAACGAAATAAACGTCTTGTGTATCGCAGTGTATGCATATGAGTTTGAATCAACTTTTTACGTTATAGAAGAAAAAATACTCGCACATAGTTTCCGAGCGTAAACTCTATGTTATGACGTGAGGTATTGTATCTTTTCATGTATACCTATACGTATACATATATATACGAATATATATTACATAGGCATTTATAGTTCCGTGTTAGCTTACGTCGTCTTACGCGTATACGTATACGTATACGTACATACGTATACAGAACGAGTAACGACAAAGCTATAGCCACACGCGAGCGAGACTCTACCCGCGCTTGCGGTAAACTTGATGTTTATGTGTCTCTGCTGTGTGATTCATGTCTCATGCCGCGCTACGACGAAGCCTTACCGCGGACGGGACGGGCTTAGTTATACCGACCAAATATTTCAGAGTGATCTCCAAGAACCAGTCGAGGATTCGACCGAGGTAGATGGAGGACCGGGAGGAGGTAAGAAGCCCTTGTTCTCCAGGTATACGATACACGCTGTAGCTGGAGTAGGGCGCGGACTCGGCCACCGGTATACCTATATCGGAACGAAATTCTTGCCGATTCGCTACGCTAAGAATTAATGCAGAAATACAAGAGAGTTTATAACGAATTGTAACAATACCTGTATCATATATACACGAGATTATTTCTCTTCACTGATTCAGTACGTAGTTGGATGCAGTGAGGATTGGCACATATACCGAGAGTTTTCGATGAAACTACTGATGGCCGGCCGAGCCTCACGCACGCGGTACGTGTCTGTGTTGGTTACGCCGCAGGGACGGGGTCACCAGTTTCACCGATAACTCTCGGTACATTTATTCTACCGAATAAGCAGAATAACTTGTCCAATTATGAAAAACTTCATAGAAATTTTAAAAAATCATGGAATCCACGAATAATAGCGCATCGCAAATCGAAAGAATGCGGTCATGTGCCCTTATTGCATCCAGCAGATCATTTCGTTATTCAATTTTTTATTTTTTTTCTATTCTATTCTAATTTGTTCCTCTCTATTGCTCGGCAGTATTAGACAAATGACCAGGAACTGCAGGCGTGCAGAAATTTTTTCTAAATAATTAATCAGTGTTTCGTGTGCTAATTAATTAGGCACACGTTACTATACTCGTTGATTAAGACTCTTTGGCCAATTAAGACCTTAGCTACTAACAATATGTCTCGTTTGGATTGGCATTCGACCCCGCGACGAACTACGACGTGTATTTAGCGGATTACATCCGACCCGAGTCTCGACCGAGGCTTATTGACAGTCGAATATCCAATATCTCAGAATTTTTGAAGACATTTTTCATTTTTAAAGTAATGCTTTCGGTAATACGAAAAGGAAATTCATTTACGGTCTGAGAAACACGGGGCTTCTATGCAGTGCGGTTAATACGGCGATTCCGCTGAAAATCCGTATAAAATCCAACCGATGAATGTCGAACGGAAGGGGTATAGTATAAAAAGAACGAAAACCTACATCTGCAGCTCGACATTCGATAAGACTTTTTTTTTTAAACTCTACACTTGCCACGAGACTCCCTATACATACATACATACCCAATTCATTCGTTTCATGAATCTGTAAGGGAATAAAGATTTTCTGGGAATAAAAACGTATTTTTTCATAATCTTATCATCATTTTTAAAGACATAGATAGGCGTAAGGAAAGGAAAGAGGGCTGCGTTGGATCTGATGGATAAATTAACGAGTAGGTATTTGATTGACTTGAAATTGGAGTAAAAGTAAAATTTAAGGTAATATCCTGCAAGGTAGGTATGGGTTGATCGGATCGCACGGGACGATGCAACGATCTTTTTTACGATGCTATCAAAATTGACGATTATAAAAAAATTCGCAATTCGAATATTAAACACTCTGGCTAATAGCAGAGGCCCTTTTAAGGGCCATTTAAGAGCCAGCTTGTTACAGCAGTACATCATTACGCATCAGGCACGCTTGATGAGAAGGCGAGGCACGAACTCCAATGTTACCAGTAAAAAAAGTCATCGAGTAGGTAGGTAGAGGTAAAGGTAAAGGTAAAGGTAAAGGTAGCTACTAGGAATTACATTGATTTTTATTTTGGTCCATGGACCCTTTACCGGACTTTCCTCCTTTCCTGTAATACTGGTCTTTGCTAATCTAAACTCCCATCAATCCCACATAAAACACACATCAACTCGAGTACCACGACAAGATAATTGCGTTTATCTCACTCCAATCGACAGCAACAACAATAATAATAACAATAATAATCCTGTGTAAATACTAAAGCATATAGAATTCTTACGGACTTATATTGAAACCTGCATCGCGGTCCCTCGTTAATTATCTATACTATATAAAATTAAAATCTATAGAAATTTATAGCCAAATTAATCCGGTAATTGAAAAATTGGAATTATATTAAGCCAAAGTAAATTACTGGACGCGGTTTATAGCGGTGGGAAAAACCTTTTAGTCGCCTAAGGTCTCTTCATTTCTATACACACATCCACACTACGTATGTATGCGGTTATCTGAACGTATGGATATTGATTAAGAAAAAAATATCGATCACGAAACAAGGTCTTGCCCGTACTTATTCTAAATTCATATCGTTTACGAGAAGGGTGGAACTGATTGGTTAGATTAACACCGATCCCCGCTCTGTATAGCTATCCACGGTTAGAAACGATCATTTTGCGTACCGCGGTATAAAACCGGAGGTGATATGGCATTCCCGGATGATGAACCTACATACGTACGTATTGGAACCTAGATATATGTAGGTCGTGGTCGTGCGTATTAAAACGGATCGACAATCAAGAGAGACAATTAACTTTATCTGTATAGGTACTAGTATAATAATAGACATATTATACGCCGGATATCAGGCCAATGAGTATCGATTTGCATTATCTCTCGTAATATTATCGTACAAACAATTATTTGATCGTATTTCTAGTACCTAATTAACTTTGATTAGGGAAATGTAATCCTGTTTCATAGTTAAATTGGATATTGACAAAATTTGAAGAATAAAAGTAAAACTTCTATCCCGATTGGGGTGATTAATTAACGATCGAAAACCTGCAGGTTCAGTTTTATACCTGATAGAACCTTTGCCTCTAGACTCTACTACCTCGCGAGAATATGATGCTTTCCGTACGAGGAACACCGATCGCTACAATTTCTGTAATTCTATTGACAAAAATATGTACCTGTATATGATTAAACTTTATTTTTTTTTTTTTATACGAACAGGTGAGATACGTCTCGTCCCTTTTGCTTACTCACACAATAACAGCAGTCATACTAGTGATTATTCGAGTCACGTATATAGTAATAGTTTGAAACAAAGAACAGGTTCTTCGAATTGCCCAAGTTTAAAAAATGAATAAACGGCCCCGGGTGTACAGCGACACTTGACCTCTTGCATGCCCTCGCTAGGAAAGTTATAATTCTTTAAAACTCGCGACGTGTGCATATACCCATATATTTTTATACACATATGCATATGCATGTGTATGCGTCCATGTGCCCCGAGCGTAAGCAGCAGTATAGCCGCGCGGTAGTTATGACCGTGGGCATATGCCTACCTGCTACAGGCGCGCAAACGACACACGTCTCGCTGTATAGATACAGGTAGATCACGGTTACACGGTCAAGATTCAGGGTTTGGTCTCGGAACCGACTGACAAGGTTGTGGGAACCGTGCGTGCTGGTCTAATGCTGCAGCTACATAGCGAGTAAACAATATCATATGTAGATATGTACCCCTACTCGTTCATCCATCCAAGAAACATGTTTGACGTGTCATTTAACAAAGACTGCATAACAGCAGCTCATATAGTCCGAGCGAATCTAGATGATGCAATTCTTATTTAAATCCACCGACCACGTGATAAAATTCATTGTTCAAATAATTTCGCAAAATTTAATAAAGATTGGATAATTTCTTATATTATGTATAACATAATACGAATATGAGAATATATGAGAAAGCTGCGGAGTCGCGGGCGTACGACTTGATCGTAACTAACGTTCCCACACGCAGGCTGTATCTATAGTTTTAATTAGTCACACATGAGCAACTTTTGAAATTATTCATTGAACTATATACATGTATGTATATAATTGGTTTATTCATTATTTTATATAACGTATTAATAAGCGAAGGACAGATGCAAATTCCTATATACTCAAGTATCACACCCTACGCGTATGTACTAGCTCGAAGATTTATAAGACTGTTATGCGATGTTGGCACTAACGGTTTTCCATCCCGTTTACCTACATGGTCTCTAGATGCAGCGGCAGACCCCGCCTGTCGTAACTATCGCCAATGCAATAATCGGCTTCGGTAAATTGCACGGTGTAGTGATTTCAGAGAGAGAGAGGGAGAGAGAGAGCGAAAGGGCAAGGAGATAGGGGGAGGCGGGTCGAGAGCAAATTACACAAATAACTTTAACTGGATCATTAAGTAGACGGTTTTTGCCTCAATACTCGAGGCTTTCGCATGATAATTTTCATCGCATATATAAGCTGAACGTTTGGCTAAAAACTGATGTTCAGATAATATAAGTTTCTTATTCGCTGATGAGGCAATAAATTTATTAGATATATTGGTAAAATTTGATAAATTCCGAAAAATAGCGATTGGTCATCTATCGCGTTAGCAAAGTACGTGACCTCTCAGACCTGCAGATCGCCTCCTTGGCGCACCGAAATTGCAACGAAGCTGCACGCGGTTTATCAAGATCTGCTGCAGCAGCGAGTATAAGAGGCTGAAAGTTGCGGGTCCGCTAAGGATGCGCAAGTTGGGCCCAAGGGCTTGGGGCCCACTGGCGGTCAATTAAATATCTACTTCGAGAAGATTATTTCATAAATCACATTCTCAGAGTCAAAGTCTGCTTTCGTCCAATTACTGCAGCGCGCGCGCGGGCGATGCTTTGCGTTTTCTTCGCCATCGTTGGTCAGAGCCGTCGTTCTCTTCGTATATCTGATCGGCACGCAAAGTGACGAAAAAGAAAGCCCCCCGCTCGAGGGAGAAAAGAGATGAAAAAATTCGAAGCAAAAATTGGTAAAAGAAGAAAGAAAGAAAAAAAAACAGGTGCAACTATAGATTTTGACATCTCATTTCCATTTCTCCGCCTATAACTGTATATTTCCTCTGAATTTGTCTCATGGTTGTAATTTCGTGGAAATTAATCGCCGTACCGATTTTATTGCTCGTCGTCGAAGGCCCGATTTACAAATCGTATAACGCTGCAGTTCTCTCCGTCGAGTTGTGCAGCGCACGAGTGACTATCAAACGAGGCAATCAGTTTGCCAGCTTTATCGCCGAGTGACAGCTTCGCTTTTTAACCGTAAATTCGAATCCATCTCTTTTAAACAAGACAGTGAAGACAGGTGAGATAAAGGCGATATAAATAAAGAGAAGGATAATTAACTCGAGGTTATACCGTTCTGTTTCATCATCTGAGATCTCAATTCCTTCGTCTCATTCGCGAATATAAATTCGCAAAACGTTTTAATAAAGATCGAGGAGTTGTGTGGTCGAACTGAAATAAGTCGTTTTCAAAAAAGTCAATCATACTCATCACGCTAGAATATAAGCTGAAAGGATAATGGAATGATTTTCCACTTCTTCATCCGGTGGGCAAATAATTCGCTCTAACCATTTAATAACACGGTAGCTGATACCGGCATCACCTGGGGTACGAGCCAGCTACATCAAAGTCTCTATTAATTCCAATTGGACGTTATTACAGAACTTTGCTAAGATTCAGAGTCGCTTCGTACCTGCATCCACTCCCACATCCACATGTACGTATCTACCTCCGTACCATATGCGTGCAATGCGCGCGTGCCCCTCTCTCTGACCATTACACTACACGTGTGTGTTTGTGTTCATGTTCATGTTCATGTTCATGTTCGTGCACAAGAACTCCCGTCTACCTCCACTCCAGGATACCCACCAACCTTCCTTCTGCAGCCTTTTACCTTTCAGATGCATACCTCCTCACAGCCAAGACTCTTGATCTAATGGGCAACGACGTTCGAAATAGCATAGCTACGAGGTGAAGAAGAACTCCCGGGAAATTATTATCCACGTTACTTAGTTAGGAGTGATATTTATTGTATCGGTTGAACCTAGTGCCGTTATCATCTTGTCATTTTCGTTGAATATACTGGCAATCTTGGGCAACTTGTGTAGGGATAGATTTTTGCGGATAATGGTTTCTTCAGTCGTTCCAATTTACGATCAATGTTTAATGCGAGGAGTATTTCGTCCGGAGAGTTCCTAATCGCTTTTTGATCAACATATTTCCTTTTTCTATTATATTGTCGGACTAGACGGTCCGTTTCGGTTGAGAGAAACTCGATAGTAGATGGAATACTGGTATGTTCCTCGATTCCAAAGTAGGTACCGTTACGGTTAGTATTCTAATCTTTATTAGAACTGGGGACAAGATTATTCAGCCAATTGTTATTATACCCACTACAGCACAGGCAGCATACCTGCACTTATGCATACAGCTATGTCCATACGTATACCCATCCTTATTCTTCTCATAGATTAAATTTACGAAACGTCCGCGACACGGAATCTTTACGCATAAATCTGTAATGGTCCATGTCTCAATGGGCTGATGGTATCTCGAGTCTCCCGGGTCGTAGTATAGATACTACGACGGAAATTCTCGCGGCCATACAAAATTGATAATTGAGGTAGAATCGGAGGACAGATTACTCGCGGGTAACGGAAGAATGGTTGACCAATCGAAAGAGGGAGAGAGATGGATAGAAATTCGATTTCCCGAGAACATTGAAGTTTCGTTTTCATGCAAATTGAAATAATAAACTCTCTCCTATATTTTAGGTGCATGCAGAACTCGAACAAGCTATACACCGCGAATATGTATGAGCATGTACCTATATAGCTTACAGTCCTAGCGCCTTTAGCTGCTAAAACCGACGTATAATTCAATACACTACACTCCACACAAGCGGCAGACTCGCAGTGACATTATCTGGGCCTTCGGAGTCAGCCGGGAACCGCCTATATATCTTAGCATGATCTCAACAAAGCTTGGATTTATGTCCTCGTACTCCCATACGCCTTTATCCCCTCTTCTATCTCCCGGTTCCTATATATCTCTTTCGAGTTCTCTCACCTGCACCGCCAACGCCTTCTCAATCTTTTTTACCTCTTTTTCCTTCACTTTTAGTATTCGACGATGGCTTTCCTACCTATAGGCACCTATCATCATCAGGATGTAAAAATCGTAAAAATATGGGGAGAAAATCGGGGCTGCACTTACTTGTAGGATCCGTGTGTGTTGTGGCATACACCATGCTTGCAAGGATTACTAAGGTCACATTCTATTATATCTTCGGCACAGTTGGGCCCCATAAATCCTGGGGCACAGGTACACTGATATCCCATATCCAGGGATCGACATTCTGCCCCATTTCGACAGGGCGAAGATGCGCAGTGATCTTGTCTCTCGCAATGTTCACCTGAAATAATAACCGAGCGTATCATATCATGCAGATAAGTCTGAAACTTGTGGATCGTCTTCACTCAAATCCGTCGATCCTTCGTTTCAATTCTTGAAAATCACTAACCACCGGAATACTCGGTACCCTTCAGTGCTCACAGCTGGTTACACTGATCACTGGAACTAATTAACCGAGTAGCTAGATGGTAGCTTTGTCAAGCTACTTTTGCCTCTTGTGTTAGCAGTGCTCCTCAATTAGTCATTCTTCATCTTTTTTTCACCCGATAAAAGAAACGGAATTTTGATCATCAATTTTCTTTAGCTTTTTTTATCAGCTCGCGGTGAATTGTCAAAAAGGACGAGCATCAACCCCGCGGGTGATTGGGTCTGGAAATATTTTTCGACTTCATTCTCTTTTTGCGTTCGCAAACTTGAGATCCACTGTGGCAAAGGATCCGCCGTGGCAAAAGGCCGCATTGCACTGCTCAGGGCCAATTATCAGCGTTGGCATACACTCCCACCCCCTTTCTCCGCATTCCGTCTTGCGGCTAGATTTATTTGTCAACTTGATAAGCGCGTGCCTCGTACCGAAGTGAAGAAAGTAAGAAAAAAAAGAAAAAGAAAAAGAAAAAGAAGAAGAAGAAGAAAAAAAACCTATGTTATGGCATTGCAGCTGTATGGATTTACTTACCGGTGAATCCTGTGGCGCATGTGCAAACGTATTCCCGCAATGATCTCAGGGTGCAAGTAGCGGAGTTCATGCAGGGCGAGGAGTCGCAGGCATTGGCTACAGGTATTTCGCATAAACTCGCGGTAAAACCAACAGGACATGAGCAAACGAACGATGGAGTACCGCCACCGAAGGACTCACGCACCCTGCATGAACCTCCATTCTGACAACGTGGTCCTGGTCCAGTGTGGCATGGGTTTGGATGCTGGCAATACTCTCCGACGTGCACCGAGGTACAGCTGAAAGCAAAAAAAAAAAGAAAAACGAGGAATAAGAAGAAGTCGAAAAGCGTAATGGATGAGCGAAGGGATTGATCTTATAGTCTCCGAATTTTGGTCTAATCGTGAAAAAAAAAACGCGTAGGAATTCAATATTGGAGAAATAACTATCTCGAATCTGTATTATTCCGGCTGTTGGCGTAGGAGTATCTCCGTAAGGCGTAAGGATCTACTCCACTCCATCTTTCTGTCAAATAGTTGTACGTCTCTAAGATTAGTTCGCGCATGCATGTGAACCGTATAACTTAGAATGATATTTGATCAGGGTTGAGAGGTTTCCGACTGTGCATAGGTTATTATTTCCACTGTTCGTCTCGAATAGAAATCTGTGTGGGGAATTAATTGCACGGAGAATGGTCACCGTGAGAAAGAAGACTTAAAGAAGACGTCCGATCTGACATATTTGTGGAAGACAGGTGCAAGGGACTGAATATCTTCCTTTCGGTCTCTGATCTCAATCGGTGATGGTTGTAGCGGTGTCGGGTCCTTATCGTATCCTTATTTTTACGGGGGAATACAAGACGAGCCTTAATAACCAGGGAACAAGATTTTCCAGCAAGTTTACTCGTGCATCGAACAGAAATTCCTATAAAATATTTTGGGCAAGGCTAAGTTAGGCGATCTTGCATACCGCATGGATTCGAATTCGTTCTTCAGAACTAGAAATGTACGTGACTGAATGCACTTCAAATTCTGATAAACATCTCTGCATCGTACTCGATTTTCAAATTCCAAATTGCACTCAAACTTTCTAAGAACGGTCACAACTCTGATACGTTTAGATGCAAGTCAGAATTTCATTGCATCTCAAATTCTGTTTCGGGGTTCGAAGTCTCGAGTGAGAACTTGTTGAATAAAACTAGAGTTTCTATTTCCCTGACTCGGGAGTATCTGCTCGTAAGGACACCTCACGCACAGGCAATCGACTTCATCATCGAGTCTCCGAAGCCAAGAAAGAAAGAGAGAAAGAGAGAGAGATTATCTGGGCAGCTGGTACTGGACCAGGTATACCTATAAACGGAGTTGGTCAGCGGAGACACAGGGCCGAGTCAAGTTCTCTCGGCTGTAGAACGTGCAGGAGGATTATTTCTGTCTTGGTTAGCTTGTGTTTTATCAAGTTGGCCACTTCAAGGCTGCTGCACCTATACTTCATAAATATATATAATCCATATGCAGGTACATATATGTGTACATATGCTCGCGCACATCCTACCTAGGCAGGAAGAGTTGCGGAATATGACGAAGATTTCACGAGCACTCCTTTCTCAGTTAACCGTGCGGCAAATTCCTTATGGCCATAGCAAGGAACTGATCTGGACTGCAACTGCAACTGCAACTGCAACTGCAGCAGGCACAGGCGTTGGGTTAGAAACGAGGTGACGAGTAGACGACAAACGGGCAAAAACATGGCGAGAAATTCTCAAGATCCAATATGTCAAAGCAGGATTTATTACGGGATAGGAAAATTTCATCGATATTGTATAAGGTTCGGTCTCCAGATCATCGCGAGAAAGTTCGTTAAAATGATGAAGAGACGATTTTTTTAATGAGGAAAATTACCTACACCAGATGCTATACCGCAGGGTTTTTGCACATAAGCACTCATATGTTTCGTGACTTGATTTTTCATCTAGTAATGACGTGGCAATAACTTCTCCCTGTATATTTATATTATACTATAGGGTATAGATATTCGCATTGGTATATTCATCGCAAAGTAGGTATAGACAGAATCAAGTTCTAACTAATACCTACTAGCGGTATAACAATCCGTGTCCATCACAATCTCCTGCAATAAAGATCCACTCTATAAACCGGGCGCCTGATCCTCCGGCAAAAACTATACCATCCAATATATTTCTACGATAGAGGGAAGAGGGAAGAGGCAAGAGGCAAGAGGGATCGGAGAAGGAGAAAAGATGAAAGAAAGATACACCTTGGTGTGTATAGCTGTGCCTACACGGCGGTACCACTGGGGTGCTGCTTCTGCTTTATATGGGCACCGGATAATGCAAGTGTACTTACAACCACGATAGGAACTACCAGGGTGCTAGTAGTCTTCTGGAGCCAGCGATGGATAGAAACGTGCAAGAAGCTGTATTGGCGCGATCAGAGACCGAAATCGAGACATGGTGCAGAAGAACGGCGAACATCAACGTAGGAAATTTTTGCCAATGATAGGATGATCAGTTTTATTTAGACAGTAAATCGGCGGAATGAACCTATACACGTACAGCTCAGGACGAACTGGTGAACAAATCGAAGGTGCATGACGTACGAGGTCGGTGTAAGCCAAAGAAGCTACCGCATTTAGAACTGACTTGAATCCTGGTAGCGATTCACATTTCAATGCAAATTGCTTGCAACTAATGCTAGCTGAGGTTCCATTTGAGTCGGGTATACCTACTGGCTAAGGTCCTTTGATCTCTTGGTCTCTTTGCTGCTGGAGGATGTAAATTATTCAAGTTTCTACCACAATCAGTGCCCATTTAATGTCTACCGTGGAATTATGTGCGTGTTCAAACTGAAGCGAATTCTCAGAATATCAGACAATTAATTTACGTGTCATTACGGTAGGGTAATATACGCGGATTTTCTGCACGGCATAAGGCGTAATGAGTAATGATCTTATTTTATTGAATAAATGCGATTAATTTGTATTTCATTGAGAACTATACGGTAGGTCAAGTCCTGCAGCAGGTTTGTAGGTGCGGAGATTATTGAGTGCGATTATATCGATTATGCGGAATGACACATATCGGTGAATCGTCTTTGAGACGAGCCGCGATGTTTATTTTGATATTTCGTACGGTTTCCCCCATTTGCTTGAGCAATTAACACTTTATTATCGCCGGACCTTTGTACCTCGACGGTGTCCAGATGCTAGAAATATCATAACTGCACCCCAAAAGCTAGAACGTTGAGTTTACCTTATTAGTTAGCGCATTTAAGAATACGCCTGGTTCCCTATTGTGCAAGAAATTGCTTACAAATACTTCATATTTGTCGGTATTTAATACGAACGTATATAGTATTTACAAAATAGTTGAAAGAACCCTGAGTAAATAAAACTCGAAATACTAAGTTCTTAACGCTTCCGAGTTTTTACTTGCCTTTTAAATCTCAAGTTGTGTTGTCTTAGTATACAGGAAAATACAGGATATATGTATCCCTGGACTATGAGCGAAAAAAAAAAATGATTCACATATGAAATTAAGAAAACAGCACGAGGACCGAGATCCCACGTATTTTGCATATTCATAGGAATCAAAAAAACTAGCGATTTGCATATGGCGAAGAAGACCTGGCTTCTAAAATCGGAATTGGTCAACATTTGTGGATCTGACGAGTCCGGTATAACATGTCGTAAAGATTTACCATACGTATAATGAAACTTTTTACAACACCTATTCTCAGTCCATTCTCGCTACTGTATTCTAACTATTGTTTTGTCACTGTTTCACCGCAACTGAGGGACTCGGTCTTTGCGGAGGTGTTAATTAAATTAAAGGTATAAGGCCTGGCGCATCTAGGTACCCACCTTCCTAGACCGGCTAGCCATCCACGGGCACCAGGAACCCATAAAACCGTGTTTGTACCATTTTGTTCCAATCGAGTCGGTATAGGTACTGCTAGTCCAAAATTAACACGTTTCCATTCTAGACTCAATGTTTTTACTCCGACCGTGTATGCCTATGGTGCGTGCAGAGGAACGGGAGATTTTAATTAAAACCACCATGAGAATTTCGAGGCAAAGAATCGACTGATATATCGCCCTGCGCGCACTTTCTTATGCCACTAATTATTCAACAAATAAAACTAGTTTCGCTAATTGATATTTTCGATCTCATGGGTAACGGGTCAAAGAATATCTATGATAAGGAACTATCTAAAATCGTATTCCGAGCGGCTGTGTAGGTACCTTCAGTTATTACCCGTGCTAACTAACCGTAACATCTGACCAAGAAACGGATCATCGACCGCAAGAAGATATTAAAAATGCACTCCTCGTCTCCGAATCGATCTATAAATTAAGATTATGTACCCGAGGTGAAAGAAAAAAAAAATAACATCACATCAGAGATGGTCAGGATCAGGCGTTGGTCAAGTTGGCATGGAATTTCCCGTATATATATATACCTAATGTAAATTTCATCTATTTCCCTGTTATGCAATACACGTACTCGTATACACATACGCATATGCATATGTATTGTACACCCATATACACCCGCAGCTACGTAACGCCGCGAACAAAGAGCGCCGGCCTGCATGTTACACTGTTCTAATTCCGTTCTATAGCAATTATAAAACTATTTAGTAGCTTATTGGCCTGATAGAGCTAGGATGGGATCTAGGATTCTCCACGGTAAGGAGGGTCATTAAGGTTTCGAAAAAAAAAAAAAAAAGCCAAAGATTCGGTGCCTTTTTTTAATCTTTTGTACCCCATGAGTCCGTTCTTCTGATTTACAATTACAATTAGTCTTAGATTGAATGTTTCAAAAACTGTTAGTTATTAGAGCGAAGAAATGGCACAATCATCCGAAATGGCAGAACTTTGTTCCAAAATTGATTTATGTATGAATTTTTTCTTCCTCTTCTTCCTTTTTGATACACATATGTAAAAAATGTACCGTCAAAATTTTGTAAAAACTTTCACAAACGTAAATTCAAAACGGAAAATCCGTTTGAAGAGGTTGAGGCCACTGGAGATTTGGCTTGTCGAATCTGACTGAATGATCTTAGCGAAATGCCGTTACACTAGAGAAGATCGATTATCCAATAGTTGCACGTAGACCGAAAAAGATATATATTTCCAACTGTACCTAATTGTGATTCATTCGTAAGTAAAACGCCGAGGAGTTGATAAAAATAATTTAAAAAAAAAAATCGACTTTTATATATACGTATACGTATAGAGAGAAACAGACGCTTCACACTGCCCTCGCAATTACGGTAATGTTACGTTTTAGGCGAGCTGGTCAATTGGCTCTTCCGAGGCTCCGGAACAATTATTCTGTCATCGGTTTATTTGGTCATATTTCGTGGCGAGAAACGTCATATACGTAATTACACTGTGTGTTTTGCAATCAGACTCGTGGGAACACACGTCATCCAATTCCGCAACATATCTCACTTCCGAACGCGAACGCATGCGATCTGCATGACTTCCCGTATGAAAATAATCACATATGAATAGATTTTCAACACCGCAGCGCGTATTATCTACACGGAAAAAAAAAGTTATTTGATTCAAGTAAACCAATTTACTCAACTCATATTTACTCATCACAAGAAAAGTTTATTAGATTTCGTACTATAATTATCATTGCGCCTATTAATTAATTTTCTTGACTGCATGTCTTAGATTCCAATATTTTATTTCGTTGCCATAAACATATTTTTTTTAAAACAAAAAAGCGGTCATGCCTGAAGTAAAACAACAAGATTATTTAATACGAGTGATGAAATTTTTCGATTCCAATACTCAATTTGGTTGTTGCAAAGAGATATTGCTATATTCAAGGAAGTGGTCGCTTTGGATGGAAGATCCGAGACACATTCGTCATCTGTTTTTTGTTGGTAACAAATTGATTTCTTGATTTGAATATCTCCTACTTGCTTGTATTATGGAGAAATATTCCGATTGATAAGATATTTATTTGATCTTAATACACATTTATTTGCTACTAGACAAGTAATTCATTTACTTGAGGCAAGGTAAATTTATTTGCTAACGAACAATTATTTTTTTCCGTGTATTCTGCATCATTATACGATTTGTATTGTTCGTCGTGCAACGTATAGGCGCATCAGATAAAAATTAATCAATTCTCTTGAAAGAGGAATAAATTTTTTCTATAATTATCACAATAATTTCACACTCTTGAACGATAGGATATGATAGTTTGGGCAAGGTTGATGAAATTCCGGGCAGAATGAGGTGGTTCAATTCTTATCTTTAATATATGTTATGTATTGTAATTAAAATTTTCGATTCTCTTTCAACCTGCACGTGTATAATAGTGCAGGGGTATTTACTTTAACCTGACAAAAAATGGGCCACGACGAACGGCGCTCAAGCAAGAAGTAAGAGCTATTAGAAATGATGACTGAAAGAATCTTCTTTCGGGTTTTAATCGAGTATCGATCTATTTCTTAGGGAAGTATAAAAAGTAATAAAAGGAGGATTTACGTGTTTCAAGTCGCGTATAAGGTATCTCGTATAGTCCGCGGTACCTATATATATACTAGATTTTCTCCTTATATTCTTCTTCTTTCTCAGTTTATTAAAGAAACTCGAATTCTTTACGTAAACTATAACACTACCTATACCCCCATACCATGCCTAATAACTTCGAGTGAACATTATGTATCTACATCACCTAGCGGCGTCGCTTTAACATATAACGATAAAATTGAACAAACTAGTTTTCTCAGCTACTGAGGAAGCTGAACTGGATGCCTGAGATGAGTTCTATTTCGAAGCTTTTTGTCAGACGCGATGCTCCTGCAGTAGCTCATTTACCCAGCCATCTTCTTCTTCATCTTCTTCATCTTCATCTTCTTCTTCATCTTCTTCATCTTCTTCATCTTCTTCTTCTTCTTCTTCTTCTTCTTCTTCTTCTTCTTCTTCTTCTTCTTCTTCTTCGTAAGGCGGAGGTATATAACCGAACCGAACCGCGTGCCGCAAGGACCGAAAAGGGCCTCGTACTCGATTCGTCCTGCTTCTTTGTGCTCCAAGAAATTTGTGATTAACAAATCAAACATAAAATGCTTAGCCACCGACAAAAAGTCACCGCCTTTTTCTTTCTTTCTTTCTCTCTCTTTCTCTCTCTCTCTCTCTCTCTCTCTCTGCAAATAGAGATGTCCAATTATACACGGACTCGGTTTTTCCGGGTGAGGTGACGTCCTTTCATCTACGATTCGACTCGCTGCTATATACGAGACGTCCATATATACGATATAAGAATAAATATAAATATAAATATAAATATAAATATAAACTGATCCCTAATATTTTCAGACCTAATTCAATATTATTAAACAATCTTATACAGCTTCGTGTTCAAGATAGATCTATGGAAACTAAGAAGAATTGATTGTCGTTAGAGTACACTGGCTGCTTAGAATCAATAATCACATTAGATTTTCACTCCGAAATGTTCGCGTATTACTTATAAATCGTAAAAATTGTGTAGGTAAACTAAGTAAGAATCCTCGGATTAGATTCGAAAATTATCTACGTCCCTTGAGACGACGTTATTTCCCGAAGACTCTATTTCGTTTTTGTTTTCTCTCTCTCTCTCTCTCTTTCTCTCTTTTCATGTACTTGAAGTTGTCTGTTAATATATCTCTCGGTAGCATATTATAATATATAATTCAAAAGTTTTCTACGTGCGTTACAATTTATTAATAGGACTGAACCGAATTGGAATTGAGTCTCGTCGTAGAGTATATCCGACGACAATGCAGTGCACGGTGAAATTTTTTTAGTTTCATTTCATTTTGATTTTTATTTTTATTGCATGCCTGCCCCCCCCCCCCCCCCCCCCCCCCAAATCACCGCAGGTAGGTATAACAATAAGTGAGACCATAGCTTATAGCCAGGCACGTTCTCTTCAGCTGAGAGGTTTTACCAACCTCCGACGTGACAGCGTCGCTTTAACAACACTACAGTCTTATCTCATTGTTGTAGACGAATAGAATGAACAACGGTGTTAAATCGAGGAAACAAAAGCTTGCATGGATTAACTATCCGGAGGCAAGAAATTGCGAAACAATTATATCAAGTTCTTTACCTATTTGATGTTAAACAAACAAGCTACTTTCGTGTACCTACATCTGTTACGTTTATAGCTAAAATGTTCCAAACTGCGTAAGACGATAAGGAGCTGATACCGAGTGCAACAGGAACTTCCATAAACAAATTTTTAGTTAGAAGTTAATTTTTGGTTTTTTCTTTCTTCGTCCTATTGCAGTATAGCAGCTCCTAAGAATGTTAAACTTGATACACTCCTTACCTGTAGGTAGTAGTGGTAGGTATTACACGAAAATTCGACAGATTTATTAAACGATATAATTAATTCGAATCTGACCGAGTTAAGGACCACCATAGTGTATATGTATTCCCTCGAAAAGACGTTTAAAATTAAAAGATTATCAAGTAAAATTCATCTCCAATCTTGTTAATGATTCTTGCCACGTAGGTATGCCATGTCGTTCGCGTATAGCGGTTCTACTCCAGATAGCCAAAATAAGGCCTGCGACTATCTTAATGGAAATCTTAAATTACAAATTTTCGTCCGTGCATTGCAATAAGGCAGACTATACAACGATCACTCGTTGTATATACGTTGTTTGACATTTTATTCCAAGGCTTTTCTGGACTTTGATATATCGAAGATGGGTCTTTGACGCCCCTATTTTCACACGCCTAGAGATATTAGACGCTCATATGAGGCTGTATAATTGGTTCTTAATCCTGAGGGACAGATGCAGGCCTTGTGTCACGTCTCGGTGTAAGATATCCTAATAGAAATTCCAGATTGATCCTCTAAAAGCCCAATTCCTTTGTTCTCCACTTTTGCCGACAGAAATAAAAATCCGTATTAGTATGTATAACGATTGTGTCCTGCGTGAGGATCCAGAATTGGGCTTTAGGATCAGCGCTCACACTTTGGATTCTGATTAGCGTCTGCATACATCCGAATAAATGATCAAATTCTGATTAAAGAAAAATCTACTCGATGATCAACTTTAATTTCGTCCTGAAATTCAGTCGTCAATCAGTTCACGCGAAATGGTTAAGTAAAAATCGAGGAACTAGAGATCCAAACCAGAAACACCAAACCTCTCTGAATTCTGGGATCTAAGAAGTCCGAACCAGAATTTCAAAGGTCCAGTTTGCGCCTCGACCTTCTCAAAACTGCCATATAAGTCTGACTTTTATATGTGCAAATCAGAATGACATTCCATCCAGAATCAAATTCTCGAGCGTAAGAACAGGAGCAGAATTTTGATATTTGACTCGGAATCTCGTCGTCTCTCGTCTCTTCGGGGACATCACATCCTTCGATATCCATCGTTGACTATTCTGGGAAGAAGCTAAGCCACAAAAAGCCTCTTTCGAAACCGTGGCTCGAGTCCCTCGAGTACTTCGTAATTTGAAGCTTTCAGAACTCGGGCTCAAAAATAATACCTTACGAACCTGAATTATACTCAATGCGGCACTCAACGCGATAATAGCTTCACCAGGTGAGTTACGAACTCCATATATTACCGCGAATTGCTATTGCTATTGCTATTGCTAACACCGCAGCGTGTACAGAGGCCAGCAATAATATTTATACTCACCTATTTTTTTCTTAATTCCCTCCTCGACCTGCAGGATGCAAGGGGATCGAGAAAGTTAAGTAAGATGAAAAAGTAGGAGAGATTGCCCGTAGCGGTGGACCATTCTGAGTTGGGTTCCATGCTCGGGCGATTGGTCTAACAACTTGAGTGACCATAATAATCAGTTTTTGCTTTTATCGCTTTTAGATCGAGCGGCACTTTTTGTAAACAGTAAATCGTCGCGGGTTGTATAGTATTACGATTATTCTACACCGCGTACCTTCTGAACAATCTATGCAGTAAGAGCAAAGTGTCATTTACTCTACAGTCATTTAGAAAACTAAAGAACCGTATTCTGTGCCTTTTTTTATTCTGCTTCTCCTTTCCCCACAGTTTTTTTTATTTATTTTTTTTTCTTCTCCAACGTTATATCGAACCCCGTCAAAGCATTACGACTCCTCGTCTACGCTTGGGGGTCTAGGCCTGACCATTTTATCGCCGACTCCAATCTCCACACCAATTAGTGAAAGGGAGACTAAAGAAGAAGAGAAAAAAAAGGTTGGGTCGGGGTAAGTCGAGTTAATTTTTCGTATAATAAAACTATAGGATTTTTATTCCGACATCGGGAATCGTATCAGGATGGGGGCAAATTAATAATTGGCCAAAGACGTCGGGGTCGAGGCTCCGAGGAAAAAAAAAAAAGGGTTGAGATAGTTTTTCGGAAGGAGTACGTAAAGCACCCCAGAAAGTAGTGCGCGGGCGGCCATATCGCGAGCACTCATCTCCGAGGACCCGCGTGTCTCGAACGTCCATTAGCGAGGCTTGTAATTTGCCGCGCGCCGAATGTTAATGGACTCGACTGACTCCCTCGACTCCTCGATTCCTCTGGATCTCGGATATGCCAGTAGGTAGCTTTTCATCCCGTGTCAAGGCCTTCTCTACTCGCTATGCGCCCAGAATTGTGCTTGTCACGTCGATACGTCATCACTATATACCTGCACCATAAGGAAGATCCAAGAATTCCCTTTCAAATTACAAAAATCGTAAGGGAGCGAACGAAATCTCTCTCATCAAGCGGAAGCAAGTCCTCATCTACCTTCCACGTCGCATCATCAGCAGCAAAAACGATTTAGAAAAAGCGGCTATTGCGGATCCACGCGAATCACAAGTCTGCGGGTTATGGGCGTCGATCTGTGGCAACGCGGTAACCCAATACAGCGAATAGTGCGAGAAGGCTATCGAGGTGCGACCAAAGTGCGTATACATCGCGGGGGAAGCTTCCCACGTGGATTGAGTGACTGCGGGTTGAGGGGTCGAAGGGAGTCTGCGGCCGTGGACCACGTATGGGAGGATCTCATATGGGGGAGGATAAAGCGTTGTTGTTTGCGAAGGTGTCCAGTTACGGCAAAGATCATTAGCCGAGACGAATTACCCCCGTGCAGATTAGGGCAAGAGATTATAGCAAACAACAAATTGGACCAAAAGTTCGAAAAGCGGGATGATTTTAAAAATCCAAGTACAATTCAATCGAATTTTTGTCTCTCGATAATTACATTATCGACGTCGAACTTGCATATACCCTATAATAACGTAACCAAATACCGGGTTTACTTTGCCAGACGAATGATCTCGCGCTATGCGACGACGACCGGACGAACAGGCAGCTATACGAAAAAATTCTTAGCATGGCCTGTGCAGTCAGCTCGGTACCTCAGCGGGCTGCGGCTTTGAAACGTGACACTCTAGTGGTAGCGCGTAACCTGGGTAGACGGCCAAGAGCGTATTTTATATACACGCGTGCGTGCGTGCGTGCGTGCGTGCGTACAGCATGTGAGTTTTCCTTCCTCTGGGTTAAAAGTCATGCGCAGTACTGAAGAAAATCATTTTACATTATAGGTATAACGCGAGGCTAAAGTGATTGATATCGACTCGGACAGGAAGACCAGAATAATTTATCAGTATAGAAGGCAGTGATCCGTCTATCCGTGATATTTGGTTACTTTGCGTCGAATTGGAAGGATCCGCTCAAACGGAAGTGGATCCTATGTACCTACACATACCGAGAAAACTCACGTGGTGGAAAACGATGAATCGATTTCCCAAACGGCCGGTTATCGGTTATAATCGGAGGGAATTTTTTTTTTTTTTTTTTTTTCTACTCCAAAAATTATGAGTCATTAAACGTATTGAGACGTATTGAATGTATTTAAAATATGATTAAATTGAACGAACGGTGCCGCGCCGCGCCGCGCCGTACGTAAGACGGCAATAAGAAATTCTATACATGGACGATATAATTATTCGATTTTTTTTTATTTCGTTTTCTTTTTTACCCCGAGCTGGTTTTATGAGCAATTATGTTACGGTAATAATCGGCCCTTGTCTTTCACCCAGTCTGGACTCTGCCGGACGTATCACGGCTTGGCTTGGCTTGGCTTGGCTTTTGACCGTTTAGTCTCTTTCCAGACAAAAAGTAATCGACGACACTGACGCGTTTACTTCAATTAGGTGTATAAGATCGTCTAAACGTGTTCTATATTGTGCCGAGACAATCCCGCGCTAAATTTGTACATGAAAAGTTACTTTACTGTTTTTCTTTTTTAAGAAAATCTAAAAATAACATCATATAAGACGAAGAAGATCAACGAACGCGTATAGGTTCATTCATGGCCCTAAATATCGAGCGAGACTACTCGTGGGCTCTGCAGCCCGACGGAAATGTCATTGTCACGCGGAAGAGGATAAAAAGGGGTCTCATTTTTCCGTGATAAAAACAGGAGTAAGAAAGAAAAGAAGAAAAAAAATTAAAAAAATAACCGTAACCGACTGCGCATATGTGGCCATCGCTATGCACGAACCACTCGGTGGCAGAAACTGTCACCGACATGACCTTTGCCACTAGGTTTAATCCTTTTTTCTCTATGTGCAGTCAGTTTTTCATGTTCTTCTTGTTCTTTTTTTTTCCTTTTTTTTTTTTTTGTTCACACACCCATTTATATAGTATTTTCCTCTTATGTCGTTATGTATGACGTATTGGTACAACGAGTCGGACAAGTAGAAAGAAAACACAAGTATTCTTGTGTATGCATGAGTTTAAGTGCCGAAAGATTTTGGTAAAATAAAAAAGACAAACGTCTTCATCACCGATCATCATAATGTAATACTACGTCAAGTTCTTCACCAGCGATTTGACCGGATCGCAAACAATAATTATAACTACCTCATCCCCCACGTTCTGCAGGATTTCAGGTACGAGCATCGATGATCGATGATAGATGATCAAAGACCAATTAAATATCCTAAAGCCAAGTTCATCTGTCACGCGTTACAATACACCAGAAGGCGTAATAAGAAACATCATATGTACCATATGCGATATGCGACCAGATAAACTCTATCATCTATACATTCACCTTTGATCCTTGCGCGGTTTAGGTACGATTTGTAACAATGATTTCGCAAATACCATAAAATAGGTAATAAAAAAATATGAAAACGATGGATCTGATTTCATTGATGAAGTGTACCGTAAATTTTGTCGTATTAGAACTTTAGTCAAAAAGATTTGAGTCATTTTTAAAAAGCAGATAATTTCGGATTCGCGAATGAAAATTTGTACATAATATTTTCATTTTTAATGATTGAAAAGAGATTTGGGCGACGCCTGCTCGATGCACCGAGTTTCAATATTGTGGATGATAGTATATCACTATAGCGATGAGGTTGCGTGAGTTGAGTGTAAAGATAATAAACAATTTGTACAGATTTCATTAGCTTATAAATTGCCCACCCCTTCTTCGCCGTGCAGCAGTCATAAGAAATATTGAAATAATAAACCATTCGCCAGCTCGTGTGAACCCTTTACTCATCTCTTCTTCTTCTTTATCTCTGGTTCACTCTCCCACGCGTCGTACGCGTGACGTGGGAGTCAAAGGGCATATAAATGTGCCTAAGAATGCGCTTGACGTTCTTATAAACTGAACGTAAAAAGATATCGCATTTACCCCGCATCTATCCCACTTTTTTTTTTCACCCCGTTCATTCCTCGCCTATCCTCTTCACCGTCTTCCTCCCTTCATATCGTTCATACAAGACACGCGCGTGAGTACTACATACATACATGCATGACGTACACCTAGGAAAAACTAAGTTTGTTGATTCAACATCCCTAACAAGCTTCGCCACTTTCGGACCACTAAGAAACGTACGTGGCAATTTCCACAAATCAGACTCGCGAGATTTTATGACTTTGAAGATATCCACGCAACTCTTGCATTCTGCAGATCATATATCATATGGTGAACATTTTCTTTTCTTAAAATTGAACATTTCCGTTCTGTGAATTCTTGAATTGTTTTTTTTCATCAATTTTTATTACCAAAGTTTTGAAATTTAGAAACTTTGATGGTGTTCACGTGTATGTACCTATATCATGAATTTTTTTTTTAGAGAAAATGAAAGCCCCTCTTCTCTTCTTCGACACTGATATTGTGAGAATTTTTTGTTGTCGAAATTAACGGAGGTGATAAAACGATAAAAGGCTATAATATATCAAGGAGCAGGTACCTCGCGAGGTACGAGTCTGTTTAATTTTTAATACCGACTATGGGTGACCTTGACGAGCCCAGAGGCCCTTAGGATCACGCAGCTGCCGAGTTGGTAATTATTACCACGGTATCTCATCTCTTGAGGCCTTATCCTGCTCCAGGCCACGAAGGCTTGATTCAGGACCACCAAGTTCTGGCTTTAGTAACGCCCCAAAATAGCGCGGGTAACAAACCACTTATCGAAGTTTAGGACCGACGCAAATTCCACTATGTCTCCTCCGTCCGTTAACTCGTTCAGCATACTGCTAACCTATGATGCACTGGAAGCGAAACGATACGAACGTATGAGAAGATCCGGCGAAGCGATGATCACCGCCAATTATACCGCGTATACCTAAAATTGGTCGTTTCATTTCCTTCCTATGAAATGTATACCTAAAAGTGTGCAGAACGTCGACCCGGTTCTCGTCAATGGCTTTATAGACTCCGTCGACGAGCTGACTGCACCTTGTATTCTAGTGGCAATCAAAGCGGTGAATACCGACTCCCCTGACCTCACGAGTACCATATGTCAATTAGCTTAACTCTGGCTATCGCCACTACTTGACAGTCTTGACGCCATAGGAGAACGCATGAAGAGACTGCAGAGTATGCGGTTGGTTTCATTGTAAATTGAATATTGAATGTGTGGAAGAATTCTTCTGGATCGATGGCGACGTGATCTTAGGTGGAATTAAATTGGTGTGAGAAATGAGAGGCGAAAGAAGAAGAAGAAGATGCTGACTTATGGCCGCGACTCGAGGACCTCGAGGACAGCTCGAGGAAATAGAAGATGAAGAAATACTTGAACTACCATTAGCCGGTAGCCGGTGATTGGTTCTTTGGTAAGATGACACTGTTGTCCACTAATCTTCTTCTGTCCTTCCACTCGCGGAGAAAAGGGATTGTGTTGCTTTGTCTCTGCGGTTTAAGCGCTCTGAAACCATATCTCGCCGAAAGGTCCCTAAGACTCTTCTCTTCTGTTCTGTTCTGTTCTGTTCTGTTCTGTTCTGTTCTGTTCTGTTCTGTTCTGTTCTGTTCTCTTCTCTTCTCTTCTCTACCGTTCTTCTCTCCTCTTCGAGCAGCAGGTAATTACCGACTGTGCGGTTTTTGCGAGACCCGGCAATCTCACTTGATGTCTGTCTGCTTTCCGATATAGCGAATAAGAATAAGAGACTCGAGAGACTAGAGCCGGGTCGTTTATTATATATCTACCGAAGTTACGCCCTGCGTCTATCATTCTCTTCGCAAGATGATGATAAAGTCCTAGAAGTATTACATCCTGGAGCAAGTCCTACCTATACCTCCATAATACATGTATAAGCGCGGAGAGAGACATCTTGAAAAAGCGTGAAATCAAAACTTTACCATTTGATTGCTTCGACAGCGCATCATCTCGCTCTTTCACACTTCGAGAACTCCGAGTGTGAGTTTAATATTTTTGATTGGAACGATGACGTCAGCAGTCTTAACCCTTTCTCGCTCATTGTCGTACGTGCGTGCGTGCATGCGTATATCTGTCCATTATCTGTTTTCTCTTTACCATACCATACCTATCTATGAAATTGAGTCTTAGAGATCAGGAATGCGAATGTCTGATCGAAGCAATGGAATTACTACTTCCTGAAAACGGATGTAGGATAACTCTGACTTCATTACGTGGAAGTCAGCATGTCATTAGATGCGTAATCCTGCCCTCAAGTTCTGGTTCGGGGCTCGTATAAGTCTTTATAATTATAGTTTCGAATTATAAGTTCCTATGATTATTACGGGGGCGGTTTAACTATCGTCGCTATTGTCAAGATCGTGATATGAAAGAAAAGAGGTAAGGTAGGTAGGTATATATGTATAGGTATAGTACTGAAGCGCACTGAGATTTATTTATTTATTTTAAACAAACCGCAGACCCAAACCGTTTATTAAATTTAGATTAAACTTCCAGTACCTATAATACCTTGTAACTGTGGGAAAACTTGATTCTTGTGAAATTATTCGATTACGGTTACGTTATATATAATAATATGTGTCTTTCGATTTGATATTTATCATAGAAATTTTTGTCGGTTGTAACAATTTATGGGAAAAATTGAATGCCTGATGCAGTAAAAGGGATCGAGCTGCAGTGTCGGATAATCAAAGAAGCGCTGGCATGGGTGGACGTTTTTATTGAACATTTCGTTTCAACGCGAGGCTATGAAACACCGGGATTTATAGTATGTTCAGTTCTCCTAATCCAAGAATTATTTAAAACAGTTACCACACTTCCCATATGAAACGGCAACGATCATCGTTACTCCTGTCGCCACTCTACATATTATAATAGTGCTGTGAAGGTATAGACTGAAGGTCCACGATCGCGTCGTTGACCAGAGAGCGTGGCTGATTGAGAGTGAGAGGTCAACCATCTTCCTCCCAATCCTCGGAGTAACATTTTCATTAAATTTTACACCGTAAACGTGCCGCGTGACCAGAAGCGAGCAAGAAATAAGTCGAAGGGACGAGCTAGAGATGGGAGAGAGAGAGGCAGGGATATCAATTAGATACGGTCCACGGAATCTAGTGTTTGGAATCAACGAGATATATACAATATGAAATCCATTCCGAAAAACCTGATTTTTAAAAACAATTTAAACTTCCTACTGCACGGTCGGTCGTTCGAATAATTGAAAGGATCGGACCGGAATTAGGTAGGGGGAAATTTATGCTTCGGGGTGTATACCAGCCCTGGACATTCGTTATTTAGGTAGCAACAGAGTCGATTCGATGATAAAAGGGGCCCGAAGGATTGGGCTAATCAGAAACGTGAATATATCTGGGAAAAGTCAGGTTTTACAATTTGAAAGAATTTTTTTTCACCTTTCTTTTCCTTCTCCTCAAGTTGAAAGATGAATTCGGCTGATTTATAACCACTATCCTCATTCTCCAATTCGAGTTTAAATCCGCGACGGTAAGGGTCAGACGTTCGTTGAGTTTGCATGGAGTAAAACGAATATGTCGATCAATATCGTAAGTGTAAATGAGAGCTGCAGGCTATGCACGAAATGTAAAAATAATTAGCATCCTGCGCGACCGGAGATATAATTAAAACTGAAAACCATGTTCAGCAGAAAAACTAATTACATAATCGAACGGCGGTATTTAAAGCAGATTTATTGCAAAGATTGAATGATCAGCTGTCATTATCTGATAAATACATCGACCTGCATCACGCATACGGTGCTCATTATATAGCGTTCATATTTCCGAGGCATAATTTTCCACTGGATTGATAATTAACCATCGTAGTTTGATTCTAGGCCTTAATGTGTCCGATACGAACGATTTCCTCCTCCTCTTCTTCTTCTTCTTCTTCTTCTTCTTCTTTAATTAACGACTAAAAATCAGTTTCGTTCTGCTAAACGGTTCCATTAGTTTATTAGTCGTAGTACTTAAATATGATTGATATAAATAAGTGGCGTCTGATTTCCGCAGCCGACAGTACGCTATAAATCTTTGTGAAATTCCTTTATATGTATAAATTTCACACAAAAGACGTATTAGCACATTTTTTGTATAAATAAAAAGTCGAGGGCCAAAAAAATATCGCGGAGATTGAAGACCATGCGACGTTTGACTAACGAGTTTTTAATTAACACTTTAGAATCTTAGCCTCCCATTCTTGTAACTCTTACAATTAGTCCGGAACTCCATAACATGTCGCCAGGTTAGACATACGTTTAAAAACGAATAATCAGTGTGAAACTCACTCTCTCTCTCTCTCTCTCTCTCTCTCTCTCTTTCTCTCAAAGAAAGAAGAGGAAAAGAAAAGCAAAACTCTATGTTTTAAACGTCCTTTTTAAGATTTGTGCAGTTTTTATAAAGCGGCCTTGCAAATCACCTTGGCTTTACCGTACCATGGTTGAATCGACTTTCTGATCTGTCAAATTGAATTATTGCACCGGCTATAGCTATAGCTTTATTTTATACTCGTCATTCGACATATATGTTATATCGACGAGATGAAACCAGGTCTTTACTCGACTCACCTGTGACACACATTCAAAATCCATTAACCAACCAAAGCTGTCAATAATTCTCGTTTCATTATTTTTATGCTTAATTTTTGGTATTCCACGAAGAAGCATAAGCTCGAACCTATAATGAATTCTAAATTCTTTCACTTCAAATTAGAAAAAAAAAACTAATACAACTCTGGCTTTTAGGTGAAAATGAAAATTTCATTAGGTGCACGATATGATCCGACCCTGAGATTCTGGTTTGGTGCTCGTAAGTCTACCAGTGCGAAACTGTACGATAAAACGCGAATTTCTATTCAGACTCTGCAGTCTGTGTTATACAGAGTTGGCGTGTTATACCACATGATACACGTACTTTATCGACGACAAGTATAGCTAATGGTTTCGCATCTTTTTATCCCTCTTTCCTGGTACCTTCATGAGTCAGCCTACATAAGGCTGTCCTCTAGCTCCGGCTCAACTCACATGCAACTTTTTGCCAAGACTGCACGAGTCTCGGTCTCGGACCGTAGAGTCGTCGCGACGCCTGACTTTACCTGTCGCGAAATACCAGCGAGATGTATACCTGCGACCTGCACAGGCATCGATATTTATATCTAATGTACATATTATCATATTATGTTGTATTATATACGCGTGAAGCGACAAGATTTACAGATTTTCCTCCTATTTCTCATTTTTTTTTCTTCTTCTCATTTCTTCGAGTCTTTTTCTCCTATCGACGTTTCTCCTGCCACGTAGGCGTAGTGTCAAACTCGATTAAGCTTTCATGTGCGCATAAAATTCGTCAGACGTTCGCGTACGTTAAGAAGGTGACGTGACCTGCTTGTATAGTTGCGTTGTGACGCTATTAAACTGACAGACATATCTACCCGCGTATCTTCCGGCTCGGATCAATCCAGACGTTAGCGACGTCCGGACCACACCGAAGTGAACAAACGCAACCGCAAGGTAATCTCGATTTCTTAGTTCTTTTTTATTTTCTGTTTATTTTCTGTTTTTTTTTTTTTTTTGTCGATCCTTTTTCTTCCCGTTCGAACCACAGCGCGAGCCAATTATCTAACCGCCGAAATATTCCCGCGATGTCATAGGCATAAGAATGGGATATTTCTAAGGTGGCGAAAAAAAAAAAAAAACCATCTGGACTAACGCGTACGAAGTAGATGATGAAAAGATCGAAGAGGCGACGAGGCTGTACCTAAGTACGGATGGAGGTAAAGACAAAAATGATATCCTTACCCCCCTAGTATGAAATCCTCGATCATAACGTATCACGTTACGAATAATAAGTATAACCGGATTGTAGGGATTGAAACGGACTCATCCGAGCACGCCTTGTGTCTCTGCAGCGATCTCGTATATGTACATACATACCTGCCAGGTTGCGTGCTGCAGCCATTTTGTTTACAGTTTCGTATCAAATTACTAGGTTCAAGATTTTATCCGATACTCTTTTCCTCCTTTGATCATCTGCAGCAGCTTGCGGCCGATAATAATTGCGCTAGTGTATACGATTTTATTCCGCTCAAGCTCGAGCGATCGAGAATCTTATAGATCTCAGGGAATTTCTATATCGGTGACAGATGGAAATATATTTATCGAAGAACTAATGGATATCCGATCAGCCGTAGGTAGGTACTACGTGCAAAAAGAGAACGAAATAAATCTCAGTCAGGCGACCTAATCCTGTTTAATTAATCACGTGCGACTGCAGTGCAGGTAGTCGCTCGTTTTTATCATACAGGTACCTCGGAATAAAAGACATAAGTAACTCGCTGGCCGATTGCCCGAGTCGATGTCTGTCGCCTTGTGCTAACTGCAGAGTTGGTGAAACAGCGTCGACACGACTTACACGTATTCAAACAAACTAGTTGGCAAGTATAATGTAAACACAAAGCCAGCTGCTGCTGCTGCTGTTGCTTTGATCGTTCGTGTGTGACTGGAATATGAGGATCCGTCAATGTCGGGATCGAGTTGTTTGCTTATTTGGTCAGTTTTTCAAAGACGATAAGTTTGGATAGGCGCAAGTGTTTCTTATCCTCGACTCTTTCACACCCACATTGTACGAACAAAAAGAAAGAAGAAAAAATATTCACTCCGTTTCTCGTCAGTTCTATAAGGACTAGTCAATCCTGATGTACGAAGAAAGTCCTAATCCCTTAATTAAATCCTTAGCCATGTATATGGGTATATATAGATTAAAATTATTCGGTTGAAGTTGGAACCGCGTCGACGTAATATACATTATACCGTAACTAATCCTGCGACGTCGAGTAGGCACTCTGACACGCACTGGTTAGTCAGGTGCGGAAATATTGCTCATTACGCTAAGCAGCCAGCTCCTATACATTCGTCTCGACACTTGACTCGGCTAGGCTGTTGGCGCACGCTTATCGTTAGTGCATATGTGTATCGTGCAGGTAGCTATAACGACGCGACGTATTCCTGCACCGAGTCGGAAATGTGATTATTATTAGCCTCTCTGCGTCCTGATACATATTTTTCAAATCCTACTTATAAGATGTGAAAAATAATTCTGCGATAAAGTGGAAAAGATGATCAATTTTATTTCAGACTTGGAATTCATGCATCCATCAATCAGTCGACAAGACGATTTATCAAAGATCGAGGAGCTGCAGATCCGGACCACCTGGGACTTGGAGGTCCAAGCTAGAGTTTCAAGAGTCTATAGTTAGAATTTCTATGCGACTCTGGTGAATGAGATAACGAGAAGAAACTGTTCAGAGTTAATAATCGTGACTTGACTCGACTTGAGTTAAGAAGAAAGAAAAAGTGCTGATCAGAAGTGGAGGAAAATCGAGTACCTAACGGGATGGAAAAAATGAGCGTGGGGAAAAACCAAGTTGGCTAAGTAAGTGTATAGGTACATTGAAATGTAAGTCACGTCGTCGCGGTAATACCGAAAACGTCGAATCCCGATATACAGAAAACCGGAATGTTAAAAAGGAAATATGTTAGAGACGGAGAGATGTTAAGCCTCGGTGACTGTATACCTGCAATGATCGCAAGATGCCACCGAATTAATTGAATTCGAAGTTAATGAATCACCGGTCTTGAGGCAGCCGCCGCCGTGCCGCACACTTGCTGGTTTCCTTATACTTTAATTACTTCGTAAATGTCCTTCTGCCTGCCGTATGTATGTACATCGATAATAAATTCAGAAGAGAGTCTTTCTCTTCATATCTCGCACGTGATTTCTTCATGGCTGCATCACCTTTGTTACCTCGGTCCCATTGCACACATATGATTTATTTTTTCTTTTTCATTTAGCCTATGGCTGCACGCAGCTACCCGTATAGCACACATCATGACCAGATCCATGGCACTGTGTTTATCCACATATGCATAAGCAAACTGAAAGAATTTTTCTTCTTTTTATCATCCTACTTCTGCTGCCTCTTCCTCTTCCTCTTCTTCTTCTTCTTCTTCTTCCACGTTCTCAAACATATCAATGATCCCCAACATCATCCGAAAACCAAGCAAATATGGACAGAGCACTTGACGCTAGAAATTCATAGACACCATACTTATACTCGCGTCATACGCGAGTAGGATTCTAGGTCTCACGTCTTTCAGATCGCGGGCGCCAAGAGGAATTCTCGAAGCACTTAAACCAAGGGTACACAGTTTTCGGTACACGTTTTCAAACCCTTATCGTTATAGAATAGGTGTATAGATCACGTGCCCTTTCTCCATCTCGATATCGCTTTCTAAACTTCATCGGAACGGTCAAGAAATAATGGCAAGGATCAGTATGGGAAGGAAGCACGGATCGCCGCGAAGTAAGAAACGCGTTTTCCTCCAACTATATGAGCTTAGAGCGGCGTATATATATAATGGTTAACAAACAAGAAGGGTACGTGACCTGACTCCCTACGGACAGATATATATCGGCGAGGATCGGTCACGGGGTCCAGCCCAGCATCGCGACACCATCTTCTCATGGGGTTTGTACGCTAGATGACTTAGTAAACACGCCACCGCTTACCACTATGTGTCTCTACGGCTACTTAAGACGTCCATCTCCACATGACACACACATGTGCCAGGACTGGGGTTAATTCCTCTCGAACTGCTGTAGATTATCCATAGGAAGCATGTAGGAAAGTTTGTTCGTTTTTTTCTGTTTAATACCTAATTCATGTCTTTTATGAAGTCGATTGTCTTTATCGAATCGTTCTCAACCCATGGAAGTTTCTCTGTGAAACTTTCACCCACGGTGCTAGTATAATCGACGACTGCTGTATAGAAGCCTGGCGTGTAGAACTTGGAGTTTTGTGGATATATGCAATGAAAGAGCGAGGTTACGTTATCGCCGAGATTTCCTGAGCAGTCATGCGTTAACATTTACTCCTTGGAATAGATTTCTCCGGTACGTGTGATAATCGGTAAAAATCGGTATCAACGAGCGGATCAGATCCCAGCTAAACTATAAGATTAAAACGTTAAGTATTACACCTACTGTGCTTTCCATCATCATCATCATCATCATCATCACTGATATTCCTATTATTATTTCATCCGGGGGTTGAAATGCCTAATTAGGGTGTGTCGTCGTGTTCTCTGTAACCAGAGACACATTAGGATTCAGCTTGGTCCTGGGTTCAGAAAAACACCGGCTTCTGTATTATATATGGTTCTTGAAATGAGGTTTTCGGAGTTTTTCGGTACGGTGGATGCAGGCAAGAAACATTCGTTGCGCATCGTTAGGGTCCATTCTTCATTTTGTCTCCATCTTTTTATTGCGAGAAATAAAGAGACGGGAGAGACGGACACTCGGCGTGTTCAGGTATATTGAGGACATGCAATAGGGGCACAATATCTACCTTATAGGTATACCTTACCTTACCTTACCTTACCTTATACCTTAGGTGGCGCCGATTCAGCCAATTAACCAAGGGTGTGTTAATTGCGTTATTACCTACCTCGGATAAAGGAAGCTGTATAACGAACCCATGCATATTATGCCCTGACCCTCGGATATATGAATAGTAATGAGTATAACTAACAAGCAATTATAAAACTCATAACAATTCGATCCACCGTTACGTAGGCAACCTTCGGCTATTAAAATCTATAGAATTCCTGAACGTCGGCGCGTCAACGTGGTATGGTTGACGGACAGAAAAAGGCCAGAAAGACCGTTGACACGGTATAGGCAGATGAAGAAACGGGTTCATTTCGACGGTGCTGAAGGTAAATTTGAATACAAGTCTGCAGGTTCGAAAATAGCTGATTGAACCATTGGAGCGCAGATTCCTTATCATTATATAGTAGAGTTCGGTGGAACGAATTTCCGCTTTCGAAATATCATCCGCGCAAGGCTAGGCAATTACCGAATAAGAACAACGCTTTTTGTAAAGACAACTTTCTAAATCCCAGTGTTGTTAATTAGACAAATGTTGTTCCTCTCGTGTTTCACACCTTACAAGCATCAATTCGGTTAAGAATTTATGAATTCCACTCGAAACGTTGTGCCCAGCTCGTACGGATTAAAAGGTATAATAAGTAACGATTGAGTCATCGGAATTGAGTTTTATCGGAGATGATCAGGCGCCGGTTTTATAATCACGTGACACACGTACATTTTGGTAATGGGAAAAAATCATCGAGTTTCAATTTCTCAATAGCTTTATGGCTGTGGCGCGGGGACACTTCTGTAGGTAACATCTCAAGCGCGAGTATATAGGTATACACCTACCATATACGTATATACGCGCGTCTCTTAAAGATTGTACATTTTTTTAAACGACCAAGTTGAATTAGAGAAAGTCGATATATGTTGTTCCCGATCGATTGTCGTTAACTTTGATTTCCACGAGTGAGTGCAGGAACGATCCTGCGGATGAGAATATTAAAGAGAAGAGGAGAAGAGGAGAAGAGGAGAACTCAGCCCGCAAGATAAATCTCCGGCATTTCCGTTCTGAAACAACCGCGTAGGTATCATTGTTTCATCTTTCCATCGGCGTAAAGGTATATCATTACAATAATGGTCCACAAAATAACATACATGGGCCCTGCGCCGCTTTCAATACTTCAATGGGACTCTGCCAGCCGCGATCAACTCTAATAGCGATAATGGTTGGCAATGGCTCGTGACCGCAGAAATGGAAAATACAAATCGAAAGTCGTTTTGACCGATCACCGCCCTCTTATGAAGCCACAAATTCGATCTGAGCATTCGATTCGCTTCTATTAAAATTGGTAACAGCAACAAAAATTCTTAACATCATTTTTGTTTTTGTTCTTGTTTTTTTTTTTTTTCACGTTGTGTCGGTACGTACTTGACTACATCTAATTATCCAAGGCCCAAGTCCTGCTTAATCGGATTGCATATTCGAACCCATCGAATCTTTGGGATCTGTGAGGCTGCGAGCTTCGAACTGGTCAGAATTTTTCCTACCAAATAGGTTGAAATGGACATAGGGATGAAGAATATCGGTTAGTCCAGTCACGATCCTTCAGTAGAGTAGCTATGCCGAGTTTCGTGCAACCTTTCGATCAGTGCTGATAGGAAACTGCACTGTGCTCAAAGTTACATGCGAGGCGCCAAGCGCCGAGCACACCTGTTGCGCTGGTGCGCCGCGGTACACGCGCGACTGTATTCTGCCCCGAGACATATACCGAGAGTTTTCAATGAAACTGGCGACCCCTTGCCTGCGGCGAAACCAATACAGACACGTGCCGCGTGCGCACGTCACCAGTTTCACCGAAAACTCTCGGTATATCGTATAATCCGTACAAGTTTTATTAGTCCCTCTTTCGCGAACAGAAGTTTGCTTTAATTATTTTAATAAAATGAGAATACCAGGAACAGGTAGATAGTCTTTGGAATAAGGAGAAGTTGAAAATGAGTATATATTTCTTCTGTTATTTTTTTCTTTACGGAAAGTGCAGGCCAGGGATACCTACCTACCTACCTACCTAACAGGGTGTAGACCCGAGTGCTACAGCTAACCGAAAGTTTTGAACCATAGCAAAGAGCCACTTATTCGGATATGCCGGTCGAAAACTCCATTTAGTATAACCTGTAGTTAAAATTGTTCGAAAAAGATCTTGAGTTAGTCTGACAAGCCGCGTACGGCACGCGATTGAATTTTTAGGGAAAGAAGTGGATAGGTATTCCTTGTATATGCGTTGCGCTGCGCTGCGCTGCGCTGCGCTGCGCTGCGCTGCGCTGCGCTGCGCTGCGCTGCGCTGCGCTGCGCTGCGCTGCGCTGCGCTGCGCTGCGCTGCGCTGCGCTGCGCTGCGCTGCGCTGCGTTGCGATGCGATACGAATACCCGAACCTCCTAGATTATAAAATCCTAGAGAATTGGTCTTGGAATGATTACGCCTTTTCCAAAAGGCAATTATACGTAAAGAATCGAAAGAAAGGAGAAAAACAAGACGAAAGGAACGAGCACTGTCGAACATTAGTACGTTAAGCTATGCACCTAGTTATACCCGGAGTGGAATGTTTACTCGAAGTGCATTTGTGGGTCGGCTGGTCTTCTCTTTCCTCTTTTTCTCTCTCTCTCTCCCTATACCTATCTTGGTCTCAGGCTGGTTTGGGTTCTCCAGCTCTAATCTCGACAGGTCTTACAAGAGGGATGGTCGGACACGGGTGAAAGGGAGACGGGTTTGGTCAGGGCGAATTTCCACCTTGAATATATAATTCGAGTGCTTTTTCGTTTTTTTTTTTCTTTCCTTTTTCATCTTATTCTGCTGGTCGTATTAGTGAATCCTAGCTAGTATTCACCTCGAAATACTTCAACGATGATGGCTTTCCAACGGTTAATCACAGCGTCTTTCATCTCTCTGCTGCATTCGGCTCTTCTGGTTTCATCGATTCCTTGATTTTTCGATCGGTCGTTTGGTCGGATGAAAGCGACGGCAATAGAAATAAACATGAGCTTTTGGTGGGGACCGGGCCTCTTTCAAATGTTAATTTTTCTTTCTGCATCGCGGCTGATCGCGTGGGCTCTCTACAGCTCTTAGTGAGTTGCGGTATACTGCAGTACCTACCTCGGGTTGAATCTACGCTCGTAAACTCTTAGTTTTATTTTATTCGTCCGCCGGTTATCGGCTCTTATTGCTTCACCCACGGTCCCACTATCCCAGTCGACGGTATAATTGTCGAAAGCACATACGATGTTGGCTGTATATGTCTAGCTGTTCAAATTGAGAATAATCCAATTTTCGTTGCAGATATGATATTAATAGTCAAAATTTCGATTTTCATAGTCTGAAAACTTCAATATGTACGCATTAGAGGTATGAAAAAAGAGACATAAGTAGACGTTAGAAAAGTGATAGAGATAGTCACGGCGGAGTGTCTCGCTTAACTTTCAATTACCTACCAACTCTATCGAGTAATTGCAGTTCCGTCGTTAATGCGAAACGGTACTAGTAAGTACCCGCATTAAATCAGTGATACAAACGAACTCGTGTAGGTGTATACGTACATGTACGAAGATATTTAACTTGAGGGGTTGTGCAGCAGCGCTCAGGCACAAGGAAGTTATACTTACTCCGAGTAGTACTAGTGTAGAATCGTAAATACATAATCTGAAGTTTGCGCGCAGGCTATTAATTATAACGATCATACAAACAAGCGCAAAGAACTTGTTACTATTACCACATACGTAGAACATGTACGAGGGATAATTTTTCAAACTTTATAACACATGCATGAATGACCGCATGCGTGGTCAGCATTGTGTCAATGATTTGGCAGAAAAATTTCAATACAAACTGCACGACCATTTTTCGAACTGAATTTTCTTCAACTGCAGCCATATGAAAGTCACGTATATGGGATAGCGAGGCGAGTCAAGTCCCGGCTGCACAAATGAGTCCTAGGTACATATTACACGCTAGTAGAACCACACCTTGCGTGCATGCGATAGATGAGAGAGAGAGAGAGAGAAAAAAAAAGAAAAAAAAGTAGCTGCTTTCGTATATTATAAGATAGAGAATCGTGACGTATAAACTCGTGGGAGATTTCTATGTGTGTACCTAATGGTGTTTAGAATAAAAAAATCCAACTATATATAGGTATTATATAATATGACTAGCGATAGAGGCTGTTTTCGTTAAACTTTTAATAGACACGGTCTATTTATCGCTATGCGGGTTTTCATCGATCCCTATAGGTACACAGCTGTTGCAGCTGATGGGGGACGTCGAGGTATGTCGAATCTCTAATCACTGTGACAAAATGCATCTCGCGTAATGATCTTATACACGTAGATGCTGCGTGTAGTCTGAAAATAGTTGAATCTCCTTCTATATGTGTATACAACCGCGATATACGACTTTGGTATAGATAAAATGGTAACTCATGGGTATGTAGGTATACATGTATCATAGCTATAGAGTGAGTGACTCGTTGAAACGTAAATTAAGGCCATGATACCATACCCGCTCCCTGATATAGGTATACAATACATGTATGCATATAATGCAGCTTTCCTAACGCCTGTTATGTTATCCTTGTACACGCAATGTACGAATTTTTATATACGAGTTCATCTGTTTCGGCTACTATACTATCAACTTTATTAAATATGCTTGAACCACGATAATAATTTATCAATGAAGATTATTATCGCTTGTTTTTTTCATGAAAAACAATTAGAATTTCGAAATTTCCTGATAAATTCGTAGAAATTAGATGTATGCACAGAAGTAAAATTTTCTACCAGGAGCGAAACAACCATTTTACTATATATATGAATAAACATACTGTGTGTATTATACGCGCAAGTAATCAGCACCGAAGTGTGAAATGCAAGGTTGAAAGCCTTTGACGCATCAGGATAACAAGACGGCGAGTAAATGCAGCACACATTCGCGCGGGAAAGTGCGAATTCGTATGTAAATAATAGAATAGTAGGAAGAGGTAGTTCGAGCTGTAGGTACAACGCATCGTAGCAATGAATAGGTAGAGTGTATTTTTTGTTTTTTGTTTTTCAATCAAATTGAAGAAAAATGTTGGTATAGTATACGTTATATTATAAAATGATAAACGACGTCGTCTTTATTACATAGTTGGTTTTGGATTGAAGATTATAGTGGATTCCTGGCCCACATGCCTGCTGAAGGTTTGTTTATTAGTGGATAACATGGCTAATTGCGAGGTGTTAGTTCTTACGAGAAATCTAAATGCGAACGGGGAACCAGGAGTCGGTAGGGGGTCGCGACCGCTGAGCTAGAGTATTGATGCCGGTCAGTGACGAACGGCTGGGCGATTATTAGAGCAGCATGTTGGCGCGAGCGACGCGACGCGATGCGACGCGACGCAACGCATCGCGACGCGACGCAACGCATCGCGACGCGGGCGGAGCAAGTGGTGGAAGCTACTCTTTGCGCGGCAGGACATGGGGATTGGGGCGGCGAGATATACAGAGAGAGAGATAAAAAAAAATAGAGAGAGATAAAAAAAAATAGAGAGAGCGAAAGAGAAAGAGAAAGAGAGAGAGAGAGAGAGAAGAGAGAGTAGAGAAAAGAGAGAAGAGAGAAGCGCGGAGGGGCGCGCGTCGGAAACGGGAGGAGGGAAAGAGGAAGAGGGGGAGGAACAGCGCATGCGCAACGGGCGTGGGAACGTCGCGCGCTCAGACAATCTCGGGCCGGACATGCGCGCGGCCGAACTTTACCGAGTCGAGACGATTGTGCACGACACAAGTGCCGCAGGGCATCGTATATCAGCGGTGCTCATTATACCGCAGGCTTTTCTACGAACTTCAATATTCCTGGATAGAAAACGAAAATCTATTCAATCGAAACGATTTTTTTGTACCCAATGAGATATTTCATGCTCAAGAATTTTTCACATATGATAAAAATCGCTAAAATCTATTTGGCTGATTTTAAAGCAACTGTGTCATTCACGGTCGCATATGTTACGGATAAATTTTTTTTCGACAATTTTATTTCAGAGAACTGTTTCTTTCCCGTGTGTATAAGAGCTTACTACACTACTGCAGGCACCGCATATATTAGAGACAATAATTGGCCTTGATTTTTATCCACGAATAATTGGCTAATTAAAATCGTTCTGAATTTGTTATCTACCTATACCTATGCAGCCTATGTATAACGATTAGCGAACCACTGGGCCGGTGTTGAAGTATGATAACTTCCGGTACAAGAGATTGGTTCTAGCTGACTTGCGAAATATGTGTAGATACGATTATGTAGCGTGCGCAGTGCGTCAAATTCGATCACAATATATTATAACGTACAATACAAACAGATTTCAAGTTAATCAAAAACAAAGACGATTTTCTTTTTTTCGTCATTTTTCTCTTCCTTCGTCATTTCTTTCTTTTTTTTTTTTTTTTCTTATGTTCACAATTTTCCTCCACATTTTAGCTAGACTCGAATGATTGATCGCCACTGGGTTATGGCATGTGGCTATGTAGCGTGGCGTGACAGACCTCGCCGAGGGGTTGAGGGATGAGGGTCGACCCGGTCGAGAGCTGCAGGGGCGTCTGTTCGGTCCAAATTTCGTGGATCCATTATAGCATGCACACATAAGTTTACAACAACTGAAGCTTCGTTAGCAAGATTGTCGCAAGTTTATGCCATGACGTTCCTTTTTTTTTTTTTTTGTCTTTTTTTTTTTTTTATTTGGCTTCTTTCTCGACGCGACACGTCGCGTTGCCAAACGTCCGGTCTATACCGGTCGTATGAAGAAAGAAAAAAAAACCTATAGCGTTAGAATTTCGGACTTCCGGTATAGTCGTGGTCATGGTGGTGGATGTCGAAGACCTCTATGCGAGGGACAGACGACTGCATCGACCACAACACACGGCGTTAGATTCCTCGAAGGAAACTTTACGGTGTATTAGGTATAGGTGTTTTTTTTTTTTTTTTTTCTCAACGTTTTGATATGTACAATAATTACTATAGTGATTTTCATACCCAGAAAAAATCATGAAAAGTTTGAATTTATATAGAATTATTACTTTTCACCAGGGTGGTGTAGTAGGTATGCATAAGATCGCGTTCATGTTAGGAACTGATGACTCGAGAAGCAGAAGAAGAAGAAGAAGAAGAAGAAGAAGAAGTAAGAGAAGGAGAAAAGGAAGAAGAAAAATAAGACCGAAGATATCTAGACGAGAGCAAAAACGAAGGAGCGTATAGGCATCGCGTCGCGACTGAAGTTAAGAAGAGAGAGGAAATACCAAAAGTTGAAATAAAAAAAAATAAAAAAAAAAAAAAAAAAAAGGGGGGGCAGCGTGCTGCAGTGTGTTTAGTTTCAGTTTAAACTGCTGCGCAGCTCGCTGCACCATCGTAATATAAATATAAAAGAAAACATTTGCGTATGATGATGAGGAGCCACATGGCTGGAGGACACTTTAATTTTTCGGTCTTCTTTGTCTGATTAATATACCTACATATAGATATATATATACCCGATTGCTTGTGTCGTACGCTGAGTATGTACTATAAAACGAGGCCCCGTTCAACAAACGAAGTAAATTTTTAAGCAGGAATTAATTTTAATGAATTCATAAAACCTGTATTCTTATATTACGTTAATACCTACTCTCTGCCCTCAGGTTGGGCTCAATGTACCCTATTTTTTCTTTTCTTTCTTTTATTCTTTTTGTAAAAAGGTACGTGAGATTGTAGAATCTTGCAAGGTTCGCGGCTAACATAATGAACGAAACGAATAGTACGGTTTAAACGAAAATCCAAAAAAAAAAAGAAAAAAAAAATTAAAAAAAAATGAATAAAAAAATAATATTATTTCGTTTCCAATCGAGCAAACCCTTTCGACGGAAGGTGCTCATCCGGAGCTAACCTCTTCTGGTCACGTGACCTGGCACGCGGCTACCACCCCACGTGGTCCCTCAACGCGTGTCCATCCGTTATTCGTCCATCTATAACTATATACCTACTATATCCCAGTTGCCAACGTCTCTGGGGGAAAAAGGCATATATAGGTGTATATATATACGCTATTCGTGTACATATATGTATGATACATGGATGTGTGTACATGGGTACTTGTATCTCATCTGCTATTGTTCTCACGATTTAAACGACGCTCGTGGGTTAGTTTTAACTTGCCATATTGTCAAGTGCCTTTGGCCAAACTTGTTTTTTCTACTACACTAGTGAACAGGATCACGGACACTTGGTCTCTGGTTTAAACCCGTACCCACACCCCTCCCCAGTTAGGATCTATTCTTTCGAAATACTCAAACTAGATAACGATGAATTGAAAACCTGCAGGCTATAGGAGTTTCGTACCCCCCAATAGTGTCTTCGCAGTGGAAGAATTGTAGCGTGTTCTATTTTTTTTGTTTCTTTTTTCTTTTGCGAAATATTGATCACACGTCTAAAGAATAGTAATTTGTAATAGGCAGAAATTGCCCGTATGTATGGTATGTATTTCGTTTTTGTAATCGTCGAATTATTCACAGGTTCACTTCGAAACTTGTATACAAGAATCATTTCTTCTTAAATATAATTTTCAAATAACTTTTGATCAATATTCTAACTTCCGTTATTGCCACGAAATGATTTCTTCTATTTACTAAAAATTGCCGCTTGTATAGGTACTATGTACGAACTGATAGATTGTTATATTCGTCAGGTTCTCACCCTTCCCAAAACCTTATACGCGCACCCCCGAGCCAGCAGCTACCACAACCGATGAAAATCATCTATCCGTAAGGGCGGAGGGAGAAATTGTTATTGTACCCATTATGCGAGTCGCATCCCTGCCCCCTTATAGCATCAAGCCCCTAACACAGCATCTGCGTTTACTATAGGGCCCACCATAGGTGTACCCTAACCCACCCCGAATGTGTTTCAAACTCTCCTGAAAATTGATTACCCTCAATCGCGCGATACCATCCGCTGCACGTTTAGATCTTTCTAGTGTTGATTCATTGAGGGTCGTACACCTATGTACTTATTTTTATATAATATAGGTGTACTCGGATCAACTCTAGCGTAAATTTCGATCCGATTAGTAAGTCGAAAAAAGGACTTATTTAAATGAACGATTTATTTTTGTGGCAACTTTGCCAATAAATAAACGATTACGAAGTGCCCAAAGTCCGAGAAGCGACTCCCACTAAAATTTCACGAAGATGCGTGATTCCTTGACTTCCGCGCATCACCCGTGCGCGAGTGTAATCAATTTAATCTGAGATGGATGAGGTATAATAGAGTACATACGTAGTTGCAGCCGCTCGCTGCAGACCATCGTGGTATTTAGTTGATAAAATATTTAATGCGTTTCATGTGAGTGGAGGGTGTAATTTTTTCGAAGTTGATACAAACGAGAGAAGAACAAGAAAAAGAAAAAGAACAAAAAAGAAAAAAGTAAAATAATAATAATAAAATGGGCAAAAAATAAGTGCACGATGTTAATATGTATAGCCAATCTTGAGCGGACGGTACTTTAATCGTCTGTAGGTAAATTGCTCCGAGTAATTCACCGTATAGTCAGTCAAATAACTCCGTATACCTAAAGGCGCATAATATTATCACGTATAAAATCGTTCGTGTCCACAAAGCGAGATCAGTAATAAAACGTGAATTGTCGGTGTATATAAATAATAAACAGCTGCAGCGAGAGTTACGGCTGTGGATATTAGGAAGTTATCGGCGAAACGCGACGATACTTGAATGATTGCAAGAAAAAGTAATCCGAATGGTATAATTCTGATTTTAATTTGTTTGTTCTTCATTTTCACCGAAAAATAAAATAAAAAGAAGAAAAATCGTTTACATAATTGTAAAATGTCTCAAGAAATTTTTCAAACTTTTGAACAACCAAAGCGATAGAGAAGCCTCCTCCAGGAACAATCAACCAACCGCAAAGGCCACTTTCCCTTTGTCTGTCAGTCTGACAAACCGAAACTATAGAGATAGAGATTGGCCGAGGCTAGCTGCGTGATTAGCCTGCAGGACTTGAGGCATTGTATAAATTTGAGGTTTACTCGGTTCTGTATGTACAGGTAGTACCTGCCGTACGTATAGTACCTGCCCAGCTTCCTGGGCTACGGAATATTATTGTGGTCACAATGCGGAGGTAGATGGTATAGGTGCATTTATATACATAATCCTATATATGTGTACATATTTTCTTTCATTCGTGGTGGTGGAAGAAAAGAAAATGAAAATTACCTCCATGTATTATGTATAGCCAAGAAAACAATATAATACGTCCATTGTTTCATAAATTTGCACAAGATCTAGCTGCAGAGTAAAAATCTTCTTCTGCATGTTCTATCGCATGGCAGCGCGTTAATTTCTTCAGAATTAAAATCTTAGACGAACAAATATTTGCGTAATTTTGATATTGCACGGTGTTGGTAACGGGTATTACATACGTATTGCATAAAATGACGCTGGGAAGGGTGCAGACTCCACGGGTTACGGGGCGGGAATGGATTCATATTCACTGCAAGGTATAATTGCTCTTGGTGCAATTAAACGTAATGCGGTATGAATTGCAGTTTAATTGACTCGGGTACATCAGGGTTGAATTTAAATTAGAATATTCGTTTTACGGATGGAATTCGCTTCGTAATCTCATAGATACCTACGTACACACTACATACATACCTATAGCCTAATGTTAGACACGAAGTACTCCTTATCTCTATACCTTTATAAAAAAAATTTCGAGCATTTAAAGAGATGTGTCTGTACACGTGTATTCTCTCTCTGCGCGTCTTCTCAATCAGTTAAATGCAAATCGTTATTATTATCATTATTGCGGCTGTCGTGACGAGGCAAGGCAACTCAAGACAAGACATAAGGCAAAGCAAAGCAAGGCAAGGCAAGGCAAGGCAAGGCATAAGGCAGACGGACATATTGTTTCAATTACAGTAAACGACCAATGGAATCGTACAGTGGCCTCAAAAAGTTCGTCAATTCTTGTACTAGGTATATGTATAGAGATTTAAAACCAATGTGGCGCGCGATGTGACGATCAAATTATTATAGGTGTACCCGCGGTCCCACGACGATGACTCGTATAATCTTCTCACGGAATTGATATTCATCGTTATTTTTCCTAAGTCTTTTCTTTTCTTTTCTTTTCTGGTCTTTTTTTTTTTCTTCTTCTTCTTTCTTATTCTATCTTTATACTATTTTTTATACATCTTTACAGCCTTTTTATTCCACGGACGATACGTCCACCTAAATATAAGTATAGGTATAGTATGTACCTGTGCCTATAAAGGACACTCGAAAAATGTGGGTGGAAAAAATTTTACCCACTACTCTATTGTTTCGTAATTTATTTTTCTGAAAGCTGTCTAAAATTGAAAAACAAATTGGAGTAGGTATATATGCATAGTATAAGGTGTATCTGACATGTCGATGAACCCCACGTTCTCGAATCATAAAATACCATCTGCAAAATATTGTATTATACAATTTATATAGAATTTTTTCGAAGGAATATTCATTTCTTATTTTTTTCACCCCAAAACAAGTAAATACGAAACTTTGAAACACGGTAAACCCCGGTTGAGTTAAGTTCCTGGTGTGACCCTATCAGTGACCTTTTTTAACTCACAGTGAAATCACGTCGTCTTCGAACGATTTGGCACGGTGCCTTTAGGCGATCGCGCACCATTCTCCCGAGCGATTTCTGACCATCTATAACATAACCGATCGGTATAGACCGGTACAATTACGACAATAACGCCACGTACCTATAACGCGGAATCGGGGAGAGTTCAAATCGACTGACTGACTGACTGACTGACTCGGTTATACGGAAAATGAGAATTGGTATCGTCAAGCTATCGTTACTATTCCAAGTATTATATATACGAATATAAGTGTCTGCACTGCCTGGGGCCAATACTTTTCACAGATCGTTTACCCCCCTTCCCGCTAAGACACATCGCCCTGCGTGGGAGGCTCGCTATCCCGCTGTTCTCGCATCATACCTCTTTGCCAGGTAAGTTAAGTAACGATTTTCTGCCCCCGCAGATAAACCGTTTTTCTTGCTGATGACTTATTTTTTTTTTTTCTCATTTCTTTCTTTCATCTTAAAGACGCAGATTGGAAAGTAACAAGACTGTATAAGTGTTCATTATGCCATTATGCCGTTGCCGCTCTCGCCTGAATTTTCGTTTTTCACTATTTATTCGAGGGTCTTTTTTGTCCGATAAAAGATTAGATGATTATAATTTATAGTTTAGGGGGATGTTCACAGAAGTGATCGCACTTACTTGCAATGTGACTCCCCACGAGGGGAAGACACGCACTTTCCTCCATTCTTGCAGGGGCTAGGAGAGCACGAGACGAATCCTGTAACAGAATAAGACAATATTTTTCAATTATTAATTTCAATACGGTGAGAGAAAGGATCTTTTTTTTTTGTTTTTTGTTTTTTTGTTCTTCTACGGAACGATTCGATATCGACAATAACCGTGGGGGGTGAAAATGAAATATGGACTCGCAGCTGTTTCTCGATTATTCAAATATTTGCTGCACATTTACCATAGGATATCCTCAGATCTCATAAGTTTACCGAACCACCCACGTCTAAAACATACAATTATCGTCTTAGAATCTATCATCCTAAATACCAAAATTCTGAAGGGACTACATAATATAGACAAGCCGAGCAAAGTGAGTTTTCGTGTTTTTAGCTCGGAACAGGTTTATAAAGGTCTTATGGTTGAAGAACTAGGTGTATCGTGCAAATATTGGAGTTGCTACATAAGACAACTATCACGGAGGATAGAGGGCGAAACCACCTGCACTCAGAGAAAATTTTGGTTAATTTAAGCCAAGAATTTTGTTCCATTTGGTTTTTTTTTTTTGGTTTTTCTTCTATTTCGTTTATGATATTTGGTTAGTTTTCTATTCTCTCCCTGGTATGTATAGGGTATTGTGTATATATCTAGGTAGTATATACTTATATATATGGGGTATTCCACGTGAACCGGATCGGTTTTTGGCCGGAGGTCATCGAATTTGACGCCAATGCAGATTCAGATTCATTGTTACTACATGAGATGTCCCAAACAGTTACAGAGCATGAAACCAATTGGTTCAATTTATATCGCTGTCATAATTATACCAAAAATGTAATCACTACATTTTCAACTCCACTTATCTCAGCCATGCATGAACAAAGTCATAACTTCCCATAGTGCATTCCACGCGCATAAATGAGCGCTTTCGAAATATGTAGCACTTGAATTATTTTCGAAATTCTTAAACATGTAAAACTTTGGAAATATGCGATTTCTTTGTTCTTCTACTTGAAGGGTCTAACCAATTGCCCTGAAATTTTCACCGAAATTACTTCGAGGTGGCACTAAGAAGTGATCTAAATTTCAGCCTCCCGTTTTTCTTCTTTTTTTTTCCAAAAATCGGCGAAGCATGTAAAACTTGGGAAAAATGTGTTTCCATTTTTTTTCTACTTGAAGGGTCTAACGGATTGCCTTGAAATTTTCAACGAAATTACTTCGAAGTGCCACGAAGAAGTGATAAAATTTCCAGCCTCCCGTTTTTTTCCGTTTTTTTTTGCCAAAAACCGATCCGGTTCACGTGGAATACCCCATATATGTAATATAATAAACGGTGCAACTTCAACGCACGCGCACATATTACGGATGCTTTGATGGACCAAACCGCCCACGCACATCCTGTTTAAACGGGAGCCGGAACTTTGACTCGGATCGCTCCATGTGGGCAAGATGTTACAACCATTTACGCACATCAAGTAAGAGGAATAATTAGCAACGTGAGTAAAGCACGCAATTCTTATAACACTCACTATTTCCACTCACGCGATTCGTAATTTTTTATGTGATATATATGTATAGTATATCCCGCTATAAGACGCGAATTGAATATCGAAACAAGCAAAATAAATATATAAACAAGATCGCGTATGCGTATAGATAATTTGGCAATATTCTCCTATTTTATATGTATATACGGTTCTTGAAATAATAATAACACTTATTCGTTAATTTTTATAATATTTCTGCGATATATCCTGCAATATTTCATTCAACTAATAAAAATTAAATACGTTTATTAGTAGATCGGGGATTTATTACATTTAATTACGCGGATTTTGATGCTGAAAAAAAAAGAAAAAAAACAAAGGAAGCCACAATATTCTTGATAAAAGTAAAAATCAAGTTACCATGCATTACTCAGAAATATATTCATACGAGGTATGTGGGTATAAATTTAATATTTTTTTTTCTTTTCATTCGCTTAGATGTAATCGGTTTGCAAGTAATTTTTTGTCCAAATTTGAAAGGTTCAGAGATCGCAAACTTTTTTCATACTCAATTTATTCGCATATAACCCGATCGATGCTATATCAAATATTAGAGTAGGTACTAATTCAAAGAAGTCAATGAACCGCGCAGAGTCTTGTTTAACAAGATCAATATGCCAAGTTTTACCACTGTCAACTTATAGTCGGGTGCAAGTATCACCCTGGCAAATTATTTGACAATTCAATCAATCAGCTGGTCAAATTGCGTGGGAAGAGTTTACACATAGATATAAATGCTGATTTTAAAAGTGAGCTAATTTATCCTGAAAAACATGGACTAGTTGAAGTATTTTCTTAATTCTGATAAGTTTAAAGGAATTTTGTAAATGATTTTCTCCCTCTGTTCACAGGGTGTGTATAAACGAATGGATATTTTTTTGATTGTTTTTAAAATATCCAGTTTTGAACCCGAGTGTATAATTCATACACGAAGTATATTGAACAGTCGGGTCCATCAGCGCAGCTGCAGCAGCAGTAGCAAGCAGCGTCTGGATAAGACGGATGACATCACTTAAACCAAACCAACTAGCCGACAAATCCAGCTCTCGCATCCTCTAACGCCCTCGTTTACTTTAGCACGTATTAAACCGTAGGAATTACCTACCTACCGTCCTCGTAATGACACCAAGGAATATTACCTCGCTACTATATAGTAGGTAGCTAGGTATATATGTCACGTTGGATTATATGTATACTTAATTCGAATTAAACTGTTGTAAGCCATTATTGCTCCCACGTTTCGCTTCATTCGACACGCGTCAAGGAATATTTAAGAGAAAGAAAGAAGAAAGAAAAAAAAAAGAAAAAAATGGTCATCGCCTAGTTTAGCATCCGCAATATATATTATGATCATTCCTCATCATTTTATTACCAATAAGAGAAAACAAAGTGATTTATAAGAAATCAGATAATTTATCATCCTGCATTTTTGTATAATTATAGCATATGCGCCAGCTAGGTTATATTAAACACCGAAATATGATATATTATTATACCGAGAGATAATCGACTCCCAAAATTTGGTGTACATACAGCTAATCGTTAAATTTTTTTAAATGAATTGAAATTATTTGAGATCATTGATACGCTGCACCGCTGCACCGCTGCAGCTTCCACCTTGCAACAACGACGAAGGTTGATAATATCTGCAGCAACGGCAAATCTCAACTTCTCTCGAGTCATAGCCTCAATAGTGGCAGCTACTGCCTTTTGCAAACTCACTCAGTATATAATATGTGTGCGTGTGTGTGTTTGTGGGTATACCGCGTTCTAAGAATAAATACGACGCCGGAATTACTCCTTTAGTGCAGCACACGTCCTATATATATATTTGTATAAGTACATATTGTGCACCACAACCGCACGTCTGCACGTCCGTACATATGCTTACATGTATGAATGAATAAAGTGCGATTCTTGTCGCTGCAGATTGTAACCGAGACAAATACCAAGAACGTTCTTTCTTCTTGGAGGTCAATCGCCACTGACGAGCGTGGAGATCCCTCCTTCATAACACACACGCGTTGCGAACCGCATGTTTCTTCATATGCATCAGAAAGTCTCTTCCTTTTTCTTATTCTATTTACTCTTCGTCGAGGTGCAGCGTATTGATATTTGCAATCGTCACAGAAAAATGAATGAATGAATGAATGAACGAACGAACGAATGAATAAATAAATAAATAAATGAATGGATGGATGGATGGATGGATGGATGAATAATTACGTGTAGGTATCACGGCTCGATGAATCTATAAATTATCATCATAGCTCGGCATGAGAAGACTAATTGCACGTAGTCGAAAAGTACCTTGCCCCGGCAACCTCTGACCCAAATGATCAGAGATAGGTAGTATAACCTTTAATTTACTGCGTGAAAAAGTAAAAGTTAATTCGGCTCATTCCGAACGGTTGATAACATAATTATACAGGTATATCACCTGCGACTATAGAATACAATAAATTTGCACACTCACTCTTACTTTTACATTACACAAGAATTTCCTATGCGGAGATAAACCATTCTAGAAAAAAATATGACACGTGTCTCGATTAAATAGTTACAAGATAACTGTATAGGCACATTATTTACGTATCCTTTATGTATCCCCTTATAATCGTTCGATGCGATAATCGCAAATCGTCCGTACGATTCATGCATACGAAAAATCAGCTAGTCAATGATCGCAACTATGCACATATTCTCACCTCCTACATAGGTATGATCGGGATCTGCTCGTTTATGATGGATCTCTTCGTCGTTGGTGGGCAAGCATAAGTATTGTCGAGGTCACGATCCTTCACGTATATGTAGTGCGTACATAATACGTACCTACCTACCATAGGGTGTACGTCTTAGCGATTCTTTAACGCGCGTGGGTGGCGAACTGCTAGCGGCGCGAACGATTCCTCGAGCCCACGCTGATTACGGGAACATTTCAACGTGAGGTGAAGGTATACCTTTACACACCCACACGCACACACATATATAATCCATATGCAAGTACGTAGCTAGAACCGGGATGTGAACATTCTTTTGTCAGAACGAAGTACACGCGGAGTGCAGATCTGACATTGACAATGAATTCGGAGTACCGCAGCATCTTGAGAGACGCGCAAGGTAGGTATATGGTACACGCATACTCTGCACCACCTCCATAGATAAAAAGAAGTTGAATAAACACGAGACGGCCTCGTGGCAAATCCTATTTTGCGAGAGGATTTGTCCTCTGTTGAAAACTAGCGTTCAAAAGGTGCTTTTTGCTCTCGGAAGATCCCAACGTATGTATAATGCACGTGACGACGCGTATACGTATAGCATGCGTAACATGTGTATGATAAAGCACGTCATTTCTGTGTTCACGCGTGGTAGAACGCATTCATCGATTCAAATTATAGATTATACCGTTCATTATTGTATTATTGCGTAAACAGGTACAGCTAAGGAGTATACTGCACGTGTATGCTACATGCTTGTATACAGGGCGCTGATTAGACCACCGAGGAGAATGTGCTGTAACGGTAAACGTATTTATTCTGAACCGGGTAAATCGGTAATCGACGTTTCGGGTCCCCCCGAGAGGACCTCGCCGGTTTGTATATCTATAACCACCGATTGTGAGACGTTTGTAAACTCTCATAAGCGTCGACGTTCCAATGCCAATTACCCACATTGAGACCGAGCAACAACAACTTGAGTCGAAATAAATCTATTCCAAAGAATAAACGTTCTTAGCTATAAAATTAAAAGAGCGATAAAAGCGGCAGAACGATGCAAGACCCGCGAGATCAGCGACCACGCCGAATCACGGCTTTGCCAAGCCGTTCGGATGAAGGCCGTAATAATAGAGCCAATTAAAATCTCTACGCCGAGTGGCGGTGGTAAAATTCGTTGATTCCGCTATCGCGGGCTTTGTTAACGTCGTATAGTCCGGGACCTTCCGAGGTTCGATGACCAAAGACGTGATGAGGAGCTCGTGTGGTCAGCAGCGCTTGCTTCGAGCCCGACACCCAACAACAACCTAACTCGTATATCTCTGCATGGGATTAACGTAGATAGTATATTTTATCGCTAATTAGATGAGTCGCGTGAAGCCCAAGCGAGAAGTCTTATACTGCACATCCCTATGCTCGAGTGTCCCTATACATCTAATATTAATGCAAATGGGTTTGGGCTGTCTGTTTATATACGAGTTTCTGTGGCATACCTACATGCAGGCGCCGAGGATGAGATTTCGAAATAACAAAATCCGACGGTGTGAACGTCGCTTATATTACCTATAGGGCTATGAAATGAAATAAAATGAAATGAAGTCGAAGGTCGTCGTCTCGTGTAATCAGGACCCCACAAATAACCGGAGACACCTGCTCCTACACTGACGTATGTCCATTGTTGTTATATTGTCCATGAGAAATTCTAGTTCGATCATGTGAAGCTGTGATTTCTTCCTTTTTTCTAACGAGCGTCTCTGAACCCTAATAAATTTTCATTCAAATTCTACTTGAGACGACCTCATTAGTCGGCAGCGAAAAATCAACTCGATTAGCAATTCTGTCTTCGACATGGAATTCAGTCGTCAGTTAGTTCAGAAATCGTTCTAATAAAGATCGAGGAGCTATAGACCCGAGCCAGAATCACCAGGCCTCGGAATTCTGGAATCCAGAGGTTCGAGTAAGAATTTCAAAAACCCATCTCGAATGCAAATTATAATTTCATTGCATTCATAATCCTACCCTGAGATTCTAGTTCGCATATGAAATAAAACAAAAATTTCTGGGATTCCTCACCAAATTAAAACGCATGCGGTGGTTACACACACTCATCGATCCCCCGCGGTCTATGGATAAGTAGTTTCATTGACATATCGCCGTTGTTGTATAATACCACGTGTATGTGTACGTTTCAGAGGAAGAACGTTCACCTTTCAATTCGAGACTGTCGAACGACCAAGCCGAAGGTCTATAAGTATGTAAAAGGCATGAAGCTCGGCTATGCAGGTACGCCGGTTGCACAGGGCAATATCTATAGGCAGGTGTGTGTCTTCCTGCAGTGACCAGGAACAGATGTTTTGAAAAACGGTTCGTTTCATACCTATACAACTGCATGTCTGCATACATTCATATTGCATACCGAGAACGGTTAGACCGCAGCAAAGAGTTTATTCATACGGTATACTGCGTGTGTCCGATAACATTTGTACATTTCCACCCTAGTGTATGTATAGGTAGTTTTTAATCAGATACTTTCAATGATCCTGACACTCTCCCTTAAATCAGTGTACCTATATACCTATATGGAAAATAATAAAACCAAAATGGTTGTACATAGAGTATAGAGGCTCGGTAGGTGTTAAGTAACGCAGTCTTACATGCTGGCATGCATATAGATATTCTTGGAACAATTTTCGAAAAGTGTTAACAATGGCCTCGCGTCGTATGTTTAACAATGAAAGAAAATAGAAAAAAACTAAAAGGGAAGGTAATGTAAGGTATACTCGGATAAGAAAGGGGCGCGGGCATAACGAAGATGATATTACAAAGAGGCGTTACATAGTTATCCTATATAAGATGGGAATAAAGGTATAGAACGATTAATTATAATGAAGCTAATTTAATTATGATTGTCCGTTATAGTTCCGAGAAATGTTTCAGGAAGAAATTAGGATCCGAATGGCAACCAATTTAAATTTTGAACGCCTCTGACTATCGTAGTTCAATATCCAGTCTTCTCTTCTCTTCTCTTCTCTTCTCTTCTCTTCTCTTATGATATTTTCTCGTTTTTGCTTATCGCCGTGATGTTTTTAAATGTTGTTCCACGTTCGCTAGAGACACGTGACAATTATACGGTTCGGAGAACTGCTAAATAGATCTAGTAACCGCTCGCCCACACTTTGCCTACCAGAAAGAGAGATCGAGCTGGTCGAGTGCAGAGGAATTCATCCCATCCGATAAAATATAATGCGGTTACTCGACGTAACGCTGCAGATGGAGAAGAAAAGGGTTGAATTAAACCCAAACCCAGGCTGACAACATTGACGATTTTAATTAGATCTAATATCACGTGAAAAGACGTTCGTTAATTTTAACCAACGAAGCCGCATTGCGTCACACACATACCTACACATACCTATATACGAAGTACATGGATGAGTCTGATGTGTAGTTGGAAAGAAAAACGAGTAATTTCACCTGAATCAGAGAAAAAGAGAGAAGCTTATTTATTATTTCGATCTTTTCTCACTTCTGAGCGAGAAAACATCCGAAAAGATCGTCGCATAGTTAGTAGAGGAGCTGCTATAAAATCTACGATGTCTGAAGCCCCGATATTTTACGACCTTGTCCGATGGTAAAATAATGGTTCCAGACTTATAGTGTCCAGCTCGTAGAGAAGGGAGAAGAGAGGATAACGAAGGATAAATTCTACTCCATGCGTAGACCAAATGACGCATCTTCTACCATTTTTCAAATCCCTGATGCCTCCCGCTGAAAAATAAAGGTCCAATACTCCGGGAAAAGGGTTGCTCGATCGCCTGACCATAGGATATGGCCAGTCATTAAAAGTAGATTTGTATTTGTCATATGAGATAATTCGGCTTGTCCGCGAGGCCGATACAATCCTACGGTCTGACCTGATATCTCAACGAACATCTTTTGGCCTGTTATAACGGATTACGAAGCTGAAAATATCATCTTATAGTCGAAGAAGAAGAAGAAGAAGCTAGACTAACCAAACCACATATCTACCTCATCTCCAGGCATGGTAGCTATCCATAACGTCAGTTATAGTTCCAGTCATAACGACATAACATCAAACCTTCAACGATTTTTGAACTTTTTTTCTTGAGCAGCTGATTCAATCCATGCAAGAAGACGAGCTGTATGCCTACATATGATTGGAAATTAATATTGCTAGAAAGTGAACGCGGTTATAGTCGTTATACTTCTGCAGTCGCATGCAGTAACATTTGCATCGCAACAGGGACACGGCCCAACATGAGCCGACACACATGCATGTAACATACGTGTGCATGTATACTGCAGAGACTGCAAGTCCGTCTTGGGCAGCACCTCACGAGGTTGCACTGTGCAATGTATATAATATATACACATACGTATGTATATAGCTTGTATGGTAGACGTAGGTAGAATGTCTACCTATATCTATATTTAGAAGCGAGGAGTTACATTTAAATACTATGTACATTGAAGGCTACATCCACGATCGCGGTGCTGCACACACTCGTATATGGTGAAAGACAGGGTACCCCTAACAACGAGATGCCACGTGGAGATATAATGCCTCGAAGATCATGCCTGCGGGGACCCGGACATCCAGTTAAGACTTAAACTCGAACACTCATGCATGGGTGTTCGACTCTCTCCGAGATCGAACTAAAGGAGCTACACACCCACGGCCATACCCCAGCCCCGGTAAATCCCAACCGATATAATATGTGTGTTTCGTATGAAACTAGATAGAGAAATCCTTGGCTCATTCAGCTGGCAGTCAGTCAGCCATTGATTTTCTAAAGTACAGATATGGTATATATATTTTCAAAGAATTTTCAACCTACCAATATCTAATCACTAAAAGATCTCAGACATTCGACACCGGTAGCCGACAGAAGTATATTTAACTTAAGTAAGACCGCCGTGAGAGGTAAGCTGGCCCAAAGCTACTGATGCAGCTACCAGAAAACGTTGGAAGACAAAAAATTACCATCGAAATTTACTAATTCGGCATTGTAATGGGCCCATTATCTGTTAAAATTCTCTCCCTATCTCCATCTCCCTCTTTCTTTCTCTCTCTCTTCACTTATAGGCGTAGGTATATCCTACACGGATGGAAATATCAATTCACTTGGTATTCACTTCCAGCCATATGAGTCTCTCGATGAAAACATCGACGAAATTTTTCTCGTTGTTTATTTTACCGCCTATGAACATTCAACTAATTCACTGCACAAAAAAAAAACTGGAAACAAGGAATACAAGGAATCAAGAGATTTCAGAATTTCCTTTAGGTACAGCTAACTCAGAATTCTAATACCCAAGTCTTCTCCTTTTTCTTTTTCAATTCGTTCATTGAAACAAAACCGTGACGTAATACAAAATTACGGATGTATATTTAGCCGTGCTGACAGACTTGTGCAGGATTCTTGGTGCCTGGGTTAGGCTGCATTACTGAATCCATTAATCACAATTACGTGAATCCAGGTCCATCGCATGGCTAAGCGGGACGCCACGTACTAGTCATTGGTATCCTCTCTGGAAGAGTCTTGGAGACAGCGAGAGTCGGCCACAAAGGACTGCACCAGCTGGCTGCACCAACCAGCTAAAGTTACGAGATTTAAGACCCACGTCGAAGTAGTAGTAGTAGTAGTGAGTAATAAAAGAGTTTCAATTAGTTTTATTCGACTGAATATATGGTTCTCTGATTTTTTTTATAGCTTCGGATTGAAGTTTCATATGCGAGTGCATGCGGCAGGAAAGGAGGGTGATCAGGCCGTTATATAGCTGATAGAAGATACATATTTCAAACTCTAAGAAAACGATGAAAAAGCCGAATCTTAAACCGGAAGTAAGAAGCGACGAGTCACAATAATCTGAGCCGTTCGTAACACCCGCAGGTTTCGGGTTTCTCGTTTCTGAGATTCTGACTTTTACGAATTATACGATAGCTGCAGGGAAGATGAAAAAGAAAGAAGAGAAAAAAAAAAAAGAGAAAAAAAAAAGAAACGCTTCCTGCAGGCATATTGAGGACGCGGTGAGACTGAAAGCGACCTTGCGGTACGTGTGGCTGATTAATTTTCTACGTGGAATCTTTGCTTCTGCTAGGTACATCTTCGGAATGGTTTAACCTCTGAACCGCGAATCGTAGGGCATGCAGGGGTCAGACACGCTTCGAACAGTGAACACACACTTCGGCCTGTTAATTCGGCTCTTCGTTTAATCCCCGTCCCGCGTACTCCTATTCACGATCAGCTGCTGACTGCCGACGACGAAGAGTAATTACATCGTTATTTTTAAAATGAAAGAAGAAAGAAAAAGGAAGAAAAAAAACTGCCTCCTAATGCGGGAGAAAGAATGATCATCACCTATCGCGCAGGGAGCTTTGAAACGACATTTTTATTATTCAATTCGGTAAATTGTAACAAGTCGACTGTTTTGTATCGAAATTGGCAATCGAAAATTTTTCGGGTCTCTAATTTTGGATTCAAGTTGCAAAATTTGGACAAATTCACATTAGCATTTCTGCATTTCGTATATCTTGACTTCCAATAGAAATACGCGACCCTAAAAGCCAAAAAAAATAACCGAACGTTCAGAGTGGTGGGAATATACTGTAACTAGATAGAATTCTTGTCTCGTCTAAGACAATGCAGCTGAGCGCATATAGGTAGGTATGTACCCTACTGCTTGTGAACTCACGGAGTGCAAGCTTACGTTTACGAGGTAAACTCTTTCTCCGGTTATTCTGAGTTCTCGCCTTCCGAAGCAAACGTGGTGAATAAACTTGAAGAAGAAGAAGAAGAAGAAGAAGAAAATGAGCAAATAAAATCTTCGCGTTACTGTAGAGAGCAGCTAAGATTGCCTCTCGGGACAATTTGGCCTGCAGTCTTTATAGCAAGAGCGCGAAATCGCTGCAGCTGTGTGTTTACTTTAACTATGGAGCCTGTATAAGGTCGTAAAAGCCGGAGTGAACTGGAGTAGTAGGTACAAATTTTTGCACACGACTGCAGAATTTCGCGAGATAGGTATCATATTTTCTGAAACCAAACGAAACGTAATACGGTTGGAGATCAGTTCTGTTGTCGTCATAATCGGTTGAACTCTACGATAATTCGGGTGTGCGTGAGTCTTTGATCTTTTTTCTGTTACAGGTACATACCTACCTCCAGGTGAATTTGAATTTGAATTTGAATTTAATCATATTTAAATGGCATTCAAAGGTTTAGCTATAACCAAATGATATAGAAGCGCTAAAAAATTCAGGAAGGAACGTCGGGTCAGCTCCATAAATCGCAATCAGTCGAGAGGAGGAACGATCGCATGGACGAAGAATTTTAGTACACCGACGCAAAGCAAAGCAAAGCAACGTAACGTAACGTAACGCAACGCAACGTATCGCATCGCGACGCGACTGAACGTTAACAAACTGCTTAACATCACGCTACACAAATTATTACCGACGAATTCAAAGCTCATAATTTAACAGACGCGTTGCGTTGCGTTGCGTAGCGGTAGGTACTTATAGCGTTTATCGAATCTCACTTCGGAACAATATTTCCTTTTTCAACCATTTTTTATAATCCAGGATTAATACAACGATGTATCCCAGGTATGATCTGGATTCCTTGAATTCACTCAGGTCGCTGATTCATATATGGTGTAAAATAAGGAGAAAATGAAAATGAAATAAAAGAGGGAAAAGTTCCGAGAGTTTCGATCCGTATATAGTACCTATATATACATATGTATATATATATATATATATTGGAGCGCGCATATAACAGATCGATAATTCTTTTCCCGTGCAGCAGCAGCGGCAGTAGGTACCAGCCGAAGGCAGCCGGTTTTTAACTTTTATTTTTCTCCTTATTTTATCGGCCATAAAATTAGCATAAGTCCAATATATTACAGGTGAATATGTGGCGACCACAAAGTCTGCGAAATTCACTGTATAAATATATCTGATACAATCATCGAGTATAGATCCCTCAGTTCCAGGATCCTTAGTGTCAAAGTTCATGCATCGGGCATTCCGCGTCACTTTGGCCAATAAAAAGATGAAACGAATCCTCGCAAAATGAGAACCAAACGAGGTGTGCATTGAATCGGCGGAGTGGTTAACCTTTCGGTGTCCAAAATTTCTGTAAGATTTACTTCATCCTGTTGGAGTTCATCTCCTCGAGCTAACGATCCTTCAATAATATCCGCGCATTCTTTTAGGCAAAATCGTCCATGTGCCTATAGCTACCGTGACCCCTTTTTATCCCGATTCTTCAATCCTAAGTACACGTCATGACGTGTCTTGTTACAGAGATCCGTCGACCTTGAGACGGTGAAGAGTTATCCTGATGAAATGAACGCGTAGCCTTGCGGAATGCGTGATCGTTGTTTCTTGTCTCTTCCATTGTCGGTGGTCTTCAAAGACGTTCCCGTCGAACCTCGAACGTGTCGTTCTTCCTCCTCATCCCAGGAGTCAGGAGTCAGGAGTCAGGATTCAGGACCAAGGACAAGTTACCATCCCAAGGGCCATTACTGATCCGTCGGTGCAATTTGACGCGAAGCATAAGTCGCAGGTCCTGTAATTGTGCCCTGGGACAACCGCTCGACTCTCGGACTCTTCACGTATCCCTTAACGCGTCTAACACATGTCGTATCCGCAGGTCAGTTTCTTCGCCCGTGGTTAGGTATATATGACGAGATAAACTGCAGGATTCTGAGAGAGACAGAATATAGACACAGAGCGAGAGGTAGAGTCCTCCTTGCGCTGCAGTTGCAGAATTGCAGTTGCAGAATTGCAGTTGCAGTTGCAGTCTCAGTTTCAGTTTCAGTTCCACAGCGCGAGCCATGCCGGTTTTTGTCGATACGAAAGACGGGAAGAGGAGGAAGAAGGGATGGGAATAAACTGCTGCAGCAGCTAGTCGAGAGTTCCGAGGCGATTGACATTGCCGTTGAATTATAGCGCCGGGCTCTTTTATCTCATGACTAACGTAGGCAGTTCTTGGCTGCAAGAAGGCTTTTTCTCCTCTCATCGGAGTGTTTATCCCCCAAGAAAGGATGCGCGTATATCCATATATATACCTACATACATATATATACACCCAAATCGGACACATAGTGCATACAGGGTATGAGCATTCGCATTGATTCTCGCGTGCCACCATGCACAGCTGTATAGGTATAATACCTATAGCTATAATGCATGCCTGAAAGATTAAAGCTTGGGAATTTCATACCCTTTTGCCTCCGCTCTTATATAAATTAGCTTTTTATTTCATTATTATTTATACACTAATAACACCGCGAAATACTTTTCGACGAGAATTGGACCGGTTCGAGTCAACCCTGCATTATAACGACCACTTCGCAGAACTTCAATCGCCAATTATCGTACGGTGCGGGAATACAGTAATATCTTCTTCGCTGTTTTGCCTTGGCTGTCATTTTTCCGATCAAAATTCAGCCATAAAATTAGTTCAATTTATTTTTTTATTTATTTTTTTTTTGCAATTACTTCGTGCTAGATAAGCAATAGTAGCGTTGTATAAAATTTGTCATCCCAAACCACATGAGAAGGGCTTTCTGCGAGGAGCGGGTATTATAGTTTCACCCTATGGGTTGGGTTGGACCCGGGGCACGAGGTCGATGCAGGAGGCGCATATGCAGTAGGAGAGTAAAAGCGGACTTCATTGTTCAGTATTTTTGTTTTTTGTTGCTTTTTTCGCGGTCGGACCGATTGTTTTTGGGATCAGGCCCGCACAGCTTCTCTCTCCCGAGGCTATTGTATTCTAATGGGCATTACTAACGTTCAGCTAAGTGGCTCCTGGGCTCGTTCGAGCTATTGCGCAATTTATGGCTTATGTCCTTTCCTCTCGCTCCTCTCCTATACTGAGCTTTTTGCCCGTTGTTTATCCCGAAGTCCTGCAGCGACTCCTCGTTTTTTCCAATTTCTCTTCTCTCCTTTTTTACTTCATCCATTGTTTTTCTTTTGTCAAAAATAACACGACACAGTTTCGTCCGGTCAGACGTAGGTACGGCCATATAATTTCAACGTTTCTGACCCTCTGGAGATAAAAAGCAGCAGAAGAAGAAGAAGAAGAAGAAGAAGAAGAAGAAGAAGAAGAAGAAGAAGAAGGGGAATAAGAAGAAGCAGCAAGCCTTTCAGTTTTTAAACGATATACCTCACCCCGGCCGCGTATTCCTCGGCATCAAGTCAAGAGGTTTGACCCCGGCGCCATCCAGACTTCATCCCGCGCGATATATACGAGGTTGAAATCGTCAAACGGTGAAACCATCTTAACGAGCGTCGTTTAGGGCCAATAATTTGTCTGGATGATTGATTGTCGCGGACGAGCTGCGGCCTTCTTTTCTCCTTCGGCGGTATAATAATATAATGCATGTATATCGAGGTCTGAGTGTCCAGATCCTTCGGAGCAGCGTACCGCGCGCGCAACGTAAGCGGAAGAAAAAAAAAATACATAAAAACTGAAAAACCATTAGGTCATATTTATAATGAGCAATTATATCATCAACCGTTCGTTTTCCATATTTCAGGGTCAAATTTTCAGACCTGTTAAGAAATTTGAGGTCAAGATTCGTTCCACAATTCGAAAACGAATAATCTATAGGTGAAGTTGCTCAACCCAGTTGTTTTACGATCGCAGGTATCATTATGGTCCCTGATATACTTTCGTGAAATAGTCATTTTCATTTTCACTTAGAATAGCAAAGTGATACCTATATGCGATGGGGCATAAACATATATAGGTTAACTACCGCAAATTGTCCGTCTATGTCCGCAGATTACTAAAGTCGTAAAATTTTCCTCCGAAAGGTAGGTACCTATACCTATATTTCATGTCAAATGCTGATTAGATAAACGTAAAGTTAGGTGAAAGTTATAGTGCGAGTTAAAACTCGAGTCAAATTAAGTACCTATATAAGTTCTCGTTAGATCCTCGAGACTTGAATTTTTTTGTTCTTCAATTTTGCCAATATAGAAATATACCCAATTGTTATAGAGACGTACGCACGTAGCTATATATACCTATTATATGAGTATAATTTTAAAACAGAATCAACTTTAACCACCGATTTTACGACTTCCTAAATCCCATACCTACACCATACTCCGTATGGGCTTTTGTTTTCTATACAACTTTTAAATCTTACGATCTCATAGTCAGCCGTATATCCTGTGTCGAGTATAGAGTATTTGAGAGGCGCCAAATCCCCTATAACAATAACGACGCGTGCCTTGAACGGACTTCGACGCTATATATTGTATATCTGTGTGTGTGCGTGTGTGTACGTAGACACTGTATATATATTTATACAGTAGAGAGCTTCATTGCGTCATTGTATGACGGGAAACTACATTGCTTATGAATAGTATACATACCGAGAGTTTTCGGTGAAACTGGCGACCCCCTCCCTGCGGTGATACGCGCACGCGTGCGCGCGGTACGTGTCTGTGTTGGTTTCACCGCAGGGAGGGGGTTACCAGTTTTACCTGGAACTCTCGGTATATAGTTATGTATATACAGGAAAGTGTTTCTCTGTAATTATTTAAAAAAGGAAGATAATATCGATCCATTTTGATAATATCTGTACAGTTATACAACGTAATCAAATTTGGTATACTATATAGAAATATAGGTGTATCAGTTGACAAAAGAAAAGATTTTTAGAATCTTATTCAAAAGTTCTATATACAGCCGTGGCGCTAGCGAGCCAACATCCTCTGCGAGAAAGGAAGCGCTTAATAAGTTCATTGTTAACAGATCGTGCGTTATAATTATATACGAAGGCGATATTCACCGAGTATAAGGAACGAGCGTGTACCCATATAATCTATATGGATGGGAAAACTCTGGCTTTAAGAGGAGAAACTGGACTTCCTTGTTCGCCATGTCAGTAGGTATTATACTATATATAAATGTACATACATACACACATACTGATTTAATCCTCCCTGCACATTATGGTGCTACGGTTTTTGATCTCTATTCTTCTTTTCCTTAGAATAAAAAAATAAAAATAAAAAAAATAAAAAAAAAACACCATTTACGTAGCGTAAAATGCTCTTCAAATCTTCCACAAAATATAAGAGAGAAGGAAAACAGCTCTTCGCGACCATATTTTAAACATCCCTACAGCGCAGCGGAGGCGTGACGTTATACGGGGGACAGACAGACTCGGACGGGTATACGTATGGATGGATGGATGGATGGATGGATGGAACATCTGTCGGTGTTCGAGTCCCTTTCCAGCCCATCCAACCTTTCAAGCCATCGCATCGCATCGTCGCGTCTCGTCTCGTCGCGTCGCGCGATGGCCCATGGCTCATGCACTATCACATATGAACAGAACTGCACCGCTGCAGTTCGTTGCATCGAGAGCTGATGTGTTAACAGTCTGAAAAACATCTGATTGTAAACGCGTTTCTAAGGCGTGTAGTATATACACCTATATATAGTGTGTATATAGGTATCTAGGTATACGACGCTAAATGAAAGCGTCAAACTCTCCGGCGACTTGAATGCCCGGTAAAAGAAGTACATAAGGTGCGAGGAGGTATATACGGTGCCTGTATCTACGATATGTATTCCACGCCAATTGATTATCGGTTACGCTACAATCTAGTACAACCAGACGAAAGAAAAATGACGATTTGTTCATCACTTTTTGGTCAAAAAAGGTCCAATTTTTCTCTTTGTTTCCGTTCTGCATTCGAGTGCTGCACTGCACTGCATGTGCGTGGATTACATAAAGGTGTCACCAGGTGGTGCGCGATAAAGAACTTTTCTCCTCATTGGTGTTACTTGTACACATATATTTATATATATGCTATACATGCAATATTCCTTAATCGAACGATTCTCAAGTAGTATAATTGTAGCGGTGATCGCAACTCGCCATATGGAATTGTCAGGATATACCTACATCCTCCCAGCTATACCTCGGTATAAGTATTATAAAGGAATGAAGAGTTACTATCTATGACTACGAGGAACCCGCATCACCGCGCATACCTCGCGATCAGTGCCTATAATCCTCCTAAGAACAGCGAGATAGAAGGAGAAAGACAGGGATAAAGATAGAGAGAGAGAGAGAGAGAGAGAAACAGATAGGGAGATCCGCGTGCGGGTATACCTGTGTACCTTGTTCAGCTAAATTCGTAAAGTATATAACGGTAAAACTGCACGGAAACTCTTACGTCTTATATATAGGTACCTAGGTACCTACTTGCAGGCTACTGTAAGTCAGAGGCGTAATTCTCTATAAGTAAGCTATGGTATAGCCTAGCCATCGGCAAGGCTCAAAGAAATAGAATGGGAAAGAGGAGAAGAAGAGAAGAAGAAAAAAGGAGTAACCGAGGAATCCGATTGTCTTCGATTTGCGTCTCGACAGTTTTAAGCTTTTATCTCTCCAAACGGGGAATTCTAACGGCGTGGTCAACTCTTCAGAGTTATATATACATATATAGCTGGTACTTCAGAGAGAAAGAGAGAGAATTAGAAGAGGGAGAATGTGGGTATACAGTTAGACCAGAGCACGAGATGAATTTCAAATATATTAGCTAAGAAATGCAACCATCATACGCGATTGTATAGTTCCTGCGTATATATATTGCCACAGAATTCTGACATTTCAGGGATTCTGCAAGCTACTGAGTTAAATAATCTTGTTCCGACCCAAATATCGATCTTGACAATTTTCAGATTTATCAGATTGTTATTGAAAATTATATGGTACTGTATGTATGGGGTATTCCACGTGAACCGGATCGGGTTTTGGCAACAAAAAAAAGGAAAAAACGGGAGGCTGGAAATTTTATCACTTCTTCGTGGCACTTCGAAGTAATTTCGTTCAAAATTTCAAGGCAATCCTTTAGACCCTTCAAGTAGAAAAAAAATGGAAACACATTTTTCCCAAGTTTTACATGCTTCGCCGATTTTTGGAAAAAAAAAAGAAGAAAAACGGGAGGCTGAAATTTTGATCACTACTCAGCGCCACCTCGAAGTAATTTCGGTGAAAATTTCAGGGCAATTGGTTAGACCCTTCAAGTAGAAGAACAAAGAAATCGCATATTTCCAAAGTTTTACATGTTTAAGAATTTCGAAAATAATTCAAGTGCTACATATTTCGAAAGCGCTCATTTATGCGCGTGGAATGCACTATGGGAAGTTATGACTTTGTTCATGCATGGCTGAGATAAGCGGAGTTGAAAATGTAGTGATTACATTTTTGGTATACCCTGGTAGAAATTGGCCCTGGCATTCCCGATTTCTAGCTAGTAGCTAGTCAGGAATAACCGGGCGTGCCCGGATTGGCAAGTCTGGACGGGCGCCCGGTCAGCGGCTAGCCAGAGTTAACCAAATTTTTTAGCATAGGCAGGCCTGACCGGGAACCCGACCAGCGTTTAGCAACAAATGACCAGAGGGTTCCCGAACCCGTAGTCCAATCTAGCGCTCGGCCAGCGTCTGGCAAGGAATAATGTGTGCCCCGAAGAGGCATACAGAAGTCGCGATAGGCAGCTTGAAAAAAAAAGAGTTCTGTTAAACCTCCGAGGAATGATCGACTGTTGGCTTGTGAGTGATATGATAACCATGGATTTCACAGCAAGAAAAAAAATAACCTTAAATTGTCTACGTCAACGCAAACGTAGACAATTAGTCAAGTTGTCGAAGGAAAATGCTACGGAAGAAAAAAGGATGTGCAACGATCAGAACCAGGATCAGAATAATTTAAAAAGCGTGAAGTATAATCAACCTGATCGACTCCAAGTAGATGAATCAATGAATCAACGAATCAATGGCAGTGATAGCGTTGATGACATTACTGCGAGCATTGCTGTCGATGACGATGAACATGATACTGATGATGATGACCTCGATGATGACAACAAAAGTAGAGTCTCAAATACCGATTTCAATCATGGCGATGGACATGATACTGATGACGATGACCTCGATGATGACAACGAAAGTAGAGTCGGAAATACCGATTTCGATAACGGCGATGACGACACTGATTCAGATGTCAGAGAAATGAATAACATTGAAGAAGAAACGGTCGAACAAGATTTACGTTACTGGGCATTGAAAAATAAAATTTCTCATGTCGCATTGAGTGAACTTCTCTTAATAATAAAAAGAAGATGGTGTCCGAATCTAAGTCAAACAGCAAAAACTTTCCTAGGTACGTCCAATGCGACATACAACATTGAGGAAATGAAAGATTCGAATGGTTCAGCTGGAGAATTCGCCTATATCGGAATCGAGAAAGGTTTGCAGCAGTGTGTGAATGTAGATGCACCTGGAGATCGGATTCTGAATATATTTGTGAATATTGATGGTGTACAACTCTTCAAATCTAGCTCTCAATGTTTTTGGCCCATTTTGGGCATGATTCATTCTAAGGTTGTTTATTATGAGCCCTTTGTAATCAATCCATCGAAGAATTAAAAGCTCTAGATACTCAGTTGAATGACGTTGATGAATGTCGTAAGGAATTCGTAAGTCCATAATTTATTTTCGGATAGTTGGCTGATATTTTACTTTTATCTCTGTAAGCTATTGACTTAAGATTAAAAAATATGCTCCTCAATTCGATTTTTATTTTCATTTACAGAGGAATCTTCTGCGGGCCTGTATTGATACGAGCGGTGGGCTTAGTAAATCGATAACCCCAATGATGAAACTGTGTGTTACAAGGGATGTAGCATTGAAACTTACAGCACAAAAACAAATGCCAAAAAAAATGGTCATTAAGGAAATGACTTTTGCTAAAATGATTGAGAGTAAGAAAATATTTGTTTCATTTTTCTTCATACAGAAATACACGAATATCCAGGAAACTGAGATCGACAGACTGAACCTTTTTTTTACGGACGGGCGCATATTATATAATAATTGTTTATATTTTTGAATATTGAATGCCATGTGTAAACTATATAATGTATTCTTTTTCTCAGGTGTTTTGAAATCGGGTTTCAAGTCTACCATCACAGAAAAAAATATTTGGTCAGTTATAGGTGAAGTCTTGAGTAACGCAAAAGATTGGGGGGGTCACAGGAAGGATAGACAAAAACGTAAGGAACAAACTAATGATGCACCGAATGATCAACAACAAATACCAAAATGAACGAGTTGAACAAACGCTATTAAAAAAAAAAACGCTAAACGCTATTTCCATACTATATTATATTTAATCATTAAAAACTATCTATCAATAAAAAAGAATTAGAACCAAATATCATGAGTGCTATTTACTATAATTAAATGATAAGCTATATAAGGAAAGTTTAATTTTGTCAAAGATAACCCTACTGAAATTGTGAGCAATACCATTTTTTTTTCATTTCTTATGTAGCTAAAAAAAAAGATCTTTTGATCGAACATGTTTTAGTCACATGAGAAATGAAGAAAAATTATATCTGTCGAAATTTTGATAGTATATTCTTAAGTATAATTGAAATCGGGGAGCCCGATCATAGGCTGGTTTGTTACCCCATTAGGGGCTAGTCAGGTTTTCTGGACAGGGGCTAGTCAAGGGTCCCGACCAGGGGCTAGTCAAGGTCCCAACCAGGGGCTAGCCATTTAAAGCGTGACAGTTCTGAGCGGGATCCAGCCCAGCATTCCTTGCTAGCGCCTGGTTTCAAGTCGGGACCGCTAGCCAGTAGCCCGGCCAGCGCCCGGGAACAATTTCTACCAGGGTAATTATGACAGCGATATAAATTGAACCAATTGGTTTCATGCTCTGTAACTGTTGGGGACATCTCATGTAGTAACAATGAATCTGAATCTGCATTGGCGTCAAATTTGATGACCTCCGGCCAAAAACCGATCCGGTTCACGTGGAATACCCCATACATATCTCTTCGACAAATTCTTTAATCTCTTTGGAAGGATGAAACGTAGAGTTTTATAGTATGGGTTGTGAATAAAGGAATGAAAAATGAATGAAAAAGACTTTCAATTGACTGCAGTCCGTCCGTAAATCGAGTGAAATTGAATCGTCGAGTTGAAGCGATAAGAGGTATACGGTCTTAAATCCCCAGCGTTGAATAAGACGAGGGAATACGAGAACTCGGACTGGGCCGTATTATCAAGATCGTAGAGTTTAGACAAGACCGAACAGCAAAGACAGCACACGTAAACTTACCATGGGAAAAAAAAGGTAAAAAATAAAGAAAAAAATTAAAATCTCCTCGAATGTAGAAAATGAAGAAAAAAAAAAGACGCGATACTTTCCTTACAGGTTGAATAAAATCTTTCCATGTATTATGGATGATATTTTTCTAATCAATCGAACGAATATATACGAACCTAGACTTGAGATAGGAACCTGCGGTTTTGGCTACATTTTTTTTTTTTTCTACATATTTGAAAGCGCCCTGACCCGCATGAGAGCATTGAAATTCAAAAACGATCAAATTAAGAAACACTCTAATACTATGTCGGTACATATTACCGCGGACTGAAAGTTTGCCAAATGTCTGCACTTCCTGTTCGTCTAAATAAACGAAAAAATCAAAAACTGAGGTGAAAAAAGCACAAAAAATCGGTCCTTCCTTCTTTGTCTCCGGTTCGGTTGACGTGAGCTGACTTTCTCTGTATAGTAAAAACGGACATCATTATACCCACGGTATAGATAGCTAAAATAACCAACGGACGTTGCGCGCCCAGTAGACATGGGTTAAATATTTACAAATCTTATCTAAAATGTTCGACACTATACGTACGTGTTTTAAAACGAAACGTCGGTATTAACATTCGCCTTGCGTTATCTAGTTACTCAACTAATAAGATGCTAAAATTTCGAATTTTTTCTTTATTTTTCTCAAGTGACGCGATTCATTCACTTATACCCGGCCTGCTACATCCCCTTTAACGATAATAAGGTAATACACATATTCTACGGCCCTGATGTCCCCTGATGGCCCCAGCTGGGCACCCGAAGCCGGAAGGGCTCGAAAGGGTCTCTAACTCTAGGAGTTGGTGTAGCACCCATATAGCATACTTATATATATGGTCTGCATAGAAATATATGGGAAGAATTAGAGAGGGTCTATTACCGTAACCGGAAACAGGGTAAACTACTATACAGCCCCGAACATCCCTGCATGTTAGTTCTTCGTGTCGATGTACTTCGGAAAGTAGGTATATATCTACATGTGTATATGCAAGAGCGAAAATAATTGCGATTTTCAGAAAGTTCCCCTGTGATTCGCGAAAAATCTCTTGCCTTGAAAAATAAAAATTAATTAGTGATTCGCCATACATTGCGGCATATAGGTAACCGCTTTATTATTCCCAATGATATTTTGATCTGATTATTCGTGATAATTAGACCGGATAAGACTGTGATCTTTTCCAAGATTTCTAATCCGAGGACTGGAACCCGCAGTATCTTATACAACAGGAAGAAATAATAATGAACTCCATGCTGATGCTGCGGGACTAAGTAGTGAATAGTAATAACGATAATTATAGCCCTCATTGCGGAAAGTAAGAGAGAGAAAGAGAAGCCGATTAGTAAAAGAGTAGTGAGTGGGCGGCAGTGGCAAACAATCGGAGACAGGAGTCATCGAACTTCGATTACCCGATGGACAATGGAGTCGTAGGTATATCGTGGTGATTGTCACGCGTGCCTTGAGAACCTGTGGTCACGGTACTCGCCGGTTATATTCAACACATACTGCGAATACATAGTTGTATGTACCTACGTAGATGTGTAAATAGGTCCGTAAGGCATAGGTATATATCGGTATAAAGATATATATATATATATATATATATATATATGTACACGAACACCTGTCAGGGGCTTCGACCTTTTCAACTTTCCGATTATATGCCTCTCCTCGCCGAATGAAAGAGTTAGTATTGTATACGTTATAGCAAAATAAGATACGATCACTGGTAGAAATTTGTACGATTTTTTTCTCTTTTTTTTTTAATATAATTTTAGATTCAAGTAGATTTTCGTAAATCGAACTAGAACCCAAAAAAACAAAAAACAAAAATTACAATTAGCAAATTTTCTTTCCTCTATCAATTCGGTCATTGAAGAAACTAATTATTACAGCTGATTATCGGAATATAGGATTAAAAACCGCGTTAAATCCCGAAAAATGATTTTCCGTAATTAGTGGTGAAAAAAAAAAAGATCTTTCGAATCGATTTAACGAAATCGGTGATAATAATCATAATATGGCAAGTTGTACAGAGGGCGGTAAAAATACGGAAAGAGAAAGGTGCCGTGCTGCAGCTTCGGGAAGAGAAACAGGGAGACGGTTCAAGGCTCAATATAGGTAGGTATACCTATACACTTGTGTATTACGTTCACCGAGAGGAGGATATCGATCTATAGCCCAGCCCAGATAATCTGTGTCAGGTAGTGAATTTTCTAGTTTTTATGTAAAAAAAAAAAAAAAAAAATCTCCTTTTTTTATTTAGATACAGAAGTGTGCTGCGCAAATAGCTAAACGCACGATTAAAATTTCAGCCTGCACTGCACCGCACCGGTTGATAGTTGGAAGTTGCTGAGCAACGTGCCTAGGCGCAAGATATGTACGTACGTACATACCTACATACGTTGATAAAACACACGCAGGCATGCTGCACCAGGCTGACTTCTCGACAGGGACGTCGAATCGAGTCCGCGTAGTTGGTGATCGCGCAGCTGCCGACGCCCCAGGCATCGAGGATCGCGCGCTTTGCTCCTCGCTCCCTAAAGGAAGGAAAGGAAAGGAAGGGAAGGGAAGAGAAGAGAAGAGAAGAGACGGGAAGAGAAGGGAAGGGAAGGGACAGTGATGTGAAACGACGAACTCGTGCATGGCGACATATGTAGGTGTATACGTCCTTGACCGTTCAGCTCGCCGCCTATAGCCTGGTTCGGAAGAATCGGCATGAACGGAAACGGTCGGTCCTTTCCACCCGCAAAACGACAAAAGAGAAGAAGAAAAGAAGTAGGTATAGGTATACCTACATACGTACAGACACGGTGAAAGTTTTTGAAGAAATTTTTTTTTCTTTTAAACGAGAGTTTAAGAGAATTTTTGGATAATTCTTCCTTGTTTTTTCTTCTTTTTTCTGAATTCGAATTAGATAGATTTCTGGAAAAATTGTCTGCTTAATATTGTTAGACGAGGAGCAGTAATGACTTATTTAGAAAAATAAAAAAAATAAAAATTGCGGTCTGTGAAGAAAAATCCGAAAATGAATATAAGTGGCTGTTCGAGTTGTGAGATTGATATACCTGAATGGACATGGATCAAATTCGAGATGGTGTGCAGGGTCAGACATTCGTCGAGTTGGCATGGCGAATAACCAATAATACCTATACTACCAGTTTCAAAAATATGTACATAGGTACTATATGTACGTATACGTTGAAGTACCGAGTCCCCCAATATCTTTCCCTCAGGCTTTCGCAGTAGGTACTCTGCAGTCCGTGACGATTCATATAGAGAAGTAGGTATACCTATATGAGTATACGTATGGGGGAACCGCCAAAGGCATGCACACCTGGCGATCGATAAACCCGATGAAAATTTGTATACCCTACCTACCTACCTATATATATATACATATCAACGATATTTTGCAACGGCAGCGATTCAGACTAATATATGTATTCGAATGAATTAAACTTTTGATTTGTGTTGAAGAATATCGGATGATCAATAAATTTGAGAAAAAAAATAAGAAATAAAAAATAAAATAAGAGAAAATGTCGATCATTTAAATCAAAACGATTCGACGTATAGGAATTTTTCTTCTGATGAGCATTCTTTCCGTGATGTGATTCTGAAATTCCACGGAAAAAAAAAAAAGAAAAGAAAAACATCGAGTACGGGCATCAAACCTTGCAGGAATTACTTTTCATTCATATATATAGGTATGTAGGCTACGTTTGTGAATAGAAGTTGCAGATTGAAACTCGCGTACCTATAGATTCAATTCTATTATACCTATATCTTTGTAGTATTTATATACCGACATAAATATACATTCAACTTGTATAGTAGACGTGTAGATTTAGTCAAAGGATTAACTCCGGTGTATTCCGATATATGTATATAATATATATATATATAACATGAATGAAAGATCTTTTGTCCAGCGCTCAGAGTATATAATATAGATACGCGACGTATAGAGACTAACGAATGGATACGCATATATGTGTGTAACGTACTAATATGCATATATATATATACGATAACGTAGAAAGGAAGATGAAAGACGTACAAACGTATCCGTCTGTATACGGTATACCCATAGTATCCGCGTGTATATATATGATCAAGTATAAATACGAAGTTAGATTAGTTTGACTGCGAATGATATCACCGCGTTCGTCGTAGCTGCGTACGTCCTTCGTACTGACGTAACTCATATATTATATATTATATATATATATATATCGCTTTACTATCGCCTCCTTACTTTTTTTTTTTTTTTTTTTAAATCAAAAATCCTCCTCGATATTAGCATATATCGTATTCTGATTGAATACACCCATACTATATTCTAATTTGAATAAATTTCGAGAAACATACTAGGTTGCAGGTATTTAAATAACGAATAATAAACTGTGCGCTTTGACGCGCTACCGCACCGTTGAACATCAAGGTTCAAAAGGCGGAACGTAGACACGTGTAATCACCGATATATACCTACGAGGCGTGCACCACTGCCTAACATCCCACTTCACGCACCTGGGTATAAGCTTTGCAAGGATTCAAACCATATAGGTAGATGGGTATAATGCCACCTAACCACCGCCCACGATTGATCGCTTCACTGACAGAGATGATTCGCGGATGTAACTCGAGAACGAACAGATATAATAACCGTCTGGTTGGTATGAACGATTTTTTTTTGTTTTTCTTTTTAATATTTTTACCCGTACATTGGCCTCCCACATACCGAGAGTTGGCGGCGAAACTCTCGGTACATGGGGGGCCAATAGACGTCTCCAAATATTCGGCTCTAGGGCGGAAAAGTCCCGTTTTGCACCCGCTCACTCGGCTCAACAGAGGCATTTACGCAGAGCAGGTGTTAAGAAAAATGTCGTGTGCATCACGGGCGCAAGGCTATTTTGGCGAGTGTGCATGTATAGCACACTCGCGAATATGTAGTTCTTTGCGCCCTTGATACACAATGTACTGATATACGCTTGGCGTGTTTGATTTTGACCTACGTCTCGCGTAGCAAAAGGAAAAGAGTAGTACATTTCTTGAAGGAATCACGTTCTTATATACGAACGCTTATCTATAATATATTATATGTACCTACTGATCATCGCACGAAAATGACCGCGTAATAGTGTAGCTAGTTTGCCCGAAGCGTTGCGCAGGGTCGTCAGGGTTAATACAAGGGTCAATCAATTGATTATCTTTCAATATGCGCCCCGTAGTGAACGACGTACGGATAGACAGCGCCTGTCAATGTCCAGTTACGCTGTTAAGATATCTCTCGCTCTCTCAATCTCTCTATCTCTTCCGTGATCAGGCTTTGTTCCAGACTGATCATTGCAGTTAAATTGGTGTGAAAAAATTTCAATAAAAAGTGTCCGAAAGTCGAAAATTTCAATGTATAATTGTAAGCATGCAGTTCAAAGAAGTAAAGCTTTATCACGCAGCTTAGCCTGATTCATTTAACACGTTTAACTAGGTTACGCCTTAATTACTATTTCGCGCTCGGTGGAGCTCGTAGCTGAACGCTAGGCAACAAACGTAATGTAGGTACCTACTAGGTACATAGATACGGGTAGTTGGTTCGTTTACACGCTCTGCACATGGAATGTGGAGGAAATTAGTAAGAGCTATTTCCGAGGTAATTTAATTGAGTGCAGGGTTAATCGCGTAATAATATATTCAAGTCGAATTCGAACGCAATAGTCTTTTCGGTACTTTTCAAAATATAATATGCATTCACATATGCATCACCGTATATATATATGTATGCATAAATCACACGGATTCTTTTATGTTATCATAGTGGATGAAATTGTTATAAAGCGCAATATCTTCTCCGGTATAATAAGTGCAGAGAATCTTAGTTTTCCTCCAATCCCATCCCGTCCATATCTCGGCATATGAGTCCCACGCAATGCATAATTGTTTCACACAACTTTGTGCGGCACAGTTCGCTACAGAACGAGAATATTAAACCTAAGAAATCTGCGTCAATCTATTGGCGCAATATCGGATATTTTGAAATGCGCCAGAAAAGTATGAATTGGAAAACTTCATAAGTCTATATGGTGCATATATTATAAGGGGCGGTTTATATAACCCGCGTTATAATATATATATGCTCCGCGATCGTGTGTGGGTTATATTATAATCGATGATCCTGCAACAGCTTACATTAGCTTCGCGTACCTCGGTAATTCCCACGACTTCTATACGCAGACTGAAAAAGAAATTGAGAAAAAAATCGAAAGAAAGAAAGAAAAAACCACCATAGACCGCTCCTGTTTACATGTTAGCCTAGAACTAATCCGATCGCGTCGGCTTCGTCCGGATCTTGAAACGATATAATCGCGCGGTGTAGATAAGAAGGAGAAAAAAAGAAAGAAGAAGTAACTAAAAAGCGAAATGAAAATGAAAAATAAAATTCTCTTATGAAGAAAAAACAAAAAGAAAAGCGCTAGCGATCGCGATTATAGTGAATATATAAGGGGATGCTGATAAAAACTAAAGGTAAATAATAAGAAAAGTAAGAAGAGAGCAAAGTAGCCGTAGGTACGTGGCTGATGCAGCAGATTCAAATCTCTAATCCGGTAAGATCCAATCCGTGTAGTAAATAAACCAGCTCATGCAGAAGTCAACGTCGTCGGGGATCACTTGCTAAACAAAACTATCCCAGGACAGATCTCTCTCTCTGTATACCTACCTACGCACGGGCGACGACGAATTAACGAACTAAATTAAACTAAATGAAACCAGCTAAACGAAGGTAGGAGTATAAGATTAAACCAAGATGTACATCGCGCCCCGCTGATAATCAACATTCTATATACATTGCATACGCATGTGTGTACATTCGGATTTAAGAAATCTGCGTCAATCTATTCGCAACGATACATATAGGTATGTGAAGGTATGGGATAGATAAAGCTAGAGCTTCAGACGAGTGAAAAGCAAGTATATGTATATCAACTGTGAGATGTACCTATCCCGTCCGGTTTTATAAATAAGGGTCCGTTGCCGCAGCGTAACAGCAGAGCAGAAAATCTAGCAGCTGTCCTTTGCCTGACTGACGGCACAATCCTCGATCCCCGATCCGCCCGATATATAGAGACGCGCGGTGGTGGTGATCTCCGACGAGAGAGGAGTAGGTACGCGTACGAAACGACGAACCGAAGGACGGACGGACGGACGGACGGACAGGCGGGCGGGCGGATGAACCACGAAGGTAGGAAACTCCTTAATTACGCAATTTTATGCCGAACTGACTTGACCGGTGATGCTGATATGCGCTCTGCCTGCCTAACCACCGCCGCGCAGTTCTTCACTAGACGATATGCAGCGGAAAATAAGACGGATGCAAATGCCCCGAGGGCATTCGGAGATTAAACATACAGACGCGTATACTACGTCTGGTTATAGGTATGTGTGGGTATCGGTGTATCGGCTATAGCTGCAGCAACTACAAGCTAGCCTTTATACCCATTCGGTCAATCTCGGGTCGAGAAAAGGAGAGAAAGAGAGGAGAGAGAAAGAGAAAAGGAGATCCGAAGCCGTTTTAGTTGAAAGATGCCGCGCGATACGGTGCGTTAACGTGTAAATAAGAGAATAAATAGGGAGAAAAATAATGCAATGAGTGGCAGTGTATCAAGTGGTAGGGGCAATAATAACAATCGTAAGATATAGTACACGGCATGTAAAAGAAATGTAGTGTAGTAAATGTAAGAGAATTTTAGGGTTTGTGGAATTGTACTATTTCGAGGTTTATACGTAATCCCTAATTTCGTTAAGTGACGTATACGATGTGCGCTATACCGGATTTGAAGAACAAATTCTAAAGGGGCAGAGGGAGTGCCAGTGCTAGTGCCGTTCGTTCCTGTTCCTCCTCCTCTTCCTCCGGCTCTTACTTTTCGAGCTTCGCGTGGTCAGAGGCAGGAGCGAGTGCCCCAAGCAAAAACGCGAACGAAACTAACTGCGAGGCCGAATAAACGAACGAACGAACGGGCGGGCGTCGAACCGAGCGAATTAACTCGTGCTCTCGCGGTAGGCATATAAAGAAAGAAAGAAAGAAGAGGACGAAACTTTGAAACTTTCAGAACTTTTTATTACAGGATGTACTATAGTCGAATTATAAACTGTACACACCTTGTACTCTTGTTATTATTTTACCTGCAGCGCGTATCATGTAGGTATATAGAAAAACAAGAATATATATACCTACGCATATGTATAAAGAAAGAGGTGATACATACCTCTTGCATTACTATTATTATTATTATTACTACTTTTTTTCTTTTACGAGTTGTATTCGACTCGCTTATAATCCTCTTATCGGATCTAGAATCTGAAAATGCCTCCTACTAGCGTAGTGAATAAAAAAAAGAGAAAAAAAAAACCGTGGAGAAGAAAAACGATTTTTTATTGTCGGTTATTGTATTCTTGTAAGTACCAAAGCTCGTCTACCATACAACTTTATTTACTCACAAATACACACTTGATCGTATTGAAATTGATGAATCATGATTCACGATTCATGAGGAACTGCAGAGATGGACTCCGATATATGTTTATTCATTTTCACGAGTGATTATATAACGTACCTAGATACCTATGTATATACCCCTATATACATTATCATAAAAGATATTTGCGTTTAAAATAAAGACCAAATCGCATCTGATTTTTATGAGTATCATTTTTTTTTTTTCAAATCCCACTGATAATTCATTTCTTTTGTTTGTTTGTTTGTTTCAAAATTTTTAATTATTATTACACTCGCCGGCATATTATTCCCCGTCTATGCATATCATGTATGTATACGTATGTATATACCTACTATACATGTATGCATGTACAGAGAGGCACGCCAAGACGAGCCAAAGATCGGTGCTCTAAGGAGAGAAGAGAAAGCCTGAGAACATAGCGCCGTAGTTGTTGAGACTCCGGCTTATATACTACATATATATACACAGAATAAATACTATACGTATAGCACTATAGCTGCCGCATCTATTCACCAAGAGATCTATGTGTATGTGCAAGGTATTAACACAAATGCAGATACGGTGCCGAGGAGGTAGCTGTACATGCATACATACATACATACCTACATAAGATAGTAAGGTGTATATATATTATAGTATTTTGCCTTAGAATTCCACGCAACACGTATAGAAGTTCACCAATCTATAGTACCTACCTACCTATATCCATGCGCCGCATGTTACTCGTTTCATTTCTACAATATTCACGTATTATAAATGTGTGTGTGTGTGCATCTACTCGCCTCGGTTTGGTATTTTGTCAGTACATACATACACAGTATAGGTAGGTATAAGTATCTCGCGAGCTGTGAAACGCCTCGCGGTACATCTCCGCTATTTAATACGAATAGATAGTAAATATACATATTATTATATATTATATATATATATATATATTTGTATTTGTATTTATATATGTATATGTAATATATATGTATACGTTAATTTCAGCATAGTTATTTAATTAATTAAGAAATACGGAGTAATGAGAAAGAGAAAGAGACAACAAGGAGAAATAAGAGTAGGAATTTATCCGAGCGTTGAAATCTCTTCGAATTTCGCCGTGAGAAAATAATTCAACAAATGCGGGATTAGAAAAGTTACGACATATAATATCATATATATATATGTATATTCATATAATTTACCTACGCTGGGTGAAAAAAAAAATAAAAAATAGTATCTATACATCTACACACTAACTGCGACAATAACTTTGATTGATAAATGGAATAGAATATATCGCACACCTAGTTCTAAACTAGGACAACTCAAAAAAACTCATTTTTCAGTATGAGGAAAAAACGTTTTGCTCCATTTATGCCTTTGCATAGTTAATTGATTAAATAATTATTATTCATAATAAATATAATTATATAATATTACTAATGATAATTATCATTAATCATCATTATTAATATCATAATAATTATATAATTATATAATTATTATTGATTATTTATTAATTCAGCAAAACCAAGTTAGTGCAATCTGTCGTCATGATTATGAACATTAAGTTGAATCTGTTCTTGTGGTTAGTTGCGTATGGTATCAGGGTATACAAAAATGATGATAACTCAAAATTCAAGTTTTTTGAGTTGTCCTAGTTTAGAACTAGGTGTGCGATATAATTTATAACCGATTATTCTTTTATGATATACCTATGTGATAATTTGTTTTTATTTAATACCGATTATATATATATATACATATAGATATACGTTGAAAATAAAAAGTAAGATTATTATATTCGTTTCCCGGAAAGTGGGGTTGAACACCTGTCTCTCAGTGGTTACCAACCATGAGACACAATGATAACCGATGTTTATTGAGTACCGCTGCAATGCCTGGCTACCACGTGACTGAATTCATATTGCGTACGAAAGGAAAAGAAAAGAAATTTTCAGTTTATGCGTGATATTAGCGTTGAACAACGAATATATACGTGCGATATGTATACAGATCGTAAACTATATACTAGATATGACAAATATCCTTAGGAATCGGTCAACGGAAGAGAGAAACTGAATTCATATGAAGAAAGAAAGAGAGAAAAAAAAACGGGGGGCGGGGGAAGGGAAGCTTCATTCACGTTATAGAGCGCGCATTGAATAGCGTGGGTATAATTGTAAACACGAACCGTTCACACACCGTTAATAAATAAGCTATCGTTGGTGTCAACGAGTACGTAGGTACCCATCTAAATATATTGAAGATAAAATATAGTACGTGCCCGAGCATTCAATGAACCAATTTTGTGATGTGAGATCGTATTTTCGGGACAGGTAGTAGTATTAGTCCTCGGCTTAGCAATGCCCGACGCGCCCTGAAATGCTAATGCTTGAACACGAACCACCGGGGAAGATACGAGGCTTAAGAAAAAGAAATAAAACACAACGCCACACGTTCGCTGTTCGCGGTTCTATTGCAATAGACTCGATTATTAAATTCACCTCGTTATTTAGATCCTATGAAACGAACGGGGGGCTCAAGGCTGTTGTTATTATTTAATAAAAATTCAAAATAAACGCGCCGGCGCAAAAGCTGCAACGAACTGCTGTACCTGTTGCCTAGCAGCAACAGCAGCCGTGAAACGCGCGGCGTGGAGAAAGACACACCGATCTGAATGATCCTATTCTCTGATGTTATTTATCACTATATTATAGTTTATAGTTTGTATTTAATAACTAGGGATAAAATGATTAGATTTTACTTACCATTTACTGAAGGCAGGCTAGCGAGGATTGCGACTAGCGCGAAGATTGTCAATATGTAATCCAAATTTCGCCACAACATGTTGCAGAAAATTTATCCACTTCACAGAGGGCACACACATTAGAATTGAGGCACTCACTTAAACACTACAACCCGATTGTAATCCATTATATTATTTAAACACACATTTTCTTCAATTGTTTATACCTTGGTTTGTTCGTTTATTATCTATTAACTATAATCGTTCGTACTTCAAAGTGTTTACATTACGCTAGGATAGATGGAAAGAAAAAAAAAACAACACACAGATCCATATACGAACATGACCGCGTCTCAAACTCGTCTGGATTCTATTGTTCACTTCACGCGGTGAAAGTAGTCCCCACAGCGGCGCGCGCAACTCACTGAACTCTTGTATTACTACGCCGAATACACATATACCTATACGTATAACGATGGACGACGCCATCTGCCAATCGCGCCTAATCGTCGAGGGGTTGAATACGTTCTACGGTCCGATTCGAACGCTTAGAAATTTTTTTTGTCACGGGATGGGGGCTGCTGCTGCACGCCACTGGCATACATATACCTATATATATACGTATATATATATATATATGTATACTGCACTCGACAATTTTCTTTTTTTCTTTCCTTCTTTCTTTCTTTCTCGCTTCCTCCTTTATGTCGCCTTTAAATACGATGCTTGTAGAAAAAAAATTAAATAAACCAAAAGATTAAGAAAAAACACGTGCTTTAAGGGGTGTGGGTTGTAAAGTCTTCTATACAAACATACGCGGTATTGCGTCGTATGCATATATACATGATAATTATTTTTCACATGCGTAATTTTGACTTTTATATATAATATCGTCTATAGTATATTATATTTTGATTATTTGGTTTTTTTTTTTGGTTTTTTTTTTAACTCGAAATCCTATCGCAATTTTTGAAGAATTATCTAATATAATCTTCCAAAACGTGGAATTTATCAATCCAGTTTGGTTTCACCTTCCAAACGTTATAGGAAATCATTTTTCACAAGCTTTTATACAGCCTGAACAAATTTTCGAATTGATGAAATCATCGAGATAGGAATATTATTTTTTTGAATATTTCTTTACGGCTTCAAATGCGCGTTAAAATTGTAACAAAAACAAATTGAAAAAACTATTCAACAAACCATATCAACTAAACGAATATTCTTCTAATTAAATATTTCGAGTCTCTGTATGCCGCGGAGGCAAGATATATTGCTATTCGATTGCATGTCATTCCCCATACTGCACCGTGGCATATAATTGCCACAAAACAAGCCATATGCCATTATGTGCGTTATTACAACTGTATTTTTTTTTTTCTTTACGTTTCTCTAATTGTTATAAGCTGCGGCCACACACTGTAATAATTATCAAACTTCCAGCTATAATTTTTCAAATATAATTAATTATTTTATGGGAAGACAGTTTTAACGGGTTTCAAGCTGGGCTGGATAGACACGCTTTATTTTAATTTTACAATGGCTTAAACCTAATTGAAAATTCAATAATTGATGCCAGACACGTGAATGCGATAGTTGGCTCTCATGTTTGTCGACTGTCAATTAATTGCTTGAGATTCTTTCGTTATTCAATAATATAAAATAAGACCAAACTTTTATGTCCTGCCTTTTATAGGCACTCTGCAGGTAGGTTCAAATCCATAAACAACTTATGGAACATTATTTCAAGCCAATTGAATATATCGCGTGTCCGATATGTTACAAGATCGTATGTGCCAAAAAGGCAATTATTATGGTAAAAAGGTTTTTGTTTCTCTTTCACTTGCAGCATTCGATATAAAAATACTCAAAACGCATAGACGTATTGAAATTAGCGTTGAAAAAAAATGTATGGGTGAAAGATCGTATGTTAGGCAAGTTTTACCTCTAATAAGTTTTTCATGCTTTGCTTCTCGATTTAACCGCTTGAAGATCGCATGTTAGGCGGATATATATCCTTTCAGCACTAATTTCCACTACATTTTTTTTCAATTCTGGAAGGTCGTATGTCGGGCTGATATACGCCCTTTCGACAATAAATTTTGTTTTTTATAACACATCTGTTAATGATAGGTAAACGGTATAATTTCTTTTCTTTCTGCAACATTTCCTGTTAGAATCTTCACAATGCACGTTTTCGTTATCAATAATCCCGTTGATTGCCGAATGCAATGAATAAGAAACAAATTTCATCATAAATATTGAACAGATATTGCCCATCTATGAGCTATGCGCATGCGCGCCAAATGCACTAGTGCATAAAGTAGAGTATTTGTGATGTGCGCATGCGCTGACTCTCCTTTTCTCCACTCTTCGGAAATAAGGTACTTTACGCACGCTGCACAGGTCTCGAAAATCAAGAATCAGACTTGTTGCATGAAAAAGTTACAAAAAATATCGTGCGTATACACAGTATACTATTTTTTTCTTCTTCTCCTCAGCCTAATTTATATATGTTGAAGGCAGCGTCGAATTAAATGCGAATCTATATACCTGACCGATTTCGCGATTATTTGAAAGTTCAAAATTGACCTAGAATCCAATAAGATGCCGTATCATTAGCTATAGGTATTCGACGAATAAGGCCGGCACGACTACTCACCAGAAACCCACGTCCTTTGATTTACTATATGGCGGTGTAAATTAAATCTGAAAATGAAAGTTTCTGCGAAATATGTTCAACCGGGACGAAAACTAATACGATTATACTGTAGATGTAGCGTAGTGCGATATTCAACCTACGAAGCTTTTCTCGTCACAAATATTTTCCACTTCTACACATCCTGCCTTTTATCTTATTATATTGTTAATATTTGCGTCTTGGCAACCGGATGTTTTCTTGCTCTGAGTCCAAACCAACAAGATAACTCATTGTCCGAATTCTGGTCAGCATTGTTTTGTTAGTAGCCAAGGTCCGAGGACTTCAGACGAGGAACATCATCTCTTATCACGCGGTAAATATGACTAAGTATCAATAAGAGATGACCCAGTGTACCAAGCAGATGTTCAAGCACAATGAAACACATCTATCTAATTCTACACGATGTCTAATAAGTATTTTTTCATATTTACCCGAGTTCCAGTTCAATCCTATAAAATCTCGATTCCTTTGTTCTTCGGTTTTCTGGACAGAAATGTAATTCTGTCTTATTGGAATACTAAAAATTATGTCCGATATGTGAGGATCCAGAGATGTAAATCAGAACCGCAGCGTCCGGGCTTGAAATCCTGATTAGTTTCTCTGAATCTTAATAAATTTTTCAAATTCTATGCACAGCCTTGAAATTCTGCACAAAATCAAGTCGATGGTAAATTTTATTTTCGACTTGAAATTTATTCGTCAATCAGTTCGTAAAACGTTTTATCAAAGACCGCGAGGAGCTGTAGATCGAAACCGGAATGTGAATCGAAATTTTATAACACGTACGAGTCTTCCCTAAAATTCTATTTTGAACCAGAAAGTCTCATTAAGTGATCATATAACTTTTATAATGAACTAGAATGTCCATTCTGACTCGGGTATATACGAGTAGAGGTATTGCAGTTTATTTGACGATGCATATCCGCCTGCAGCATAGTTTATAACGGTTATACTGATTGGTATACGTAGGATATGTTAGGCGGTACTAAATTGCAATTAATCTTTTCCTCGAGCACTTAATTAAATACAACACGAATAGGATCGCGAATAACATCGCTATAGGCACGCCACGCCTAACGTATATAAATCCCATATTATAATATCGTAGGTAGGTACGTATCTTCACAATCGAAGATTTCATATAGTCGACGAGAAAAGATCAGCCTTTTCGTTTTGATGTCCCTATGCAGTGCGTGGGAGGCACCTTTACAACCGGGTTTGAATATATCTTTAGATTATCAAACACCACGCAGATGCGTAATAGATATGCGTTCATATTTATTAGAATTTTCTGAACAGCTATACGATTAACAATTATTCATTACATCCGTTCTTAATTGAGCTATTCTTTATTTTGCGGACTGGTATATCCACGAGCTTGAAACTTCCTGCTGCGACCACCTCGGTCGGGATATTTGTGTCCGGAAATACAATAAAGAGTTGAGTTTGTCACGCAGGACTTTGAGTTCAACTTTTAAGAAAAGTGTAACGTTTTGAATGAAACTAGTTTCTCTCTGTCATTACCAATCAACGATCTTTCACATTTCTCGAGCGATCTAGGCACTAGGCTGCGATTATACCTACCAGCCGCTAGAAATTTGTCCGATTCGTTTTATTGGAGTGAGAAACGATGACCACTAAATAAAATGATGATTCGATATATCGTCTTATACTTTAACGATGTGGTTGCGGAAATTAAGTAAGATTAATTGCTCCGTAGAAGTGGGTATACCGTATGCTTGACCCCGTCGTATCCTAGACGACGCAGGACGTCTTGTTAACTCGATAATCCACGAGTTTAAATCAGAGGTAGGAGAAGCCCGGCGTACAAGTTTGTTATCTGGTCATGTCGGATCCGCTAGTGCAATCGGCAAAGGAAAGCCGGCTCAATGCTCTCAACAAAAAGATCATCGAGATTAAGAAAAAGATCCAACTATCCGGTAAGCCACCGCATAGATCCCGACGATTCGCCTCTGCTGCTAAATAATTCGTTGATCGATTGAGAAAACGGTTTAGGTATTTCAAAAAATTCACTCTAGAAATCAGACGACGGTACAGTACTTTGATTTTGTCAAACACCCGATAGATACGGTATCTAAGCGCATAGAAATATTACGCAAAGATTCAAGGATCGTATAGCTCGCGTTAATAAGGCTCACATGTTGCTGCTTGTGAACACGCTGATAGAATATACTGTCGCGTGACTCTCGCGGAAATTTATTTTACGGAGTAACATCTCTGATAATTTGTCTCCGAAGTAATAAACGATAGGTAAATATCGATCTAGGATTTATCTCCGCGAATTTTCTTTTTGGTGAAAATCGCACTGCACTGCACCGCTTCGAATTAGTTGAGTAAAATTCGAATACGAAGAATGTATGGGATAAACAGAGACCGAATTTGTCTTCAGGCACTAATCCTAAACCTCTACACACGTATTAAAAAAAATTAAAACACACACACATATATATATGTGGTATTCTCTGAATAATCGTGCGAGACGTTCTCGACGGCCAATTTAGTAACTCAGCCAAGTCTTGAGTGGACTCAAGACTCGGACGAATTAGCGTTGAATGGAAGAGATGTACTCGAGTTAATGAGGGCAATTAGTGTAGTCTATAAGCGCGCGTAACGCTTCACACTCTTGTCTTCCTAAGACCGAGGTATTCACCCGGCATTACGGACTGCATGCAGCATCCTTGTCCCTACGCTCCGCTTTCCGGCCATTTAATTGAATCGAATTTCATCACTTTTCTCCTATACGTGTCATTCAAACTCTTCCGATTCTCATTTTCCTGTACCAGTGCATCATAATATCATAAGACAATTCATAAATTCAGGAGCAGTAGCTGAAAAATTTTATTCATAAGTTGTCGCCCCGTTTGCTCCTCTCTGGACAGATGCTATCGGCCATCTCTCCACGATCATATTTATGTGCCTTGATACCACGAGTCCAGAGTCGTTTTAGTTAGGTCGAAGGGTCGTCCTTCTGTATGTATATATAAATATGAATATACACATACTACATAGATACATACACGTAGTTGTGTACCGCGATTCCTCGGGCTTATAGGCAACCGTAACCAGAAGTTCAAAGGTATTTATACCGACGTTGTACAAGCGAGGTATGAGAGCTGGAAGTTACGATCATGAGAGATTTTACTTCAACTATGGATGCCTCGGCGATGGTATTATACTCCTGGACACCGCGTTTGCCCAGTCGTCTTGGACTTGTGACAGGTCGTGGCTACTTACCTGACGGTCAAGAAACGCGGTGGTCTCGATCCGATTGTTCGTTTATCGTTGTTTGACGTTCGTATCGATGCTTCCTTAGTTCCTTCCTGCATCCGTTTCGTGTACATGACTTTGCTACATAACATTGTGAATTATATACCTGTCTTTATAACTTGCCACGCGTGATGTAAGCGAAGAGGGTATACAGGTACATACACATATAGATATACCTATAGGCATACATATATATATGGTCAATTCTTTCAGAGGGACAGAGGAAAGCCTGCTTCGAGGAGTGCGATGCTCAGAAGAAGGAGAACGCCGACAAGGTCAGCAGGCTCAAGAAGGAAGTGAAAGAGCTGCAAGTCACCTTTGCTAAAGCTAAGAATGTTAGTGCCTCTACGTGGTGCAAATGTACAATATTAATGCGTAGAGGAACCAGGGGAAAACTGGTACACCCAGAGTATGCCAGATTGTAAAAACGTCAAGAATACTAGAAGTACTATGAAAGCTGAGGCGGATATTTAATGAAGATGGCTTTTTGAGACTTTAGGTACATAGATATGCGAGTGGTGTATGCTGTTTTTCCCCAGGTTGGTTTACAGGTAGTTGAAAATGACGTTGTTAATTATCGTTCATATTGAAGAACCGTGACGCTGCCGAGAGCGAGGTCCTGAAAGGTCAGGAGTCCTTGAGCTGTGTGAAGAGAAAAAATTTAGATGAGGCGATAGGTGGACTGGACGAAGACATTATCCGCCTACGTAAAAAGCTCGACTTGGTTCGGTACGAAAGCGACAAGGTGCGGGGTGTGGTGACGTTGGTCACGTATAAATTCGTTCCCCTAAAAAGCTGACGATAACCATTATTTTCAGCAACAGAAAAAGCTGTCCGGACTACTTGAGGAATACGAGGAGCTCATGAGCGGTACGGCTCAAAAGTTGTCGGAGAAAAAACTCGAGAACCCTGTCAAAAAGGTTTCTATAAGATGGCATTCATTCCTATATAAGTCTTGATGCCATTCGATTTGTTTAATTTCTGATCCCAGTCATAAACTCCATATGGATGCATGCCAAAGGATAAAACTATCACATTCTTAGCTGCAGCTCTTGCCTCATATGGGTCTTGATATTTCTTGGTTCCCTGCAGAGCATCGTAGATACCCTAATTGCAATTATTCGCTTTGAGGAATATCGCGTCGCTCAATTGCATCCTTAAGTACAAGCTAGGTTTTCAGTTAGAACCGGTAAGAATGCGAGCCTGCACCCATAGTACAGAGCGCCATGCATACATCGCTGGTTAAAACGATTATAATTCTTGTAACGTAGAAAATCATACGGCTAGAGAATCAGCTTCAGAGGATACACGTGATGCAAATGGAGGCAGACACGGTACGGAAGAAATATCGCGGTGTGCGATCGAGTCTCAGAGCGGACGCTGCTCTTTACGCATCCTCCTTGAAAACCATGGAGGAAAATATTCGGGAACAAAAATCTGAGATCAAACGTTTGCAGGTATGCCTGCATTGCCGCAATAGCTATTTCGGGAGGATCAAACGTGCTGAAATATTCAATTTCCGCAGGACGTTAAAGAGGAAGCGATTCATCTTCGTGATATTACCAAAGGAACGCTGATCAAGCAGGAGGTTGAAGCGATGAACACAACGAAGCAGCGCGACGGTGTCATCCTGGACTACAGGTTTGCTGCAAAAAAATTCATCTTCGTCGAGGCGCGGTTGCAGTTCGTGATGATCTGATGATTTTCGTCACAGGCAAAGAGTGGAGGACCGAAAGCTAGAACTTGAGCGATTGGAAAGAATGATTTTTCCATCGGGACGTCCGGTATTGCGTGACGATTTCGGCTCGGATGAACATAAGGGCGGAAATCCTGCCACGGAAAGTACGCAGCACCTCGAGGAGGCGTTTGCCAAACTCCGAGAAGCGACAGGAGTTTCAAAAACGGAGGATGTGCTGAACAGGTTTCTTGGTCAGAAGGCGACGAAGGACAAGTTGCAAAAAATGCGGATTGCAACCGAGAATGAGAAGATAAGTTTGGAGAGAAAGAGGCAACAGCTAATGGCGGAAATCGAAATGCAAAAGTTTTCCGAGACTAAGGATGCAGAGCAGTAAGTTGGCTCCGAAAAAGCACTGTGACAATCCCTAATCACTGAAAATTCGTAGCTAAACTTGTACGTCGTTTGATGTTTCTGATACCTACTTTGACCAATATTTTATCACAGGAATGCAGAAGAACTGGAAAAACTTAATCGACAAATAGCGAAGCAAATTCAACGCCAGGAAAAAGCTCTGGCTGATAATAAACGGGTCAAGGAACTTTTGACGGAAGTGAACTCCACCTTGTGGCACTTCTGCGACAAACTGAGAGTAACTACATCGCTCTTTCCTCGTTTTATTTTGCTACACTACGGCTTAGAACAAAAATTTTTAAAAAATTGTAAAAGCACAACTTCGTCGTTGCTATTATCAATTAGCTTATATACTTGGCTCGAAGTACTGTAGGTAACTTCCTCGTAAGTTCTGAACCAGCACTTTATCTCTGGGCTGAGAAATGAGATGAAAAATGTATCTAGCTATAAGGGCGGTGCTTTGAGCTGGTATAGGATTTAGTGAACCCGAGATCTATCCTTCAGCTTGAACCTTTGCCGAGTTAGAGATCGGGTTGACCGATGGAATCACCTCCGGAATCGCCACCGCCACTTCCAACGTCTGTACAGGTAAAGAAACCGACTAAGACCGCTAATTTTAGCCCCGAGGTTGAATCCTTTTAATTACAGACCTTAGAACAAAGCGGTGGCGGTATGTGGGGTAAAGGTTGATGAAGCTGGTGATATGCATGTGGTAGATAAAAGAGCACGAATAAGACAATACATACTACGAGGAATAACACCCCCCCTCCGGCAAAACACGGATAATAATGATTATCTCGCTGTAAGATAAAAGGGTTTTAATTAACGCCTTTGCTATGGCTATTCGTCTCGAACAAAACCAGTCGAAGACAAGTGTTAAGTACTTCTGATAAGCCATTGGAACACGTGGTGTATACAAGCCGTGAAACTGAAAACTCAGCTTCTTTGTTACCCGAATTTCGCGGTATTTTTTTTTGGTCTAATTATAAGCGCGAATGCAGAATGAACGTCTTCTTTCTTCATCTATAGAATACTTCATGGAACTTTTCACGTACAAGTATCATGTCGCAATTTCGAGCCACCAATTCGTGGCGGTATATAATCTCCGTACACGCATCTACCCAGAAGGATATGTACTAAATTTATTCTAAATATGTTAGCGAGTCTGGTTTTCGAAGTAGGAAAACCAATAGAACCAATATATATCCACGGGTATCGTTTACTTTGGAATGTTTGTTTTCGATCGGAGTAAGGTGCTAATGTAGACTGCACCCAGAAAGGTGAGAATTGAGAAGATAGAAACGAAAGAAAATGCGCTTGACGAACCCGCTTCAGCTGCCACCCGGATGGAGGTGCTAAACTTCTTTGATCAATAATTATTACAACGTTCGTTATTTAGTCATTTTATTTTTTTATTTTTTCTTTCGTTTTCACCCCGATTTTACTCGCAGGCTACCCCTCGGGCCTCTTAGAAAATTCTCTGTTCAATTGAAAAACTTGATATCCGTATATTGATTCACAATAGGACATCAGCGAAACCCCGGTACCAGACAAAGTCGGCGACGTAGATGACGTCTTCGAGCTCCTCGAGATCCTCCAAGAAAAGGTGGAGGCAACAATTGCAGAACTCGTTCTGGTGCAGTCAGAAAGGAACGCGGAGATCCTGAACGAGTCAGTTGCCGAGAAGGTACTACATATATATGGGGTATTCCACGTGAACCGGATCGGTTTTTGGCAACAAAAAAAATGAAAAAACAGGGGGCTGGAAATTTTATCACTTCTTCGTGGCACTTCGAAGTAATTTCGTTGAAAACTTTAAGGCAATCCATTGGACCCTTCAAGCAGGAAAAAAATGGAAACACATTTTTCCCAAGTTTTACATGCTTCGCCGATTTTTGGAAAAGAAAGAAGAAAAACGGGAGGCTGAAATTTTGATCACTTCTTAGTGCCACCTCGAAGTAATTTCGGTGAAAATTTCAGGGCAATTGGTTAGACCCTTCAAGTAGAAGAACAAAGAAATCGCATATTTCGAAAGTTTTACATGTTTAAGAATTTCAAAAATAATTCAAGTGCTACATATTTCGAAAGAGCTCATTTACGCGCGTAGAATGCACTATGGGAAGTTATGATTTTGTTCATGCATGGCTGAGATGAGTGGAGTTGAAAATGTGGTAATTAAATTTTTGGTATAATTATGACAGCGATATAAATTGAACCAATTGGTTTCATGCTCTGTAACTGTTGGGGACATCTCATGTAGTCACAAGGAATCTGAATCTGCATTGGCGTCAAATCCGATGACTTCCGGCCAAAAACCGATCCGGTTCACGTGGAATACCCCATATATATAATATATATATATATACATGCATACATATATTATAACATACGTTCGGATTTTATAGACTTGCAGGAATAAATAGTAAAGTGAAGTGACGTAGGTACGTGGACCTCCAGGTCCGTTGTTCAAACTATTCAAACGAACGCTCGCGGGATTCGTTCCGTCAGGTAACAATTGGCGCAGATGACGAATGCCCGTTTCAAATATGCCAGTCGGAATTTTTTTTTTCCTTCTTCTTCTTCTTCTTCTTATTTTCTTCTTGTGCCGGTTGAACCGCCTCTCAAGGAGACCGCCGCAAACTGCTTAAGCGTGGTTCTTGCCAACCGTGAAACTTGGCTTCGTTTATAAACGTCGCGGCGAATCCTTGAGTATGACTGCAAAGTATCTCCGATTCTGTCCATTACGACTGCAAGGTTTCTTGATAAACGTTCAAAAATCATTGTCGAAACTGAGAAACAAATTTCAGGTTGAAACTATGTCCGCAACCCCGTCGGGCGGTGGGAAAATTAGGGACAACGATGACCGTCCTTTCTTCCCCACATTTCCGTCAGCTCCGACGCCCGCGGTCCAAGGACCGCCATCCGAAGACGAAGAAGATGTACCGACGCGCAGCGTCCTGAAGCGACAGGCTCAGCTACTCGTGGATACCAAGAGCCGACGAAAAGGCTTCAATTTCCGAAGATAGACTCGATATTCTGACTTGCTTAATCAATACTGTATAAAAATTTGTATACTAATTAATAAGAAATCATGAACTGAATTTTGAAAAAGAATTACGTCAATCTTCGAGGGAAATTATATCCAACAATAAACTTAAAAAGTTTAAACAAACGAACTGAAAATTCTTGAAAGACCCGCAAAGAGCTGTTTGAACACCTCAATACTTAAAACACAATTTATATATTTTCGGGTTTCCGGGTTTTATGGCCGTTCTAAATACATTTAAAAAATTACACATAAACTATTTTCAAACTTTGGTACTGAGAATCGATAACGACAGATTACATACATGCAGCCTAATTCTGTGGAGAACAATCATGAATATCTTGAGAGGACAGACAAGTGCATACGTTAGATGTTAGTCACGAGACGCAGGTGAAGAAGATTCACCTGTGTGATTGACTAGTTGATGATCTGTAATTTTATTTGATAAAAAATAAGAACCGCGTTGTTGTTGATTGAATTTAAAGAAAATAATAATAATAATAATGATGATGATGATGATGATTTCAATGAAGATTTTATTTCGACTTTATAAACTGAATTCGAAATGTGTGTAGTATGTATGCATGTACGAATATGTAATAATCTGCAAGCGTTTATGATATATAGTACGAATGAAAAGAGAGAAATAAAAAAAAAATTCTTAAGTAAGTGTAATGTATTTAATTTACATATTGCTTACAACAAAGATAAATACATACTATATGAAAGTTTGAACATTATAAATTTATAAAAAAGAAGAAACGCAGTTTGTATAGTATATACAAGCTTATTATTAAATAGAAAGCTTACAAAGACCTGTAGATCACGAACTGTGTCACATCTGCTGCATCCCGTGCAAGTCCCTCAGATCTAATAGTTACCAAAATGCCTAGATGTGGTTTTTTGGATTTATTATTGTTAAACTTGAAGGTTTAGCACTCGTGCGATTAGATTAGGATCACTGCGACCCTCTGATCCCACGTTTATACACACGTCTACTATGTTTGTTAATCTTAAAAACGAATATTTACATATTATACTGGCAGTAATTTGTCTCCTAATTTTATTTATATTTGTTCCAACATACACAGCTTATAATCGCTGTGTAATTTAAATACTCTCGCAATCTTACGGGCATCAAATTAGTTTTATTTATAAATGATAATAATCAAGTCTGGAACCGTAATTTTGTAAAAAAAAAAGTAAAAAAATAAAATAAAAAATAAAAGAAGAATCTTCGAGTTTTCCCATCTGATACCTGCGGTTTGTTATATACAACGATTAACGAATACGAATTTACCAATAGATCGAAAACATTTCATCCTATGAATTTGAACACTCAATTATTTACCTAAATGCAGAATAGTTGTGAAATATCCTAAAATCATAATCCCTGTCCTGAAATTTTAATAATTTCTTTTTTCGTTTTCAATTTTTCAGGATTAATTTCGCCAAATTTATATCGATTATTGGTTGAAATGTATATAAGAACATATTTTTAATAAGAAAAAACAATCAATGTATAAAATAGATTTGGGCATTTCAAGAAGTATGTATAATGTGTTTAGCATGAATGACATATTTTTTTATTCTTACAGAATGATGTGTGTGTGTGTGTGTGTGTGTGTGTGTGTGTGTGTGTGTGTGTGTGTGTGTGTGTGTGTATATATATATACATATATGTAGACATAAATGGATATATTATATATATATACCTATATGTATATATACCGTTGGTAAGATATACCAATGTATGTGGTTTTTTTTTTTATTTTTGTTTGTTTTTTTGTTTTTTCGTTGAATAGCATACAAAAATTATCTCATAGACTCATACATATTTCAGACATCAATTAATTTAAATAAAGTCTTTTTTTCTTCAAAACGACGAACCCCTATCCTTCGCAAAAACCAACTCTCGCTACCTTTCTTGTGATACACCCCCCCACATCTTTAAACCTAATGGATATATCACATTTAATTGTAATTAAAGAAAAACTAAATCGAAGATTTATTACATTTAAAAAATAATAATAATAATAATAATAATAATAATAATAATAATAATAATAATAATAATATTAATAATAATATTATAGTAAAGCAATAATCAATATCTAACATTCTCTTTAAATATAAATTAGAAGTTTGGCAGTGTACGTTTCCTGTTTCCGTCCAATATTACCTACATTTCCCTAGGGAAGAAACAATATTGCCTAGATTAGGCTTACAGCGCAGTACTAAATCGACAAAATAGAACAGTGTTGCCTTTAATTTTTTCTTTTTCTTTATTAATATTTCCTATTTTATATGTATATATATATATATATATATCATTGAATGAGATTTATTTGTGATAAAAAAAAAAAAAAAATCATTCTAATTTCATCGCCACACAATTATAATTACTTCATAAGATACAAATACAAAAGAGTTATCGATGTATCTCATATAAATTAGTAACGATAAGTTTTTCCAATTGAGAAACAGGATAATAATGAAAAAAAAAAAAAAAAAGAAAAAAGAAAATTCCAATCAATATTGTGGCAACGCTTTGTAATTCATCCCCATGATAATATTACAGAATATGGGAAAAATCTTTTTTTTTTTTTTTTTTCTTCAATTTCTATTACATCATTTTTATTTATTTATTTTTTATTTTTATTTAATCATTTTTCTTTTTTTTTTTGTTTTGTTTTGTAAAAAACCCCTCATGTTTGTACTGCAATACTGTACGTGACTTCGTACTGTGAATTATTATTATTATATATCGATATTAAAACGCACAATTATAATACGTAGATTTAAATAATTAGGGCTGGAAAAAAAAATACTCATAATAGCTGTGAGATATATAGATAACTTTTTTTTTTTCTTCTTTCTTTTCCTTCTTTTTCTTCGTTTTATCTAGATACACAAAACTATTCTGTACAAGTATTACTGTCAATTGTAATACATAATTATTTATGGTTTATTATACTGTGCCATCCACAATGTCGTATATAAATTAAGAGCAAAGAATGAGAAAAAAAAAAAAAAATTTTAAATCTTTCTCAAATATTCACGAGTCGACAGTTTTGAGACGAAAGTGAGAAAAATTGAAAAAAATAAATAAAAAAAAAGAGAAAAATCCAAATTCATTATAAATTTTCTAATAAGCTCTCCTATAATTTGCAATACCACATAAAAAATTTGCTATTAAATTATTTATTTAATGTATTTCCATTATTTTTATTTTCATTTTCATTTTGTTTAATTTGTAAATTTTTTTTTCCTTTTTCACCTAATTTTCGTAAATGCTTTTTTGAAAATTATATATTATATATATATAAAATAAACCCAACTGAGAACATACTGTGCAATTTGTAAAGAAACTTTTCTTTATCTTAGTCAAATCGGTGTAAAGCATAATAGATAAAAAAACAAAAAAAATCAAAAATAGAAGTAAATGAAATTCATTAACTTACAATAGCCAATAAGTAAATTTCTGTTCCTAATCGCATAATGATCCGTGCTAATTATTATTTAGAAATTAATTAATGAAGAAAAAAAAAAATATATATCACACAATATTTTCAATTCCCTTATTTTTTCATTCATTTATTTATTTATTTATTTATTCATTTATTTATTTATTTATATTATTCTTTCCCATTTTAGATACAACGACGGACTTTGATTTAGGAAAGAGCTACTGAAAGTAATATCTCAAACGAGCAACTAAACAGCGTTATCATAAGAACAGAAAATCTTAATACGGTAAAGCGTGTCTTGATACAATGCAGCTTGTATTCCTGTTTACCAAAGCCCCTTTTCTAAATCACATAATTAATTGGCGTTTAGGTAATTCTCAATGAATTTTTAGAACAGAAATGTTATGATAACAACGTTGTTTGATGAAAAGGAAAAACAAAAAAAACAGAAAAAAAGAATGTTAAGAACAAAGAAAAAGCATGCAGGGTGTTCTTATCCTGCACAGTCAGCTCAGTCAGGTAAAAAATTGTGATCCGAGTTACATAAGTCGTTTTCGTTCTAATATATCAGACAGGTAGATAGTTTTTGTCATTAGTCTTGTGTGATAGTGAGCAATGCTAAGCTAATGCTACATATTCATCTGGATACTTAAATTCGATTCAATTCAATTCAATTCAATTCAATTCAATTTCAGGCATGCTAGAACAACAATGGCATTCGGATGTTCAAATCAAATAAAAATTGTGTTTTTAATTAGTCGTTTTAGCCGATCCACATATCCCCAAGTACAGGCAATACCTTTTTCGAAATAGCGAAAAGAGTGTGGATTAAAAAATAATACTATTCGCTTGCCAATCTTGAAAGATGAATATGTAGATATCGAAGACTAAATCTATAATCGTATTGAAAAATAACTCTGTAGGGCAGGTCTACCTTGTATTATTTTCTTTAACTCTAACTACCGGCTCTGGCTATTAGTGACACTGCGATCGATTAGCTCAGATATACATAGAGAAGGTATTTTCTAATTAGCAATCTATATGATAGTGAAAATTATGTTCATTGTGTGAAGTTATTAATGAATGACTCTACTATGTGATAAGAATGAAAATTGACAATAAGAAATTTAATTAGGGATGGGAAATGCTACTGTCATTAGTATCTCTGTATCTCAATGTGACAAAGTAGACTCCACCCCTATGCATATCTGGACACATGCTGTATGTTTTCCAAGATGTATAATTCGCTCATCTTTATTGATATGGAATCTTCATCAGTTTTGAATCCCTTACACGTAGCTCGGGCCACATTCACCAACATTTCTTTAGACTACTATACTACACTATTTACAATAGATAAGTGATATGTTTGAGTGTTTTTGTATTCCTGTTGCTTAGGGCGAGTTGAAATGTGCACTTTTTTCACCCCATGCATTCTCAAAATGCTTTGTCTATCTTCGATTTAGAACAACAAATTTCGGTATGAAGTGAAATACGGCAAGATGAAAATGTAAAAATGGGAATTTGACACTGATGAAGTTATGAAAAGTGCGCAATCATCAACTGCAAAAATGTTTAAAAACCAGAATACACAATATGTATTCTTTGCATATGCTACGCGCTATGGCGTAACTGGGTAAAATATAGATAATTAAAATTCCTGACAAGTTCATCGGCCAGCGATGAACCGATAGGTTCAATTTTTAGTAAAAAGTCGAGAATGACCCAGACTCTACAGATCAGGGTAGTAATTATTGCAGTCAAGGGGGTATACGCACTTTGGGGTCAGGTGTACCCTGGGACAAGACAAAGAGTCAGAAAAATGTAAAGAAAATGAGGAATTCCCCAAATTTCTTAAGATGTAATGAAATACATGGATGTCTCAAGACCCCAAGGTGCGTATGTGGCCTAGATTGAATGTAAAATCTATGAATGAAATGATGCAACGTATTCGATTTACAAAAACAGTCATTGAACATACACAAACCAACATGGTTCACAGTTAAAGATACCTATAAAACGTAAGTGAATATAGTCCGAAGTCTCGTTTGACCAGCCACTAAGCCCAAAGACGTACAGCTATTGTATTTTCTTGGATAAAACACTGAACATTAAACTTTATTACATTAGAATAAAATATTCGTCTCGAACGGTGGAGAATATTTTATCGTTAGGTGTTGGGCCCCTCCCATTCGATAAGGTATTGCGTCTGTGCATTAGAACCGATCCTCTTAGCCCTAACAAAAAACTTTTCACCTGCGGCTATCCTGTTAGCCGCTCCAAAATAAATATTAACCGAGGATTTGAGATCATCCATGGATATGTCGGGAGCGTTTTGTTTAACTGGTGAACACTTTGGGGATGAAGGTACGCTACCTTTTTTTTGTGGCTGAGGTTCAGGTGGCGGTAATTTATCGTTACTCTGACGCTGCCTAAGCCTTCTTCCGTTAAGGGCGTAGTCAACGCAATTACCAATTTGGCTATTACTACTACTCGATGAGTTGTTGAAAGAGCTACGTAGATTTCTAACAAACTCTTTTTTAACTTCGCTGTTACGGGCGGGAAGTATAGCCGCAGTTTTAATCGCTGTAGGTTGAAATTGGGGCTGATGGGGTGGCCGCCCTCTCCGGTGTTGTCGTCTCCGTTTAACTTGTCCATTTCTATCTATGATTATGTCTTTTTCTGATAACTGTCGTTTGGCGGGTCTCACAATAGGCGGTTGGGGTATAACCGGCGTCAGGGGAAGCGGCAGTGTGATTTGTGAGTTATTGTACGGTAGAGGAGTGCTAGAACTACTTTGACCAATGCCGTAAGGTGTGCCCAACAAGTCGTTTAAATTTCTAAACGGGTTATTCTTTCCTTCAAAATCTTTCGGCGGCGGAATGAACGAGTCAAGTGTACCTCTCGAGCTGGTTTCGTCACCGCTTGTATCAGCAGGTGTCGACAAAGGCAGAGTGTTCATAAGGTCCATTGAGCTTGGTACAGATAGTTCAGACATCCCCGACGTCGTCGCAGGTGGAGTTGGCGGACCAGATACAGAAGTCGGAGGAGTCGGAGGCAGCTCAGAGGCTTCTGGACTCCGCGACTTACTCTGTGGTACAAAGTTAATCAATGCTTTGCACGTTGTTCAAAAAGTTTTTCGAGTCTTTTTGAAAATCGAATCTTTTTTTTCATCTGTTGTTATTGTGAGGGGAAAAGTTTACCTTTGCAATAGCATTCTTGAGGAGTTTTCTGGCCTTCTTATACCTGGCGTCCTTAACAACTTGTGACTTCACTCCAGGGGTCGGACGTTTGGTACTTGAAAAAAAGAAGGAAAACATCATAAAAAATTAATAAAGCAAATTTTCGTACTTCCACAATATCCATTCATCTATCTATATAATTTCTCGAATCCATTAAACTCACTCATTGACTGGCGGAAGGTACTGTAGTCTCTTATTAGCCCCCCAACACATGCGAAGTACAGAATCATCTATAGCGCCCGTTGCTGGAAGGTTTACTACCGGAGAAGGTGGTGGCAATCTAACTCTCAACCCCCATATAGTTGTACGTTTTTTTATTTCTCTGCCACACTTAAACCTGTTTCTATTATTAGTCAATATTGCAAGTATGGAGTCTCTGCGTACTTGAGAAGTAACATCTCGGATCTAAAAATGTGGGAAGAAAAAAGAGAACAAAAATAAATCAGTCATCTAGCGATAATCTAATATCAGGTAAATTGATGCAAACTATAAATTTTTCACCCAAAGTTCATTCCTTAAATCGTAACATCATCCAGGACTTACCCTAGGCGGAAGTTGTAGGGTATTCCAATGGTCGTTGGCATATGGTACAATGATAGTATCCAAGTCATAGTATTTCTTGGCATTGTAAACAGTGAGATTGTACAACATTAGGTGTACCAAATCTACCCATTTAACTTCCAGACGACGGACAAATTCCTTGCCATAATTGCACATCGAACACACGAACACATAGAACCTGGGAGAATTTGTTTGTTTTTTTTATTTTAATCAATCAACTGATCTCAACATAGGAAATCAGGATTCCCGAACATCTGATATAGACATAGTAGATCGCAATAAGCCCAGAGTTTTCAAAGTCTTACCTATCTCCACTATAAAGAGGACAGGTCAAACAGCTGACACATTTTTCATGAAACCATTGTTTGCACCTTGCGCATTGCAACATTTGCGTATACCATTCCCCATTCAGACCGCAATAACAATAAATTTGCTCCGCATTAACCCTGTGATGTGCGTCCCAGCTGAGCATTTCAGGCTGTAAATATAAAAGAAGGTATTCAACAATGGATCATTTCTGACCCGTGAAAAATGGCAATAGAAAAAAAAAGTTCAAGTACACAACAACGAGACTCACGTCGTAAGGTAATTTTGTCATATCTTCGGGCGGAGGCTGAGGCTGATCCCTACCGCTGCAAACTTTTCTAATGTTTGCTTTAACCATTGAGTTTTTTGGCTCTGCGGGTTCTCGGCACCTCGGTTGGCTATCTACACATCTTTTGCACATCCAATGCGCCTCTGGAACTGTTTCTTCTTTAGCTATCTGAGGCTGTAATAAGTTCATGAATATAGATCCGATAATAGGAAGAGTTCTATTTCTTCTAATTCCAAACAGCAGTTAGATAATTGCGAAATTCAAAACATTGATGAATTCTTTTTCCACACGTTAATACTGAACAAAATTTCTAACTATATGTCTTCAAATTGTATGTAAAATCATTCAACATACTTGATGACAAAGCTGGTGGTAACCACGGCCGCATTTATCACAAACAATAATATCATTGTCGGTTTTGGGCTGTGATTTTTTACACAATACGCACATAACGTCTGATTCTGGCATCGCAAGTTTGGCCAGTTCTTTGACCGAAGACCAGGATGATGTGTTGTCTAAAAACTTGACGAGACATCTTTCTCTTACCAAATCCACCTGTAATCGTGATAGCAATAAATACGGTGATAGTCTTACCGCTTTTATAGAGGCAAGAACATTATCAGCTTTTGTATAACAGATATTGCGCCGTCTGTTAGGATATAAACTCACCTCTACCACAGTACCAAGATAATATTTGCCGTCCTTGTGTTGGAGAAGAACGTCTTCGTTGTGAGAGAACCCGAGACGCTGCTCCTTAGTTGTGCTATCCGGCGCAGCCGGACTCTCCTCTGGCTCGGACATTTTCTGCCCGGCTGCTAAACATGTTAGAATCTGTTGTTGACTGTCTAACGACTAACACGATCATAAAATGGTACCTATTCAGGTCTAGAATTGATAACGATACTAAATCTCAACTTATGTCTTATACGTGTTCATTAAAGTAATAAAGATGGATGCAGTCTGTTTCCAAAATGGACGTTTCCTCAAATAATAAGTTTCTTTTTTTTTAACACAAATATTTTGCACACTTTATCTGATAACCTTTAGCAAGATAATCTCATTGAGTACTGCGACACTAATTGGCGCGTATCTTTGTAGAAAATTTTAGTTTTGATCATTTTTTTTTTCCATTTTTGTCTAAACTTACACCTAAGACAAAGGAATTCCCACCTGGGGGAAGAAAATATTGTAAATATTTCGCCAAAACTATGCTTCAGCTAATCAAATGTAGAGAATTTAATTAAGGTAGCAATTTGAAGAGTTGCTTGCATTCGCTGCATGTGCTGATTTATAGTACAATTATCATTTATCAATCTTCGTTTCATCTCTGTGTATTCAGTCTTTGGAATGAATTCGAATGAAATAAACAATAATAACGATTACGATTGATTTAGTGAAAAAAATAACAGCTGTGTAACATCTTTTTGATACCTTGCTATGGTGCATAAAAAAAGATGATGTATGTATCGTGTTAACTGATGAGCAGAAAATAGGGTAAAAATTTAACAAAATTCAAAGTTCTTTGGGGATGAAGAACAAAACTAAACGTGATTATTATATATGTGAGAATGATATCTTTGATCCTGCTTCAGTGTCGCCATCGATACTTTTAGTCTGTTGCGCAAATCATGGCGAGAATAACGCCTAGCAATGATTGGAAAAAACTGAATTCACCAAAACAGTTGAATAATCAGTTGGAAAAATGTGAATTCCAAGTTTCCCCTACATCCAATCCCCCAAACATTCAGACTTCACAAGATATTGGTATGTAATTATCGGATAACTCGATTACCTAGTAGCCTGTGACTACCGTGGAAGTATGTAATGTAATATTACAAGACTGGATGAAATCGGGGTGAAAACATTATCCGATTAATAAATATGAGAAAATATTAGCTAAGAGTCGCAATTGCTCAGTGTAGCTTAGCCCAAATGATGGAGTTGGGAAAATTTTGGTATTTTATAAAAGCGACATTGAATAAGGTGGATTGAAAGTGAACAGGGTGAATCTATTCTGTTTGTTTAGCAAAATTTATGGGGAATAATTCCGAGCGTTGAAAATGAGGTGGAGAATAGACCATGGGGAGAAGTAGAGCATATGACGAGGGTATGATTTGATTGAAAATCAGTTTCTACTTGATGGAGTATGTCGAGTGGTAGGTATGCGATCGCTAAGTTTCGCGATCAGTCCAACGATCTGAATGTCGTTTAAACGCGATATCATTTCTGTCGCGAAAGGGTAGAGATACACACACGCCCAGGGGGGTGATTGGACCGCCGTATACATCCCCCACACCCAATCAATCATGTAACAACCAGAAGAGGAAACTACCCCGTGAGTAAAAAAAAAGGCGAAACGAATGCTGGTTTGGGCCAGGTACTTGTGACATAAAATTGATAAGTTCACCTTAACCGTGATGATATTCGTAAGATCGTACCTTAGCGTCCCGACCGCGATATCACACGCGAATGTTATTCTTCATTTTCCAGCTCGTCAGCCATTTACAACCATGGGGGCCCCGCCACGGTTGCCCGACACACTGCGCGCGGCAAAACCTATTTCATTGAGTTTTAACACTATTCGAGGTATTCTGATCACCTGACCAAGTACCAATTACTCCGTACATCCATTAAGTACGTTTATAGTTACCCCGCGCACTCGTACCTAGTCATTTGTACCGAAAGTTCGGTATAATTTCATACTAGATGTGATAAATTCGAATACATTCCGTCCGCCATGTTTGGGGAAACACTTGCTGGGTACTACGTCGGTCAAATACGCCGCTTAATAATCTAATATAAACAATCCTTTTATCGCGATGAAAAGATCCGAGTACATAATAAGGCGGCTGAATAACGTTATGGATATTTTCAAACCCGTTAACACATGTTATTTAAATACAATTTCGACAACTTCGAACCGTCAAATCGTTCAGCAGTACAATTTCCGTCTTACGGTACACTCCGTGCCATAACGCAGTACACCTTCGCACTTTGTTTACCTTTTGAAAGGTCCTTTTAAACACTTCAATGGAGTATGCAATAAATTATCCGGCTAGGAGGATTTACTTCGCTTTCGGCTCACGCATTTTCTCTCTTTGAACGAAGCCAACGCACCAGCTATGAACCCTAACCTATCTATATTTATCGGAATTAGAAAATACCTCCAGAAGCCGGTCGTAGTCAGTTCCTCTAAAACGGACTGCCTCTGTACTGCCGTTTACACATGAAAATTATTCCATTCCGAAATTCCCAACCGAAAACTATAACACGGACTGAGACTACACTTCGGTAACTGCGAGCACAGTCGGTTACGACGAATAGATTTCAGAGAAAGGGAGAAAAAAGGAGAGAGAGTGAGAGTGAGAGAGAGAAAGAGTGGAGCATGTATAATTGGCAATAAATGGTTATAAAATAAATATGTTGCATTTTATTCAATAATTTTAGTTATTATACAATAGGCGTGATCATGATTTCAGTATTAGGAATTTTTTACTTCTATACATATATCCGCGTACATTCACAGGTGTACGTGCGCTCGTTCACACGTGTGTATAATAATTTAATATCACGCACACGCGTGCGCAGCGCGTACAATGTATGCAACATAAATAATATATCAGAATTTAGTAAATATAAATTAATTAATTTTCTTTTTTTCTCATTGAACAATCTATATTGCATACATTTGATGTTATTAGACATTGTTTTGTTATTATTTATGTAACAATAATTTAATTATTCATTGATATCTATTCACATCGTGTAACATTTGAATACAAAATATACACTAATTATACTATATTTCACCACGTGCGAATTCAGTTTCTGGATTAGATGCACGCAACGATCTTTCCACGTTCTATGCTGCTCGCTATGCATACTTTAACTTCATCATTTATTCCCTCCTTTTGCCGATAAATATCCTGATAATTATCGAATTTTATTCCAACATATATACATATACATACATACATCGATGTTATCAAGTTTCACGATGTGCATTTTAGTTTTGCAACATGGGAATGTGCGTACTTATGCTATTGTATAGAGTACTAAGGAGACCCAGTGTGCCCGAATTGCCAAAAACAAAGCTCCGTTGTTCATTACTCAACCCGTATTTTTTATTTTTTTTATTCGATTTATTTATCACGAAGACAAAACTTATATATAAACATTGAATGAATAACAGCCAGAAACATTCATATTTTCAAATTAGTGTTATGAAAAAACTTGCAGAATCGGCTTTGCAATTAGGTAAGGTTCATTAGGTAGTTAATATCTAATATATTATAAATTGGATTAGATGACCATCCGCCAATCAACATATACTACGTATTATAGAAAAGAAGACACCATTTCAATTGTCGAACAATTCTCGATGCGATAGTGTTTTCAATTAATTAGATTACGTGCCAATCATGGTGCAATTCGCGTTTTGGATGCACTATTTGTAAATTGGAATTAAAAATTTCTTTGATTACATATTACAAATATATAAATGATGATAGAATATAATTCGGCTCCATCCGGAGTCGCAACCTTGTAGACCGTTATAAATCGTAATAGAAAATAGTTGTTCCAACTATGCTTCAATGGTACTCGGTATGCTGATATCAGCCGAACACCGATAACGCTTCGAGTTGGGATTCTCCGAATACATCGAGATACTTTTGAATGAAAATTGAACAACGAATACTCGTGAAGGGTGCAGGCTCGTCATCGATCGTATGATTTTCTTTGCGAGATATAATTAAAACATTTTTTTCTTCACAGCAGTATATCGTTCCATGTACTGATCGTAATATTCCAATGAAGCAAATTCTTTCATAGCGAACAAATTCCCTTCAAGTGCAAGAGTCGAGACCTTTGAGTCTTTCAAAATACGGGCGGGAATCGATGTTAAATGAAGGCAGTTTTCTTCGAGCCGTAAAGTCTTTAGACGCGGACAATCGGCAAGATTTTCCGAAATCGATGATATCTGATTCTGATTAAGATTCAATTCGATCACATGAAGGCCAGAAGCTTCGTCCGGTATTATGGTCAATTTATTCTTCGACAAATCGAGTACGTCGAGATGTTTCAGCCCGCTAAACATAGCCGGAAATTCATTTATTTGATTTTCCGAAATGTTCACTTGTTTCAGGAGCGTCAAATTCGACATCGACATAGGCAGTGTTCGTATGTTGTTACAACTCGCGTTCAAATTCTCCAACTTTCCAAGTCTGCCCAACACCTCGGGCAAAGTGATAAGTTTGTTGTGGCTGACGTTCAAATTTTTCACCGAATTAAAATCGCCGATTTCGTTTGGTAATTTGGAAAATTTATTTCCCGACAGGTCCAATATTCTCAGCACAGAATCCAGAGCCTTTAACCCCTGTGGAAACTCGTCTAATTTTTTATTAGACAGATTCAAGACCCCCGTCTTACTCGCGGTGTCATACTGTTGTTTCAACGCTGAATTTCCCATCTTTTCTAATTTCTATAATCCTCGTTTATCTCAGTCAGACTCTAGTCTCTTCTCGTACTATTCTTCTCGTCTCGAACGAACGAACAAACTTTACCCCTACATCTCCTTATTATTTTCGTCGTTGAATGTACCGCATACATACATACATGCATGCATAGAACTATTGACACTGTGTGTGTGCGTGTGCGTGGTTGTCGGTATAAAAATTTATCCGCTGACTGTACCAGCGCACTTCGGGTTACCCGCTGCGCCTGTCACTTTGTAATAAAGACGAATTTTCCAACCTCGTTGTTATCGCCTAACGCAATATGCACCGTGTTACAATCACTTTATGCAAAGTTATAACCGTTGACAATGATCAATTCCGCGAAAACGAATGAATAAAATCGTTGAACTGCGGTAAATAGGGAAAAGGTCAGAAGAACACTCCTCCCTCCATTCCCGAGCCGAAGAACGGCAATACGCTGGCAGATGTCGCGGCAGTCGCGGGCTCGTGCGAAGATGGTTGACAAGCGAAAATGTAGTGGTGCGATGTCGAGTTTACATTAGATTTAAATCGTAACTAGAAAGTAGTAGTTTGAACAGTGGCTCGTCGTGTAAAATGGTGAGATAGTGGTCCGAGGTAAATAAACAACGATGATGGCCTCCACACCGAAGTCGGAAAAGTATGGAGGTAAGTTTAGCCACGCTTTGGGTGTTTGTTATATCGAATTTTTATAGGTAGAGGTGGTGCTCCCCGAGTGGGCACTTCGATATTTAGCTACATCAGCAAAAAATCAGCGGCGTTATCGCTCGGATCTAACGCCTCTATCTCGAAACATATCATTCACTCTTTATCTCGTATTTTTATCTATCATTTCTGTTATGATATCAGAACAATTCTTTGACCGGATATCAAACGTCAAAACCATATGCGGAAGGGGTAGGAGAGAGTAAGAGAGAGAGAGAGAGAGTGCCGCGCTAATCATCCTCCACAGTTTAATATACCCCATAACCGCTCGCGTTCGTCTTTTTTTTACCACCCTCAATAAAAAATACCTCGATTATCTTTTATTTTCTTCAATTTTATTTAATTTTCTTCAATTTTCTGCACTAAGATACTCGCAAGGTCGAGTCGAGCCGAATAATTCTACGCTATATACGTATATATTGTACGTATACCCTTTCCCCCAATCTCCAACGATTGTAATCGTTCTGCTGGCAACGAACGCGAATACACAGTATCTATATAGGATATAGCCTTTTCTCATTGATCCCTGCGGCGGTACACGGGGCACGTGCTGCTCCTCGCAGCCAGCCCTGCCCCGGTGTATACTTATTATCATTTCATCGTGTCGCTCTGTTTGATCGTAAGATTTACTGACCGTTTGAAAATCACCTCTTATGTGTACTCATCTTCGAGAGAGAGTATCGTGTCGCGTCGCGTCGTTTCATGACGTATAGAACAGTCGTAAAATAGATTGCAAAAATAATGCCAAATATGTTACAGAAATTAGGAGGTCTTACTACGGATAATAAAGCCTACAACCATTGTGTTAGTACATGTGAATTCTTTCGTCTTTTGTCAATTATTCGAAAAAATTCCATAGTACTTGTTGTCGATTTTTCTTACGTAATAACCCCAGTAGGAATAATAATAGTAAACGTTATTACGTGCTGCTATACGTATGAGTTTTAACTCGTCGTGCTGCACGCGCCGCTGACAAACGAACACCCGTTGCCCTGATTTGCAGCTGTTTTAAAGCTGCTCGGATTCGTCCGGCTGCCTTGTTAGCTCTTATGTAGGTATATGTGTATGTTTTACCGCCAACATTCGAAAACTTTTAATATCCCTTTGTTCGGAGTATGAAAAGTTAGCACAATGCTAAACGACCAATAACGAATACCAAATCCATGATATTCCGTAGCTCATAGTTTATCAATTGAACTTATCATCATCTGGGATAATTAATATCCACTTTACGGTTTTATCAATTCGTCGTTGTGTAAACTGGGTGGGATTGGTCCCGTGGAAAACATCAGCAACTGGTACCCTCAGCTATTCATTCTCCCTACTGAATTGTGCTTAATTCGAGTTGATTCGTTGGCGGTTCTAAATCGGTGACGAACCCGCGTCGTTTACACACGCTATTATATACATATATATACACATATACAACATACGTTATTATGGTGAAGGAACTCGACTTATTATACTTTCTGCTAGTTAGCTAGCCATTGGCTATAAGCCCAACCCATCGATATACGAACGTAATGACCAACAAGCACCGTGAATATTTAAAATAGAATTTAATCGAACAATCATTCTCGCTTATCGTTATGTGCGCCCATGCGCGAGGGTGAAATAATTTCATATTCTATATATAAGTACCTACCCGGGTTCATCCGGGATAATAGTATTAAACTACATTTTCATAGGTATACGCTTTCTGGTTTACGTCTTCTATACGTATAGGTTTATCCACATATGTACCTATACACATATGCATTCGTGTACGGAAAATTGGAGGCGACGTACATATACGTATATGTATATACGTATAGCATGAGTCAGTGGGTATGGGGATCTAGTGCAGCAGTCTCGGGACAAGAGACCTATGAAAAGCAAACTCATTACATTTCCATCTTGGTAGTTCATTGAAATAATTCTATAGGATGGTTCGTGCCCTATGCTCTTCGCCTTTGCTTATACAAATAAAAGTTCTGTGTGCTGGAAGGGCGGGCTGCGGAAGCGCGAACAAGAGAGAAAATGAGAGAGTGAGAGAGAGAGAGTGAGAGAGCGATATATATGCGATGGGAGTGCGTTGCCGTGGAAAGAAAAAGCTGTGGAAATATGAGATCGCAAATATTACGGTACCCCATCGCTACCGATTCCATTGTGCGACCATTGTGACTTATTGTTGTTGATTATTATGCGGTAGGCTCTGAATGACATTCTTCTCGCATATACGTTTGTTAGGTGAATGAAAAAATCCCATGCTTCGAACGAGAGCGGAGTAGAAATTTATGTTTCAGATTCTACACACCTATGTGCCCCATTATACAATTGCAAATATGTAATAGCAGTGAAATAAGTTCTCTAATAAAGTCTATCCCTTATTTCAAATATCTACGTGCATGAAACAAAATAACTTTGAAGACCAAATTACGGTTTGTCAATTGTGTATCTCGAAAGCTGATATCTCGCCAATGCCGTCATAGCATCAAATCGCAATCCCTCAATAAAATTGTGCAAATAGGGCGAAGGACGATCAGAGAATGCAGATTTGGATACACATGCCGTGTGGTTGCACAGGTCGAAGGTAACGTACTGATCGTACATATAGCGAAGCATACGCGGGTTATACCGTCAAGTTTACGGGATAATTCATGAATATGTAGCTGTTTGTTACATCGCGGGTGTATCGTCGGGGTGTGAGTTTGTTACTCGTATGCAAAACAGCTGATACTTTGCACGTACACGTATATATTAATATACTTCACCCCTGCAGGCACTACGTGATATCGTTGTTGCAGGAGCTAACAGCATATAGCTCGCTCGCTCGTTTTTCTTACTTTTCAAGTTACCTATCCTCTTTACTTATATAGTTATTCAAATTTGGAGCCTGCACTTCATAACAATGTAGATACTTCGAGTTCGACCGATGAGACATGATAGAAACATGGATCAAATCCGAGACGATCAGGGCGAAGAGTGCCCCACGTCTATGCAAGAGTTGGGGAAATATAGTTGTATACATACCTAGAAAGAAACCGCTCAGCGATAAACTATATCGCGTGGTATTGTGCCATTAGAAAGTTACATACAGTCTCCAACCATAGATTCGTTTCAATAACGATTCGTTTTCGTCCTGAAGAATCCGTAAGAAAATGTAAAAAATGAAAAATCGAAAAAAAAGGAAGGAAACTGATGGGTACATTATGACTAATCCATGGATTTGACGATGATATCACCTGTGAACTTTCATGCAAAAGTGAGGCAAATTAATTGTGTGATTTCAGTCGTCACCCTACATCATATTATATGGGTACAGGTGTATATCTCTCTCTAATTAATTACCGTGATGAAATGTACTTCAAAGGGATAATAATATCATAAACAGACGCGTAATGATCATTGACATGTACAATACTTATATATATATATATATATCTATATCTAGACGCTTTACATCTGCAGGTATATGTATGCATGTAACGTACGTATATATGCACGCTGCAGACGTCATAAAGTTGCTTTTAATTACTCCGCGGGTACAAAATTATTGCAATTCCGTAAAGTGTTGGCGGTGCAGCAGTGAATCGGTATTTTTATTTTTTTATTTTTTTACAATAAAGTCCCCCCTGGTTTCGCGGCCTTTTCAATTTCTATACCTATACAGAGCACTCTGACTCTCGCATGTATATTCTTCTGTGAATATAACTAAAATCTATACCTATATATCACGTCTGTAGTTGTGCAGGGAAAAAGTGCATTTCTAGGGTCGTTTCTTTTAATGAGTTTCATTCGAGTAACGAACTCCTGTAACCCTTCCGAATCCACCTGCGATTGTCAGGCCTCGGTTTGACCTGATACCAGCAACGAAGTCCCTGATTCATAAATTCACTTCTGCAGTTGGACTGAAAATCCCCGAATCTTACATCATGTGCGACCACCAGCGTAGGTTCAAGTAAGCTCTGTAAAAATGGCATAAAAATGGCAAACCGTTGACTCAATAACCGACTGACCTGCATCGGTACGATCGATCCATCATTTTTCTTAGATGCAGTCTGCAGTAGACGTATTTCAGTATACGGATCTTAAAAGTCTAAAAATTTATGCGAAACGGAATAGTTTTCGATGATCCTAGTCTACGTCAGAATGACATCAGTACTGAGTGGAGTTCACCAAGCCGAATTCAGTTGGGACTAAAATTGTCCTCGAAATTAAGTCAACAACGTAGTGTAAGCCGCGAGGGTTTTGAGGATCGAGAGATTAATGCCTGCACACTAGCTTGCATTTAAAAATTGAACGATGCGTACAGTTTCCTGGTGAATCCGGTCATCGCAGACAGTTGCAGATGTGCTGACGTGTAAAGGACCTGGCGGACGTGGCTGTAAAAAATTTCCCCGATGATAGAATTATGTAGCAAGAGTACAGCTATACCTGGATCAGCATCAGGCACCAGTGGCTCGACGTATATATGCATACCTACCTACTCTAGTCTGCAGTCGACCGATTCCCTCTCTTTGTTGTCCCGTTAAAATAGACGAGGCGAAAATCGCCTATCTCGCTACTCCTGGCCAAAGTCAGATATCATCGAAGCGACGCCGATGCCTACGACGACGTCGACGCCCGCGATGCTGCTAGTCCACCTCTCGAACGCGTCGGTGTTGGTCGATGATTGGTGACCAACGTACGTCGCGACGTATCTCTCCCGTTCTCGGAGTCCGATAATCTTCGGAACTGATCGCTCGCGGATCTTCGAAGAGCGAACGATCATGCTGCATCTCGCACATTTTATATCGGCAGATCTCAGGCTGGACGAAAAATGATGCAGCAGGTTCATCATAATACGACTGTGAAATACCCAGCTGGCTAATAATAGACGGTTTTTATACCTCGCGTAACCGTATACCTACTAAGCCCGGTGTTAAACCGCGTAGAGTTTTGCGTACTACCTACTAGATTCAATTCCGAAGTTGCGTTGCTTCTAGTTTGCGCAGTTGGACTGCAGCACTACTCTCATACCGGCGCCTCCTTGGCAAAGAGCGTGACTATGACAAATAGACTGTTATAGGTAGCAGCTAGGTGTACGACAGTGAGAGTGCCGCGTGTGTTGAGTCCAGTTCACGACTCGGATGAATCCGAAAATATCATCGGACAGCCCCGGGGTCCGAAAAATAACTGCAATACTCTCAATAGTTCGATCGAACTCTGGAGATCTTCTTAGTTTACGATTACGATTCTACAACGAGATCTATAGATCCCCTGCGCGATCGTGCAGATAATTCGCGATGATTAAATGATCGTTGAATATCAAGGGTGATAATAATTCGAAATACATAAATCTATGAATAGTTATGCGGTGGGTTTATTACACCTCTTGAGTTTCTTTGCATCTATACTTGCACCTTGTTTACACCGATTTCTCACAAGATTGGGTATTGATTTCAAGCCGGAAACCGCGAGACGGTATATAACAGTATGAATACATCGAGGCGATCGAAGATTTAGATAATCGAAAATATATCCCGAAGATAAGGCTGTATAGGGATATGTTGATGCATAAGGAAAGGAAAAAATCGTTTCTTCTCGCTCCAGTAACCCAGTAACATCGCGACCCTTCACTGGTCAAAGTAGCGCCATCAGTGCATCCTCTGTCATTATTTTATTCGATACACTTACGAAACTTTGTCGTCATCGTCATAAGAGATTGAGGTATTCGAGCGTGCAGACTGCCGACCTTCGTCCAAACTCTAAAGAGATCATTCGTAATTCTGCTCATCATCCCGCGGCGCAGTAAATTTATGAAGATTATATGAATAACATATGTATCTTCTCTTCTTTCATTTAAGTAATAAAAATACTCCAAACATCTTGTATTGCTGCTGATGATAGTAGTCAGATTCGATTCTGCGCGGCACAACTTCGTAATATAAGTATGTGAACTGATATAGTAGTCGAGAGACGCGGGTGATTATTTACGCACGAACGACTATAAAGGTCAGCAACATCTTTCGTTCCACATTTACTGGACGGACGGAGTTAGCTTGTTTCATTTATCTATAAGTTGTCTGTGCGGAGTGTTGAAACAGTATCTCCAAAGATTCGTACGAAATTTTAGTCAATGATAATAAAATTGATGAATAATTCGTCATGATCGCGGTTTGTCGTGTACATCTATATAGGGGCGAGAAGTTTAAAGGTTGAATGCGAGAAAGTAGGCAATTTGCGATGCGCTTATATCCTGCAGCACTTTCCGCAAGAAAAACATGATGAATAGTAAATACGCTCTTGCGGTTCTTCGAGATAAACTCTCATCGATATATTCGCATACGCATTAATCTGCGTTATTATGTTATTTATCCCACAGTTATTTGAATTAGCTGTATAAAAATTCCCGCGTGTAAAAACCGCACGACGATATACTATATTAGAAATCTATAAATGAAACGGTATCAAATATTCTCTCTTCTCTGATCCACGTCCCGCGCCTATCGCGGTACACCATATACATATGTATATGTAATATGCCAGAAATTCAAACGCGGTACATAGTGTCGCGTGTCTTGGTTGTGATTCCGCTTATGTCGCAATAAAGTGATTACTATTTATCCATGATGTCATTCGGGTCTGAAAAATAATTGGCTTCACGTACGTTATATACGCTAATATACATTACGTTTGCGTAAAGTTATGCTGCAGTTCTTCCCTATGTCATGTCGTCGTGACATACAATCCGTGTATTATATCGATTCGAAATTTATTTCTCTCTTCGTTTGTAGACAAAGTTTGACATTTTATCATAACGTTACGTTTCAATTGATCATGTGTGTAACGTTTCACATCAAAATATAGAAAAAAGAAATATAGTTAAAAAATTCGTGTGATTCGTGCAGTAATTTTATTCGTGACGTAATTAACTTCAAGTTTATAGCTATACGATAATGATCGACATATTATACTGTGAAATAAACCAATAAATATTATACACAAGTGATCGATAACAATAAATCATGTTTTCACAAGATACATTGATTTGTTGAGTAAAAAATAGAAAAAAGAAAGAAATAACGAAATAAAACATGCTTCAGATTCTCTTGAAATGGATAAAACGGTACGACGAGAAATTTATTAGTTGTTGAAATTATTTCGTCAATACTATGACCATTACATAAAACAATAATGCAACGAAGCGCGGATTTGCTGCAACGTGGCAAAAAAGATTAACTGATATAATAGCAAGGAGGTGGAGTTTGTGGTTGCAGAAAGTGAAAGTTTTTTGTTTTTTTTCTTTCTCTCTCTTTTTTTCTTTTTTTTTTTTTGTTTGCTTATCATCAATGCCACAATACGACGATTCGTTCCTAGACTCGCCTCTGTTCAGGAGGCGAGCAAGGAGTTACAGTGTTCAAAAACAGGGAATACCAAAAACGTCTAAGATGTCACATATTTCGGCAAAACCAACTTTGCTCGCGGTTACCAACGCCGGAATTCTCATTGTACCGACATCGGCGTCTGCTATCGACTTGTCTTCCAAAGGTAAAAGACTACGCAGATTATAATATGTTCTGTCGATTATAAAACATCGAATCATTTTCGCCATTCGGCAGAATCCCTCAACATTTTCATATAATATGAGTCTAATTTTGAACATTTACATGTTCATAGCAATTTAACTTGAAAAAAACAAAAAAAAAAACAAATTGATACGGCGCTTAAAAATTTGTCAAGTTTCGCAATCTTGTTTGTATAACAACAACTTGTACTCCCCCGTAGTATACGCTAGGCACGTACAATTCCAGTACGCTACTAGTGTGTGTAGAATTTGTGCATGTATACGACCGCCAGCGCCGCCTAACTTCTGTGCCAGGCAACTCTGGGGTGAAAATCGCATGCATGTATACGAAAACACAAGCTTGTTCATACGAGTGTAGTAGTACGAGCCTAGCGTATAGAATCTCGTTGAGTTTAATCGTACGAGAGACACGCTTAGATGCATCAAGTTACGATATTGTTGCCTCGCAGCAAAAGGTGTAGGTACGCGTTCATATTACCGCGCGCAGCTCTTTGAAGGGCGGATTTCTCTAGTGACTAGTCTATGCAAAGGGGATGAGGGTCGGTCTTGTGCCGCTTGAATTACCTGTTTGCACTACAGAAACTGACTTAAGCTAACATCAAGTTTTTCTATCGGGTGGGCGAAAAAATAGAAAAATATCACGCGTGTATAGTTTTCGGTAAAACTAAGTTTACGTATGAAATGTGAAATTTTAGAATTTTTTTCATCAAGGGCTCCCATCTTTCCGCCCTTACCCTAGATTCCGGTATTTTATTGCGAAAAGCACCAACGCGCGCGTCTCTTTACCCGACAAACACTGTATGTGTCACCGCCTCTGCAGGGTTAGACGCTTGAAGTACTTTGTAGCTGTAGTAGGTACCTCAAGTGGTTTGGGTTGCACTTCCTGCAGTTTTGCTCGTTAGTGTTGCAGCTGTGACGTAAAATTCTCATTTCTCTTTGGCTTGCTGCGCGCATTAGAGCTCAAGCCAGCGTAATATGTATACACAGAGGTCTAATTACAGCTGCATCAGCCCTGTTGTATAATTGAAAAGTAAAGAAACATAAATTTTTACTCGCTTTTCAGATGCGCGAAATATGGTGAATTGATCGAATCGCCAAAAATACAAAAAATTGATTTGTTTCCTTTTTTTTTGTCCGTTTCTTTCGTTTTTCTTTACATCGCGCAGATATTTTTTTATTTCCGCCCCATTGCACCTACACCCACCCCATAGATATCGATATTCCATAACATATAGGTGGATATATACGCACCATGTACCAGTTACCTACTTATATAATTTTTCGGGTGATCTCAATGAAATCTACAAATAGATTTTGGCACTACGCGACGCGCAGATTCTTATTCCGAATCGTAGCTATATACGTAGCTTATATACGTACCCTGCATGCGTTAATCTACGTACGACAGTAAAGAATGGATTGGGGTAGAGTCAGTGATAATATGACTCACGTCAAGTTTTCAACATTTTATTTCTAATGCGTTTTAATTTTATTTCTCTACATTACTTTTCACAAAAATCCATAACAATTCTCACGATATATGTTTCAAATTTTTTTTTAACAAGTATGTGTACTAATGTATACGATAGAATAAAACTAATTTACAAATTCATTTGAATTTTATTAAAATCTTGAAAAAATCAATGAAATAATCTCTTTGATCTGATCGCGTGAAATCATTTGAAATATATTTTAATCTGTTCTGAGAAAGACATATATTATAACGGTGATTAACTTTTCGAGATAGTACGTATATACTCAACTGCAGCAGAATGACTGCAGAAGGAGACCGCAAGATCAAAAACGAACGAACGTACGTACGTACGTACGAGGACCCTCTCACACTTTATTTTTGCACCCTCGTCAACCTCGTCAACCCAGTCGAGGACGATGAGCCGTCGACGGCTCATTCTCGCTAACCCCCGCGACGCCGCTTTAACACGTTTCTGTCGCCGGGGCTAATTGGATTCAACGAGCAATTATCATTGCAAGTATAGATATATAACTTTTTCCGTGCTCCTTCGCGTCTTTTTAGAATTTAACTATTATTATCACCTTGGTCTTCGGTTATTTTTGGGGCGGGGGGGACTAGGCTATATAGGAAACATTCCTAAAAGATCATGCGCTATCAGAATTATCTGCGTGCAGAGAACCAAAAATCGATGTTTACGATTAACTAATCGGGCCTCCACTGCAGTTTTCCTCAAACTAAAGAACCAGCTCAAATTTGTACCATATATGATATAACAAACTTTTTCACTGATCTTTTGCTGAAATTATTTTCCGGTTTATTTGTAAATATAGGTATGTGATTCGCGGACCAGAAAGCTTAATTATTATATGCCTATTAATTAGTAGGAATTATATTTTGTGATTTTTGTCCAATCTTCTGCACAGAGGCATCCTTTGATGATGTTTATACGAGGGTCGATGAGCTTCCAAATCTATATAGATGAATGTTGTTGCGTGTAGATTTTCGAGAGTAACATATTATATATAGCTATATCTATAACGTACGTGAGTTAAAACCCGACAAAAGCAATATGTACAGGAGTTGTATATCTGTTTCAATTTTCCAATATTTCAAATAAACCAACTAGGTGCCTATACACCGATGAAATTCCGTAATTGGATATCGCCGATAGGCAGAACGACTGCAAACCCCTTTTGCAATAATAGGTTTTCAATTCCAGGAGTATATTTATATCGTCAGAACTGCAGCAGCACCAGCAGCTGATCGTTCTACAACAAAGGAATCAGTGGACGAGACAATTTCTACGGGATATTAAATAACTGTTAAACGAGGAGAAAATAACGATAACTTTTATCAATTAATATTGCTGCAGATCGAGGAGCTATGCGAATATAAATCAGAATCACATACATGTATGAATTCTAGGATCTATAGAGGTCCCAATTATCATAGATTTAAAAGTCTATAAGTTTGTGCCTGAAATTCCGTAAAACGAATATGTAACTCCAATTTTAGTTGGTGCAACGAATCAGAATTTCATGACTAAAAATGTTATTATCGAATGAATGAACGGTTTTAAAATACGAAAATATTATCTCTGCGGGGCTGGAATATCTCAGAGCGTACAATGGGCAACCTCCGACCTTTCCACCCACACAACACCGTACCTAATGGTTGATTTAACATAATTTAAAAAGCACATGCAATGCGAACAGCTGGAATATATAAGGCTGGTTAATATCGTAGTGTCTGGGTCTATAACAGCAGTGTGGTTTAAAATTAGTCCGAAGATGCGTGATTATGCTTGTTTTAAACTCTTCCCTAATTGCGAAGTGAAAAACTCTATAAGATGTTTACCGCACTGATCAGTTTCCACTTATGAGTCGATAAAACCCCGAGAGATCATCAGCTCTGGAGTAACCAAACACCGAGGGTTCCCTTCTCGGCAGTTCTCCTCTCCACTTACTCCTTGATTAAGAAACCGTATTTCTCTCAAGGGCTTTGGTTCGATACCAATTCGACCCCTTCGAACCGGAAACCATGCAGGCGAAAGGGCCAATACCTGGATAACCGAGTTCGATATAATCTGCAGCGTTGGTAAGATATATACGCTAGGCACGTACAATTCCATCACGCTACTAGTGTGTGTAGAATTCGTGCATGTATACGACCGCCAGCGCCGCCTAACTTGTGTGCCAGGCAACTCTGGGGTGAAAATCGCATGCATGTATACGAAAACACAAGCTTGTTCATACGAGTGTAGTAGTACGAGCCTAGCGTATAGTAGAAGATTTTTCTTACGTCTTGGGATAAGGATAAGGGTATGGAGTAATTTGTCGATGATTCGCAATTATGATTGAATTTACACAAACTACATTGAAGCTTGAGGAAATTAATCGCGAATTGAATGCGGAGTGAACAAGGGTTTCAATTTTTTTTTTTATTCAATTTTTGAACAACTGCATACGGACCTCTGCAAGCGTCCGATAAGATAGATCTACCAAGTCTTCTGAAACCAGAGAAATTCATTCATTTAAGTATGTAATGCAGGACACCATACGGTACAAGCATTTAGTCTTTTCTTGCCACGAGGCAAACAGAATATACAGACTTCTGTTTTCTTTCACCCACACAGACTTATTTCCATATACATACCTACTAGTCTTCATTCCGATGTATTCATTGCTTTCAATGGACTGTGATGCATATATGTACAAGGGTATAGCAACGTGTGCGTTTTCCCGACCCGCAAACAGTCAGGAATCCCCCAAGATACTGTATAGGAGCTCGGTGACGAGAATAAACTTCGGAATTTCCATCTCGGTGGATTTCATTTTTTCATCTAATCTCAAGAGAGTTTTCTTTCTTCTTCCGTGGAGTTGCAGGTTCATTCGCATTATGACATTGCTCTGCAGCAGTCAGATGGCTCTTCAGGATTTTGAATAAGTGTTGAGCCGTATTATCGTTGCAGGAATTCCACCAACCTCTAAAGAGGAAAAGAAAAATTGAAACAAAGAACCCAGTAGAACATTGAAAAACATGTTGCGGAATAATTACTATACGCAGATATAGTTTCAGCCCAGCAATGCGACTTGGCTCGACGCCGGCAAACTGCAATGATGCTGCACAATGGATCGCAGCATACAGCGAATGATGATAATTAATCTCATTAGTCACTAATGAGAATATGCGAATGGGACGTCGCCACCCTGCTGCTCGAGTTCTACCTTAAGACTCAAGCCATAACGTATAAGCGACGTCGCATAACGCCGTTGTACATCAATATCTTAGACTCTCGACGGACGGGGACATGGCAATAATTCATGTTCACAATATCCGTATAATGTCTATAGTAAAGTTGGAAGCCCAGACTAGCGGTTGACGTAAGACCTGAAAACGAGGTTTACCTACGTATAGGAAATTGCAAACAAATCGAAATTCTTGCCTATACCTATATATTTAGAAACAAAAAAACTGAAGCATAATTAGCTACATTGAATGGTGGGTTACCCGTGTTTGCGTAAAATGAACTGCCCATCAAAGAGCGATATTTCCAATAAACTTTTTGATCAATCGACCAGTCTTCGGATTAAACTCTCAGCCGAATAATGGTGGGATATTGCGTTCGAAATTGAGCGTTACAATATATGTTGAATTTTTATTTCCACTTTACTTTGTGCCTTTATTGCAGTTTCGTTCACGTCTATATACGCGCATGTGAATTTACCGAGGCTGTATCAGCTGCAGCTGCGGAATTCATCAGTTCTCATATAAATCCATTATACCGTACCTGATCAATTGTTGCAGGTATAATATCGGAATTAAAAACGTTTGAAAAATAAAGCGATCGGCAAATTGGTTTGGCGGCAGCGAGCCTCTCGTTCATAAATTAATTCCTTTCCAATTAACTGATGCATACCGCTATGTCTGCAGGGCCACGTTGTGTCGTATCCGACAAAAATATCGTCGTAACTGAGATAATACCAGATTCGTAGCCCCGCGCCAATTACCGTTTTTTTTTTTAATTTTTTTTTTCGAATTTCAAACGTAGATAATTAAAATAAAGGAAGTCGCTGTCGTTGATTCTTCTAATTAACTTAATTTACAACATCGAGCTATACAGACTCGTCGTAAATTCTCCAATCCCATTTATAAACTCGACGCTGCAACACTGAAGTCTACATCAGTAGGTATAAAGCTTATCTTAATCTCCTAATTCGCTTATACTATACGGTTTAATGTTTAAAGTAGGGTATAGGTGTACAGAAAACGATTGTTTCCACTGAATCTCACTCGCATTCTCAATACATTTCAAACGTATATAAAGCTGTTCAATTTTATCTAAGAAAAAAGAGAAAGAAATACGCTACGTTATACACATTGGCATTTCCATGCAAGCGTTGCGGGGCGACAAGATGCGCGCGCAGAGCGTATACAGCCAATCAGTAGCGCTGTCGCGCGCGTCTTGTCGCCGCGCAACGCAACGCGACAGCGCTACTGATTGGCTGTATACGCACTGCGCGCGCATCTTGTCGCCGCGCAACGCAACGCAACGCTTACCTGGAGATCCGGGCTAAAGATCACGGCGTTTCCCAGTCGTTGTCAATTGGCAATCACCACGCTTTACAGAAATACAATGAGATGCGTTATTATTGCGTAAAACGATGCAATTTTCATGTATAGAATAGGAGCTATGCGTTTCCTTTTTGCATTCATGATGCGTACGCTTTGATAATAATCGAAATAAGGGACACGCCCGCACTTTACGATGCATGAAAATTTCATTTTTTCTCCATTTTGCTAAATTTCGCGTGCTAGATCCAACCTATTCTTATCATGAATGATGGACCGAACCCTTTTTAAAAAAAATGATATCGAGCTCGGTAAAGAGAGGGTATAGCATGCGCTCTCAAAACTGCTACTTTACGGGCAGACTGTACATGCCTTTGCCTTTCATCCACCCGCGCATGCACTACCCGTAACTCGTGACGTTAATTAATGGCCTTCGTTATTTAAACGGGCAAGAAGAAATGTGTTTTCTAATGTTTCGCTCAAGTTCAACAGCAAGCTGTGCTTTCTATATTGTGCCTTATGCTCTTGTGTGCATTGTGCGGATGGCCGCGCGAGAGTACATTCAAGAATTCTTGATGGAGATGGAAAACAGTCTGATTCAAAACTGCAGAATGCAATTAGCGTAGTACCTGAATTGGCTTTGAGACCAGAAAACTTATAGGATTTGAAACGGCGATTATATTACAATATTGTTACAATAATCACATACGCAGCTAATTGAAGAAAAAAATTGATTGCGATAGAAATGGTACTTATATAGAATTTTATTTCTCTGATTATTTATTTTCCGTTGGTTTAATTACAATAAAAAATCAGCTGGGCGTTTGGCCCTAACAAAAATCGAAAATCTCTTGAACACAATGAAAGTAGGACGGTAATAAATTGCGAAGCAAAATCTGCCGATATGCCGAACGGCAAACTGACCGGATGGCACTATCCTACGATTGAATTTTGTAATTAGAACTTTTGTCACGCGAGGTCGTACGGTCTCGTGACCAGAGGCTGTGCGAGGTGTATAAGCGGTAGATAATATATACGCCAAAAAATCTCCGTCGAGATATGTAATTTGATGTATTTTATCGCCTGACTAATTTATCGTTATTTAGGAAATTACGAATTCTCTGCTCATGGCCCACCTTCCCCTAGGAAGAAGATTTCCACGTCATTGAGGTAATGAGCAATAAATGTCCGAATTCCAATATCGGGATATCCATGCGAGCTGTGTACAGCCAACCCTTATATATCAGCAATATATCTCACACATGGACCGCTCCGTGAAACTGCTCCATATCTAAGTCCCTATAAGTAAGCTTGCGTATAATAGGTATATGCGCGCAATAATTCTCCTCCATATACCGTATATACGCCGGATGAAATAGTTGCTCATCTTCAAATACTCTAATGAAGATTGGCAATAATACGAAGGGTGAGCAGGGTGTATACGCTCCGGGAAAAACGGGAATTCCGGGAAAAACCCGGGATTTTTGTTCCCCGAATTCCGTATACACCCTGGTGAGTCAATCGGTCGACGAAGACTTTTTCTCGTTATATGCTGCACCGAATTAATCATCCATAATAAATAACAATACCAGCTAGAGTCTGCAGTAATCCAATTGGAGAAAGAGACAGAGAGAAAGGAAGAAATTATAGGGAACAGTCGAATCAACCGATGCGCATGTCTATTCGATCTTTTTTTTTGTTGTTGTTGCAGAAATTGCACACGACAAATGAAACTCGTAACGTTACTTCTGACCCAGAGGTTAATCACTTATGAAATCTGGTCTAGGTACACCCCTTCTTTTTGAAATCTTTTGAAATATCTTGAAATTCCGGGAATCTCGTGAGTTCATTTGAAACCTGGTGGACTCTCTAGAATCTTGAAATGTTGACATCTGGTGAATGCATGTACATCAAAATTGACGAGTGATGAGGTCTTCGTTTCTGTTTGGAAATCGAATTGAAAAAGGAAAACAGTTCGAATTGAATTTGTATGATTCTGAATGACGATGAATTGGATATGTTTGCTTTTGATTAAAACAGTAATTGGCATGTGTAATTACGATGCAGGACGAGTTCATCCGTATTTTAATAATCATTTGATGAACAATTGTCAGAAAAGGCCCCGGCACTTTCTGCGTGGATTTTTAAAGCTCATCGAGTATTCCATGAGTAATATGATTCAAGTTCTAGCAAATCCTATCGATTGAGACTAAAATCATCGAAATCCGTGGATCGGCTCTCGAGATATAAATCAAAATCATTCTTTTTCAAAATATTTTTCTTATGAATAACTCGAAAGCTACTCTACCGATCGAATTCACAATCTAATCAGTTCTAATCAACGAAAACTGGTATCGATTGATATCAAGAAGGATGAAGTACGTCCATTCATTCTCGAGATATCATCGGAAAACAAAAATTAATCACACAGACCTAAACGTCCGTCTGAAAATGGTCGAAGGTGATTCTGTGGACCTAAATACGTTAAGATCTAGTAAAAACCGAACTTTTCATCCCCGACTCCCGAGATGATCATATAACTTCCCTCTCTTTAAAACGGGCAGTTGAAACAGAGACTCTCTCTCTCCCTTCCCTGTCATTTTTTAATGTTTATCTAACGGTTCAAAAATTCAAATTTGAATCATTGTCAGTCTGGTGGATTCGAAAATACATATTATTCTGTCAGTCTCGAATTGATTTCCAGATTCGCTGGTCATCAGGTTCAAAAAATCTCTACTATTCTAGTGCATAGCGATACATTTATAAGCATTTATAGTATATACATATATTCGTTATTTTAATTTATCGCTCAGCGACGTGCAGCTGCTTGACGTTCCCATTACGTTCTTTTTCGTTTTTCTTCTCTTTTCCTTCTTTTTATACCACTTTATTTATTACACACGAAAACAAGCGAGTGATTGACTGAGTCACGGAAAGTAGTAGCAGAGCAGTTGACGTCATAGTCGCAAAAGCTATACGCGTTTTATTTTTTATTTTTATTTTTTTTCTGTTTCGAGGGGTAAATTAATGTGTCTGGGTCATCATCTGATCGAAATATCGTATAATTACGCTTTGATAATCAAACACATATATTTTATCAACTTGTATTGAATCATGGGTCATTCCATGCCAACTAAACCAACGGCTGATCCTGCAGACCATCTCGGATTCGATTCATCTTTCAACGTCATTTTTTCAACTCTACACGATACCTACTCGAATTTTTCAATTTTTTAGAACGAAACGAAAACGCATATCTTTTTTTTTTTTGTTTAATAAAATCTAAAAAAATCTGTCATACAAGACAATAATTTGCTTTTGTCTTTCTGTTTCAGGTAAGCGGATCAATTTTAATTTCACAATTACATCACTGACGTAAGCTCCGGCGTAGAAGCCGCTCCCGATGGTAATCATCGACCATTTGCTTAATCACGTTGTATTGTACTCTCAATTCTATGTACAGTTTACCTAGATTCAACAAACAAACAGCAGAGCTATATTGCATTAGGAAGGAAATGAGTCGAGAATATAGAACCTCCTTTGAATTGATCGCGTCGCAGTATTCTACGAACGTGATATTTCATCTCATACTATATAAAATATGCAATTAATTTCATTCACTTATAAAACTTTGAAATAATTTCATATCAAAGAATAAATAGAAAACACAAAAAAAAGATACACACACGCCGGATTTTCTATATATGGGTGCTTGAAGTAAAATAGAATAGTAGAGGCTCGTTTTTTGATCCGAGAAAGTTAGATCGAAGAAATACGGTTGAATGGAAACCTTTCCGAAGATAAATACCGCCATAAAGCTTTTTAACGAACGTCGGATGGGACTGGAAACGAGTTCCATTTCCGATGGTAGCAGAACCGAGCGAATATTTTCGTCTACTCGATTCTGAAGTTGCGATTTCCACGAAACTGCAGCGGTGTTCGACTGATACATATATATCCACCCCCGCGTTTATCGCGAAAACTTCAGTTTATTTCTTATCGACGATTATAGACGCATCTATCTCTATATACGTCTATATTTGATCTTATATATACCATTTCAATGTATAGGTAAATAATATTGCGACTGCGATTCAAAGAATTCAATTTCGGTTTGAAAATTATCTTCAGTTTCAATTTTACTTGAATAATTCGCCATTCTTTAGATAATTAATCATCGTAGGTACCTATAGTTAGATAAATGTGTAAGACCACCGGAAGACTGTTAATATCGAATTTCACTCGATCCGGTTAAATGTGGTGGGGAAATGTCGAGTGAGGAAAGTGCACCGCTGCACATTTCTCCTTCGTTGATGATAGAATTTCCAGAAATTCTATCGATGTCTATCCTCTACGAGTGAAAGCCTCTGATGAAATTCACATTTCGCTGCACTTATGATAGATATTCTCTAATCTCATTTCACAGGTGGAAAATATTCACTTTTTTTTTACACGGACTGTATAGGAGGACGTGGATCCAATTTCGGTAAAATCGACTTTTGAGATTAATAAGAATATGCGATCTTTGGGAATTGATGTTAGGGTAAATTTATTACCAAATCAAGTCCAAATATATGGAAGGCAATGTTCAGCAGTGGCGACTATAGTATAAGCAATACGCTGCATTTACAAAAAATTATGGATCGATGTATAGGAGTAATAGGTACCTAGTTAGTAATTAAGCCAAGAGTTAATCAATATGCCATTTTCACCGAGTTCGCTTTAATCCACGCTGGTGACCCACATGATGTGGGAGAGAGATCTGAGGGTTTTTAACATCAAGATTTATAGGTGACACATTATGCAGAATGAAGACACCTAAAACCGGATATCTGTGCAGTATTGGTCGCCAGAATCGTCGAAGATACCCATGTGTCTAATTTTGACATGATGAGCATATACAGGTTTATGCGTTACCCTCATTAAGTATTAAATCACCGAGAGTATCGTTCGAGAAACAAAATCTGAGAAAAGTAATAACCATATGGAATTCACTAGTTTCGTACTCATTTCAAAATCGTATACGATCTCCTTTTACGAAGACCTATTTGCAGGTATGAAGTTTTTCGTGTCAAGTAGCGTAGGTGGTATATGTCCATATATTCCTATATGCATTTCGTCGAAACCGAATATAGTCCCTTCGTTTTACTATATACCTACGAGGTTCTTTACGCTGTCGAGATTACAGACACAGACGCACACACATATGCACACACTGCACATACACATATATGTTTATGTACCCTACAACCCCAAGAGCTTTGAAGCGTGTTCGGCGAACCTACCTCGTTTCGTTTTGGTTGTATCACAGAAGCGCGGTAGTGGATGCAGTACGGATGAGTGAATGATGTGTAGCTCCACCATCCATTTGGCGAATTGGAAACGAGTCAAACTTGCGGTAGATCAAACGGCAGAAGTTATCTCGCCTGCGCGACAACTATATTGAACCGACCATCTCATTTTACATCCCAGGTGGTTTACATTCGTGTAGGTACCTGCCTACGTCGTTTATACATCCGTTCATTTCAGATACTACTGATGAATTTTATCTGCGAACAATTCATGGTTGAATGTAGCATTTTCTATGCAGAGGCGAGAGTTTTCTGTCGCGGTGAAATATACTGCAAATTCATCTTATTTATCACATCGATGTGAATGTATACGAGCCTTCATTCTATCTCCTTAGGTATAATGTATACGATTATTGATTTCTCGATTCAAGGAGTGCATGGACTCTTCAAGTGCTATACTACTTCAAACAGGGGACAAACAAACTGATACTAGCTCTCTAGGTATATGAGTTTCGCGAGTAGCGATATAGATTTCACCCAGAAATCCCATACAGTTTGCAACGAGAAAACTATAGAAAACTTATTTCCACTCGGAAACCTGAATCGAGTATCTCGACGCGAATCTACATTTTCTTTTTTTTTTATATATGTTTACTTGACTTTTTGCAATCTGCATCGGAAAGAGTTCTCCGGATTATGCATTCCGAGTCAATAAAAGATTTCTCTGAAGCATCCCGGTGAAGTGAGAAAATAATGTTTGTTGGTTCGCTGAAACGCGACTCGAAATGACATCCCCCTTATATCCTCGAAGTTATCCTGAAACTTTAACGAATGATAAATTCAAGTTTTAATTGACGGATCCGAAAGTGAATGTAAAAAGTTTCGAATCCTGTTCTAATTGTTTCGAATGAATATACCGTGAGCTTACGCAGTAATACTTATCTTGTCGCGATTCCATTTGAAATAAAGCCGGGAAAAGCTTGTAAGGAAGAAAAATTATTTAGGTAGTTATATTGTTCGGGCAATTGACAAAGCAGCGAGCAAAGGTATATACGCAAGACTGTTACAGCGCAGAAATTTTATTGAGATAACTTTTTCGATTAAAACTTTCCGGTGTAGGTATTCTGCACATTTTTTTTTTTTTCTTTCTTTTTTTCTTTTTTTGCAAGAATGTATACGGCCGCCAGATTTGCCGAATCAATTACGTCGAGTATAGTTGGTATTATAGACTTGAGTATAAAATCCTGAAATAACCGTATACCTATAATAATAATACGATAGAATTCCACAAATTCTCAGACTCGCGGGGTACGCGACTATACGCGAGAAAGAAATATACTCGTTGAATATTTTACCTCAAGTGGAGAAAAATAGTAAAAGTAAAAGTGAATAAAAAATATACGTACGAATACAACAGGGTTTCGGCTTCTTGCGATTTCCATTATTTTATATTTTTAACGAGGTAAAAAGGACGAGAAATGCCGTGAAGAAGGAATAATCCGCGGATGAAATTGTATAACACACCTGCATCATCAGCGACGATATGAGTATACGGATTAGTAGCGAGAGATCAGAACGATTAATCATTTTCCCCCCTTATAATTAGTTGCTACGTTATTTGCCGGAAAGTTTTATCCGAGAATATAGGCAAGGCGCACTATTATAATCGTAATTGCCTGCTGCAGTTTCTCATTGCCCTAATTTTTTTTTTTCTTAATTGAAGTTAGTATTAGAGGAAAGATATAATTGGGAGGATAAAATAACAGTTTCGAGGAACTATGTTATAGCTGCAGCGGTGCTCCAGCTCCGAGAATATAAGAGTAAAGAAGATGCGTGTGAAATTGCGTTATGCAGATTTAATGTTAATATTTTTAACTCAATGCCGGAGATCGAATGAAGATTTGTCGAAGCAAAATTGAATTCGAAATGACTTTATGCGAATAACGCGAATCGCCTGAAATATAATAATACGAGAATATGACATTACGGGATGTGCAATATGAAGTCTCCAGTCATTATATGGACATCGGTTGACGGAGTCACAGCTGGTAGACAGAGAAATTACATCCCATGGCGATTTTTTTTTCTTTTTTTTTTTAATCAACTTTATATTGAGCTGTATTCTTTTTTCGTTTTCTACTATTCGCGTCTTATTATCTCTTCACTGAAGTTCCCGTTTCTAATTCTTCTTCTTCTTCTTCTTCGTCTTCTTTCGTTCCCTTTGTGGGTTCGAAGTTTGCCAGTAATCTTAGTGAAATCGCCTAATTTTGCGCGCGATTTGTTCCACGTTCTCGGTCTCCTTTGTTAATAAAAGTACGCTGGAGCTACCAGCTACTCCTCAGCTCATTTCACGAAGAACTTTGCCTTTTTGATACGGTCTTCGGGGGACACCAGCTGCCCTCGAATACCGAATCCGTGTTTCGTTCTAGCGACCTATTCCTATTTTTTATCATTTTTTTTTTCCGTTCTTTTTTCCACCCTCTGGTCGTTTCTGATAAGAGTAATTAAACAACTTCTGTAATTCAATCGGCGCGTTAACCACGCTCACTTTTACTTCGTCAAAACGTCCCGTGCCTGCTCTCAGCTCTCGAGCCACACCAAAGAGCCTGAATTTAATAAAAAAATTTTAAGGGATGCTTTAAGCACGGTTTCGTCATAATCTCAGTTCTGAACTTTGAAATGAGCTCATTCGCGTTTTAATTCAGTCATCAGAGTAAATATTCATCCGACCTACCGCGGATGAAGGAGATTTGCATTCATAACATTAACACGTCACCTCTCATACTGACTTTGAAGTATTTTTTTTTTTTTTTTGTTTTTTTTCTTCTGATTTTCGCCTGTGCGCAACTTTTTTTTTTCAACCTGCTTGTGTAATATATGAGGTACCTATATATACCATCAGTATTTCGATTGTTATATACAATTCTATTTTTTTCTTCTTTTTTTTTGTTCTCCGCGCGGTCATCATTAATCGCCGCGATGTTTAAAAGGATACGCATAAGTTATACATAGCCTTCGATGACGTCATTTTTCTGTATTTGGATTCGCACAAATATAATATAACACTCGTTTACACCCTACATCTGTATACATATATAGATATATTATTATATTGTGAAAGGAGAGACAAAAAAAAGAAAAAAAAAAGTTATAAATTTTGGTTCACGAAGTGAATGGAATGACAGACACGTGTGTGTATGTTACGTACAATACGTGAATATCCATCCACATATCATGTACAAAACCAGTCAGCAGTGAGTTTGCGTGGTTGACACCGAACACCCATCGTCTGGCGCCATTGCGCCCGCCTATTCCCAACCTTGAACCCCATACCACGACCGTTCCCACAGGCAGCTTCGTGGTTTTCGTAAAAAGAGAGGGAAAAAAAGGATAGAAAAAAAAATTAAAAAAATATAAAAAAAACCAACAATAACAGCAACAACAACCTTTCAAGGAAAGAAACATCCATAGTGTATTTTTAAAGTTACATATATCGAGTTTCATTACATACGTCGTTAGTCGTCAAATAGATTCAATTATTCCTCTTACCGCTGCTCTTCTAAAATTTAAAAACCGACAATCCGTCGTGTCATTTTTCCCAACAAATCTGAATTCGCAAATTATTTTTTATTATCAATTTTCACCGATTATTCATCTTTTCCTTCTCGATGCACCTCGTACTGCACCCACGATGTAGGTATATAAAACGAATCTCGAGACTCGCCGAACATAAGATGCGCCCACGCCTCTCGTACGTCGAAGGAATGTTGTGTTTGGTGTCCGACACACACGCACGCACACACGCACATGCACATGTCTTCTTTGTAGGACCGAGCTAGATTGTCCCTTTGGTTTCGTTACCACTTAGGTCTCAGGATATTCAGGCTGTAGTAAATATCCTCGCAAATTGACACATACATAATATAACTATGTATATACTGCGGTCTTGTCTTGATCATATGGAGTCTCGAGTCATCAGACTATGTCCACGCTGCAGGTATACATAGGTGCAGTATAAATATCAGGCTCATGTCAGTTCGGCTGATAATGATAACAATTGTCTGAATGCAGCGAGCGTTTCCTCCCTGCATGCGCGAAGGAGAATACTTGGGCCTATTTTTTCTATTTTTTATATTTCTTTTCCTATTTACTTTACCGCGCGCGTAGGAGGCTACTCGGGATTACGTATATACACGCGGTAAACATATGGGATGGGATTAAAGACGTAATTGAGAATAAGAAAACAGAAAATAGAGAAAGTTGATATAATTGATGAATCAGCCGTGACGTCACGATTCACACACATGATACGTATATACTGTATACATACTTCCAAAAGGATATGGTATATAACATATACATAGGTGTACACGCACGAAGATCAGTGCCAACCGATGTATCTCAATTAAAATTACTTCCAAGTTTATGAATCCATAACGTTGTGTTTGTGTATACCTATACAGACGCTTCCACAGAGCAAATATATTTCTTATTTATTGTACATATGCGGACGTATATGATGTACCTTCATTAATTATACCTTACACAGTTTTTGTAACTGGAATATAAATTTCTCCCTTATTATTATAGGTACATATGTATACTCGGTGAATGTCAGTATGGAGTATATAAGTCAGATAAAATCTGAAATAAACCAATAAATTATTATCTCTTATTACAGTATATAGGTATAATAATAGGTATATATCGTACATAAAACTGCTGTATATAAAATGAATAAAGTATTAATTCAAGATCGTATATCAATCGTAATTTCGTACAACTACCTATATAGGTATAATATAGCATTATCGGATACATATTTACTCGTAGTATACATATATATATATATACCTATAAAAGAACAAATTGTGTCAATATAATATCGTTATAATATATATATATATTTTTTTTTTCTTCAATCGATCGAACAAATATGTACATACGAAAAAGTTCTTTCCAATTTGAAAATGAACAACGGCGAGTGTATGTAGGTATACAAAAAAATCTAACAAATAAAAAAAAGCGTATTTTAGAATCGCAACAAGATGTTGAAAAAAAAATACAAAAAATCGTGAAACATAAATCCGAAATGGTCAGGGTCAGACGTTGGTCAAATTTGGCATGAAATACCCCATATGTATATTAGGTAATAGTTATTTACTTAATCTTCTCATACTACTATATTATACTGATTCATAAACACGCCGAGAAAGACACATAGCTAAAGGAAATGTTGTGCGGCCGCTAGGAGAGAGAGGATGCGAGGATCGTTCGGGAACGGCTAGTGCTAGTTAACAGTCGGTGCGCACACGCCACGCCGTCCGGACGCCAGGCAGTCAGTCAGTCAGTCAGTCAGTCAGTCGTCGGAGTCAGTGAGACATAATATCGTATTCGAGTTTGAGTTTCATTATAACGAAGAGAAAGAACAATCGCGTCCTTTCTTTCGGCCGGGATAGTTGAGTTAGTATATTTCTATATATCGATAGAAATTCTAACTTGATATAAAAAAATCGTGGATAGGTAACCTTACACGTATACCAATTCCGATCGGAGTTTCAAAGTGTTTCTTAAATACCGATCACCAGTTATCTTATTATTTGACTTTGTATGGTATTGAAAAGTTTAAGGAAACCGTGCGTGCAGCACGGCTGTATAATCTTATCTCCCTTCGTATTATATACCGCACGTCACTTCTTTCGGTGAAGAAGGAAAGTGAAATCGTAAGTGATAATACAGAGGAGAGTATAAGACCACAATACATCGAAGTCCCGAAGAAGTTTCTCCTCTTTTCTATCATTTTTTCATTTTATCAATCCGTAACTAAACATTTTCAGATTCTACACGCATGTTATACCGTCCATCGCCATTCACTATACTATAGTATGATATCGAATCTAACGTAGTAGTATAATGGTAGTATACAGATTATAATGACCAATGAACAATACTTAGAACTGATTAACTGTTTTCGAAGTACACCTGTGGTTCGTGCTGCAGGTTTTCAAAAACAGAGTTTGAGTTGTTATCACAGTACTTGTTTCTACGTATATACATATACACCTATAATATGCATACTGTATGCAAATCTTTGAAAGTTATCGAATCGATTTCGACCATATTTTTCAACATGATTAGCTCATTAGTGAATGATCAAGATCTGAAAACCGCTGAATTCTTACTAATTAAATGAAGTGTGAAGGTCACGTGTTAAGTCATCGATTGCGCGGTAATAATCGTATAGTACTATACACATACTCGGATGTATTTATGTGTATTTCTCGTAATCTACTATCTACGTTACACATGTATATGTATATTGTATGTAATATAATATACACTCGTGTGATATATATATATATCATACTCCGAAATGAATTCTTTCCATTTACCCTACTAAGTGAATGAACTGTAGTATTTTTTTTTTTTTTCAAATCGGGAATGATAAATAATAACAATTTTATATTGTTAATATAACATGTTGCGTGTATAATAAGACGGCAGAGATGGTCATGGCGTTTGAACTTCCTCGAACGTTTTATATCATATACCTATAGTGGCTAGTCTTCTTCTTATTATTGCAATATAAATATTCGCCCCATGTCGTTGTTCGCTATTATATATATATACATATATATACCATAGGAAATATATATACGTCATTTGTAATCGAGTTGCAGATTCATTCGTGTATTATTATAGTTGGTATACAACGCTGACGTCTATACCATACCGTCTCTCTATGACGTAGTGTAGCATATCTCTTTCGATGGTACCGGTGTTCCGTCTCCGGCTGCATTTTGTTAAATATAGTCACTCCGGAAGTGAACTTTTTCCCTTTACTCTTTTTTTTTTTTCCTGTTTTTTTTTTTTTTTTTTCAATATCTAAAGTTAAATCAGTTAAAAATACTTTGATATCAACTCGTCCTCTTGTAAAATATCCTCTATTATAAAGCATTTGCCCCGAAAAGTAAATACCATAAATTTTATCGAAGGTCCTGCACCATCTATGGCCTTTTACAAAAAAGAAAAAAAGGTAAAATAGATAAGCCTTAAACCGCCAGATAATATATTCTTCGCTTATGTGTATTACACGAAGAAGGATAGCTCTTTTCTTCTTTCCTCTCTGCAGACGAAGCAATTTTATCTTTGTGGGTCGTTCGCGGTAAAATCTTTCGCTTTTTCACTATAGTCAGCATAAGAAAATAATTGTTACCGCTATAAAGTTGGTCATTTTATTTGAAATAAGAGATAATATATATATATACATATAAGAAGATTATGCACTTGTGCACAGTCGCAGTTTATAAATATAATTCTGAAATATATACTAGAATTTTATTCATCGATTTATACTTCGGTAAAGTCAATTTTTTTTTTTTCTTTTTTTTCTACATAGACGAAGGTATTTAATCCTAATCGGAAATAATTATTAGCTACTGTTGCTCTCGCGGACAACTCGACTGTTATAGTAATGCATGGTGAGTTAGCTCATCGGTCGCCCACAAATACCTGACCTTCCACACGCCTACCTGACAGAACTCCATACCTACTATACGCACACACGCGTGTACCTACTATACGCTGAAATCTGATTCTGCTTGGGATTTTTAGAATCACCCATAAGAGGGTTAAGGACGCAGTTCTAAAGAGAGAGTGCCATTTTAAAGGACTGCGATCCGTCAATAACATCATTTTTTTTTGCTATAATCCTTCAGAGCTAACTTGAAGTAGATTCATGTTGCGAAAAGAACAATATAGTTTTCGAAGTACGTGCGAGGGACTGTTCACTACTCAGGAAGAAATAATCTGCAATCACGTTCTGAGTGAAAGAAAAATGGCTCAAAATCACATGAAATTATTTTCACTCATTTTAGTCGGAGTGAGTGAGTAACCCCTTCGTGTGCAGTTTTTCTTATTTTCCTTTTCACGCCAAGCCTCAGCGTTAATCACTGCGATACACATCATGCAATATTCCGCGAGCCGGAATAAGCGAATCGATGAATAAATCGTGTAGAATTGTATAGACTACGGTGTACATATTACGTTTTGAACATCCGACAGTGCAATGTCAACTTTGCACTTTAGTCATGAAGCTAGTGCAATGACAAATAAATATTTCCATACGATATTGCCGCTAATGGTGACCCCAATCGTGTGTCATCGTCCGTTTGAGCATATATTATGCTGGGTCATGTCGTAGTAAGAAACTTATTGTAAACCGGAACGAACAGGCTAATAAAGTTCCTTTCGTTATTTCCGCCATGAGTAAAATAAATTGATAATAAAGTTCTGTATATTTGATTAACTGGTTAGTCGAAATTTTGAAGAAATTATTGGTAATATTCTTGCGGCTGCGGTTTTACTTCAATATGTATCGGTATTTCTCATCTCGCGAGGTTCGGCTGAAAATGTGATTCATTTTTACTGCGCCGAATATATTGTTCGGATCGAAAATTGATTAGCAATATTGAAGCCCAACGCTTGCCTTATACTCCCAGCGAAACGCACGTAGTATTTTGTATGAAAAATCCTCGTGCAGAATTCCTTGGAAAGAAATTAAAGTTTTAACTTACCATATGTATTTCGAAAAAACATATCGCGTGTTATTTATATCCGCGTGTATAGGTACCTATACGTCCAGGGTAATCAGTCACGGTATAGTTGACAGGAATTTTCCATTTACCAAACACTTTTTTCTCTTGGTATAGACCGAGTGCAGTACAGTGAGCAAGAGAAATTACAACGGTATACGTAAATTCTTGCGATGTGCAAGGAAATGAAAAAATGACACACATATCGTTTAGATTTTCATTTACTATGTGGGAAAATGAAAAATAAATAAAACGTAATTCGCTGCACCATCAAAGAAGAGAGAATATTTCTCTACACCGTGTTAGTTGGGGCCATTATAATTTCGAATTTTATAGATAGAAGATTCATCAAATATTTCTAATCTGAAAAAAGAATCCTAGGAATGATCGTTGAATTCATCCGGGCTTGCCCCATGTGTGTATGAATTGTTTTCCCCCGCGGAAAAATCGGCCCAATCTATAGTTAACCCCGTGCCAGTAAACTTGTTGTTGAAATATACTCTCTTTGTCTCAAGAGACTCGAGCGTGAACAGATTCGCGATTTTCTCTAAGCTCTCCTGACTCCGGTGAGCCGTGAAATCTTTTCGTCTCGTTTGACAATAGCATCTTTCATCGCTGCGTCGTACGTCTTCGAAATTCGGCATCAAATCGCGAAATCGTTTTCCCCTCCATCGGTATAAACCAGAGTTCAGTCCCATAGATTTTCTGCCAGTGGTTCTATTCTCCAATTTAGTACCTTATACACAATACCTTATACATAATACGCTTCAGCCTCGCTCGAGCTTTTCTCAATTGGATCCAGCTCTCGCGTTCGTCGCAAACGCGTCTAAACTAGACTTTAATCTGAGTTCTCTTTTCCCGAGGTGTGTCATCGTCATACCCTCGGCTATCCAACGTTACGGTTGTTACACAAGGTCCTTGCCTCCTCTTCCGAGCTCTAATTCTCCATTTTCCATTTTCCCTGCATCTTCCACTCCCCGTTCTCTTCGCTAGACAAGAAGACACACCTCGTCACGTCTTTTCCCTTCAGACAGACAACGAGGTCCTCAGAGCGAGTGGGCAGTTCCTCCACCTCCTCATCGTCGTAGAAGTGTTTCGTGCCCCGCGAGAACCACTTCTTTGAATTTTTCAGACGTGTCTAGCCGACATGAGTCGGTAGCCCCTGAAATGGAACGTTTCAAACTAGAAGTGGAATGACGTCCCCGAAACATTCCATCCTCACGTCTCGACGCAATCTTTGCGTTTTATGTATAACATGTCTACCCACGCGTCGAACGGCCGCGTAGGGTACGAAAAGTGTCCTTAATGGATCCAATGTTTGCCAAAACGAGAACATCGATACCCTCCCTATATTTCCGCGCATCGCGAATTCAATTCATCCGACCTTTTATGCAAAGTGAAAAAAAAATATAGGAATCGAGGGAATAAGATGCACGGTAATGCCCATATAGGGGCTGTTTGTTTCATGTTTGCAATTGGCAACTTTGCGTGAAGTTCTTTCATACGAGTTCAGGCCCTGCATTCGGTTGGGACAACATACGTGTGGCTGTACTTAAATTTGACCATCTGTCGACTCGTGGCACTTGCTGTTCTTGGATTCCGCTTGATATTGCCTCCCTAATTGCTTCATTACTGGCAGGACGGGGCGTTGATTGGAGCTCGGGTGACAGGGGCGATGAAATCCACGAGCTTGTGTCCGGCGCGTCGAGACGAGGTCATGGGGATCTGTATCTGTACCCGGGCAACATTAACGCCGTCTTTGATTTACGCCATGCCTTCGTCTACGTGGCTATTACCATTATTCCGACTGCATAAACCGCCCCGAGTTGTAATCAAGCTGCAGAAGCGCTTGAACAGTATTTGAAAATTATGCAGTTTCAGGATCGGTTACGAGCTCCGAACCACCGTCGCAATATTTTATCATCGTAGTTATTTCGAAACAAATCTCACGACGAGGAGGAGATATTGAATTCCTATCTCGATGTGGTATATCGGGTACATATTTCGCGCAAAGTTCGAGCTCCAAAGTTCGAAGTCCTCGCGCTAGCTCGACTTCTTCCATTTAAATACGACGGCTATTCTGGGCAACGAAAGTCCGAAAGTTGTTTGAAGCTGTGGAAAAGGAGACTGCAGCGGCAGCCAGCTATCTGGAGCACATGTTCCCAACGTCACCCTGACGGTATGGTACGCTAGTTTTCCATCCGTCTCGGCTCCGCCTTGCTGCAACCCTAATTTTAGGAACGTCCAAAAGCGTACAACGCTCGACTACGCGATTCCTATACATTTTAAACTCCTTCCTAGACACTATTCGACCCGCGTTGCTCGTCACCGTCCTCTCTCATCTCGTGTAGGAAACTTTGTCCCATCTTCATCTGCGTCTTCTTATTTTTTCTCATTATACTTTTCTAAGTTTAGACCCCTTTCCCGGATCACACTACGTACTATCCATGAGCCACTAGCCATCAGAGTGTTCGGACCACTGGTCTTTATGCGCCTATAACACTTCATGGCGTATTTCAATGGGCATTTTTTGCTTATCAGAAGCCATGTAGCTTGCAGTACTTTTGTCGAACTCGTGGACCGAAAGAATTCGATCTTTCATTACATGTATAGCCGATTTATTTATCGTCCAGGATCGCCACCGACCACAAGATGGCAAAACTGAAGTAGTAGGTAGGTACATCGCCCTCAAAACTATTTCAGTAAACTCCTGTCTGCCGGTACGGAATGTAAGCGAGGAGATGTCATCGTAGAGGAGGTAGAATTTCAACGTTCTATACGTTCTATCTTGTGCATACACACACATATACTTGGTATCGCATATTTGTTTATCATTTCTTCAAGCTGGTATCTATAGAGTATACCTGCATGTCAGGATATGCAAAAATGAATGAATATTATTCCTATTTCGAATTCCCACCAAAAAAATCTCTAGAATATAGAGAACGGTGGCTTTTTGCATTTGAATAACACGCAAAACCTTAAATACCTATGTTCATATAACTTGACTGGGACAAGTAGTACGAGAGTCTGTCTTGGTGCTCGGGAAATTGTTGGGTCACTGATTCCGATTCTGAGGTATAATATTCAAAATTCAAAATGGCTGATCCAATTTAAATGTATATTTGAATTATTCAGGTATTCAAGATATCTGCAGTTGTATATATTTTCAGAATTTTGAACTTTAGAGATTCGGAATCTGCAGCGGCCGAAAAACACCGCGAGGACCATAAGGCGGACTTTCAAACCACTTGCTCCGCTCGAGTTATAGATATATGAACATTGAGTGTATGGAATGATTAGGTACCTCGAGTTTTGTCACACACTTAATCTGTATGGATACGAAATAATTCGAATGGCCCTTATGCTATGATTCGTATATCAATCCACGAAGCGAGGAAAGCTGTGTTATACCTAATTGAACGTATTTGAAAAGCTATTACATAGAAAGCGTAACTTAGTACCTACGTAGGTATATATACCAAATGAGTTCCGTAATCCAAAATCCATTACAGTATATTTATCCGTAGGAAAAGCGAATCGATAATCAATTACGGAGCGAGATAATTATATCAGCGTTGCACAATGTGAGAGGAACTCGTGCAGCATGCCTCCTAGCTAGCGCAGGGTGCAGACTGCAGGGTTTATATGAAACGTCAGGAAGTATTTTGAAATGCTATCAATCACTCAGTTTTTACGAGTTTTTCTTCAATATATAACTATCGGATTTGGGATTATGGTAGGGAAGAATTTTTTCAGGGTTGAAATTGCCGTTCGCGTCAATCCAAGGGAGTGAGTGACAACTCGCCATTGGTGTCGGACGCACGATTTCGTCCAGCTTTAGCAAGGGGATTGAATAGAAGCGCGATGAATCGGTGGATAAATGGGAGTCGGAACATCTGAAATAAAACGAGTGGAAGTTTCGATAAGAAATTGGCTATTCGCGTAGATTTTCGAATGGCCCCCACGTCTTGCCTTCAGATCGTCGTTACTCTTCTACGAATCTCACCATCAGCTATCGAACGAGTTTAAAATCGTCTTTTACAATTTTACTCCCACAGCTGCTGTACTACGTCTCGCGAGTGCTCAGCAGCACCTGTGCCATTCCCGGGATGCTGCTGCGATAATGCAAGATCGAACGTTGCTGGATTTGAAATATTCGAAACTTGTTACTGAAAGACGGGGGGTTAATCACTTGTGTAATCTTCGAGAATCTTGTGAAATCTTGTGAAATCTTATGTAATCTGGTATATACTAAATCGAGGAGTGACTTACCCCTCGTTGAAAGAATTTTTTTGCTGATGAGTAAAAGCGACACTTTGCAATTCATGGCAAAGGGATGCAGGCTTCTTTATGATCCAAAATTTCAACCCTTGCTTTCATTATTTACACCTCTAGTGTAGGTTTAATAATTCGGTGCTGAAATCTAGATAGAGGTAGACCTACCTACCGCAAAAGGTACTCGAGTTATGGAACTGGTGAAATTCTAGAGTTTCACTACTCCCACAGGGATAGTATGATGCAGCTTTCATGACTCGCAGATTTATTACTATAGTATTACATTCACTTATATGACGTATAGCCCACCTTTCGTCCACTCGATTTAATTCCGCGATGCAAATGCACGTATGAATACGATCTCTCGGCATTTGGCGTGTATTATTCACCATAAGGTGTGTCCAACAAAAAAAATAAATCGCAACATATTAGAACATCAAAACCTCTAGTTAGTGCGATGTCGATAAATACGAAAGTATATTATTCCGTATTTGTCGAAAATCCCCAACTTTGGACCCTCGCGAAAATGTATAGCCGCATGTTAAGTCTAATTACCATAATGTGATTAACCCAAGACTGTTTACCCCGTTTCTAGCAAGTAATACGATCTTTGTTAGCTGCGGTTTCCCCGAGGGTATGATATCGCTCAACGTATAGATTCTTTTTCCACTCAACATGATCACCTTCTTTATTAATATGGCGTTATTAGGAAGGTTGCAATACATAACGCTCGACTAGATTTTATATGATGAAAGTATTTCCGTTGCACGTAGGCATAATATGACGAGCTATCAATATACATCCCGCTGGAATTTTTTTACAAAAACTATTCGAAACTCTTCTTTCTTTACTCATGCCTTATGCACCGATGTGAGTTTGAATAATTTAAGCCAATATTTCCAACTTTTTCCCTTCTTATCGCATCGAGATGATATTTAGATATGAAAGATTTGACTTGTAGTAGGTTTTTAATGATTCGATATGTTGCTCAATCCCGTAATATTGCAGCGTTATGCTGACGGCGTGTAGTACTTGGCGCATAAAATAACCATTCAGTTTTCCCCAGCGGGAATAGCTGCTGCAGCGAGAGGTAGTAAAATTACGGTAGATTGCTTCTCTTACAAGAAGTAATAAAAAAAATTTTACTCCACAGTTCAGTTATATCTATATAATGACTTCTTATCTCTGCATATTGCACAACCCAACGCTGCGTGCAGGCCACAGTCATTTATCAACACTTATACATGATTGTAATCATGCTCTCTAAATTTTTGGGAGTGAAAAATTCACTCTTTTGTCTTGGAGTTGCACGATTTTCAATCCAAGAAAGTGAATTTTCACTCCCTTGGATTGAAAATCGTGCAACTCCAAGACCAAAGAGTGAATTTTTCACTCCCAAAAATTTAGAGAGTGGTGGTGGAACCATCTTGCGTTTTCATCTGATCTGCACCTTTATTGTTTGGAATTTTACTGTTAAATATACCAATGTGATTTTTGATCCAATTCACACTTGGAAGACAATTTGTGATCTACGAATCGGGTTTGCCAAGATTCAGATGATGAATTGGTGATGATATTTTCAATTTATTATACTCAAGTTTGTATTTACATTGACCAATTCACATTATTGAACCGATAGCTGTTAAATTGTTTCCTGGTGAAAATCATCGCTCGTATTTATCTCCGGATTCGTACATGTCTTGATTAAAATTTTATTCGTTTTCCAATTCATATTTTAATTATATATACGGACCAATGATCATTACGCTTTGATGTATGGAACCCCCGCGTCCGTCCATCCGTTCGTCAGCTTTCACCATATGTACATGCTGTTAGATTTCCGAAACATCTCGTCGTGTGCCTTTGGTGGAATCAGCCTGATTGTGGTTTTAATGGAAATCCCTGAATAGGGCTTGATTTTACAGGCTTCCGCTATACATACTACCTGCGGGCGCGTTATACCCCGCAAACTGTGTTCTTGATGTGGACCAGGAATCAATCACCTCATAATGAAACTCGCTTCAATTCCTGTATAAACAAATTTTGAAAAGCCCATTGCTTGGCCAAAAAAGACTCACTTTTTTGCGAGAATGGTAAAACGTGATTCTCTTTAGAATGAGAGGCTTCCTGCATGCATCGCTCATTCTGCGGTTAAGCTCACTAGTTTCTTCAAACCAGTTGAATGAATGTAATACGGATTACCTACTTACTCATAAAAATTCTTCTTAACCGCCGGCTTGTTTCGTCTGATAAATTTTCTTCTTCATTCACGTCGAAGTCTCTGAACTCACCCTGCAGCAACCGTGTCCGCAAAACCGGATATAATTATAATTATCATTCTTAGCATTATGAATACTATATATCTGTGGCATAAAACTTAAGGCGATAAGGTCTCTTTCACTCGACACAATACGGCACGGATTATAATGTAATTTAATTTGTAAAATTTTCTAATGAAAAGATACGCAGCCATAGTTCTTACTTCTTTGTTACAAACAGTATTGAATCCGAAAATAATTATGGCCATGACAAGTTTGAATCGATCAATATCTAAATCTTTTAGGTCTTTATTTTGCACTAGGTATGTCACCCATGAACCTTGATGTTGGAAACTCTCGCACCTTACTTACCTCATGTGAACACTAGCATAGATTGAAGTGAGCTCTCTAAAAATGGCACAGGTTAATTCTGGACTTGATAATTAACTGACCATTAGTCCGATCGGTATATTATTTTTTGTACATTCAGTCCTTACACGTAATTCTAGCGTGGACTAAAGTTTCCTCAAAATATCCGTTCGATTGGCTGCGGAAAATTGTAGAAAATTCAAATTTTTATCCTTTTCATTATACGGACTTTGAAAATCTGCGATATAATGTGATAAAATTTGAATATTTCTTGACAATCCTAGTTCACGCTAGAATTACATCAGTATTGAGTCCGCTCACGAGGTCAGATTCAGTTTGGACTAAAATTGACCTCGAAATTAGGTAAACAGTTGGCCTATGACATTTTTACAGAGCTCACTTTAATCTATAATGCTCGCGGTGGCCAGTCATGGTGTAAGATGCGAGAGATTTTAATATCCCCCTTAAAGCACAGCCATTTATCAGTGTTTAGCACGAATATATGCAACACTTATCAATTCTATTTTTTCGGGACGTGGATTTTAGTAGAATTTATATGTTGAGGGTAATCTTATTGTTAGCCGAAACGATGCTTGGAAATCACGTTCAAAATTTATAGGTCTTTCGATATCGTTTATCCTTCTTCCGTTTCCCTCCGTTTCCCTTCATGCTTTCCTTCTCGCACCATTGTTGGAGCCATGATTCGTTTTCTGTTTCCATATACACCCCCGCATCGAACATAACATAAATCTGAAATTTATCTCGAATGGAAGCTTGACGTAAACGAGATAGCTGAGTCCTCTGATTTTTTCTTTCATCCTTCGCGGCGAGATTCTATTGATTCACGGTGGGTGCATCGCTCGGGAAAAGATGCTTGGTCAAAAAAAGAAAGAAGAAGTTTTGCGACTACACGCTACAAAATGATTAAACTTTATTTTGAATCCAAATTCAAAAAATTTCACGATTCCTTTCACTCGGTTCGCTTTTTCGTTTCGACACATCGACTTGGTTGATTAGCGAAATTTTTTATCAACTTTATCAGATTTTTGTATAACATGAAAAAAAAAAAAAAACCAAATCAAATCAAACCTAACGCCTGGCTCAAAACAGACAAAAACTTTTCTCCGAGTGTTTCGAAAAATCGAAAATCTCTTTCCGATGTTCCAGAAGTCGAGGAACGGCACAGCGGCAAGGCGCGCGGCGGTAAGTTGGCGCGGCGAGCTCGCTCCTTCAAGGAGGACTTTCTGGAGAAATTGTCCCACATGCGTTCCCCCGGCGGGAGCGGCGGGGGTGGAGGTGTGGGTGTGGGTGGGGGTGGAGGAGGTGGTGGAGGTGGCGGAGGAGGTGGCGGCAGCAGCACCAGCAGGACCGGGACCGGGACGGGGATGGGGACGGGGACTCGCGCCGCCTCACCCTCGTCTCCGAGGACAACCCGTGACAAAAGCGGCTCCGGCGATACTCTCGACAAGAATCCACTCCACGATCTGCACAACCACGTGCGTCAAGTCCAACTGGCGTTGCTGCACTTCCGCGACGTCGTGTCCAAAAACAAGCTGGAGATGCTTCCAGGAAACGGAACGATAGTCTTGGAAACAGTCACCACCATTCACACCGTTCTAAAGTCCTACCTACTCTATGAGAACAGGTGAGGAGGCAGCGCTTTCCAAAACTAACAAAGACTAACGTCACATCCGGCATGGAAACTAAAATTTAGTCTCATCCTGTGGCTGTGGTCCCAAAATTAACTGCAATATATTTTTCTTGTGCTCAAAAATAGTTCGACGTTGGGATCGGCAACAAATCAGGTATACCAGGCACTGGCCCAATTGCTGAAGCTATGCGACGACGTATTGCTACACGGTGATCAGTCCTCAGCTCTAGATAGTGAAAATGTAACTCATGTCGTTAGTTTGGTAGAGGAAGCCGTTAAAAATCTGGTCAGCTTAGCCCAAGAGAAAATATTCAACCGGCAGAAGCCCGCACCAACAGCAACCAATAATAGGTATTGTTTTTCACCCAATGCAGAGTAGGTACTCTTCCCAATGTCGAGTTCTGCACAAGCAAACGAATTTCCATCGAATTGGATGGAAAAACAATGTGTGAATCTTATGTCTGGTCCAGTTCTCCCCACAACAGTAAGAGGATGTCGTTGATTCCCAGCCAATTATTCACTCATATTCGTACTTACAGAACATCTGGATTTGGATCAGAACTTATACCACAACGAAATTCTTTGCCCGACATTCCTCTGACCCCAAGAGAAAGACAGATCTTAGAACAAACTGCAACAGCCAACACCTTAGTACGCAGCTCACACAGTTCAGAGTCTATACTGAGAGATTCAAGCCCACCGCCTAAACCCCCGCTACCAGATAGGTATGTTTCATCAACATCACACAATCCTTCTGGACGGCAAGAAATGTTCTTGAAAAAATTGCCGTTGCGCGCTGCAGTGTATGAGACAATGAACTTGATGCTCGCTTAAACTACTACTTTTTCATCACACTATCAAATTTACAGTACACAATTGCAATCGGTTCTCAGTCAATTGGCTCGACTGAGAATTGTGTTGCTGGGCGCAAGCCTTCTTCACGTAATCTCTTCCATTCTTCAGAATCCATAAATTATAGATTTATTCATCATCATTGCATAAATAAATATGAAAATAATCACAGATCCTCAGATCTTTTCCAACAGATCTATGGGCACATGTATGAGGAAGATTCACACCCAATAATATAATTTTCAATCGAGCCATTCGACCGAGATTTTGCACAAAATCACGCAACAAACCAGTAAAATTTTTAGCATAGAATTGTATTAATATTTCTTGACCGCAAGATGCATACACCACGTTCAATTCACCCTTAACATTTGAAACTTCATTCGAGATATCTTGTCGGTATTTTAGAGTAGCGTATAATTTCCCACTGCAAAGACTAGAGCGTAAATCGTAAAAGATTTGTTGATACGATGACGTAATACTTAATTAAAAATATGTTGATACATATACCTGTAATTAACAGGGTGACGTAGATGTCTTGAAGTTCGTTGTTCCATGAAAAGTCAGCTTTACTACAATATTGCAGGACAAACGTATGTCTTTCCGAGGAAAACAGTTCTACTGGAACGCCACCGCCACTGCCCCCAAAGAGGAGAACCAGAGCCCAGCAATTGCTGGATGAGTCTGAATCTCTTCTTACATCTAGTCTGGACAGAGTATCTCTCAGAAGTCGATCGCCCGAGGACTCGTCCTCTCTTTTAAGTGCATCTGCTGGAAGTTTGGATTCAGCGTTGAACCACTCGCGAGACGAAGATGAAATTCGAGCCATTATGGGACCTAATGATGAATCGCTAAATGATAGTATGGATCTCAGCCTTATGGCTACCATTCAAGGTAGGTTTATCCCAAGATTTTATCAACCTGAAGATCACCCATTTTCGAAATGGTAAATGTTCCCTTCATCCATAGCAAAGCCACAGTAGCATAATTCCTTACATACCTTATGTAGGGGTAAAAAAATTTGCACTCATAATTTGTATTTCACATCACTAGAGGTGGCACAACATTTTATCAACAGAATCTGAGTTTGGGTCAATAAGATTCAAAATTGCATTTTAATGAGAGCGGATTGATAATCTAGAATCAATATCTCATGTTGTATCAAACTTTGATTATCGTCTATGTGTGGTTTCCGCTGTTAGCAGATCTTCCAACATTAGCAATTAAGTAATGTCATCTGTATTTGAAGCAAAGGAGTGAGTTGGAGACTGAGATTTCCAAAGATAGTAGTACCAGGAAAGTTGATCATAGATGTTACCTTATAAGTAAAGGAGGAAGCAATGTGGTCAATGCTTAGTCAGCAGTGGAGTTCAGTAAGCTGCCTGCCTGCCTTAGGATATCAATCTGACTTCTATCACTGCTTTCAAGTATCAAATTATTTGTTAAATAAAAAAATGTATTACGTTAGATTCACGCTTATTATTTATCCGTTGACACTGATTACTAATATCTAAAACGGTTTTGTGTTACGCATTGTAAAATTACCTATTTGAAATTTCAATCGTACAAGTGATTTATGTGATATACTATCCTCATTATAATAGCGACTATAAAAGGCTTAGTGTGGAAAAAAAAATAATTTGTGTGATACAGGTATAGATCAATTTAAGAAGTTTGTAATAATATACTAACGCAATGAAGGCTTATGCATTTGAAATTTTCACATTTTTATATTGGATCAAAAATTTATAGAACTATAATCATCAAATATATATATTTATTTATATTATAGTATATTAGGGGGGTATACGTACCTTGGATTTTCACAGGGTACGGTATTTCTAGACCCAGAGGTGCGTGTATCCCTTTATAAACACTATATAATTTAATTTCAAAATATTTATGACATGATGGCGTATCAATGTTTAGTATTACTAACTTAATTGCGATCTATTTTTCATTTTTTATTTCCAGGCATGCATGTAAACGGTAATTCAGGCTGCGGATGCTGGGACAATACCGAATCAAGTCTTCCTAGCACAATGTTGTTGGGGCAGCAAACTCCACAAGATATTCTCAACCCTTTCACTGGTAATTAATACAAACTTATACATATAATTATTTTTCATGTGTAGGTACTGGAAAAATTGACAACTCAAATCTTCCCGTCGATTATCTTCCGCCAATTGTATTCTTAACTATCGATACATTGAAAATATGATTTCATAGCTAAACCACAACATGCATTCTATGCAGGATATCCGTTTCAGCAACCTTTAATCACTCATTCCATTTATGGCAACCCATGATCATGTCGTACTCATCTGATAAACATTGTTCCATTAAATTAAAGAATAAATCTGAACACTTCGAAAATGGATCAGGCGGGTGACCTTGTGTGAATGATTGTCAGTTAAGCTCTTTAGAAACGGTATTTACATCACGGAAGTAGGCAGGCAAAAAATTTCTGAGCTAAAATTACGCAAGAATCTCTAAATAGCCACCGGCGTAAGACTACATGTGGGCGTTCCGCCAAATGAGTATATGAATGGGCAGTGTCTTATACATTTTGGCTTGGAGAAGTTCAGTTATGTTGTTAACAGTCTCTCGTATATTTATTTATAAACTTTATTGTTCAGTACACTAGATTAACTATTTAATGACGTTCAAGACTAATTCGACATGGGAAAATTTGAAAATGTGCCTTCGTAAGCCTCAATTATTACCAGTACTTAATATTACATTCGATGTTGAACGATGGCTGACATGCTATATAATAGATACGTATAACTAACTGTATCAGTGATTCGACACCAGATAGTAGTGTTGCAGATGTAATTTTAGATCAAAGATGTACAATGTCTTAAGAACTGATGCATTATGAACGTTTTCTTTCATCCTGTTGATTCGATTTCATTTTAGGATAAAGATAATTGACGAGATTTATGCTCAATCATATTTTATTTGTAACATTTTAGGCATGGAAGGTAAAATGGAACGACTATCAACGCAGACACAAGAGTCTGGTTTTGCATCTATGCACTCGCAGCGTAGTTCGTCTCAGAGCTACACGACTGCTTCCAGCGTAACTTCCAAAAGGTCTTCACAGCAAAGTAGCATAAGTTTTAATTCACAATCATTTAGTTCTCAACAACAATCATTTTCCCAACAAAAAATGTTGGCGGACAGTAACGGATCAGTTTTCTCTCAAAGGACAATCACAAGTTCAAGAAGTAGCCACAGCACTACAAACATCAGCGGCAACGGGGATGCGGCTTTACTTGAAAAATTGGTAAATGTGGGTGTTGTGAATTGTTTTTCGTTTTTTCATTTCTATTCTAAGTTTATGAGATAAACTTTTTCTCGATATTAATATGCATGTATTTAGAGCGTTGCCAAAGAGCTGTAAGAAGAAAATTTTATAACTATATTACTTTTGAGTGCATTTTATCACATTTATCTGGTGAAATTAAATGCATAAAAAGAATAATTGATCAGAGACTTTGATCACTTGACTTACTATCCCATCGTCCGTTGAAGTACGCGTTTGAAATTTCAGTGATTGTATTAAATTTATCGTGTCTACTTAAATGTGTTTACTAACTTATTTGTTTGTATTTTTCGTTCAGACAATAAGAGAGGAGTTTTTCGAATGTATTTAAATTGTGTAATAGGAGCTCGATGGTATTAGCAGAACGGATACCAACGGTATACCACCAGCCCTTCCAGAAAAGAGATCGAGGCGTAGGAAGGAGCGGCAAACTTCACAGTATGACAATGTACCTGAAAATGAACACTTATCAACATGCAGCCTGCATACCGGGAACAGCGATAGTCCTGATACGAGCAAACCTCCGCCATTACCCCTGAAAAAGCGACACAGTAAGTTGCCACTTATTAACAGAATGCAATATTGACAGTGATCATATAAAACGATGTGTTTCTATTTATTGTGAACTTAATCGCTTACTCAATTTTGGGAGGATAGCCCGCGCCGCAAAGATAGTAACTTATATAAATGTTGAATTCTGATGAATGAATACATCGCCAGATTTAATGATCATAATTTTATTTACTTGGTCACTGTTTCTATTCTATACTTGATAGTCTCTTAATATCAAACTACTTTTTGCAGGCTTAGTTTCTGTTATTATAACGCGGGAAATGTTGCTTGGAATATTGATAACTGATTTATTTGTTTAATTATTTTTTTTCTTTCTTAGAATTGCATATGAATCATCAAAACTGCTTGTAATGTACATCGAATTTGTTATCGAACAAATTCACACTTGGATTAAATGTTAATGTTAGACTGTGAAGTTGTCCTAGAATTTTATTATTTTAAACTTATAAATTCAATGATTTTGAGAAATCATTAACTATACTTTATTCCTTATTTGAATAGTCGACGCGTCCCATAAGGCATTTATCAATTCTTATAAACGTATGATTGTAGGTAATGATTTCTTCTATCACTCAAACTCTCGTACGAAATGAGTAAAGAAACTTAGAAGTGAAAATATATAAAAAAAAAAAAAAAACAATCTTAGCTGTAAAATAGATGAAAACTGACACGTTATTTTGTATCCCCCAGTGTTCCAATCAGTGGCATATTCCGGTAAGTGGGATCCTCGCCCACGCACCCACCTTCAACAAACACCCTCACGCTAAGTCTTGATTTGTCATACGAAACAGTTTTTTTATTTACTTCAATTCTCGCTTCCAGCGGCATGTTTGCTGTTTTGGTTTGATTTAGTAAACGTGTAGAAATAAGGTGGTTTTTGACATTGAGTTTGCATCTTATTTTTTTTTTTATTAATTAATACAACAGATTAATACATTCAGCGTTATTGCTTTTTTCAGTAATTTTCTTATCCAGCAATACAAATGAACTTTTTATTTAAATATAATAATACGATAATGGCAAAAGAACAATACTCGGCTGTAATTAATGTTATGTTAACCACAGACCGTTATATCACAAGTTATGCTATCATAATTAGGACTAAAGACTATTCAAATTGAGATGTGATTCTCTGTTGCCAATCAGAGTATGAAATAGAGAAGAAGACAAGATAGATATAGAATTAGAGAAACGATATACGTACAAAACTGCCAGAAGATTGAATTAGAGGAGTTGCCTTCTTGCCATTTTATGTGGGAGTGATGATCGTTTACCCAATTAATTTGACCTTTTACCCAATAGCTACCAGTTTGCAGTTAGCAATGTTTAATCATCGTGATGTTGGAATGCCAGTTAACTCATAGTTCAGTATTCTCAGTTCGAACAGTCGGAGCAAGAATATCTCCATATCTGAATGGTCTTTGTGGAAATGAAAACTATATATAAATTAATCCACATATGTATATTTTATGTAGTGGTAAAACGTGGCCATTAATTCTTTTACGACTCGCTACTGCTTTATTTATGTAATCGGTGTCAGACAAATTGCATATTTATATTATTATATACAATGCTCTTCGTAAAGTTACATTCTTATTGTAGTAAGTCTTTTAGCACTACTCCTATCACGCATTGTATCTATTCTTACATTTCATATACAACATAAATTATGCTAATGATGTATAAATTCAGCATTAAATTTAATTCAGAACACTGACATCATCATCTACAGGATGTTATACATTCATGTTAATCTTATTAATATTATATTAATAATCCACGATCTTATCAATCCGAAATGATCATTCAATCAATGTACATATAGATTATCGTTACTTATTCCCTTTCCAGTTATGGCCTACATGGAAATGTTTGGGAACTGTGCGCACAGCAATAACGACTTCATATCTGGACTGGGGACTCGGCACTCAGTAGCAGCTTACAATTCTATGCAAGCTGAGTGGCAACAGCATGAAATGTCACTAACTACAACGCAGTCCTGCTCCTTTATGGCGCATTCAACCACTACTAGTAGCACGCATGATAGTACAAGGTATGAACAGATTGATCGATATTCACGACGCAGACAAAGACTGGAAGTACAAATAGCTAACAAAAAACACTTATTTGATTCAGCATTTCTGTCACTGCACCACCTTTGATAGAGGATGTGATAAACAACTACAGCCTACCACCGGCGTTGCCACCAAAGAGGTCCCGGTCTATTAAATCAAACAATCCAACTCCGCCTCCAATATCACCAAAGCCAACCATCAGTATGCAAAGCATTTACATGCCTGATACAATTACCATGCCTGTCAAGCCGACACCGGTATGTGTGCTGTCCATAAAGAGAGAACCTAGTCCTCCGTCTCAACCAACTACGATGATGGTATAATTTATACTGTTATACGAATTAAATGAGAAGTGTTATCATTTTTGGCTAACAATCTACCAAGTACCGGTGTGTGTATACATTATTTTCAGATTAATAGCGCCACTCCAGAAGTCACATTACCAGTATCACGGCCCGGAAGTAACGCTTTATCGACAATATCTGTTGATGAGAATACGCTGGAACTGTTGGATGCTGATCAAGATGAAAGTATTTTGGAAGAGCTGGAAATTAGCAAATATTTAGTTTTGAAAAAACCGGAGGAAGATGGACCCGATATACGCGGTGGTCATCCGGATGCATTGGTCATACATGCTACTAAGGCTAATAAAAATGGTATGACTCCCCAATTAATGACTCTGTTAAGTCTTGAGATATTTTTAAATACTCGATCGTCTACTACAATCGGTATTGTGAGTCTATAATGAATAGGTATAGCTTTAAAAAAACGGGAATCCCTATTATTACATCGATATTTATTGCACGCTGCGCATTAGATGAGAAGGAATCAGGTTTGTATCTTGTGTGTTTAAATAGGTCTTGAAATCATTAAATGATATGAAATGAATTTTGTTTTATACACAACTAGGTTTTATCTAATTGAAAAACAAAAAGAAAAAACATCCTAGACAAATTAGCTATGTCTGAAAATAATCATATCTTATGTGCAGATTTCCTGTATCAGGAAGCTTTCTTAACGACATATAGGACATTTTTGTCCCCGCTGGAATTGATCCAAAAATTACACAGGCGACATCAGAGATTTTGTTGTTTTCCTGACTTATTGAAGCAACGGGCTGCTAAAGAGGCATTCTCTTTGCTGGTCAGAGTTGTCAGTGATTTGACGTAAGTTAAGATCGGTGATCTAGTTGATTAAGAAAATACAAATATCATTCATATATTCACAAATATTTTCTTTTCTTTTAAAAAATACAAATTACTCTTCACGATTGACAGAGTATCAGACCTGGACGATGTTCTTCTTCAAACTTTGATGGAGTTTGTTCAACAACTGGTTTGTAGCGGAGACCTTACAATGGCTAAGGCTTTGAGAGTGAAAATTCTTGAAAAACATATGAGAAAACAGTTACAATCTACTCAGCCGATACTATCATCTCTCAGTGTTTCTACGAGGCAATCCTCACTGCTGGATTTTAAAAGTGAACAAATTGCTGAACAAATGACCCTCCTCGACGCAGATCTTTTTATAAATATCGAAATACCGGAAGTACTTATTTGGGCCCAGGAACAAAATGAGGAAAGAAGTCCCAATCTGACCAGGTTCACAGAGCATTTCAACAAAATGTCCTACTGGGCTAGATCGCGGATATTGGATGAACAAAACGAGCCAAAGGACAGAGAAAAATACGTCGTTAAGTTCATAAAAATAATGAAACATCTTAGGAAAATTAATAACTTCAATAGCTATCTGGCATTACTATCTGCGCTAGACAGTGCACCGATTAGGAGGCTCGAATGGCAGAAGCATATAACCGAGGGACTGAAGGAATATTGCGCTCTGATTGATAGTTCGAGTAGTTTTAGAGCTTATAGACAAGCATTGGCCGAGACTCAACCACCGTGCATTCCCTACATGTAATATAATTTTATCAATTTATAGTATAATCAATAATAATACACGTCTTATTTTATTTCTATTATCGTTCTAACGCATGGCTATATTTATTTTCCAGAGGGCTTGTCTTACAAGATTTAACATTTGTGCATATTGGAAACAGTGATTTGCTACCTGACGGTAGCATCAACTTCTCTAAGAGATGGCAACAATTTAATATTGTTGAAAACATGAAGAGGTTTAAGAAAGGGTAAATATACATCTTATAGCCCCGACTGTTGTTGCTTTCAGTTAAAACTTTGGAGAATATTAATGGAATTTTAATGAATTATCATCTCTTTTTCCCCTCAGTATGTATACCTTCAAGAAACATGAACGTATCATAGCGTTCTTCAACAACTTTGATGACTTCTTTTGCGAGGATACAATGTGGCAGATCTCAGAAAGGATCAAGCCCCGGGGGGGTAAGAAGACTCATTCACAAAACTAGAGCTTGTCTAACCCTTTCACCATCTGCGTCTCTCGCCCTTAGGGGACAATTATTAGCTTAGGATATTTAATATTTATTTAGATACTTCAAATGATTTGCGAATAGTGAATAATCATTGTGAAAGGGTTGGTCAGAGCATATGTATATGTATAAGAGATCTATTCCATGTCTACAGCCTCCGTGAGGTTGATCTTTAATGTATAGGATACTTATCGAAATTTTACATCATTTTAGGATCTAACCAGTGTAAGAGCCATGAATTATTTCTAGTGCAAATAAAACATTATGTGATATCGCGTTTTTAGAGATTATCCAATAATCACATTCATCAATGATTCTTTTGTTTTTTTTATTCAACACTCGAGCAATTTTCGTTACTTAAATTGAATAACTTGACTTTTTTTTTCCCCTTTCACTGCTTTTATGATAACGTTATTCATTACATGAAATAATTGATTAATTCATGGCTCTTCGAGACTGTATTCAGTTTCGGCATGATTGTATTATTCTTAAATACCGCTTTAGTAATGCTTAGGTGCAGTGCTGATAAAAAACCCCAGACATTAATCAACCCTGTACGTAATATTGGAAATAATTTATTTATTTTTAATCATGATAGATGTGTGAAATGATAGGATTTTTTTATTACGCGAAATATAGTAGATGTTTAACGACTAATGCGTCAGAGACGTGATATCTATCTCAATTAGACATTGAGTAAGAATTAGTTAGTTATATACTTTGTTCTTATACAAGACAACGAATGGAAATATTACAACAAATATACACTCTGATGTCTTTGTCGTTAATATAATTGTAATAGGTGTATGTAAACGTCCATTATCTAGCTATATGTAGATAAAAAAAAAATAAAAGTTTCAATAATCAACACAAGGATGTTGATTACACAAGGAAGAACACCAATGACGTTGATTAATGTAGAGCCATTGTGTCACACTGTCGCATCAGATGGTGACACATGGCACGACTGAGAGCAACTGTTACATATACTATTGTATATGATTATAGGTAACATTTTTTTGTTGTTGTAAATTCGTTAATAGTCCAAGCTTTCAGCTTTGAGTCAAATTGCTAATTAGGAATTTAGATAGATCAGATGTTAAGTAAACTGCACTTCTCTGGCAAGCATATTCATCCGAATACAAATCTTTTTCAATGTTCATTCTTGCAATCAGGGCTGTATAAAAAGCGCGGAGACTGTCCATCAATCAACTCAAAACGGTTGTAGAAAATTTCAACCGTATGTCTTTAACTATTCCAGAACCACTGTCAAGTACATTTGTTCTGTTTATAGGCCAATATCGATTCAAATTTCATACTGAATTTTACACAATCGAAAAATATCAAGGCCTCAAATGTTTGATGAAAACTTATACCGCCCTGAAATAGTTAATCTGCCTTCATATTAATGAATGAATATATAACAACTCCGATCAATTACTCCATAAATAGGTGAATACACTGTATTCACTTCCAGTACAATTTACCAGTGTAAAATTCTATCACAATTCTATGAATATCGGTATCATACATACAGTACAGTCGTATAAATATGAACACAATATGTTTGCAACAAAAGTATGACATTGCGTTATGCACAGCTTACAAGAGTTGTAAGAAATATTATTTCTAAATGGGCCGTCATAGTTGAATATCACTACATTTACCCTGCCAACTTTCCATGGGCCAACAATTATAACTCAATATACATATAACGGCCGTTTTTATTCTCTATAGTTTTTCGTCGATGAAAAGTTGCCACTTAACACACAGGCCAATTATTATCAACTAGCTATTTTAATATCGCCATTCATCCTGAAAATGTGATTTTTTAACGAAAATCATTTTCAGTTTCCATGATACCAAGTCAATTATTCATTCACTGATCTGTAACGAATTAAAATAATGGCATAAGACTGAGTGTAAATGGCGAAATTTGTTTTACAGATTTTTGTCTACAAGATGAATGTCGCTTTTCATATGTATGTACATACAGTACTTAGCTGAGCAGCGATACTTCATCTATAGAGCAATCTATCTGTAAGAATGTCGCCGTGTACAGCCAGCCTTATATTGATGTTGTTATCACAAATACTAGCATAGAATTTTAACAAATATCAAACGCGACACAAGCTTTCAATTACATGTGTTTATTGGAAATGTTTAAATGGGATTATGCTTCATGTGAATTGTTCAAGTTTGAATCTACTTTTTTTTTTTCTCATTTTGAGTTTATTGATTCCAAATTCTATTCGAATAATGAGACAAGTTCTTATGAAAAAAATTGTTGATTGTAACTAGCAACGACTCAAAATTCTATATAAAAACTCGCAAAGAATAGAAATTAATTCAGATTGATATACCAGTGCGTTAATTTTCGGACAATATTTGTCATTAGTAATATTCTAGAAATTTGTTCTCATCAATACTAGTCGAATTTGTGAAATTGTGATTCATCATGAATATTGCAGTATAATTTCACGAGTCAATTCATCATTTTTCTTGCAACACTTCTGTTGAGATCTTTCAATAGTTCTTCAATAAGGCTCTAGCTACAAATAGCATAACGTCATAATAAATAATATTAAATAATTCTGATGAACTTTTATCTAGGTACTCCTTTTCACCTTGATAATATTATACGTATACTTGATAATATATTCGTGAGACTATCTACTCAACAGAGATAGTTTATGTAATAAAGAAACTAATGTATACGGTAGCGAGCGTGTGAAAGAAACATGTAAAATTAATTGGAAACGCCTACCTACTCTTAGAATCTGTTTCTATTGCTGGTTTAAATTCCCGGTTAAAAAATAATTTCAGTGAAATTTGGTTGACATTGGAAACAGATTTTTGGGATAATAGGCTTGATATCCTTTTTCTTTTACGTTTCTCTTGGCACACTGGTATACATATGTTATAAATGTATATACTTATACATATATCTGTATAAATTTAAATGTATAGGGTGAATCGCTGCAAGTGATTAATTCTTTGTGACCTAAAACTCGCCTGAACGTTCTCATTCTTTTCTTGAATGAGCGAAAAAGCCACATGTTTGAAGGTACAACTTATGGTCATACTGACATTTTCTCACTGTTAGAGATATGGTATGAATTTAATTGATTGGAGTGTGAGTATAGTTTTGCTGGTTTTAGAGGCCACACACACCAATTTATCACCTGCCGTTAAATACCCTGTATATCTATGTATGTACGAAATGAATGAATAGTTATATTGAATGTTGTAAATAATTTCATTGTATCTATTGTTTCTTATATGTATAATGTATTATTTGTGTCTGTAATTAATATTATGATTATAAGTTGTAAATGTAAATGAATGTATCGTCGCTAATCTACATACTCGACACATAACATCGAGATCTTAGTATTTAAGTTGACGCAATTTTTGTGATGCCATATTACGTTGTAGGATAGTTGTAAAACAAGCGCTTTATATTATTTTTATTCAATTAAACATTCAAAACATGACAAAATTTTCTTACTTTCAGTTTTACACCTTTTCTATTCTTTTTTCATACATCAATCAGTCTCATTATTCATATTCTGTCATCTCAGATAATAACATAAGACAAGCCATCGTTTTATTATTATTTACACATGCGTGTAGTGTTCGGAAAAATACATCTCAGATATATCTATACATACAGATGCAAGGTATGAACGAAGTATAGAGATATACTATATCATAGATATTTGAAATGATACATGCGTATATGTACAACGTACATACATAAATTTGTAGAGAGATACATTTATTGAACGGATGTATCATATTTGTTCTGCCTGTTCTTTGCAATAATGGATAAATGTAGCAAAAAATTGTATCCTACATAACGCACGCAACGTTGAATGTGGAAGACCTATACAACTGTAACATCTTAGAAAGATACTCTATAATAATTCTTATGCGATATATAAAGATTCATGCCACTTTTTGCTAACAATAAGACATTTTATTAGTATGCTAGCTCAAAAGCAATGCAATACAATTGTTGAGTCTTGACTTGATTTCATGAAACTCGTTAGTGCCTGATGTTTGTCAGAATCCTTCAGAAATCCTCTAGGTTCTGCAAACAAGTTGTTAACTACGAATGTAAACATTTCTTGTTGGCAAAGCCAAATTTTTCTTTTCATCTATTAGATCTTTAAATTTTGAAAAGAAAATAAAAAGTTATCCAGCTTTGAAAAAAGATTATCTTACTCCCAATCGACCATATATTTATTAAAAATATATGTTATACTAAATATGACACCCAAACTAAGAAATTTCATATGGATTTAGATCGTTACTACCCGAGTTTACTGAGTCGAGTCACGATATGCTAATTAGGTTGTCAATGTGGAGTATGAGTTGAAATGTATACACATATACAAGTGAGATTAAAAAAAGTGAATGTGCAACGAAACTTAGACTTGATCTCATTATTAGTTAGAAAATTATGAGCTATTGTAACGACACGATAATCTTGCGAGTACGACTATTATTGTTCTACCAATATAGAAATCTTGAATAGTTCCGAATTTATGTAATTTAATGTTTTTCTAATTTCTATTGGATATAGAAAATTTATAGTCAGCATGAAAATGAAAATCACATCCGGACTGCTTATATATAGCTAGATGTTGTATACTAAAATAGAATTTCGGACACAATAAATAATATTGTATACACTAAAGATGTGTAATACCCAAAATGTAGTCACAACAAAGGCTCGCTATACATTGTTGGATGGATTCGGTAAGGGATATTTGCATCTCTGATTGAATTGAAATTTATTCATCTCCATTGATTTTCTGTATATCTCATTCAAATTTCATTGGTACATCAGTTACAAATTTGTGTACTTTTCAATGGTCATCGCGTATAACTGCCAAGTCTTGTAAGATAGGTAAAAAAAATATGGCAAACTAGCAATTGAAGGACATAGAACATTATTTCGCGAACATAGAACATTATATTAGAGAAGCAGATAATCCCCCCGCAGTGATCACAGTATACTTACAGAATTCTGGGTGTCTTTCGAATATAAATACAAAATAATTGTTGCTCTTAGCAAATGTTGTCACTATATATTTACTATCAATGTGTTGCCAGTCTTACATCAAAATATATTTATGTGTATCCGTGTAATCAGTAGATTCAATGGTAAGTATATTAATAAAACATGTTCGAAATTCTAGCAATAAATATTCCTATAGGGATGCAAACATTTCAGATTCATGCATACTATACTGAAATATTAATTGTTATAATGAAAGGAGCACACATACACATTCTTAAGGTGATTCCCTACCCAACTCGACCTGTACTAAAAACATTCGGCTGAACAGTGCTATTAAACGGAATATCTCTGACCGGACACCGAAAACTGGAAAAGTGCTCTGTAGCGCAATTCTATTGGTGATTTCGAACACGTACATCCCAAAACATGCGTTCGTTTGACGCTAAAATAGAGGAATGGCGTAAGGAATAAACTTTTTTAAGTTCAGCCCAATGTTTTTGCAACAGGTCGAATTGGGTAGGGAGCCACCTTAAAAAGAGAAGAAAAATACTTGGATTTAGAAGCAAATCCCCAGAGAAGAAGCTTGGAAAATACCTATAGTCACGATTTCATCAAAAATGTGAATGATTTCCTTATTTCTATAATATGGCGAAAACCCTAAGGACAACATTTTCCATTTTACATGTTTCTTCTCACACAGCTTGTGCAGGCAACCTAATGTTCAATTGGAATCAATTTTCATTATACTAATTGACATCGTTTTTGTAGAATTATAAATTTAATTCACGGCCTACGTTCTCTTGCATAACAATAACAATCCTGATAAATATCATCAACCGCTCGCTTCATTATGACATCGAAATGTGTAGCTCCTAATTATATATCATAATATGTTATCAGTATTGAGTATTGTTTCATACTCATTTAGTTCAACAAGTTTCACACTCTTGCGAGCAGTGGTGGTGCAGGTATCATATACAGCTACATAGTGTGTAGTTATATATTCACGCCACTAAAGATTCATTGGAAATATGGGAGAAAATAAAGAAATAATATTCGATTAGAGGCTCCAAATCAACTTATTGTGGTACTTCTAGTTCATTTTAATACTAGCAAAGATCTTCTGATGCAATAAGTTGGGAATTGTCACCGCCACTGGTACCGATGTATTCCTTACAGCCTTATACGACTATTATGATTGTATTCAACGTATAAATAGTAAAAAAATAACTATTAGTGTCTTAAAATATTATTGGCAACAATTATAGTAACATTATTGATGTAAGAACGGTATGTTCACCGCAAACAGTACGCTCACTTAGACATGACAATTTATCTAAGTGTTTACTAAAGAATTTAAGTTGAGGATTATAAGGAAATAGGTAATCAATATCTTATATTCATGATGGAATATTCGATGTAAAAACTGGCACTCATATAGATGATGAGAGTTTGTACTACATGACTTTGATCTAATTTGATAATTTTTCGTTGACAAATAACCCGCAGAGGGTCGATTAGATCTCCCAATATTGGTCCAAATACATGTATTGCAGTTTTGCTCATTTTTCGTCAGGAATATTAAAATTTGTCTTGACAAGGTGAGAGATGTTCTGAGGTACATCTATCTATAGGTAAACCCCGCCATTAAGCATATCATCGGTAAGTGTGTGATATTACATTATATCTGAGGACCCTCGTAAAATACATGTTGTAATACGCATAATGCTGAATATATCGTACTTTTAACAAATTTTAGATAGGTAGGTGAAAAGTGCTTGCGTGATTAATTCGTATTATTATAATATTTCTGTAGTTCCCTGCGATCATATTTTTCTAACTATATTAATTAATTGTGACTGTAGACCATAATAATGATTATGCTATATTCATAATGCCATCAGTCATAACCGTTAAATATATATATCACATTTATATGATGATGATTTTGAAAATCAATCATTTATATTAACTCTGTCCATTGTAAAGTGTTATTTTCTATTATTTCTTATTATAATGATATACCTAGGATTTGTATGTACGCATAAGTTATTTCGAGTATAGCGTTTTTGTCTTTCTTTCTTTTTCTTTTTCTTTTTCTTTTTCTTTTTTTGTATCTATAATGTATATGAAGGTCAAGAATAAATAGTATATACATAGGGAATTAAAGGAATTACAATTTTATTCGCAATATGCGGTGATAACACCCTCAAATTACATAATCATCAAACCAATGCCGATGAATGAACTCCTGGAATTATATACAATGATAAACGTGTTCGAATCTTTTCGATCGATAAAGAAGGTATTGGCATGTTATTCTGCTGGCCTTTCTTCTTTACCGATCCAGTTGCTATAAACCACGCTTGATGGGTTGGCAGCAGTGTTTTATGTCTACTGTGTAGCGTGTTTGGTTACGCACATCACATATCGTGCATACAATACAATTTGAGGTTTCAACGTCATGTGTGAAGAGTTATCTTATTTTAAAACAAGTGTAGCGAATTGTATATAATTATTTATACAATAAATAGCTCGGAAGAAAAATGCTCGCGCTAAGAGAGTACGTAAGTAGCGATGAGAACAGCGAGTCTGAAGACGTCACAAATACTCGTGACACAGAAGCTGAGGTTGAGGTTAGTCTTCCGAATGTTTCCACCGAAGAAAGTTCACATTTAAAACCACTACCAGGAGGAAAGTCGATATCCTCTCTCGCCTTGCAGGTTCGCCTAGCGCCAGAAGTCGTTCCAACTGTGAGTAAATTCGGTTTTTTTTATAATAAGTGACACTTTTGCTCTATGTGAAATATCTTTGGTTAGGAAATGGGAATCTTCATTTCCTACTGTTTCAGTTTGTTTACGTATACAATTTTTCCAATTTCTACCAGGGTACTGAACTATGCGTTCGTCACATAGATTCAACCTCCAAAGAGGTTATGCACAATCCAAGATTTGAGGAACTTTTTGCGCCCGATGTAGGACCAGACAATCCGTTCAAAACTCAACAGCAACGAGCTACAAAAAATATGCTTTCTGGTTACGTAGAACGAGCGCACATAAGCGAATTTCAATTTGAGAATCAACGTCGGACTTTTGCCAGTTATGGTTAGTTCAATTGATTATCATCTTATATCATGAGGATTATTAGGACTTTGATTAATCTACGAATATGCATCCCTCAGGTTACGCCTTGGATCCGACGGTTGACGGTAGCGCGGAAGAAGGTAAAACACTTATTGGTGCAACAGAAGCTGCCGAAGAAACTGGCGCAAAGACAGTATTTGAAACCACAGAGCTAAGGGCTGCGGACAAAAGGAAAAGGAACAGAAATAACGATCCCGCTGATATAGAAGGATTCCTAGGCCCTTGGGGCGGATATATCGACGAAAGAAGAGTCATAAAACCTACCGACGAAGAGGCCGCTGAACTTGAAGAAATTTTAGCCAAGAGAAATAAGAGAGGGAAACAAACGGAAGATAAACCACTGGAGGAAAAGACGGTGTTGCACAGTAAGCTCGATCTTCTGATTGACCATTACCAGAATTCTTAGAAAGTTATTGACCTTGAAGAATATCCGACAATTAATTGTTCTCGTTTTTCTTCCCAGTTAAAGATAGTGTGGATTATCAGGGGCGTTCATTCTTGCACGCACCGCAGGACGTTGGAGTTAATTTGAGGTCAGAATCACCTCCCGAACGATGCTTCTTACCCAAATCTCAAATTCACACGTGGGAAGGACACACCAAGGGTATTTCACAGATTCGATGGTTCCCGCGAACTGCGCACTTACTTCTTTCCTGCAGCATGGATTGCAGAGTCAAGGTGTGTGATGAGTAAAACTCAACGTCTTAATATATAATTGATAATACGTTGTACCTATATTAACGTGTTATACAAAGGTTTCATTATGCTATATGTTCACTTGTTCCATTCAGCTGTGGGAGGTGTATAAAGACAGAAGGTGTGTTCGCACGTATTACGGACATCGTCAAGCCGTGCGAGACGTCAGCTTTGACAATGATGGCAAAAGGTTTTTGTCAGCTGGTTATGATCGGTACGTTAAACTCTGGGATACTGAGACCGGCGCATGTCTCAGCCGTTTTACCAGTCGCAAAATACCATATTGCGCTAAATTCAACCCTGACCCTGATAAGCAGCATCTGTTTGTTGCCGGAACAAGTGATAAGAAGATTATTTGCGTGAGTATATTCTTCTGGTTTCTCTGACTTATTGAAATAACGATTTTTCAATTCTGAAAGCAACTGTTCGGGAGAGACTAGAGACAATATCTGACTGAGCGGTTGAGAATTATGCAACAAAATTTCTGAAAAGGTTCAACGTCTGCTAAAATAAAATGTAATACAACTGTTGAAATTCTGCGTTTTAGTGGGACATCAGATCTGGTGAGATTACACAGGAATATGACAGACATTTAGGAGCCGTAAATACTATTACATTTGTAGACGAAAATCGAAGGTTCGTCACTACATCAGATGACAAAAGTCTCAGAGTTTGGGAATGGTGAGTATTAGTTACGAAGAAAATAAGGGATGAGATAGAAAATATTTACTAGTAGGAAAAGATTGCAGTTATGCGAATTCTGCATATTTTCTTTTTGAAAACTAAACTAAAACCTTGAGGTTTTTAAATATTTAAACGATTAATCTAATCCATAGGGATATTCCTGTGGATATGAAGTACATAGCAGATCCAACGATGCATTCAATGCCAGCTGTTACTCCTTCTCCTAATCAAAAGTGGCTCGCCTGCCAAAGTATGGACAATAAAATCGTGATATTTTCTGCTCTAAATCGGTTCAAAATGAACCGCAAGAAAACTTTCACAGGACATATGGTTGCCGGATACGCTTGTGGACTTGATTTTTCACCAGATATGAGGTAAGCTAATACGATTTTATGGCTCATACAATGCATCTTAAAAACAACATTCGCCAATGTGTGGATATATTTTGATTAGACAGTGTGATTGGTCAGAAATTATAGATTATTACTGGAAATCATAGTCTTTACTAATTCTGTGTATTATAAATGGTACAAGATAATTAAAAATACATACGTGTTTCGTTCACTCGGATATCGGCTATAAGCTCAATCATAATTTGAACGATAGATAGCAAAATTCTTATTATAAACTAAATTTTTATAATTATCTAATTGTCGCAGCTACCTAGTGTCTGGTGATGCGGACGGTAAGTGTTACATATGGGACTGGAAAACTACAAAATTGTACAAGAAGTGGAAAGCTCACGAAGGAGTTTGCATATCGACTTTATGGCATCCCCACGAACCCTCTCGTCTTGCAACAGCTGGTTGGGATGGAAAGATAAAGTATTGGGATTAAACGCACGATGTCGTATCAAACTTTGTATATTGTGTAACTACATAATAATATGTACATAAATTAAGTAATTTTCCTTATTTTTGTTTTTTTTTTTGTTTTTTCTATTCCATATATAATACACTTGAATGCTCATAGCGCAACAAAAAACGATATAAACTTGAGGCATAACGTAAGCACACACTGTCTCATCATTGGTTCATTGCTTGATGTGATATCGAAAACAAAAAATAAATATTTTCAAATTCTTCTTCTCGAAAAATTGTTTGACCTTCTCATAGATTAACACATACATCCATAGTTCTACGAGATTAATACAAAAACTACTAAACTTACGGTTTAAATATGCTTTCGTATAGCGAAAATTGCATCATATACAACATTATTATAATTAGTATTATTATGCAGAGGTAACACACATGATTAGGAATGACATCGTCTTAGGCATTTGGTAACAAGTGTCTCTGGTCATAAAATCATTGACACGTAATTAGTTTATATAGGAATACATATTAATTGTTCCCGTATTTTTTTTTTTTTTGTTTTTTTTTTTATTAATATAGTATTCCATATCGTATCTTTGTTTTATAACAGTATGGCGTGGTTCCAAATACCTAATATAAACATAAAATTGCATTTAGAGGTAAATAAAAAAAATAATAAAATAAAAGAGTCACCGAGTTTTACAAAAAATTATAAACGACATACTACTGTAATCACATCACGCATACTCAAACTTGTTATAAACTTGATACGAAGCTTTAAATTCTAATGAAGTCAAACATTGCAAGAATATTTTTGTATAGTTTGTCTAATCGACACAATGATTAATATCACAATAAGATTAATGTTAACAGTTGTCCGTATAAAATTATTGAATTTTCTTAACAATTGGAATAAATCTTAAAATAAGTTACAAATGTAAGAAGTTTGCAGTCAATTTACACCATGGCCATATTAATACTGGAATTCTGTGGCCAAAATTATTATGTTACTCAACTATAGATTATCCAATTCCAATACTTTCTAGTTGTATAAATGGCCATGAATAATATTGCCGACTTTTTGATCCAGTCTCTTACAACCGCCAATTGAATAAATATTATGCGGTGATGGTCCAAAAGTGAGATGCGACCTTGCTTCCTGAATTTGTTCACTATTTGGTGTAACGTTTCTTCTGTGAAATGCATCAACTATACATTGTCGTACTTGCTGTTCCTCGAGCGGTAGAAATGGTATGTAATGATCAATAAGACTGCTGTCAATGGTATCACTTTTGTGAAAACCACCTTTTTCATTGAATGCAGCAAGAGCCAGTAGGTGTTCAAGATCTTGTAGTTTCGCGTGACTCCGCGACTTCCCATTCTGCCACAAATCGAGGAGGTAGTTTGCAATTTGAGTACCGCCGGTATTTGACAAAAATATAAATATTGCCTGGGTCGGATCAATGCCTTGAATCTTTGGATGATAGTCTAAGAATGGTACAAGTGTGTCCAGTGTTCCTTTAGGGATTTTCTCAACTTCGTCAAAGATGAAGATAGAGCGTGGGCAATTTTTCAGGTGTTTTGTTATGCTCTCCTGAAGCTCACCCTGCGGTCAATTTCATTCTATGTATTAATTGCATTACAGGTAATCGTTTTCCAGGTATTGTTCGTATAAAATATTTGAAAAAAACTTGGGTAAGTATTGAATACGAGTTAAACTGCCAACCTTATATTGTTCCACTAATCCTTCAGAACGAAACCGAAGCTGCCCATTGTAATAATGAACGTATTGACTCTTTTCACCTTCTTTATAAAATGCTTTCACAATGAAGTCTGACATGTAGTTTTTACCAGTACCAGGCAAACCGTGAAAACTCATAGCCAATGCTTTCTTTGGTTCTTTCGTATTCACATGACTTCTCAATGCATACAGCACAGTCTCGTGTGCCAAATGTTGACCGTAAAGGTTCTTTGACAGCAATCCGTTGAGCACTGTAAAGCAGAGCACGACTAGGTAGTTTCTTTAGTCTATGTATTTACTTATCGAAATAATAAGTGAGAACTTGCTAACACACTTACTGGCAAAATCAGCTGGGATATATTTGTCTGTACAGCATTCATTGAAATTACAAAACGTCATATAGCCAATTCCACTGACAATAGCACTGCCTATGGCTAAAGTTTCTAGAACAAGACATTGTCCAGAATGACAATACAAGCAACAAATAGCTATTATCATAAATGTCCTAATAATTTCCATGGTTGATGTATTCATCAGCTGCTGATAATCCGATTTCTCATTAGCCAAACACTTCGGTTTCAGATCCTTTTCATTCTCAGATTACGAAGATATCCTTGTAATATTCAAATAAAAGGGTAATAAAGCATTCAACAGAATAAAACAAATAGACCCGGCACCGTTACATGTTCCTGGAAAATATTTCACTACCTCGATCGCCTTTATCTCATACCTATGGCCGTTGAATAGAAGATATAAAGACGGTTCACCGCATGAGGAAATTGGGATTGGGGATTGAACAGTGCACGAAATTATCGACCGAAATAGCATTGCCATTTTTCTACCATATTATACATTACATTAAAATATGCGTTAACGTCGAGTATGGGATAGTGTGGAAGCTACCATAAAGCCATACAACGTAAATCTAGAGCATTGTGATCTTTTATTAGGATACTCTTGTGTTACATCGCGTATAGCTCTATCGCTGCATCAACATTAATTGAACTAATGTGCGAAGTCAGGATTATATTACGGGACAAACATGTATGACGACTGGTGTCACACTTTTTTTTATCATGTGACACTTTGGTTTACGCGTCTTTATACGTTTCGAATTCATATTTTCGAAAAGTTCTGTGCCAAGTTCGTATCCGCGTAGTAAGATGGCGAGATCCCCACTTTTTAGCATCAAGCCATCAACCTCGAAGCTTATACCCTGTACAGTCGCTAGTTATAAGTTAGTCCGTGTCGCGCAGCTGCACGGTGGCACGATTGAAATATTTGGAATGATAAGCAGGCACTAGCAATTACTGATAAGACGTAATCGTTATTAATAATTGGCTGATAGTTGGTTAAAATAGAAATTTTAACCCGCCGAAGAACCTGTCACCCTTAATCATCGTTTAATTTTACGTGAAAACATCTTAAAGTTATTTTCGACTAGTGATTAAGGGCAAAATGGCAACCGAAGGCACGACGACAACAACTGCCACGAAGCTTTACTCGCGGGCGGACGTGGCCAAGCATAATCACAGCAAAGATTCTTGGATCATAATTCACAATAAAATCTACGATGTAACCACCTTTCTAAACGAGGTATTATTCACTTATATATATTTCATACAATGTCAATTAACCGACATGTAAAACTCACGTAGCAGACTACTTGTTGCAATCATGCGAATACATACATACATACATACGCACATACAATAATATGTTTTATCGGAAATGAAGCACCCTGGTGGAGAAGAGGTGCTTTTGGAACAAGCTGGAATCGACGGATCTGAATCTTTCGAAGATGTTGGACATTCAAGTGACGCTAGACAGATGATGGAACCATTCAAAATTGGGGAACTTATTGAAGTAAGTTCTTATTAGGATACTTATAATCAATATGTTGAAATACGCGATTTTAGATTAGCCTATCTCAATATTACATCAAATGATACGCTTGCGATACTGCATTTTATGTAAGGAATTATTTTTTACTTTGCACAGAATAATTCATCACATTCATTAGTTATTCAAAACTTCTTACTATTCTTCTTACTTATCTCATATTTCTTACTTTAATTCATTCATAGGAGGATAGAACGAAATCTGAGGAGAAGAAAAATACCGAATGGTCCAATGATGGTAGTGGAGGTGATGAAAATAGGTAAGATTAAAGATTAAATTCTTTTTAAGAATAATCGCTGACTCGATCATCCACTTAATTTTCAAGCTTCATTCTAGAACCGACAATATTCAAATATTGAGTGTTTAGCAAGGAGTGGTCAGGACTTCAAAGAACCATTTGTCGTTTTAGAGCATTTTGATGTTTTATTAAACAAGTTATAAGATCGTAATTCAAGTTGATTATGCATTCTGGTTGAAAATTCATTGCTTCAGAAGTGAAAGGCATGACTAGACAAGTAATTTTCAGAAATGAGTATGAACGGTCAGACTGATGTTTAATCATGTGTTGTTTTCAATTCCAGCGGTTCGTGGCGATCTTGGTTGATTCCTGTGGCTCTTGGGGTATTGGCAACTCTACTTTATCGCTTCTTCATAAATCCATATTAAACAAGATCATTCCCGTGCTCTTTTGTACTTTATAATTAATTGTTCTAAGAGTCTGAGTAATTATTGTTATACAAATGATCGGCTTAATTGCAGTATATTTTACATATATAGTGTTGTGATTATTTTTATTAACAAGTGGGCGTAGCCAAGGTACTCATTATGTGACCTAATATTGATTTTTTAAAATGGTCCGATTGGCGGGCCAATCACAATTCAAATAATTATTCAATTTTTTTTTTTTTTCTCCATCTGTGCGGAGAAAAATCAAATTAAATTACAACATCTTATATGATAAATGCATTCTTATATCACACAAACAACTTGGCTGAATGAATAAAGTTGAACGTTTTTATTTTTATTTGGCTGACCGCCAAGTATAAAAAATATATTGAACGCAACAAATAATATGTATATTCATATATACGTACATATATTTCTATAGAAATTAAGTAGCTAATGAATATATTGTGGTTTACAGAAGAAAAAAAAAATAACAAACAAACAAATAAATAAATAAATAATAAAATAAAATAATTTCTACTCTGACCAGTCTTTAGGAAATATAGTGTCCCTAGCATTTACATTTTCGAAGAAGGTCAGAGTACGCATAGGATATACGGTAAAATTTTACGGAATAGTATAAAAAATGAACAACATTGAAGAACAAAAATTTTTGTCATCTGTGAATGAATATTAAACACCTTACATGTTATCATTTTTCTTTTTGATTTTAATACCCCACGTATTACAGCTACCAGGACTTAAGTAGAAGATTTGAGAGAACTATGGCCTCCGTTAGTATTTATTCTTTTTTCTTTTTCGCATTAAGAGTATATCATCGGCTAAAACGTGGCTAGAGCCGGTGGAAGCCTTACAAACTTCCACAGTTCTATCTTTTTCTCAATACTATACAAACATATAAATATCCTCAAATAATATTACACACGAATATCATTTTCTCTGATAGTCTATAGCTTCAAGTGATGATTGATTTAAAAAAAATGTGAAGTACCTGAATGGCTACAAAGTACTTGAACATTTTCGTGTAATCCTAAAGATGGCAGTGCTCAGTAGACTGCAGTACTACATATTCAGATTATTGCAAAAATTGAGAAAGTCACAATCGGAAGTAAAATTGCATGTACCTAAGTTACGACTATTCTATTATACCAACCCCTGAAAAGATTAACAAGTATGCAACGCCGCGTGCATTGTATATGGATCATATACTTATGATTGAGATCGAGAAATTTTCGGCAACGTAAATATGTAGTACGCGTAGGAACGGCTTGAATGGCAAGCGGCTACAGCGGGGGTTGCGGAGGATCGGGTCTTATAACAGAAATTATATCGAGCGGCGGCGAGCGCCGGCGTGCCGCGGGTCGCACGCCCCAGTCAGACTTGATCGGGCTACAGTACTCAACGAGCCTTACGCGCGTTCGTATACATCGGTGTCAGTCGATAAGGGATTTAACTTACGTTAAGTACGCATTTTATTGTGTGGAATAGAGGAGGAAGCTTAAGGGCAGGTAAAGGCAGTAAGAAAGGCAGGCAAGAGGAAGTGGTAGTTTTGAAAAGCCGTCGAAGTGTCATGAGAGGCGGTTTCACGATCCGCCCTCCTTCATCGTCCCTCCTGGAGTCATGTATGTCGCGCCCTTCAAACGAGGTAAAACTGAGCTGTATTTACTATTTCAGCACCTAAATTATGTTTATCCTTTTGTAATGTGCATTACCATTGTTTCTCATCGAAACGTAGTATTTCGTACTGTTTGTTAATGGAAGTTATAAATGCACGCAACCCTTAACTATATCTTTGCATACACATATTTCCCAATGCGAAAATAGGTAGTATATAAACTAACGCTCGGAAAACGATTGCGTGCTACGTTCAAATAGAAACCTATTCACAGATTCGACTTGATCTTTTTGGGCGGGCATTTCTTGAATGAAACGGATTTTATGTGTGCTGCAAGCTGTACTGAATACAGTATGTCCGCTATTGAATGATATTGAATAATATCACCCGGCGTAAGATTACAATCGCTTTCGTTGTATCAATATGCACTCTATTACAAGTGGTAATCAATCCGTAGTATATTGGATATGAACTATAACGAAATTTTTGTTCAATGTAGCGAGCTTGGAGCCGTAAGAAAAAGAAACCACTAGTGAGACCAGCAATATCGGTGCAGTTCGGCGAAAAGAAATAATAAATACTCCATATAACCGAATGAATGATCAAATATGTTCCTTATAGGATCATCAGTAGTACATATACATTCATACTTCGTTTTTCAAGTCTCACATCGGTACAATGAGTTATTCAATATTGATCGTTATTCATTTGAAATTTAAATTCTTCTCGAAACCGTGGGAAGTAACACTGGTGTTGCACAATCGAATGAAACGGTTTTGTATCTCAAAATAACGCGCATGTTTCTTATCTGGGACATTGTCCGTTATCCCCTGTACCGTATGCGTACATTTATTTGTCTTTGTGAAAGGCAAAGGGAAAAGTTCACTAGATATTGGTCGATTGCAAAAACTAAAAATAAATAATCTTTTTTAGTGATGCAAATCACGCCGGTCTATTGCGAGTGATGAAATTGCGTCATTATAGTATATGTATAGTTCTGTAAGGCATGTGATTCGGCGCAATGTCACAGCTACCTTGCGATCCACGAATACCTCTGAACGATTCTACATTCGTTTTGTACAGCCCACAGCGTACTACAGCCTGTTGCACAGTCTAAATAGTGTATCTATCGCATTGCCAGTCTAGGAAAATGCAGGGGTAGAAAAAAAAAAAAAAATCGGCACCATCGATCCTCTTCACAATTGGTACCATGCTTTCATCATCTATTCTTTTCTAGCTTCGTGGTACGTCTGTAGACCTGAATAATTACGATTGTTCGAACTGTCTGACACATCGAATAATGTAAAGTCGTTCTTTATCAGCATTGAATGAGGCATATACTATGCGTATATTGCAGTTTATTGGTGCAAGCATTGACGACAGACATTCAATTCAATCATCGCTATAATTATGACACGGAACTATAATTGAGTGGCAAATGGCAGTATACTTTATACATATCGTATTATAGTAGTCTTGTATGTATATATGATAGACACTGAAATTGATATTAACTCGTTTTACTTCCAAGAATTTGTGAGCGTGACAGACTTGTCGAATCGACAGAGCTATCGTTCCTACGACAAATAGTATAGTTTGGCACGTACCACAACACGCGATTTCGTGATCCTAACGCTCACTGTAAATAATCGAGAGCAAATGTCCATCGGTGCGAAAGATATAAGCGCGAAGAAATAGAATCGAGGGTTGGTATACTTGGTAGCGGACGCAAGCAATTGTCGATCGGGTCGACGTGAGCGCTAGCACATATGCGGAATCGATCAGACGGCTGGCGAAGGGTCACCTTGAGGTAGCAAGATATCTTCGAATTTCTTTCTTTTATTCTATCGTTGACCGTTGTTACGGGAAAATGAAAATCTTGAAAATGAGGAGGCCTGGTCACGCGGTAGAACCTGGCTGGGGTCCACGAGCTATTCTCGTCACTTCGACGACTTTAATAATATAATGTATATCACTAGCAACAGCTTCTTATGCATGAGCGCGGTCTCGGTGTTATCCAGTGATCAGTTGTGACTGCGAAGGGATGCGAAACCAATTGTCCAACGTGTTAACTGCGTGCGGCCGTCCTCAGCACTCGAGTAATTGATTATTTATTTATTACAATCATGGTGTGACAATAATACACGTATGTATACACATACATATATATCTATATGTATGTGTCGAGTGTCGAGTGTGGACATAATATTTCGGGCACAAATCTATCACGTTTAATTGAAGATTATTGAACATGAAATTGCCAGACGATCTAATATCGTGCTCGATTATTTTTAGCTTCTACTGTGTCAATGAGAATATTATATTAATAAATATCGTGATGATATATAAACTCGTCCTCGTATATTATACATACATGTTGCAAAAGAGAATATAAGTGCATGTATATTATATCAAAGTTATAACAATCTACTGTAACATAATATTCGCCACTTGAATCGCCACTGATCACAAGGCTTGTGTAATCGTATGTGTATATATTATATATGTGTAACGTAAACCAACTACGTTTCAAGAATTGGAAGCGTTGTATGACCCGTCTCAGCATGCAGTTTATCTGCAGTAGCAAAGTTGAATTTTTCTACATTCTATATCGCAATCATTACCGATCACTATAGCTACCGCTATCATTTTTGATATTAGAAGGGAGAGCAACCGCGATGGTGCAGTTTCTAGCTTTATCACCAACGGTAATATCTGTTGATTCAAAATGTTTTTGAAAAAATTGGTATCATCTCTTTGACCTCCCACCCCTTGAAACTGTTGCTTTTGGATTGAACCTCTCATGAGCTGGGCTCCGGCCAAAATTTCAAACAGGTGCTTTAATCCAATTTGTTTTCCCGTTCGAATACAATAAATAAAACAACGCGGTTGTTCTTTCATTTCACATTATAGACTGCCATTGTGCGGTTGACACAATCCGATTTCCGAGCATATGCACAATAATTATCGATTTCCCTATACGTCAGGTTTAAAATTGTTCCAACTTGCCTATTCAACGATATCTATAGAACGTCAAAGTACGTTACCTAACAAACTCAAAGATGTAGGTAATTCCCTTATGTTATGGTTTGTGTGATTACAGCTGCAGCAGGACATGATGCGCAGACGGGCAATACAAATCAGCAACAATTGCAGCAACAGGGAAACGGAAGAGCATGGCCGGAAGGATCAGGAGAAATGGAGGGGTCAGCAATCAGCAGCGGGTGGGAAGGGGGCTCGCAACTCCAGCAACAAGGAACGGGGGGTGGTATGGGGGATGACGAAGACGGGGGTGGAGGGGGCGGAGGGGTGGAGGGGACGGACACAACGCAGAACAACGCTGTTCACCTCAAGAGACGGGTGGGACTCGTCAGTGGGGTGGCTCTAATCGTCGGCACAATGATCGGTTCGGGGATTTTCGTTTCGCCGTCAGGCCTCCTTGTAAGGACCGGTAGCATCGGGGTGAGCTTCTTGGTCTGGACAGCCTGCGGCATACTAAGTCTTTGCGGAGCCTTGGCATACGCTGAGTTAGGGACGATGAACACAAGCTCGGGGGCAGAGTACGCGTACTTTATGGATGCTTTTGGGGCACCACCAGCATTTCTATTCTCGTGGGTATCAACGCTGGTGTTAAAACCCTCCCAAATGGCAATTATCTGTTTGTCCTTTGCCCAGTACGCGGTCGAGGCTTTTGTCGCGGAGTGTAATCCTCCGGAGGAAGTAGTCAAGCTGGTAGCCCTCTTGGCCATCGTTGTAATCCTCCTCGTCAATTGCTACAGCGTTAATCTTGCCACTGGTGTACAGAATGCTTTTACAGCCGCTAAACTTATAGCCATTCTGGTAGTTATCGCTGGTGGTTCTTACAAACTGATACAAGGTAACACCCAGCACCTTCAAGGGGCTTTCGATAACGCCGGTGAAGCGACCGTCAACGTTGGCAGATTGGCGACTGCATTTTATACGGGACTCTGGGCTTACGATGGTTGGAACAATCTCAATTACGTCACGGAGGAGATAAAGGATCCGTCAAGGAATTTACCGAGGTCTATCATGATCGGTATTCCGTTGGTTACGCTCTGTTACGCCCTTATCAACATCTCTTACTTGGCAGTTATGTCACCATCGGAAATGATTGAGAGTGAAGCCGTTGCTGTGGTTGGTTGATTATTTTATTCACGCACTGATATTCAACGTATATACTATATATATACGTTTACGTATACATACACATACAATTAATGAGATTTTATTGAAATGACCGAAGTGAATTTTACACGCAAATGCATTTGCGATGACCCTGTTAAGTAAAGTCAATTGAACGTCGCATTAAAAACTATTATAGATCTTAATGGTTTTGAATCGTTTCAGTCAGTCACAGACTTTTCTGCCGATATGATTTCCATTAGATTAAACAAGTTTTAATGTATAATAGTATTAAATAGTCAATTCTGTATTGATATTCAATCAGTTCCAATGTTGACCAATTGTATCATGTCCAGACTCCAGAGATGAAATTGAATTCGAGAAATACAGTCATTTGCGTGAATAAGTTCTAATCGGCCATACTCATTTAGGAATGTCAATTAGACTGAATCGTCAATAACAGATCTAAAATGGTAAACTCTAATGTGCATCGTTTAGATGCAGTCACGTATTTGTTTGAACAGGAAAACTTTTATTTCACACTAATAAGTTCTGGCTGGTATCGTCTCAAACTTATTCATAATCGTGATCAATACCGGAATGACTGTTCGGTTATGAGTTAATTTTGTTTTTAATCGGTTTTAACTCAATGTTTGATACAATTCAGTTTCATTAAAAAGTTTAAGACAAAACGATTAATTTCTTGTCCCCTTTGTTCGCGTATTGAGTGCATTTCAATAAGAAACTCTCAATGAGGAACAATTCAACAGTAGTCTTAGTTTATTCCGATATTTCGAAACGGAAAACACGATTCGGTACGATTGATATTTGATCAATCGGTTTCGATCGATTTTCATTAGCAGGAGAACATCGCATCAGAAAAAAATTCGCATATACTTTTAGCTTGAATTCTAATTTATTGGAAAATGTTACAGACATTTGGTAATCGAATTTTGGGTGTTATGGCATGGCTAATGCCGTTGTCTGTAGCTGTGAGCACTTTTGGATCAGCCAACGGGACTTTATTTGCTGCAGGACGACTGTGCTTTGCAGCATCTAGAGAAGGCCATCTACTCGATTGCCTGAGCTACGTTCATGTACGCCGTTTTACTCCTGCCCCAGGTCTCATCTTCCACTCCCTTGTAGCAGGTACATATATCCAATAGCAAGGAAATGAATGAAGGAAAAAGCACGACGATAATGAAATTATAAAATATCCTTTGCTGCATAAGATACAACAGATACAAATTTTTTGTCAATTCTTCAGGTGCCATGGTTCTGTCTGGTAGCATCGACTCCCTCATTGACTTTTTCTCATTCACCGCCTGGATATTCTATGGTGGGGCAATGGTCGCGTTATTGGTTATGAGAAAAACCAGGCCAAATCATCCACGCCCATACAAATGTCCCCTGCCGATACCCATTCTGGTACTCGGTATCTCTGCGTACCTGATAGTGGCCCCCATAATTGACAAACCACAAATTGAATACTTGTATGCCGCTGCGTTTATAGCTGCTGGAATGCTATTTTATCTCCCATTTGTCAAGTTTGGATATGTCCCGAAATTTATGGGTAAGAATCTACTTGAATTAAAAGAATTATATGTATAATCATACATTCCGCATAAATCAGACGTTGATTTTTCTTTTTATAAAAGTTTAGGGTACACGCAAGTTCTGTTATATCGCATTCATGGTAATTGGAATATTGAACATTTCAGAAGGAGTGAATGCTTTTCTGCAAATGCTGCTGGAGGTGGCGCCAACTGCCTCTGCCTTTGACTAATGCGTCACTAAAACGAGCAGTTGACTAGTCGCCGAATCATTCCATTATGGGGCTGGGAAACTGTGTACTTTTACTAAATGATAATTATCAACATATATGTAATGGAATCTTTGAAGATATTGTCAACGCTAAAGGGCTGGCTCAAAGGATCCATACATATAAACAGATTAAAATATTATTTTATTACTCGTTATACTTGGTATAGTATACGTTACACTATGATGTTGTTTGTTAGAAATAGCAATGAACGTTGTAATGAATGAATAAAATGAAAACAAGAAAAACCAATCGCAGTTTAAGAACGTCTTTTATTGTTTGTTATAGCAGCTGTTGTTTTCTTAGCTACTACCCCATACTCGCTCAAAAGTCCGGGCTGTTTTCTACGTCGTTTTTTATCGAAACTACGTTTCGCCAAATTTTTACCAATATCTAAAATTTGTTCTTTCTTCAGTGCGCGTGCCTTTTCCCTATCTTTCTCTATCTTCATTTCCTTGTAATTTTTTGCTTTATTTTTCGGCGGTTTAGCACCGAGTTTTACCGCCAAATTTATCTTCGCCTGTTTACCCTTAGCACCGTCAAAACCAGACATTCCAAACTTGATGACATCGAACCTCGCTCTTTTCATCTGTACGTCTTGTTCCTTTTTTGCATCTCGCGCTCTGAGTTCCATAGATTGATTTGGCAAAGCAGAATTGATCCGGCTAGCAAGCGTGTCAGTCCTCGGGTTAACCTCACTTGACTTCTGCTTCTTTTTCGGCGCCGTATACGACACAGCTACGAAATCCTTGTCCGCGTTCCGTTTCAATATTGCACCTCGAGTCACTACGAAGTCGTCCATCGTCTCAATCACGGACTTCTCTAATTGGGCTTAATACTTATGCTCAAAACTATCGCAACTCACTTTTGACTCCAATAATTCGGACATCGTATCGTTGTCTGCGGTCAAATTTCGAAGTGATTATAGTTCCGAATCGTTACACTAGATGACGTCACTTAGTGTGGATGGCGATAAATAAATTCATGTCGATCATGGTTTCGTAAAAAAATGAGGAAAATCTAAGAACTCAGCAGGGAATTAGTTGATTCCATTTATTCATTTTCTTATTCCATAGAAATATACCTATATGTCTGATTATATACAATGATTGTTGACCAATGTTGACAATTGTTTACTTATTCGCGCGTAGACTTACGAATACATACAGACGCATTGAGTATTGCTCAATAAAAATCGGCTCGTTACGTTATCTAAGACGAAAGTCTAGCCACTCACAGTCATACATATAGTTACAATTTATTATAACAACGTTAGCATAGCTCAAAGAATAACTTAATTTTAATAAATAGTCTAGGACTTTATATTCATATTTAACAAAATCGCTTATTAGAACGAACTAAACATTTCAACATTCAGCTTCGTCATATTTTATCGGCTCTGAGATATATTAGGTATTCTAATAAAAGCTGATTCACAACAATTTTTATTCACAATATTATAGTTTCTCTTTTTTTTATTTATTTTTTTCTTTCTTGCAACTTTGATTGTATTGTATAACAGAAGTAATGCTGACAACAATCACAAGTCTTGTATCAGTAGCCGGTAGTTATCTGTGATCCAAGATAACATTTGCAGGGTTTTTGGTCTGCTTTAAGCAAAGTTCTACAGCTGCAAATACGGCTAATAATCTTCTGTCCATAGCTTTTAAGTGAGCTTCGGTAATCAGAGGTGAAACATCGGCTAATTTTGATTCGTGTTCCAGGAGTAGGCTCAAAGATTGGCTCAGCGTACCACCACTCAGGAGTTTCAATCGGTCCCATGTTGTTTTATGAATTCTTTAATTATAAGTATGATAGATTGTCATCTTAGATTTATCAGATTTGGTGAAAGTGGTATGAGATATACTCTCTCTCTATCCTTTTTTCGACTTATCACCCTTTCGGGTATGTAGTCTTATGAGATATACTACCTCGTATACGTGAATATTAGAAACGTTACTTACAAGCAACACTGATAGAGGGGTGCTAATATATCAAAATGGTCAACATTTGGATCCCCCAAACTTTTTCCATTATCAATAAGCAGAACAGCTGGATTGTGAAAGTTAGCTTGTATGAGTTCGTAATGATGACGATCACCATTGTCCATCAGAAAGTCGAATATAGCGGTATCCACCAAATCGAGTAATCTACTAGATGTGTCTATTGAATAGGATTTAGTTTCCTTTACCTAAATATAGAAATTTCAATAAATTATACGCCAGATTCATATTGCTGAAAATAAATGTATAGACAGACGTGCCTAAAGAGCGTTGGATTGATACACGACTTGCCTTATCGCAATAGTTATCGTCAGTCTCCCAGAGGGCAAGTTTGCTTCGTTTATAAGTCCGCTGCCAGGGATGACGATGTTTAGAAAGTTGCAGGTCTTTTGGTAGCCAGAGAATAAGTACACCTTCTAATAAGTCGCCTGTACCGCATACAGGGTCTGCAGGAGAACAATAATGACATACTCCGTAGAGACAAGTGTCATTTCCCTCTTGATACATAGTTTTCAATAACTCTGGTGTTGCATGTCTCCTTATCTCCTCGCCAAGCTTGACTGTACAATGTGAACTTTAAGTTATGAACAAGTTCAATTAGTCGCCTAAAATTCAACGTCACGTTTTAGAAATGTACCTACGCTTTCTTATCGTGGAAATTGGAACCCGCCTAAGCGACAATAGCGAGGATAAATGGAAGGCGACAACCTCTGCGTTGTGCCTATCTTTTCCATGATAGACCGGACCCTTGATCACCGTATCTCTAGAATACCACATCGGCTTAAACAGTGCCTTGATCCCATGGTTTAAAGTCAGCATCAATTTCAGCTGAGTTCCCAATACTGCGTTATCAGCTTTTGTGATCTTGGCCGTCCTAAGAGCCTGTAAAATGGTCCCAAGCTCAGGAGCTGCGGGTGGAATGAGCTGATCAGCATCTGGCCACTAAAAAATAAAGAACACAATGAAAGTATTCAATTAGATAATTCAGCGGCAGTTCTTTCATACGCTTTAAGGTCTTGATCAGAATGCTGTTAAGCAAGAGTGAGGAAATAACTATTCTAAATAAATAATCATTATAGTGGAAAGTTTTGCAGATATACCTACTTACATAGAAATTAAATCAAGTAGCTGTTTCTTCAGCAATAATTGGTTTCGTTAAAATTCTTCATCAAATCTTAGATATCAATATTGATTCAGCATACTATAATATTTCTTCTTTGATCCTTCAGAAACAGGGAATACTACGGTAAAAGCTATAGCGACACTGCATCCGTTGGCAAAACCGAATAGTTTAAGGGTGTATGCGTATGGGGTAATTTTTTATTTTATCCTTCACCTTACATCGGCTTTCCTAATCACGTGCAACGAAACGAAAAACTTACGCGATAGGATCAAGGCATTAACAGTTTACTGTAAATAAGTCAATCAGCAGAAACGTCCACTATAATTAATGTTCATGCATGCGATTTGATATCATCCATGCATTGTAGCACACCGTATAAGGCAACTCGTGTTTAAAATCAATGTACTAACATTACTGTGAGGAATACCCCAAATATTATCCTGTGCGCTCGGCACAATCTTAAGCTCTGATAATAATCGACCTAGGAGTAAAGCATGGCTTGAATTTGGCTTAAAGTATTTTGGCGCCAGAGTTCTGATCTGAGATTTGATTTTTTCTTCAGCTTTGCGCGACGACGTTGCTACGTTTATAACTTTGTTCATTTTTGTCTTTCCATCTAAGGTACCTCGATGCTCTATTATTTTGACTTTAGAGTTCTCAGGATTTTTAGTGTTACGTTTTTGGGGCGAGTCTTCGATGATCATTCTTACAAAGTAAATGTTTACTGTCAAAACCAACACCAGAAGCCCACCTAGGGCAATTAGAGCACAGCGTCGACCAATCATCTGGAAATAAAAAGGCATTTGAGTCAAGATTGAAAATACACGTGTTTTTACTGAAAGTGAACGAGGCGAGAAATCAGCTGTTGAGAGACTTAGTTGTCATTTAGTACGTGACGATGATGTACGAACATAACCAACACAAGGGTAAAATAGACGTAGCTGAGAAATTCTGATAAGACACAATGTGCTGCAATGTACCTTGTAATAATTGGCCAAAAGTCCAATGTCACCTGAAAAATCGTGGAGGCTTCATCACTCACGAAACTAGCTCAATAATATAAACTTGATGAATTTTATTCTCGACTACACTTGGGCGCCGCCATTTTTATTCTAACAATTTTATGTTGATGCTTGAATAAGAAGTGGTGAGGAGAAACAAAACGCAAATCGGGATATGATGTGTGTATTGTTTGAAGAATACGCCGTGTTGGAAGAATTTTTATTATCATAAAATCAATGTTATACATTATTGACGCTATTTGGAAGAATCAACGATGATTCGTTCATAGCGATTCAGTGGCAAATCACATTTACAGATCATTCAAACTCGCTGCCGCCTGTTTATTGCGGGAAAAATAGTTTCCAAGATCAACACCGTGGGAGGGGGTGACGCAACCTCTTGGGCCAATGGATGTTTTGGGGGAATTATATATATAATTGATTTTTGGAAATCGAAGAGCGTCATTCCCTTCGTTCACTTGTCCTCCATCACTGATATCAATTTCGCAATAATCGGATGTATTTTCGGTGAGAAACTAGGTTTGGAAAATTCCAAGTGAAAAAAATCGTGTTTCATGGCGTAAGATGGCTCTAGAGAGTCTCTTGAATTCGAAAATAAAGTATAAGTCAGTAGAAGGTGTGAAGTTCGTCAGTATTTAAATTTTATTTCATAAAAAACAAGTTGAACTACATTGTGGATATATTATAACTAATTTTAGGCTTGTACCCCATCTTGCGGTATCGTAAATAGAATAGAATAGAATAGTGTAGAATGGCTCGGTTCTAATTCTCATATTCATTACATTCATACCAAACAAATTTATATTAAATTCAATAAACGTGCTTAACGTTAATTTCTTCCTTGCCTTTCCTTCTCGCGAGCGATTTCACTCGCGTAATCGTACGGTGAACCCCGTCTAAAAAATATTAAAAGACAATTTTTTTTATACACCAATAAAATAGCTAAGAGTGAAGAAATTACTCTCTGATTAAAAGTTACTAAAAAATATTCGATTTTTTACTTAAAAATACATTTTTGAATACCCAACTCTGGACACTGATTATAATAATCGAACTACACATTACCTACCTATCCCTATGCCTATGACGATCGCGGCTTCTTTCTCTGTGAGATCGATCCCTGCTTCGACTTCTTTGGTCCTTTTGTTTCCGAGAAGATCGTTCTCTGCTTACAGATCGTCTACTATGCCTTTCTCGTTCTCTATCTCTTTCCCTCTCTCGAGGACGTTCCCGCTCTCCTCTTTCCCTTTCTTTGTCTCTGTATCTATCCTTGCGGTCTTCTCTCCGGTCTTCGTCAGACCTGAAACAGGAATATTCCATCGAGGAAGTAGCCGTGGATAAATGCACTTGTAAAATAAATGATTAAAGATTACATTTTATTTAGGATTTCAAATCTTTACGCTCAGAGTTATCAGAAGCATACTAAAGGTTGTAAACACATTTGCAGAATTTTTTTACTCCATCTTTAGGTGTTTCAAAAATAACATGTGATAGATAGAATACGATATTTCCTCTCAATGCCAAAATACAGAAATTCCAAGAACTTTGTAATTGAAAACTTGCGATTATTTATCATGAAAGTATCTCTTGTTTGATTGTTAATGGTTTGTATATAAGTTATAGTCATAAAATGATTTGAGCTTCATGGTAACCTGGCAAAAGCGAACTGGGAATAACAAGAACGTCAAATTAAGATAATTATAATAATTAATAACGTGATTGTAGTCATACCACGTAGACGCACCTGGCTCGCCAATGGCTCGCTCTCTCGGCTTCTCCCCATTGTGCTTCGCTGTCCGGTATATGTCTGGGTTGCTGATTTCGCACCGTTGTACACCCGCCTCTGTTGTTGTCTTTCCTATTACTATTATTACTATTATATTTTCCATGATTATTAAGTGTTATTGGCGGTTTGGCATTGCGCGCATTAACGGTCTGCTGTGGAAATCTTTCGCCGAGTTTTTGCTCCAAGTCTTTTTGTATCGGCACTGGTATCCTTGGAAAAAGGGTTGAGAACCATTCGAGTTTTGTAAGGAACTGTTTCAGTATATCACCCATTTTCATCACTTGGCCACCACCTGCTTTGACGTCCAATTCCTCAGCATCTTCCAAGTACTCGTCGTACCAGCTGAATAAATCAGCTGGTGGCTGCGTGTATCTGAACATAAAATTAACAACAAATAAGAATTGTAATTTCCAAATCTTGTTTGCGATTAAAATGCAGATATTTAAATTAAAAGTGGAGATAATTGATAGTAGAATTTATACCTGATGTACATAAAGCCAAGAGCTCGAATGTATGGTGAATCTGGGTGATTGATGAGTCCGTTTAATTGTTTTCTTGTCAAACGAAGCGTGAATAGTTTGTACAGAAGACAGTAAGCCGTCGAGACTATTCCTCCAGCTCCGACCCCCCTGACCTGTATAAACCGTTACGTTTAAGCCCACCGAAGTCAATGAATTAAATTTATATTATAACTAGTGGGATTGACCAACAACATGCTACTCTGTAATAAAGAATTGTTGTACACATAATCATAATAATAAAACTATATATCTCGAGGATATGAATTCTGCGACAAAACCCATCGTAAACTCATACTACCAAGTAATAATGATAGGATTATAGTTTTTGTTCATATTGTCTGTAAAAATGTGAAGAAAGAAACCAGATATTTTCCATATTAAAATCGAAAATGTTTGTGAGAATATTTCATTGATTAGATATCATATGCAACGAAATTTGTCTTCATTATCGTGTCAATGTGATTATGTAATATATAGGAGCATACTCTCCGGAATTCCGCAACCATAAGTTACGTGTTGACTATCGAAGAAAATATGTATCGGGGTGAAACATAGTTCACAGTTTCCCATCAGAGACGGTGGTGGTCAAGCGATTCCGATTAGATGCTTTAAAACATGAATATTCCTAATATTAATGTAGGAACATTTTGAAATGATGAAAATAAACTTGGATAATCTATTACTTGCCAACGGGTTGTATATTCTAAAAATATCAAGGTATGATTTGCCTGTCATTTACCTACGACAAACTATCCAGCTTAGAGAAATGAAGGATCTTAATGAAAGCATGGTTTTAATTATCCCTAAAAACATACTCACGCCTCCACACATGCCAGTCTGACCCGCCGTTTTCCGACTCCCTTTTTCCCATGGTTCTAAGTGTAATACTTTGTAATAAATCTCGTCGATTACTTCGTGGTACGTTTTAAGCTCGTACAAATTAACTTTGAAGTAATGTGACGATTGTATGTTTGTTAAAATCAACGGATTCAAGTTCATAGACCTCTCGTTTCCCCATAACGGTAAAACGTTTGATTTCTTTTCCTTGGGATTCCCTTTACGATCTTCTTCGCAACCGCTAGAATTATTCCATGGAGATCCTGGAATCATTATTCAGTGTTATCGAACTAAAACTGATCATCATTCATCAGGCTTAAAAACTTCTTCCAAATTTCAAACACCCAGCTTAATGGATGATCTTTCAATTCTGTGCGCTAATACATGGTACGCATGAGAGTGATTATACCTTTATAGGATAGTAATTAAAAATCTTTCCTTACATCGGTGAATACATAACGAATTTCATCTTTACCTATTTCCTAACGGATATTAAAAACCGGGTGCTTGTGCAATGACTGGAAAAATGATAATTGGCTACATTGATGTCCGCGCAATCCGACCAATAAAGAAGCTAGGTTAAGAACGAAATGACAACGATGTAACCTGGACGGGGAGTTTAGATATCGAATACATGTATATAGTATGAATAAGTTGGATCATACTAATACAGTGAAGGTTAATTCGTCGGTTTGAGGCTGTTAGAGAATTCGCTGTTTCATGAAATGAGAAATTTTAGTTACGTACCATCAGTCCCCTCCGCTTCTTGCGTTTGCATGCTACGGTGGTTAGCAAGCGAAATAAATCAGCAACTGGAATAAAGCACTCTAATGCCTTAGCTGTAGACGAACTACGACGTTCAACACAGTTTGATATAATGATATCCCACAAGTCACACCGAATAAATAATCATGAATTATTTTATTATTCCAATAATAATCACGCTTCTTTTACCGAGTGGAAAAACTATGTGAACGCAACCATCAGACCATAGAAAAAAAACAGACCGCAGCCTCTATGCGGAAGCTTGTCAAACCACTTCCTTGAAACTAGAATGTGGTTCATACTTTAGATGGCGCCGTTGTCGGTAACGAACCTCGTACCTCCGCCTACGTCTGCGCATAACGTGTTTTGATTTTGTCCAATTTTTTAGCAGTACTGTGTTAGTTCGATAAAACGAGGTTAGGTACTAGAAAATATTGAAAGATTTTTTTAATTTAAATGAAAGTTAGAACATGGGTAAAAGGTGCGCTATCGTTCGTTGTATGACGGGAAGAAAAAATTTAGATAAACGAATAACTATAAGGAAGAAAACTCTGTTCAGAGTGCCGAAGGTAAGTTTATAGGTTAGAACTCGCATTCAGTAACAATGTATTAGAATACAACAAATTTTTATTTAATTATTTTTTTCGATAAGGACGATCATGCCTTCGATAAATGGAAACAGGTTGTACCCTCTCCAGGTGTACAATTATCAAGAAGCAGTAGCATATGTGAAGACCATTTTCGAGAAGCAGACATCATCCGGGAATCCTCTATAACATGCAAAGATGGATTGATATACAAAGCTCCTGTAGAACCACCTGTTCTAAAAAAGGAAGCTATACCGTGCTTTTTTATGAACGAGAAGGAATCCTCACCGAAAATTCCATCATCATCACCATCTTTAGAGCAGCCACTATCCAATCCAGGGCTTACAAATCAGAGTGGAAACCTACCTGATATAGAATTCTGCGATGTTGCAAAATGGGATTTTAAAAGACTCAGTGCTTCGTATCGCAACATAGAATTACCAAGCAGTGAATGGGCTGTTGCTGCTAATGAGCGATACAAATTCATTCAATTTATATCAATTCAAGATAAAGATGTACAGAGAGGACTCAGAATATATGCTGATCTACATATAGAAGTCCTATTAGACAACTATACTGTGAATGTTAGAAATCTTCATCCTCCTAAATGCGAAGCAGATTTGGTACAACTCCTGGACACAATTAACAAGCTGAAAGTCTGCAAGACTGTAACCGGTAAAAATAGGTCACAGAGGGCACGACGCTATCGATTCGAATGACTAGCTCTCAGTGTGATAATCTGACAAACAAAAATTGTAAATATATCAAACATTATTGACTTTTTTTTTTGCTTACAAGGATCAAGGATTATAATATAAAGATTTTATGAAATTCTACATGATAACAATAATAAGCAATAATATTTTTATTACGAATTCCTAATTGGAAATACACTCGAGAAATTATGAGATATTTATTAATTAAGTAATATTTGCATGTCTGATATGAAAATTTCATTTGCGACGTAATTTTGTTGAAAGAAGATTATCCATTAGATTTTTTTAATTGGTAATGGTATTGAAATATTTTGTATGACATGACATACACGTAATTAGTTATTATAACTGAAAACTGTTGTAGGTGCTGAAATTGAAAATGAAGGCTTCCTCAATGAGGCCAGCTAAAAAACTTAGAGGTAATACTCTGAATTTTAAATATGCAGGCCTCAGAATAACGATAAAATCTACAATTGATTGTATGAGTTTCCAACGTCGAAGTGCGATCAATGTCTAATGACGTGTAGGCTTCAACAAGACCCCTTGGAGGTTTGTTTATGAAAACTATTAGGGGCATGTGCCTTTCTGTGTCATAATTATTTTTGCTTATTTTTTAAACTTATAATTTATTATTTTTTGCAGAGATTTTTTGGCATGGTGTGTGGATAAAAAATATTGGAAGAGGTGACACGCTGCAATCTCTGCTTCAGAAAAAAGGTCCAAGTTCAAACGAGCAACAACCCGATGTCATGGAATTGCTTGATGCCATTTTCGACGCAGGGAATCACTTGTACGAAGCGGATATCCAATCCACAGATTCTAAGAACGACAACCTAATGACTACAGATGATCATGTAAAGTCATACATCACAGGATACGTTGCCAGGAAGATGAAGAAGATGACTAATTGTGAAGCATGTAACAACTCAGCGCGTACTTCGGAAGCTACGATTAACAGGGATGAGATGATTTTACTGAAAAGTAAAGGCGGCCTAATGATACCATCGAAAGAACTTTTAAAACTCATTTCACATGTCGTTTTTAATAAATTCTGTTATGTCTTTCTTATTTTCCTTGCTGTTCGTCTCATCTCCACCCTCTTATTTTATAATCTAAGATAAAAGAGAACGAACATTTTAACCAGGAACCAGATTGTGTAATTTGTATTAAGTAACAATTAATGGTATAAAAACCGTTTTCACTAATCAGGAAACAACTATGAATAGAATATTTACAGCTATGAAAGAAAGATAAAAAGATTTGCCTTCAAAAAAATTGATGATACCTGCTAAGATAACGAACGAATCTATATATAGTGTATCATATTGAATTACTGAACAGTCATTATCGCATTGAATGAGATGCATATTCAAAAGTAACACGCCAATAGCTTTATTCATGAACGAACGACTGCCAAATCGAGAGTGCGTGTAGCGTGCGTGGCACCGAGGGAGATGTGTGAGTCTTCTGTCCCGTAAGACATGCTCGATATGGGGTTATTTTGACGCATGTAGGATAAAAATAATTTATCTCACATATAAATTATTCATAAAAAAAAAATTTCTTATGGCAGCTGGAAATTTTATTTATTTACTTTGATTACAATTAAAAAAAGGAAGATTCAGCAGATTTCAACTCCTGAAAACAATATATTTTCTTAAGTCCCCCGTTTTGCCCTTCCCTCCCCTATATATACCCTTATATTACTCACACGTTAGAAATTCACCCTGTATATATTAGGGTGATCCCTATATGTAGATTTCGTACGAATTTTTAGCAGACGCCCCCCAAATCGACTCCAAATCTGTAACGGCGAGATTTCATTTGGGATTGGTGCTACTAAGTGGAGAAAAAAATACGAAACGTTGATCATCTTCATATTTCGATACTACATTTTGTTGAATTGAAACAAAGAGTCAGATTTAGAGGGTATGCAATTCGTCTAGATCGCCTGGTTCGATGATGTGAATTTTTGATCAGATATAGTAGCACCAATGCTCACCAAAATCTCGCAGTTACAGTTTTTTTTTTGAAATTATTACTCTCACAATAAAATATATACCGAGAATATAGCCGAAACACGTATATTTTAAATGGGCAAGTGGGGAAAAAGAATACAAAAGCAAAGTGTTCTCAGGTGGTAAACTTTAATTCTAATCCGATTTTGGAGGGATTGCCATAAAGTTTAATCGAAATACATGCAGGATCCTCGTATTACCATATTATACTATATCATTATGCTATTTTATCCTATGTACTCAGTTTATTATGCATTTACCCCACATTCTATAATCTCAAATATCATAACGATATATTATAATCGTATATCCGTTCAAATTCAGTTAATACTCTATCATATATTACTCTTTCGTATTTACTCCTTTATACTATCTAAATTTGTCTTACTTAGGTACCCTAGTAACCATCTGCCGCAAGGTTTTCGGAAGATTCTTGCAAGATGCTTACATATGAGCCACTAGTAGTCTGTTTCCGCATGCATGCTATGAACTTGCGCAAGATGTTGATTATTTCAAGTGTTTTGAAATAATCATACAAAAGTTTGCTGCAAATCTGCCGAAAGATGCTTGCGAAAGAGGATTGTCCAAGTTTCTTGAAAGATTCATTCACAAGTCTGCTGCAAATCTGCCGAAAGATGCGTGCGGAAGAGGATTGTCTAAGTTCTTACAAGATTTGGTTACTAGGGTACATTATGATATTGTGCTTTACATGTTACCCATTAAGACATTATTAACAAGGCCGGTGACTTGCGGAATTTTAGGATGTGGATTTTGTTCAGGTGATGGGGAGGGGGGGGGGGGGGGCAATAAAAAAAAATTTGTCGTTCGAAGTATTTTTTATTGCGTAATTATGTAGTAGCGAAATTACTACGACGCGTAACATTCTTCAATATGAACTGATTTATAAGCTGATCTAATCTTAAGTTTCCGACATTTCTTGATGAACGTCTATCATCGTGGTTCGGAGGTAGGTTCTGCGTCTACGCAACGCTGAAAACGATCTTAGTCGCTTAGTCCAGTTGCTTCGTCTAAGATGAGGCTAAAAGTATGACATTTTCCAGATGCTGAGGGTCATCGGTAATTCGAGATTCTGAAAGTCAGTTTTGTCCGTGTGTACCTAGTTTATAATCTGTGTGAGTCGATATGGTTGCCACAATATAATTATTTTCGCAGGATTTTTATTCTGTTCTGAAAATTTGAATATCGAAGTTGACTTCCAGGGTGTGGAATTTTCACACCCTTAGCATTTAGTGTGTGGAGTTCTCCACACCCACCGTACAAAAGTCGCCAGCGTTTGGACACAGCGATAAGAGCTCCAACCCTAAGTCGTAATTCTGTCATTGCCTCAAATATTCTAATAATCCAAACTGGCAGTTCGTAGACATATTGAGAGCAAAGCTAAAGACGAATAATCACTCAACAGGCTGATAGAGACCACCAACTTAATTATTTTTTCCACTTCGGACTTCAACGCTACAGCATCGCTTTGTGACAAAATTCTACGAACTCATATTATTACTCCGATATACGCAACTCTGTCTTCAGTATTACGCTCATTTTTTACATTGATGAGATGCCCCACGTATGTGGGTGAGATGCCCCACGAGGGAGAGATGGCCTGAACTGAAAATTTACGTAAATTATGAATGAAAACATTGTTTACGCCTCTATGATCACGCTGTTCTTTTTTTTTTTTTTCACATTTATTTACATACATGGTACAGTTTTCGTGCATTCCAATTCACTGCATGAGCCAGTCTACCTCCTAAGGATTGTATCGTGATAATTTCTAAGGCATTCGATACAGTAATCTTCATATGAATTCAAAGAATCTGACGAATTTTCTTCAGAATCGCTTTCGTCTAGTGGCATTATTATTATTATTATTATATATTTCTTTTTTATTAGCGGTTGCAATGTTTTCCCTCGGTATATTTTCGGGGCGTGTCTGATTTAAGTACAAGTGATATTGTATTTTTTCCATAAGTTACCACAGATAAAAACTGTGGGAGTTGTAAGTCAACACGGCTGCCAGAGAGTTGGTTCCTAGTTTGCGCTTCAAAGTTTGAATCCTCGCGAGAGTTTCAATCGGTTTAAGTGTCTGGGTAGTTTCTTCAAGTGTCAAAGTGATTTAGCTTGAATAAAATATAAGATCTGTGCAGTTTTCTTTCACCCTTCGGGGTGCACCGAGTCCTTCACAGCCTAAGTGAGTTGGAACAATCAACATACTACACAAAGCGCGGTCTGCGTGAAACATCAACAACAATATAAGAAAGGTAGAGAGTAAATAGAGGATTAGGCACTCCATCTTTCCTTGTTTTGTTTGTGTGGTGTTGACGTGATAACCCTCTGTTGTGTCATATTTGATTAGATCACTAGCCGTTATGGCTGATAAAAGCAAATCGAAGGATTCTACAAAGAGAGATTTCGATTCTATTAATGAGGGAGAGTCGGAAAAGGATCATTCTGATTCTGGCTCTCCCCCGAACAAAATTGCCAGTTCATCAGGGGGACCTCCTTGGTCTCCTCCCCTAAGATCTATGAATAATCGGTATAACTTTCAGGATCCTGGACCTTATGTGGTCCAGATGTATGATGCCAGGGGTAAAAAATTGGGTAACTTTCACACCATGGGAATCGGCAGAAAACTATATGACTACGGAGAAGGAATTGAATACATTAAATCGTCGGGTGCAGACAGGGTTAATATATATTTTGCCAATTTCGAAGACGCTAATGAATTTGTTGAATCCAAGGTCTCTCAGGTAGACCCTGATTTCAAGGCGTATATTCCGGATTTCTTTATTTTCAAAATTGGACTGGTCAGGGGGGTTGATCCATCACTGACGGTGGAAGAGATCTCGAATTCTAGTAAAGTCCTAGGGGATAGTGGAAGTAGCATTGCTCGTATTGAGAGATTGCCGTGGATGGTTCAGGGGGAGGATGGAGCCATGATCAAGCAGGATTCCTCTAGAATTAAGATTTATTTTAGAGGCTTGGATCTCCCCAGAAGAGTTTCAATTTATTACAATCTTAGAGATGTAACTGCTTATTTTCCAGGGATTAAAATTTGCTTTAAATGCTTAAGATATGGTCATATTGGGTCCCAATGTAGGGCCAAGACACCTAGATGCTGCAGATGCGCTAGCACTCACCCTGAAGCAGAATGCAAGATTAGAGAACTTAAGCTTTATTCTTGTTTTAATTGCGGCAAGAAGGGTCATTCGGCTTTAAGCAAGAGCTGTCCGGTTTATGAGCAGAAAAAAAAGTTACTTCAAGAAAAAATCCGCGCGGAGAATCGTAGGGTAGAAGGAGATCCTCTGGAAAAAGCTTCAATTAAAGACTTCAACTTTAGAAGTTTTAATGATAAGGATTTCCCACCGTTGAGAAGTGAAACGAATCTTATTGATAAAAAAGCTTTTAGGACTCAGAGAGGTTCTAGTCTAGAACCACAGACACGTGTATCGGGAATTAAATATGTCCGCAATGGCAAGGAGGAACGTAGAGAGGGACCATCTAGAGGATCAGGCACTAGGTCTAGAGCAGGGTCCGAGGTAGATGGGTTTGAGGACGAACCCATGGGAGAGGGGTCCTTTGAGGAGGGTTCTGAAGGTACGATCACTCATGGGGGGTCAGAAAGAGACTATGGTTCTAATCCTGGGTACATCGCCATTAAAGATATTAAAGAGTATATCAGAAATGAGATTCAGGCAGCTATTACTAGATTTGCAGACATTTTATGCGAAAAGATGTCCAAAGAATTTGAAGGCTTCAAAGAGGCCCCTAGGATGATCAAAGCTATTAGGGCTACGGAGGAGCTTTGTAAGCAGTCTCCGGAGACTGTAGTTACTATTTCACAATGGGGGAAAGCCTCAAAATAGCACAATGGAATTGCCGCAGCCTTCCTAACAAATGGTCTGAGTTCAACAATTTCGCGAAAAAATTTGATATCGTTAGCCTAGGGGAGACCTGGCTACAGGCTCACCAAAAATTTTTGCTTAAAGGCTTCCTCACCGTAAGACGCGATCGTCAATCTGGGACGCGGGGTGGTGGCGTAGCCTTTTTTGTTAGAGATAATATTCAATTTAGAGTTTTACCTGACATAGTACAGTTAGTGAAACTGGAATGGCTGGCGATTGAAGTGGATGTAGGTGGAATTAAAGTCATCATTTTAAATGTATACAGAGCCCCGAATATTTATATTACCTCGGAAGAGTGGAAAAGATTTTTTATTGCCTTAGAGGGTTTGAATAATCTTATTATTTGTGGGGATTTTAACGCGCACCATCATTTATGGGGGAGTGAGTTGACAAACCAAGATGGTAAAAACCTGGCTGAAGCCTATTCTTTCTCCAACCTTTCAATTTTAAATTCTGGGGAAGGTACACGAATTCACGAGGATTCAGAGGCAATTAGTGTCCCAGACATCTCATTCTCTTCTTTAGACTTGGTATCCAAGTTGAGCTGGGCTGTGGGGGATGATCCTCTGCGTAGTGATCATCTCCCTATTACGATAACCCTAGGTAATTTACCTTTTTTTAGAGGTAAGTCCAGGGGGAAAATCGGGTTAAATAAAGTAAATTGGGGGCAATATGCTAATGAACTTGAGGAGAGATGTAAAGATCTAGCCATTAATCAAGATAACGCTTGCCAATCTTATGAACATTTGATCACTTTGGTTAAAGAATCGTTAGAGAACGCAGGGGCTCGTATGCCTGACTTGGCGAATTATAGTGGAGATAAAAGAGATCCTCCTCCGGCTCCTTGGTGGTCGCCGGAATGTACGGAGAAGGTGGAGGAGAGGAGAAGGGCTTGTAGATATTTTAGAAACAACTTTTCTAGGGAAACCTATGATGAATACATAAGGATAAGCAAAAGCACAAAAAAAACTCTAGAGCGAACCAAGAAAAAAAGCTTTCGTTCCTTTTGTGAGTCCTTGGGGCCAAATACCCCTGTTAATCAGATATGGAAACCGATAAAAGCATTTAAGAGAAGGTTTGATTCCCCAAATTCCGTAGATTCCTGTTCAGCGGAGGACCCTGAGCTCCTAAAGGCCTTTTATAAAATAGCTCCACCTTTGGCGTTAACGGAGGGTTGTTTCGAAGACAACTTGGCGACGGAGTCGCTTTTTCTTGATCCGGTCTCGCACCGAGAGATGGATATTTCCGTCGCCAGGGCTCGAATTAAAGCTACTCCAGGTTTGGACCTAATCAGCAATGAGATGATAGTCAAGGCTCCTAAATCATTTAAGTCATCATTGTTAAAAACTTTTAATTTTTTTTTGGAACAAGGACGCATCCCTGATGCTTGGAGGGAATACTTAGTGTGTTTGATCCCCAAACCCGGGGGTAAGGGATATAGGCCTATCGCCATTTCCTCCAACGTTCTAAAAATTTTAGAAAGGATAATTAATAGTAGACTCCAGTGGTGGTGTGAAAACAATTTTATTTTTCCCAGAGGTTTCTTCGGCTTTAGGCCCGGACTCTCCTGTGTAGACAATATAGCAGTGTTAGTAACAGATATAAATATGACATTTGCCAGAAAGGAATTCCTGGCTGCGGCTTTCATAGACATAGAAGGTGCCTATGATAATGTCGAGCCGGGGATTCTCATCCAGGAGTTGTTAGACTTAGGAATCCCTCACAAAACGGTGATGTTTATTAAGGAAATCATTTGGTGTAGAAGGGTCACGTGTGTTTTTAAAGGCTTTGAGGTTGGGTCCAGGGAATGCGGTAAAGGATTACCTCAAGGGTCAGTCCTCAGTCCTATTCTTTTCAATATTTATATGAGGAAATTACTACTTCAAGTGAACGTCAACACGAGGGTCTTGTCCTACGCGGATGACCTGGCTATCTACTGTACGAATGATAAAGTGGAAGTGGCCCTCAGGGAGGTAGAGAGCTCACTAAAAAACCTAGATGATTGGTTAAAGGGAAGAGGTCTTAAGATTTCAGAAATAAAAACTCAACTTAGCGTGTTTACGAAGAGAAGATTTGGTGTCAATCCTCTATCTATATCCCTCAATGGGGTAAACATTAAAAATAGTACAGTGATCCGATTTCTGGGGGTGTTCCTGGACACTAGATTGAATTGGAAGGTACACATTGGGACTATAAGAAATAAAGCCTTGAAATCCTTATCCATTCTTAGAGCTATAGCTGGTTTTAAATGGGGCGCTCAGCCCTCCACGCTGTTAATGATATATAAAGGTTTAGTGAGGGCAGTTCTAGAATGGGGATCGCACTTTTATCATGATGCTAACCAGTCACTTCTACTGTCACTGGAGCGGGTTCAATTCTCGGCTCTGAGAATATGCCTAGGCTGTATGAGGACGACTCCCACAAATGTCTTATTACATCTGGGAGGCGTCCCTCCTCTATATCAGAGAAGAAAATTTCTGACTAGCAAATATATATTGAGATCAGCATCCCGTAGAAATAACATGCTTATTCCTAAGTTTTCCTTAATTAAGGAGAAGTCTGATAGAAGGGAGTGGGACCCGGGGAAATTTCACTTCCTATACAACTGTTGGGTCGATTCAAGGGTATTAATTCCGCAGATCCATACTACCAGGGTGCCACCACTCCTTAGTATCGGATACAAGGATAATCTAGTCGAAATAATCATAGACACTAATTCAGGGAAAGGTATTAAGACAGCGGAAGATCCAAAAGTCGCGTTTAGAACTATGATTTCTGAAAGCTTTGAGGACTTCACCTACATATATACGGATGGCTCTAGGGCCGACGACCCTCCTAAAGTGGCGTCAGCAGTAGTAGTTTGGAACGGGGGACCCATAGAACGTAGGGGTTTCAGGTTGAACGATCATGCTTCCATCTTCTCGGCTGAGGCCTTTGGCATTCTTAAGGCAATAGAGTTGATTCAGGGTAATGCTTGGCCCAAGGCAGCAATCTTCACGGATTCTATGAGTGTTCTTCAAGCCCTTAGTAACACTAAATCTGCTTCCGATACAAATCTCATGATATTGAGAATTAAAGAATTAGTCCATAAATTATATAATTTGGGCTCTATTGTTCATCTAGTTTGGATTCCATCACATATCGGGATCCCGGGGAATGAAGAGGCGGATTCAGTGGCACGAGCTCACCTAAGAGGGGCCCCGGATCCTAATTCATTAGTTGTGTGGTCAGATTTTTCTTACGTTTTCAGGAAGACTCTAATTAGAGAATCGGATAGAGTCATTAGATCTTGGGGGGAGACCAAGGGGGTGAAATACTGTCTCCTCTCTAATTCCTTTGCTACGGAGGCATGGTTCAAGGGACTGTTTCTGAGCAGGAAAAAAATTACTCTCATTAATAGAATAAGGTCGAACCACACCTTCACCAAGGCCCATTTGTATCGTAAAAACATAATATATGAAGCAACCTGTGAATGTGGCGATCCTATAATGACTTTAGATCACTCTTTGTTTAATTGCCCTCTATATGAGGAACCTAGGATTAGATTATTAGCTTTTTTGAGAAGGAAGAGAGTCAACGCGGTAGAGGGTATCCAAGAAATATTTCTTCGCAAACCTTTAGATGTTTTATCAGTTATTTGCGATTTTATTATCAGGCATGACATTAGTGCCTAGGGGAAAAAAAAAAAAAAAAAAAAAAAAAAAAATAATTTAATGTCTATATGTTCAATGTAACGTAACCAATGTGTTTTCTCCCCCTCCTGCCTATAGAAAGAAGTGACACCTACCGGCTTCTTCCTGCGGCCGATAGGACGGTTATAACCCAGTTTTTTAACCAACATAACCAATAATTAACTTAATATAAAGACAAAGTGAGTGATAATACCAAATAACAATATTGACCCGATAAATTCAAAATTCTTACGTTTAGTAAGGTGTTGTGTAATACACGAAGTGTAACCACTGGGTACGTTGGCTCTTGCCCCAGCCTTTGCTACAAGGGGATATAGCCAGGAAGGAGTTAAAAAAAAAAAAAAAAATAAAAACTGTGGGAAAAATTTAGACACGTAATCCGAAAAAGATAAAACACAATATTTCAATTTTCAAAACCCTATCTGCCTATAACAGTCAGGAAGTTACGCGGTCAAGTGTGTGTTAGTGATAGAAACCCGATATTCTAAGATAAGTTTGCAGTAGTATATAGATATGCAGTGCGGGATTTTGCTGACCCAGCACCGAATGGTCGGTTCGATATTACTGCTTTTACAGTTCTTAATATTTCAATTTAAAATAAGAGTTCATTTTCGCCTATTTTCACCCTTTGACACTTTAACGAACTTTGGCTATTCGAGTAGCTTGGTAATCAGTAGCGTCATAGTTTATAAACTTCATTTTAAGACTGCAGAGTGAATGATTTATTGGTGTCGCAAACGTGCTAACAACGAGGTGAGACCCACTGGAGTTTATACTTATCAGACGACAGCTCCAATTCCATCCGACATGACGCAAGGTATTTGAGCATAGGCATGAGAGAAAAAAGGCAAGGTGTCTAATTTTTAACTACTCTCCACTGTGTAGATCGCAGAAGCTATACAAAGATTAACGAGAATAATGAAATGGAGAATTATTGGTATCGCGATGTTTTGTCTTCAGTAGAAGGCGAAGCATCCCGATCTTGTCTATAAATTCAGTGATTGAATAGAAGCTAAATTTTATCATTATGTAAATAGAAATGATTTGATTATAACACCGACTTATCACAGAATAAGTCACATAAATAATTATCTCTTGGTTGCGTGAACCAATTTTCCATCCGCTCGGGCTTCACCCTCACGTAACACGCATGTATATAACTTTGATATATATTATACTATATTATTAATTCATATACTACATTATTTTTTTAGGTGACCGACTTAATAAAAGTTACTACGCAATATAGGTTGCAAGCTATATATTCATTGCGGTATTGATTCGAATATTATATTATTGCTCTTTTCGATATATGCATACGAAAGAAAGAAAGAAATATTTACCAAACAATAATCAAAGCTAAGCAGGACGTAGGGCCAGAACCGATAGTATAGAGAAAAATAATAATCATTCAACAGTCAGTAAGGATATAAAACTCGATGCCTAGAAAACGACTGGTAAAATAAACACTCTCGCAACTGTCAAAGTTCGAACCCACGTAGTATAAACAAAAGTAATTTATTGTTATTGCCGTCTTGTCGGCTAAAACATTTGAAGAATGGTTCTCAACTCTTCTCAGTATATTATAATGAACTAAAATTAAGAAAAATAATTATAATTCTATGCGTACGAAAAATTGTATTTGCACCTATCTAAAATAAGTTTCACTGAAAACAGCTTTTATTTAAAGTCATAAATAGAAAGTAGTATGAAAATGAACACGTGAAGGTCTAGAAAAAGCGAGTAAATGCAAAGGTCTCTGCAGATACACTGCATAGAAAGCCATATAAGTCTCAAACAACCATTACAACAATGGAGAACGTATTTACCCGAAAAGCCAAAGCAGGCGTAAGAAAGGAAAAGACGACACGCCAAATGTCAAAAACTCAAGACCCCGTTTGAACATTTGCCAGACACGTGAAGACGCGCTGGGCGGTTTAAGAAGATAGGGATATACCTGCTAAGGACAAAGAAGGATACAGATCCTGAAAACTCACGGGTGCATTATTACAAGCAGAGAAAAAGCGGATTAAGATCAATCACGCAATTCCAACTCTCATGCAAGTCCTGAAAATTCACGGATACATTATCATACAAGCAGAAGAAAAGCTGATTATGATCAACCACGCATACTTTCAACTCTCATGCGCACTGTGAAAAATGTTTATCCTGAACTTCCTAAATTGCATTGGAAGTTTCATGCATGTATATACATGAGTAGGAACTTACAAGACATTTCCTGTAAAATTAATTTACAAATACTTCAATTTTACTAAATAATTTAGTAAATTCAAATGAAATTTTGTGCTTTTCCTATAAAAGTTCAGTAAAATGAAGAATTTATTTGTGAATTTATAGAACAAGCTCACACGGAAAAAAATCGTAAGGACCTACCAACCATACGATTATGCTTGAGAATTTATTGCCAATGCGACCAGATTTCGAGCATGCAATGACATGATCGTTGGTTGTCTGAAACATATGGTATGTCAACCGTGACTATACAAATATCGTTAATCGAACATCGTTATTGCACCAACCGTATTCGTATAGTTACAGTAGCTATACGGTATGCTAGTTGCTATTTCAAGCATACAATATGGCTAATGTCCCTAAACTTTTTTTTCCGTGCAACAATTTACCCTGCTACACCACATTTGTACTTTTGCCAAACTTTTGTGTGGTGAATGTGTTGTAAATTCACAGTCATTTTTTACAGTGCAGATCCTGGAAATTCATGGATACACTACTACAACTAGAGGGAAGCCAGGCTTCAACCCCTCACACAGTTTTCTTCCTTTTTCTTCTTCTTTCTTTTTTCGACTTATCGCTCTTTCGAGCATGTAGTCTCTCACACAGTTTTGAGTCCCACGCAAATCATCTTGGGCCTAAGACCAATCATAGGCAAAAGAAGTCCCCACGTGATGGCGTGCCCGGCCAATCAACTCGGAGATCTACACAGAGGCCTAATTACGGACCCCCGCACCCCGACTCGTCGTATAAAACGACCAGTACCCATCAGGAGCTCCACTCGTCTCGTCTGAATATACGAGCTCATATACCTAATTGTCGACTTTGCGTTATACGATATACTTCAATTTATATAACACGTTTTTACTCATTCATTTTCAAACTTTAATCATTCTTTGATTCAATTCAACATTTACAATTCTCAACTTCTCGAAGTCAGTGAAAGATATTTCGAAACAATATAGACAATTATAATAATCAATTGGAAAAATTCAATGAATAAAAACATCGTGAATATTGGAGAAACGAATATTCTTTCAAAAACCACACCTTCCGAGATCCACTACAGAAGGCCAACGCGGTTCGATAGGACGACAGCCAGCATAAGATAACAGAGGACCCTCGACTCACAATGAAGAAACTTCCAACAAGATAAGAAGAAATCATATAAACTACTAAGATAAATAATCCTTTCTCGAAATATCAGTTTTGTTCATTTAAAACAATTAAATTCAAATTTCAAAGTATGTATTCAATTCGACAGATAGATTCAAGTTTTGAATATTTGGACGACGCATAAACTGTCTGAATTTAATACAAAATTGATCCCGTTAATTATATACTGCGATATTTAATTGATAATTGGTGACCCACAACTATTCTCCGCCGTTAGAAATTTTCATAGATATCGATATAGACCAGCCAAATTCAAGCTCAAATTCAAACGCCAGTCCAGATCTCGGGCAAGATTTAAATTAGCAAATAGAGGAACACAGCTATTTGGCGGCGAACTCGAGGGATTAGCTAGGGAACTTGAAAAAACGAAACGAAGAATAAGAAAATGCCAGAATCAGGAACTCCTGCTGGTGGGTCGGGTGGGTCGGGTCCAAACCCGAAGTGTTTTATTCCAATTTCAGATGCCATAGAAGCAGTCCCAATATTTGACGGCCAACCTTCGGACGTACGTAGTTTTATACAGGGATGTAAGGACGCGCTGGATATGATAGAGCCACAATTTGAATTCAATCTTGTAAGAATAATAAGAAATAAGATGCTGCAAGGTTCAGCTAGGCGCGTGTTCGAAGACGAAAAATTTGATACGATAGACAAACTAACTTCACGGGTTAGCGAAATATACGGTCCCGTAAAATCAGTAAACATATGTCAGGAAGAACTAAGCATCTTGTGTCAACGAGAAGATGAAGAGGTAGTAACATACGCGGCAAGAGTACGCGATTGCATTTCAAATATAACTCAAGCATTCGTACAAGACCGGAGAACGGACGATTTTGAAGCATTTAAACGTAACGCAGAAAGTGACGGTAAAGAAGCATTTTTACGAGGATTAAGACCGGAAATAGACCGGAAAATATCTAATATCCCAGATAGTTTTAGTGATTTGGTAGACGAAGCACGAAGAGTTGAAAAACTAATCGAAATTAGAAGAAGTACTAGACGCGGAGGACAAATCGTTAGAACCGAAGGAGCTGCAGGGGTGAATTACACTCAAGCTGGTAACCCGCAGAAATGTACAATCTGTGGGAGACAAAATCATGAGACCCGAGATTGTTACTACGGTAAAGATCGCAGTGATCGTAAACGCGGAAATCAATCGCAAAATAATCACGATTCAAGGGACCGGTTTGCAAACCGCCAACCGGGCCAAACTAATTATCAAAATAATGACGATTCGCGAAATCGGAGCTCAAACCGGACGAACTATCAAGATAATCCTAATTCGCGAGACTCGTATCCTAATCCGCAACGATATCACGGATATGATCAATCACGCGACAATTATAATTTCAATTCATGGAATCTGCAATATCCAAATCAACAACAAAACCAAAGCAATAATGACCAGCCGCGCAACAGCGACTTTAATTCGAGAAATCAATTTTCTCAAGGAAGTTATCAACCGCGTACCAACGATTCCAATTCAAATCAGCAATGGAATCAGGATTATAACCCAAGGAATCGAACTAACTTTGAATCAGAGCAGAGACAATCGCGTTATAATTCGCGGGGAAGCGGTATCAACTTCCAACAGGGTCAAAATCAATCTATTCCACGCGAAGTGTGCGGATATTGCAAAAATATAGGTCATATAATGATTGAATGTCGGAAAAGACGGCGAGATGAACAGTATGAACGAGAGAGGCGCGGTATCAATTGATCACCGGTTATTCGGGAAACTGGTTGGGCCCTTCAAACAACGACGCGAATTCGGGGGCGACCAACAGACCCAACCGCGCCATTACGACGACACAGAGCCACCCGTTAAAAAAACGAATAAATTTAGTGAAAGAAGAAATCCATGACTGCAAGGACGAGAAACCGCACAGATATGGCTAATTATATCAAACGAACATTTCTTATAATTCCGAATACAAACATATTGATAATGACGAGACGATATACCGACAAACAATACGGCAACAGATAAATCCAATAATTCCCCTCCCGCGAGGATTAGAACGACGCGATGATAAATTTTCAAGAAGAAAGATTAGAATACGGAACAACGCTAATTCCAGTATTTTTAATCAGCAAAAAAAGAAATCACAGATACTGCAAGTAACGCAAGTTCGCAAGAAGAAGTCTTATCATTTTCCGACGAAGAACTTATAGAGTTTGTTTCGAATGTACTCATTCTACAGGATTAAATTATAATGGAAATTTTTAAAATCTAGAAATAATTCAAATTCCACCTAGAACGCGGAAGAAAATTTGCATCGATCTCCAAAAAGACAGACTTGTACGTGCGAAGGATATTTACCATTATTGTTACCCGGTTCCAAGATTTACTTATTTAAGTAATTTGAGCCTATCTAATAAACTGCTTTGCGTTCAATTCAGTCACTGGGTATAGCTCTTTTTTTTATATCATCGAACTGCCTGACTCCAACCAATTGCTAAAATAAATATTCTTTCTTTATCTGAAACCTGTGTTTCAAACGCGCCCTTATAACCAATACCCGATCTTGCATTAACTTTTTCTTATAAAATAAACGATTAACAATGAATAACTTACCAAACTTCTAACAAGCATTTCAGGAATGCCTGGAAACATGGAATCGAAAAATGTATAATATTTGAAAAGAATGTGGATGGTGCGCAGGTATTTATTCAAACAAAATACAAACAAGGGAGTAAAATCATCAAAGAACCTGAAATCTAAGAACGTGAAATAATTTAGGGCTGTAGAGTGAATTAAGACCAACGAAAAACTATGATAACTTTTCTCTCCGCCACGTTCCCTTCAAGAGATAAGCGCACTTATGGACACTTATCTCTCGTGACGAGATGGAAAGTTATTGGAGTTTTTCATGTGTTTTAATCTATTCTATACAGCTGTGAATTATTTCAGATATCTAGATTTTAAAATATGCACATTTTTCTGCGTGAAACTATTTGAAAAAAAAAAAAGCAATAGTGTTCTCAGGTGGTAAACTTTGATTCTAATCCGATTTTGCAGGGATTGCCAAAGTTTTATCGAAATCCATGCAGAATCCTCGTATATTCCGAGGTGAATATCTAGCGAGCCTGGACTACTATTCTATATTCATATGTTACCAATAATCATAATCAGATATCTGTTCAATACGAGATTACCATATTATACTATATCATTATGTTATTATTCTATATACTCAGTTTATTGTGCATTTACACCACATTCTATATATAGATAATTATCTATTATAATCTCAAATATATCATAACGATATATTATAATCGTATATCCGTTCAAATTCAGTTAGCTACTCTATTATATATTACTCTTTCGTATTTACTCTTTTATTTACTATCTAAATTTGTCTTACTTACATTATAATATAGTGCTTTACATGTTACCCATTAAGACATTATTAATCATATATTTGTTTAACGTTAGATTATATTACCATATTATTAATCCACGTATATTATACTATCGATTTATTTCAACCATCATATTACACTATACTACTATTTCATACATTCAAATTATCAATTTATCAATTTATTAATTACCCTATCATATTATATTATGCTATTCTTTCATATATCAAAATTATCAATCTACCAATTCACTACTTATATTATACCATGCTATTATTTTATATACCTATTCAATTTGCCAATCTGCTTATTGCTGGAAATTCATATAATCAATTTATCAAAAGTTACTCATCAAACAAAGATTACGAGTTAAAATATCCATTCATATATTAGGCCATTATTACTCTTTCGTATTTACTCCTTTATTCTATCTAAATTTGTCTTACTTACATTATAATCTTGTGCTTTACATGTTACCCGTGAAGACATTATTAATCATACATTTGTTTAACGTTAGATTATATTACCATATTATTAATCCACGTATATTATACTATCGATTTATTTCAACCATCATATTACACTATACTACTATTTCATACATTCAAATTATCAATTTATCAATTTATTAATTACCCTATCATATTATATTATGCTATTCTTTCATATATCAAAATTATCAATCTACCAATTCACTACTTATATTATACCATGCTATTATTTTATATACCTATTCAATTTGCCAATCTGCTTATTGCTGGAAATTCATATAATCAATTTATCAAAAGTTACTCATCAAACAAAGATTACGAGTTAAAATATCCATTCATATATTAGGCCATTATTACTCTTTCGTATTTACTCCTTTATTCTATCTAAATTTGTCTTACTTACATTATAATCTTGTGCTTTACATGTTACCCGTGAAGACATTATTAATCATACATTTGTTTAACGTTAGATTATATTACCATATTATTAATCCACGTATATTATACTATCGATTTATTTCAACCATCATATTACACTATACTACTATTTCATACATTCAAATTATCAATTTATCAATTTATTAATTACCCTATCATATTATATTATGCTATTCTTTCATATATCAAAATTATCAATCTACCAATTCACTACTTATATTATACCATGCTATTATTTTATATACCTATTCAATTTGCCAATCTGCTTATTGCTGGAAATTCATATAATCAATTTATCAAAAGTTACTCATCAAACAAAGATTACGAGTTAAAATATCCATTCATATATTAGGCCATTATTACTCTTTCGTATTTACTCCTTTATTCTATCTAAATTTGTCTTACTTACATTATAATCTTGTGCTTTACATGTTACCCGTGAAGACATTATTAATCATACATTTGTTTAACGTTAGTTTATATTACCATATTATTAATTCACGTATTATACTATCAAAGTATCCCAACCATTATATTATACTATATACTATTACTTCATATACTACGGAATTAATACTAAGGAAAGAATTATAAACCTACAACTGTATCTATATTTAAAATAAGTTTCACTGAATAAGTCTCAAAGTAATAAAATATAAAAATGGTATGAACACGTGAAAACGTAAAACGAGCGGGTAAATGCAAAAATCCCAGGTATAGGAAGCCGTATAAAGACCAAAATAGCCCTTATAACAACGGGGGACGAATTTACGCGAAAAGTCAAAGAAGGTATTCAAAGAAAAGACGACGCGCCAAATTTCGAAAACTCAATACCCTTTTTGAACATATACCAAATACATGAAGACGCGCTGGGCAATAGAAGACAAGGTCCAAGGATATACTTTCGAAGGACAAAGAAGGATGCAGACCCAGGAAACTCATGGATGCATTAGTGAATGAATTACTACAAGCAGAAGAAACACGGGCTACGGTCACCCACACAATTTTGGGCCCGCAACGCAAGGGCCCAATTACCGACCCCCGCACCCCGACCCATCGTACATACATAACACCCTACATAGTACTCATCAGAGACACAGCTCGAAGCTTGGAGCTCGGAGCTCGGATATAAGCTCAGATCTCGGATTTCTCGGATTTCTCGGATCACTTGGATCATTCGGACTGCTCTTCTAATTCTCTTCACCGACTACTTCATTTCACGACTTCATTCCATTATTGCATCTGCAACGCTACAGCATCGCTTTTTGACGAGAATCTACGAACTCAGATTATTACTTCGAAACGCAACTTTGCATTACGCTCATTTTTTATTACGAAGTTTCATTGTTCATATTCAAATTTGAATACAGTATTAGCTTCAAAAATTTTCATTCAATTGTTTCAACTTTTCAAATTCAGTGAAAGCTATTTTAAACAAACTCTCAATTTATAATAAACCAATCAGCAAAAGTAAATAAAAGCAAATTGTACTTTAAAATAATCAAACAATTATTGAAAACACCTTCCCATATCCTCTACAGAAACTTGATGCAGATCACAGATGACCCTCAACGACGGACGAGAAAATTCCTAACAAGGTAAGAACAAATCATATATAAACTACTGAATAATCCTTTCCCGAAATATCGATCCATTCAATTGAAAGCATTATTGGATTCAATATTTAAATATCAAGGAAATGATCAAATGAACAGTTAGACGACGCAAATTCTCTGAATTTAATACAACATTGATCCCATCCACTGTATTCCAATACTTTCAAAAAATCGGATTTTTTTTTTATCATAAGAGTTAGATCAAATTCCAATTAATTCTTCAGACTTAGGGGGCGTTCATTAATCACGTGAGACTCGAGACGGGAGGGGGGGGGGGGGTACTTGAAAAGATCACGATCGATCACAGGGAGGGGGGGGGGGGCTCGACCAATATCACGTGTATTTTTTCCTGCATTTTTGGTATATAATGTCAATTATCTCACGCGAATCTTTTTGTTTTAAAAATGAAATGTTTTATCTTGTCGACCACATTAATTGCGTTGAAATAGGGGAAGGGTGGTTAGCCCCGGCCAGCGGGTACCCCCGGACATCTCCAAGTTTTGGACACTTACGCACAAATAAATTTATCAAGATAAATACTTTTGACTATAATTCGCTGCTATTCCAGACTAAGATATCATATATTGAATATATTTGGACTAAAACGAGATGATTTCTTTTCAGCTGGATCTAAACTGTATGATAGAGTTAGGCCAGGAAGGATTATCGCTGTTGGGAGCAGATGAAGGACTCTTTTCATACTGCAGTACACAGTCGAAGAGTCTGACTTGAATCCAAGGTGTTGTAAGAGTTCACCAACTCTCCCAGTGCCAATTCTTACCGGTTGTGATAGCTGGCATCTATATCACCTACGAGAAGACTTACTTTGCGCAGCATCCGCTTCTCATGTAATGTATGTTGGAGGTGATTCAATAATTAAGAAAACTGCTGGAAACAATAACATTTTATCAATTATTTTCAATATTTGCAGCTTCTTTAAATGGACCATCCAAGAAGATGGTGGGGAATTTGTTCCTGTTCGTGAGTTAGCGACAACAGCACCATGCAGCTGTGCTCTCTTCACAAAGAATCCATTGATCGTTGGGTGCAATAAATTTTTCCAAATTAATCTCGACGATTATAACATTGATGGTGAATACAATTTCGCATAATTTTGTTTGAAAGTTTATACCTGAATAATACTGAGCCAATAGAACATTTCTTCAAAGCTTTCCAGTGATATCGAAAAAAAAAAGTTACTTCCAGGGCTTATATACCCATTTGAGCCGTGTGCTGTCTACCCAGACAGCATCAAAGTTCAAAAGATATCCATAACACATTCATGGGACATCGATATGTCCATAGAACATCCATAGGACATATTTTGAAGTTTGATGCTGTCTGGGTATGAATCATCGTATATTTCTAATATTGTAATGCGGTAAAAAAGATGTTACCCATTATTATTATAATTGCATGCACAGGCTTTGACCCAAGGTATTGATAGAAAGTAAAATTCAACGACTGCGAATGTATCATCTTCGAAGTTGAGCCTTTTGCTATGAAACCTAATCGATTCTGACAATTTCATTCTATCAAATCTCATTCTTCAAAATCGAACTTTACGCACGCAGTTTGGAACAAAAATTATAAGGACATTCGGAGAAAAGCATTCGAATCTTTGAAACTTTCTCAACCAATTGGATCAGCATTTTTGATGATGATAGACAATTTATAATATAACTGATCCATACATACTGATAAACTTACAGCCAACGCGACGAGGAAAGCAGTTCAGACTTCAGTTTTACTTCAAGTCTAATGGAAGCACTAGATGGTCAAGATAAGAATGTGCAATTCTCTAACCAGTCGAACCATTAGAAGAGACTCTACACGTGATCAAAACTCATATAAATCGTTATGGATAATCATTTCCATACTCTGGGATAGCTTGCGCTTTGGCATCAAATCAATTACCTAATTACTTGATATAAAATTTTGCTTTCTATCTCTTGATAGGTAGCAATCGTTTTAGTGAAAGAAAATAAAAAATAAAAAATAGTCTGTATTGTTCACAGATTTTAAAGTTAAGCTGATCATTCTGTAATTTAACATATAGTTTATAATGTAAAATACCTGAGTAATAACATTATTAAGATAATATAATGATATATTTTGTAACTTTTTTTTAATCACCAGATGATGAGGATTTGTTCAGTTTAATAAAGAATCGTTTGTATTGTAGTCACACAGTTTTCTTTTTCATAAAATATTCTCCACTGAAACGCACTTTGGTAGTTGGAATCAACTAGTGGTCATAATCTATAGCCATTGTATGTTAAATAATGCGACTTCCCGTCACCCCTGACACTTGCTTAGCTACTACCTTAATCCATATTCATTAAACATCATTCACCGGTACTTTCAAAGTCTGCTTTTATTATGAATAATTATACTACATACCCGTATCTTTAATGCCAAGTTCGACACCCTCTGGAAGAGTTGACTTGTAGTAAGATTTTTTTTTTTCATTTCTCAGGTATATACATACAGTTCATTCAACCTGTTCTGTAACGCAATGTCAACAGACTCCAAAATCAGGGCTTCACTATGGAATAATCAGTATTATTTTTTCTATTTTCTTTCACACAATTTTGAGGATTACTATTCTAATCAGGCATCGCTGCTTCTATTTAACAAGTTATTGACCCTTACTCTCTTGGTTTCGATATCAATGCATGGTCGTTGCTCATAAGAGAATGAGGAATCAGGATCAATAAGTCAATTCACATTACAAATGTGTTAGAATCAATAGACTGCTGAATCTTATCTTATGATGTTTGAGTAAATTTCAATGTACAATAATAATCTTTGTAATGAGAAATTTCTTCAGATCAAGACAAAATAGCGAGTCTTTTTATGGCATCGTTTTATAAAGACTAACTACCCAGACAGCATAAAACTTCAAAATATGTCCTATGGACGTTCCATGGATGTGTTAAGGATGAATCCCACCTTTGCGATGCGCGGCGAAGCGAAGGTTCATTAACATGCTTTTCTTATGTTTTCTTAGGGAGTGTGCGTGTATACTTCCATAACAAACATAAGAAAAGCATGTTAATGAAGCTTCGCTTCGCCGCGCATCGCAAAGGTGGGATTCATCCTTTATGGATATCTTTTGAACTTTGATGCTGTCTGGGTAGACTACTTAAAATTATTAACAATACAAACTGAGAAATATTCTAAAATTTAAGGGATTCTGAATTTAGCGACTTCTCTGCTGGCACTCTGGAAGTATACATGCAATACTAGAATACTATAAATATTAATTTATTTAATACCGATTTTTTTTTTTTTTATCTCATGGTACATTTCGGGATTATTTCAAGACTAGTTTGGTTTAAAATAATCCTAAAATATGCCACTAGATGATAAAATAAACTTCACATGTTCAGACTTTACCAATATCACAGGATACGGCATTGATGTATATCAACATTTCGAGGCCTCAGGGTAAATACCCTTGATCTGGACAACACAGCAAAGAGGATGCTGGAACATAGGTATGGAAACTGTAGCGCATCTTACAATAAAGAGTTTACAATATGAGATTTCTTTACCCTTGAATTGAGTAACTTGAAACAAAATTATATTTTATGATAATATGTATTCATTCTTCAGCGCGTGTTAACATTATGCATGGTCAATGACGTATTGCAAAGGTCACCCCGTTGAATAAGGCCAAAATTTGATGAATTTTGATCAACGATAGGAATGTTCTCGATAGAGGACCCATTGAAAAATTCACACTGTTTTAACTTTGCATCGATAATGATATAGAAAAGAATACAATAGCGCGTTGAAAACTTCTATATACAAATAAGCATAGAATAAGTTAATGTATTGTAAGTCGTGCAATTCGGTGGGGGCAGCCGCTGTTATAAATACGCGACTGTGTGTTCAAACGGGTCGTAGTTGGTTGGTGGTCTTCGGAACAACCGTGACTAAAATTTATTTACCTATCTAATTAATTTTTTTTATTTTATATATAAGTGATAGAAACAGTGACTCTTATAAAATTGTGCTATTCGTTCGAGATTTCTACAGTATAGAAGCAACAATATGTCAGCTACAAGTGAAGAAGCCAACGATTACGATGGGCCTACGATGTGGGCCAATACGGAACCGGGTGAAGAAGTGGTGATTACTGGTATTGCCGGAAGATTTCCGGACTCGGATAATGTTAAACATTTTGAAGAAAATCTTCTCAACAAAGTAGATCTTGTTACTTCTGACTCTCGTCGTTGGGAATTAGGTGAATTATAATAATACTATTTTAACTCAAGACTGCGAGTTGGCGAGATGTATTCTTGAATCTTTGATAATTTACTGCGTTCCGCTCTTTTATAAAATTAAAGGAGTGAATATTCTCGTCTTCTCCCACTACCGACTTATGAAATTTACACACAAAAGATACCTAAATTCTAAATTTTATGTAGTTTAATTTAGAAGAAAATAATGCCTGGAAATTTGGCCTATTGAGTATATCTAACTTTAATTGTTATCATTTATAGATCATCCGGAAATTCCCCAACGAACTGGAAAGATAAACAATGTAGGAAAATTTGATTCGCTGTTTTTTGGAGTACACTTCAAGCAAGCACACACTTTGGATCCTATGTGCAGAATGCTGTTGGAACATGCTTACGAAGCAATTATTGATGCTGGCGTCAATCCACGGCAGCTTCGCGGGAGCAACACTGGTGTATTTATCGGTGCCTGTTTCTCTGAATCAGAAAAAACTTGGTTCTATGAAAAACTCCAGGTTCGAAACTTCATCTCTTACTCCTTGACAAATTTCTCAAATTTTTTTCATATTATGAATAATTTTATAACGTTCAATCCTGTCAAATCTGTTATCTTCATTTCTGGAATCATGAATCTACATGTTGCACTGTAATCCCGAGATAGATATTGAAACAAATTACATTACCACTCAGGTAAACGGATTCGGTATCACCGGCTGCAGTCGTGCGATGTTGGCCAACCGAATCTCTTACTGGTTGGGATCTAACGGACCTAGCTACACCGTAGATTCAGCATGCAGTTCTAGTCTCTTTGCTTTAGATCACGCTTACAGAGCGATTAGAAGTGGACAATGTGATTCTGCCCTTGTAGGCGGTGCTAATTTATGTCTTCACCCATATGTATCCCTGCAATTCTCTCGCCTCGGTATGATTAATATCTCGAAAGCTAGCTATGTTATAAAAATGACCAATTTTTTCATTACATAATGATTCAATTAGGTGTTTTATCGCCTGAGGGACGCTGCAAGTCGTTTGACGCCGATGCAAATGGCTACGCACGAAGTGAAACTGTAGCTATGATTTTTCTCCAAAAATCAAAAGATGCTAAACGGATTCATGCTCAAGTTGTACACACTAAAACAAACTGCGACGGTTACAAGGAACAAGGCATTACCTTTCCATCAAGCATAATGCAAAGTGCATTATTAGAACAATTTTACCAAGAGTGCAAAATACCACCAAGTAGTTTAGCTTTCGTAGAAGCACATGGTACTGGAACCAGAGTCGGAGACCCTGAGGAAGTAAATGCTCTAGAGAAGGTATTCTGTCCTGGTCGAACTACTCCACTACGAATTGGCTCGATTAAGTCAAACTTAGGACACTCTGAACCAGCTAGTGGGCTTTGCTCCGTTGCTAAGGTATCAATTATAGTTCACATTTATGCTACATGTGTGGTGGCTAAATTTTCCTCTCATTCAGCAGAACATCTTCGAAATTACGAACTAATATATTTATTGGTAAGAGATTTATGTGCAATGTTGTACCACAGTAATGGACAAGTATTTAAAATTCAAAGGTGATAGTTGGAATGGAAAGTGGTCTCATTCCACCAAATCTAAACTATAATCGTCCTCGCGAAGGAATCAAAGCATTAGAAAATGGTAGTATCCAAGTCATAACTGAACCAACGCCATGGGAAGGAGGATACGTTGGTATAAACTCTTTCGGTTTCGGAGGTGCCAATGCTCATGTTCTATTGAAATCAAATTCAAAGGAGAAAACCGATAATGCTACACCCAAAGACGATTTGCCAAGACTTGTCGTTGTATCTGGGCGCACAGAAGAAGCCGTTACAACATTATTAGATGGTGTATGTGAAATTGGACTATTATTTTCAATCTGCCTATTGCAGTAAACATGTTCATAAAACTCAGTCAACTAACACTGCATAATAATAGCTTGAAAGCAAACCAGTCGATGTGGAATACATCAGTCTCTTCCACGACATACATGCCGAAGAAACTCCAGGCCATTTATACCGCGGATATACCATTTTGCCAACCAAAGGATTACCGGAGAATAAAATTCGAGATGTTCAGCATTATCCTGGCGCTAAACGCCCAGTGTGGTTCGTGTTTTCTGGAATGGGATCGCAGTGGGCTGGAATGGGTAAATATTAGTAGACAGCAGGCTATTGCCTATTTAAACCTTTATAATGTGGAATATCTGCTTTCATGTCAAAACTAGTGTTCTTAGCTTCTTGTTCTGAAAAAAGAGAAAGATATTCTAGTTGCCCCAACAATGAAAAGTTTAGTTTGCATATACTTATGACGTTGGGCATCGATTGACGTATGATCTAATCTCTTTTTTCATATCTAACAGGAACTGCTCTATTAAAAATTCCTGTATTTGCCAAAGCGATTCAAAAGTGCGATGCCGTCCTAAGGCCACATGGAGTGGACCTTATGGATATTCTGACCAACAATGATCCAAAAACTTTTGATAATATTTTGAACTCATTTGTTGGCATCGCTGCAGTTCAGGTACAGCCATTGCTCTTCTAGATAAAATCAATGTATACCTGCAACAATAAAGCGGTGTTTTCTCTCTACCGAATAATGAATCTGGTGGATAATAAACATCTATATTCCTGTTGATTCACAGGTCGGACTGGTAGACGTATTAGACTCCATAGGAATTGTACCGAACAATATAATTGGGCATTCAGTAGGAGAGTTGGGGTGTGCATATGCCGATGGCTGTTTCACCGCAGAGCAAATGGTTCTGGCAGCGTACTCCCGCGGTTTGGCTTCGATAGAGACTGAATTGATTCATGGATCTATGGCGGCTGTTGGACTCGGTTATAACGAGATAAAAGTTCTATGTCCACCCGATATAGAAGTTGCCTGTCACAATGGTCCTGAAAGTTCGACAATAAGTGGGCCGGCAGAATCTATGAAGGCATTCGTTGCCGAACTACAAGCAAATAATATTTTTGCCAGAGAAGTTCCGTGCAGCAACATTGCCTACCACAGTCGTTATATCGCAGCAGCAGGCCCAAAACTGTTAGCTTATTTGCAAGAAGTTATTCCAGATCCCAAGCCTCGTAGTTCAAAATGGCTAAGTAGCTCGGTGCCGCGTAACAAGTGGACAACCAGTGCAGCCCAACTATGTTCACCTGAATATCATACAAATAATCTATTGAACCCGGTTTTGTTTGAAGAAACTTCATACTTGATACCCAAAAATGCGATAACTATTGAAATAGCTCCACATGGTTTGCTCCAGGCTATTTTACGCAGATCCTTGAACGAAAACGTGACTAACATTGCTCTGACAAAACGCGGACATAAGGATAACGCAGAAGTTTTACTTCAAGCTATCGGAAAGATTTATGAAGTCGGTTTACATCCGCAGTTGTCTAATTTATACCCAAAAGTTGAATATCCGGTGAGCAGAGGAACCCCGCTGATTTCTCCCCTGATACGTTGGGAGCACTCGGACGACTGGTACGTAACTTCGTATAGGATGCAGGAAAAAATTGTTTCCGGAGAGCGAATTATTCAAGTAACTCTCACAGACGAAGATTTTGAATGGATGGCAGGGCATGTTATTGACGGAAGAAATTTGGTGCCTGCAACTGGTTATTTGGTATTAATTTGGGAGACCTTGGGTATGATGCGAGGAGAACTGTATACCGAGGTCTCAGTTGTTTTCGAAGATGTTAGGTTTCACAGAGCAACTACAATCCCAAAAGAGGGTAGCGTTGAATTAACGCTTATGCTTCAGAAAGGTGGGTTCAGCATCTAAAGAATCTTTTCTTTAACATTGACGAGCCCTAAAGCATTATGTTAATATGGATTCATCTCTTCTTAGGATCGGGCAGATTCGAAGTTGTCGAAAGCGGTGTTGCCGTTGTGACTGGTTTAATCCGTGCTGTTTCAAGCCCAGGACAAGAACGTGTCGATCCTGAGATGCTGGAGATTGCCGATGAGGAACTAAGCTCAACAGGCAGGGATATCTATAAAGAGTTGCGTCTAAGAGGCTACCAATACACAGGAATCTTCCGTGGGCTGAAAAAAGCGTCGTCAAAAGGAACTAGGGGGCTTATAGCATGGGTAAACAATTGGGTAGCCTTTATGGATAATATGCTACAAATAGGGATAATCGGAATTGATACTAGAGGATTATTTGTTCCCACGAGTATTGAGAAATTGGTAATAGACACTAAGACGCACTTAAATGACATTCGGAATATGCCTGATGATGCCAAAGGTAAGAACTATACTCAGCAATGAACGAAACTTAACAATGAACGAAAATATGGTGTCCCCCTTAATTCATGCATTGATTTATTTTTACAGAATTTGAAGTACACTTCGATAGAGACTTTAATATTATTGCATCTGGTGGAATAGAAATAAAAGGAATGAAGGCTAGTGCTATTGCTCGTAAAAGGCCAGCAGGAGAACCCGTTCTCGAAGAATTTAAATTTTTAGCACATCGAGATCGAGCTGAAATGCCATTGGAAGTGATAACTCGCATCGCCGCACACATAGCTCTTGAAAATCACATTGGTGTAAAAGTACAGACAATCGAAATAATCGACGAAGCAGACGATAAATCACCTGAAGATTTAAGTTCTCCTTTTATCCAGCAAGTCCTAAGTGATTTGCCCCTACTACAAGCTGACATCAATGTTATCACATCCAGTGACAAATTTACTGAAGCTGATCTACCTTCGACTATTACTATTTCTGACTTGACAAAATTACCTGGTGAACACACAGCTTTGATAGTAGTTGGTCACAGCCTTCTTGCAAATAAAAATAAGGAGATGTTGAAGCTGGTACGAAAAATAATAAAGGAAGGAGGTTTTATGTTGGCCAGAGAACCACTGAACGCTGATGATGATGTTTTCTCGACTATACATAGAGAAGGGTATGATGTGATTCTAGAGAAACGTACTGATCGGGAATTGGTGCTCTTGCTTCATGAAAAAGGAAAGCTACCTGAGATAACGGAAGTGATTAGAATCAACAATAATACATTCTCGTGGCTCTCTCAGCTACAAGCTGCTCTGAAAGCAGAAAGCGAAAAGCAAAGTAGTAGCAAGAGACGAATACTTGTTGTCGGCGAAGGGGACTTCGAAAATGGGCTTTTAGGACTGGTAAACTGCTTACGCAAAGAACCAGGTGGTGATGTTATACAAGCACTGTTGATTCAAGATATGCAAGCTCCGAAATTTTCCCTGGAAAATTCATTATATGCTGAACAATTGAAATTAGACATGACACTGAATGTTCTGCGTCCTGGAAAATCATGGGGGACGTATAGATTTTTCCCATTGGAACCATTGGAAGCACAGCCTGCTTATCACGCTCGCATAAGTCAGCTTACACGGGGTGATTTGAGTTCATTTAGGTGGATAGAAGGTATAATCAAGCCTAGTCTACCGCAGAACAGAGATTTAATTAAGGTCGCTTACTCGGCGATAAACTTTCGCGACATTATGCTAAGTACAGGAAAGTTAGCATCAGAACTCATCGGAAATACAAGACTGGCGCAAGAGAGTGTAATTGGTTTCGAATTCGCTGGAAGAGATCTGTATGATCGCCGAGTTATGGGAATGATTGAAAGCGGAGCAATGGCAAATATATGTATATGTGACAGAGAACTTCTTTGGGAAGTTCCTGATTACTGGACATTAGAAGAGGCAGCCACGCTTCCAGCAGTCTATGGAACAGCTTATTATGCTCTTTACTTGAGTGGTAGAATGAAAAAAGGCGATAAAGTTTTGATACATGCTGGAAGTGGTGGCGTGGGTCAAGCAGCCATCACGTTAGCTCTGCACGAAGGGTGTGAAGTTTTTACAACTGTGGGAACGCCCCAAAAACGTGAATTCATTAAGAAACAATTCCCGCAAATTGATGACGACCATATCGGCAATTCTCGTGATACATCCTTTGAGCAAAAGTTTCTACGGCAAACGCAAGGTCTGGGAGTTGACATTGTTCTAAATTCATTAGCGGAGGAAAAGCTACAGGCTACGGTTCGTTGTTTAGCAAACGGTGGGCGATTTCTGGAGATTGGTAAATTTGATCTTGCAGCAAACAATCCCCTTGGAATGGAAGTTTTCCTGAAAGAAATCAGCTTTCACGGAATTTTGTTAGACAGCTTATTCACTGCCTCAACTGAGAGAAAGTTAGAACTTAGCAATCTGTTTGGGGAGGGCATAAAGTCTGGTGCTGTGAAACCACTTGTCAGGACTGTCTTTCCAATAGACCAGGTCGAAGCAGCCTTCAGATATATGGCAGCTGGAAAACATATTGGCAAGGTTTGATACTTTTAACACTAAAAATTTAATTTAATTGATTGAAACTTAAGTTTATGTAAATAATCTATTTTTTACATGGTTTTAAAAAAAAAATATTACTTAAGCATTACAAGTCCGTAGATAAATTTGAACTAGCTACCAAATATCTATCGCTTACAAAGATTGTGCCGATTTAGAAATCACATGTTCTCCTTTTTTCAAGAGTGGGGGAGCTCGATCTTGAAACTTAATGAACAAATAATTTACTTAGGTCATTCTGAAAATCAGCCACACGGATGAAGTTGGTTCGCCGTGTCTCCCTCTTGCACTTCCTCGTTATTACTGCGCAGAAGATCGCAGTTATCTTATTCTTGGTGGCCTGGGCGGGTTCGGTCTCGAATTGGCTGATTGGCTCGTACTTCGTGGAGCTAAAAAGCTGGTCCTTACATCGAGGAAAGGAATCAGTAACGGATATCAACGGATGCGTATCAATATTTGGGAGAGTTACGGGGTTGAAGTTCTGATTGTTGTTGGTAAAGATGCCTCAATACATGAGGATTGTGAAGCAATTCTGAAACAGGCAACGGCACTTGCCCCAGTAGATGCTATATTCAATTTGGCTGTAGTACTGAAGGATGGCATATGGGAAAATCAAACACCGGAGTCATTTGAAGAATCCTTCAAAGCAAAGGCGTGGGCCACAAAGCAGTTGGACAAACTATCGCGAATATTGTGTCCAGATCTTCGAAAGTTTGTGGTATTTTCATCAGTATCATGCGGCAGAGGTAACGCAGGACAGATAAACTATGGAATGGCCAACTCGATAATGGAACGAATATGTGAAGAACGTGCGGCAGAAAACTTGCCAGGCTTAGCTATTCAGTGGGGAGCTGTTGGAGACGTTGGATTGGTCGCAGAAATGCAGGAAGATTTCAAGGAAATTGTTATCGGCGGCACTCTACAGCAAAGAATATCTTCATGCCTGGATGAACTTGATGGTTTCTTACAACGCAATAGTACTATCGTTTCCAGCATGGTAGTGGCTGAAAAAAGGGCTGGTGGTGCTGGGGCTATAAATGTTGTCGACACGGTTGTAAACATAATGGGTACAGTAAATTTAATGAATATCTATTTTATACCTACATGTCTTTTCAGTCCTTATTGTATTTTTTTAACTGTAGATTGTTATTTACTGACTTTAATACGTTCACAGGGCTTAAGGATCTGAAAACCGTGAGTCTTCACACGCCTTTGGCAGAACTCGGGATGGACTCTATGATGGCAGTTGAAATAAAACAGACTTTAGAGCGTGAATTTGGAGTGTTTTTGACTGCCCAAGATATTCGCGCGCTGAACTTTGATAAGCTCCAAGAAATGGCTCAAAAACAACTTGAGGAGGAGAAGTCCCGCAATAAGAAAGAGACAGAAACAACGGCCGATTTAGGTGGCCTTAGAATGCTTATTCGAACTCTGGGCACAAATGAGATTAATAAAGACATTTGCATGCCATTGATAACAAAAGCGGAGGATGGAAGACGCGAAGTTTTTATATTACCAGGAATCGAAGGTACTCACACTGTGTTCCAGTTATTGGCTGGTAAATTGAAATCTCCAGCAACCTGTTTACAGCTTGGGAACGTATGTTCGAATTTAATCACAATCGAGAATATGGTAGACTATTTTATGCCGGTAAGAACAGATTCCAAGATCCTATGGTGTTATATAAGAATTGCATTCGATTATTTTTATCGTACATGTAAAAATGATGTCTGAAAATTTACAGCATCTCGAAGCGCGGCTCAATGGACAAAGAGACTTTGTAATAGCTGGATATTCATTTGGAAGTATGATCGCAATTGAGCTTGCGAGACGACTGGAGTCTAAAGGCCTTCACGGTCGTCTTGTGTTGATCGACGGTTCTCCTGATTTAATGAAAGCAATTGTTAGCCAGCACCTGAACGGAGATAATGATGATCAGATGCAGTCGTCCGTTTTATTGGGAATAATGGATATTCTAGCACCGTCTAACACCGCACAGGTGAATTGAAGTTCTACCTCTTTTTTTACAGATTAATAAAATATGAATGTCTTCTATGATCGTATTGTGATGAAATGTGCAAATAATTAAGTTTTGTTGTTCCAGCTTATTGAGGAATTCACAAATTGCAATACCTGGGCACAGAGGTTCTCTAAATTTGTTGAAAAATTGCCAGAAGATAAAAACCTGAATTTCACATTAGAAGACCAAGAAGCCATATGTACATCTATTTATTATAGAATAAAAGCTGTTGTGAACTATGACGTCTCGACATTACCACCTCTCAGAACACTGATAACTCTGCTTAGACCCAAGAACCAATCTATACGTTTGATGTCCGAAGACTATGGACTAGGAGCGGTAAGTTTTTACGAGAAATTCGTAGTTATATGAATTTTTTAACGCACCAACTAGCTTACACATCTTTTTCACGTTTACTTGAGTATATTAATCAACGACAATAAATATCTTCCTCACAGCTTACCCAGGAAAAGGTAGAAGTACACTACGTAGAAGGCAACCATATCACAATGTTAGACGATGACGTCTGTGCAGCAGCAATTAACGGAGACCCTCTTGAGGATGCTGCGTCATTCAAGAAAACTATAATGGAAGATGGTGCAAACATTGCCCCGATTGTTCCTGTAGGTGCTATGGCTGGTGTTAGCAGAAGTTAAGAGAGTACGATGGTTTTCAATTTCCATGTTTAAAATTCGTTCAATTTTATATCATAGAATATTGTTCGGAAGGAATGTTATTTTTATTTTTATTCAATACTTAATAATGGAATAATAAAATATTAAGCTTTCTAGTTAGTTTTTATAAAGTATCTGATTAGGATACATCTCGTACCAGAAATAGCCAGGCTTATGGTAAAACCGTAACTGTTGCAATTACTTTCCACCGTGAGATCGATCACTACAGAATTTACTATGTGAATAAAATTTGGTTTTATACTTCAAGAAAGAGATAGGGAATTATTTATGTGTATTATCTATAATAATAGGTATTATAAGAGCTGGACTTATGAATCAATGTTTGATATGCAAATAATAAACACTACATTATTTTAATGCATCCACGTTTTAATGTAAAACAGACTATACATACATATATATAGAAAGTGAATAATAATTTTTTTCTTTCACTGTCTGGTTCTACTAAAAATTAAGCAAATTCCTTTTCAACATTTGTCACACACGTCCACACATGTATTTTGGTATAATCATACCTCATATATTCCAAGTGAGAAAAAATAAAAAATTGCTACTTGTTATCACACTACGTTAATGATTCAAATTAGTTCCTCACCCACGAATTCTCTTTTTTTCTTTCTTATCATTAATATTAGAACAAAATGTAACGAGATTAAATTCAATGATCAACTAACTGGCAAGTTGGGCATTTGATTAGGTAATCCGTCTCTCTTATTGAAAGCAAAACAGAATTTGATGATTAAACATTTCAATATACACATAATGAACACTTCTACTGCCATGATTGTAATTTTTGACAATTAAAAGTACGAAATAATAATAATAATAATAATAATAATGATTGAATAAAAAACAATATTTCTGATTGCTAATATAACGCATTGACAAATCAAATAGTAGTACATTTCACATATATATCTATAGGCATATCTTTTCTCTTATTTTAAAGCTCCATTGGCTCCAGTTGTACAGTTGACTGATTCAAATCAATATTAATATTATCATTGTTGTTATTATTATTGCGATTATTGTTGTTGCTGTTATTATTGTTGTTGCCATCTTCGACGAAACTTCTAATCGGAGTTGGTGCGTCTCGAGGTGTTGGGAGAACCCTGGCAAGGTGCTTACTAGGTGGTTCCCAAAGAACTAATGCCATAGATGGACGCTCCCTGAAAATGTTCAAATTCAATTAAATTTAAACGTTTAAATTCGATAACAAAGTAACCGACACCTAATATCATTCATTCTATATCAAACGATGAAAAGAAGAAATTTTTATCGACAAAAATTCACAATACTTACAGCTTAGATAAGAGCGAAACAGGAATGAGGGGTTCTTCGTGAAGTCGTTTCAACTCTTCAGAAATGACCAGTCTTGGTTGTCTACAGTCGTTCTGATCTACATCAACAGCCTCAGCACCTTCCATCTCAGAGTTAATGTATCGAGAACTATTGCATGTAGAAGATATTGATTCACAATCAGCCGAAGTTGAAGGAGAACAATTTTGGCTCTGATAATTAGAACTTATACGAAGTCCTTGAAAATGTGAAGCCATCTTTTCCTCCGTTATAAACTGCTTGGCTTGTCTTCTGCAGCAAAGCAGTACATTGCGTGTTAACATTAATAATATCAAAACATTTTTACTCCATAATTTCAAAAATTCAATTCTTACGTATCAGTTATGTCAGGTGTGCTCAATTTTCTCTTATGATGTAGCGAAGTTACTCCGTACGCAGGCTGACTTCTTTCACCGGTAAATCTTATCAGATCTGGTTGTTGTAGCGCAGGTACACTCCAGGGCATAGTCAGCGCAGGTACTTGCGGCATTTGTAACCAAGGCCCACCTTGTTGCGGTGAATTTTGTTGACCCATCATGTGTTGAAATATGGACTGTGGAGTATGGAGGTTAGCTCCACCCATTGTACTCTGTATCGGAGGGTCGAGATGGTATTGCATAGCCATTGCTACTGAATTTGGTCAATTTTTTTTTCTTAAATTTTTTCTCTTAGTTTCTTAGATAAAATTATATAAAATCACGCCAATCGACTTATACGTGTGTATAAATTCTGCTATTTCTTTTTTAACAGTATAAACTAATAGTTTGTATAGAATATTTTTATTTTTTTTATTTATTCTCTCTCTCTAATTCTGAATATATTCTCTAAGGTTTGATTGTTTATAAAATCGAGACGCTCTCTAACCTATAAATATATTGCGTGTTGTATAATGTTGTCAGAAAAGTTACCGAATTTATTATGAAATATGAGCGTTAGCGTGATCTTTGTTAGTTAATGTGAGAAACAAAAATTGAGTTCTGATAATATTTTGAGAGCTGTTGCTTCTTTCTTTTTTTGTTTTTTGTTTTTTGTTTTGTTCGTTTTAGGAAAGAAGTGAATAAATTTTTGTTAAAATTGTAAGCATTCATCCGCAACCAATAGTGTGATGTATTATAAACATTATTCGACACCTACCGAGATTGTGTTGTATGAATCTATTTTCGTTTCACTAAAGTTTCAAAAGTTGTATAAACAACAACAGATTAGCACTTGATTGTTTTTGAGAAACGAAGAAAAAAAAAATGAAAACCCAGATCTCACATCAGTATAATTTTCACTTATATACGTTCATTGACCCAGAAAACTGACACGAACTTTAAAAACGACGACAACAACAAAAATGACGTTCCTACACTTTCTCCGCGCACACTGTTCCACACTGTTCGATTGTTGGACATGAATCGATGTGTATGGTATAGCTGTACGGTATTTGAGCGAGATCGTAGTAATATGGTGGGGTGTAAAAGTCAGCCGGTACGTGTAATTTCTCGAACATATCTATACATAACTCGCAGTCTCAATTCTACCAGGTACTAGAATGTTTTCCAATAGTAAAGAACACGTAGAACATAATACGATATCAATATGAACTGCAATACAGTAAAGCCAAATATTTCGGCAAATAAAATGAATAACAGTTTATCGCTTGTATCAAACGAACTGTTACACAAAATACACGACAACTTTGTAAATGAAAATAAATGTAATAATCTTTACTCCCAATCTCTGTTACACTTTGAATACATAATAAAAATAATAATTTTTGTTAAACATTTTTTATTATTCAATTCAAGTTTCGGACGAATCGTTGATTCAGCTATACGGTATATTCGGTACTGTATTCGAACGCGCTTTAGAACTCCACGAATTGGGAAGAGTCACGAAAATTCATCCCGTTATCATTGATACTGCAGCAAGTATTACAAACGACAGAATTCATTCACGTTGGTTGTTACAAGTAAGGGGTATTTCTGGTGAAATATACACCTTATTTCCAGAAGTAAATTTCTGCAACTGTGCAGCGTTCAGGTATAACAATATATAAACAAAAGAAACACGGGAATGAAAGACGTACAGGAAAAGGAACGTTTATTTCATTACATTTTTCAGGTATCACGTTTTAAACGATCAAGCAGCACATACCTGTAAACATATTTTAGCAGCTTGGCTGTCTTCGGTTGATACCAAGAAACTTTCCATCCAAGAAGTCACACCGACACAATTTCGTGATTTATTAAAATTCCAGATATTATTTGAGAAAAATGATTATCACAGATAAGAATTACCAGCTTGTCGCAAAGCTGAGGAATCTTAAGACCGTTGTACAGTTGCTTAAAGCTGTTAACTTCAAAGAGGTATAAAATTTGCCTTTTACCAATTGATAATCATTTTTCATTTTTAGATTCACTCAACGTCATTAATTGACTTGATTGATTATATTTTCAGACGGCAACATGCTTCGGCACGCATAACGGACTGAAAGTAACGGTAGAAGATGCTAAATGTATGCAAGCCAGCGCTTATATACCGACAGAAATATTTGAGGAATTTCATTTGAAGGAAGATGTTATATTTAGAATAAATTTGTCCGTATTAGTAGAGTGTTTGTGTATGTTTTGGGGCAATATAAACACCCAGGATAGCTCTGTTGCTCTTCAACTTTTCTATGAGGTTTGTGGGGGTAGATAATGGCCTGAAAACTCCATGAGGAGAATAGTCGGTTCTTGATAATCGAGGAAATATTTGTTTCTGCTTTTTGTCAGGGAACAGGACATCCTGTGACTGTACTTATCGAAGAAGACGGTATAATAACTGACTGTTCGCTGAAAACACAGGAGCCGGATGAATTGCTGGACTTTAATCTTGCCCAAGAAAATGTGTTGAACAAAGTTTTACTCAAAACTGAATTACTTAAGGATGTTTTGTCAGAATTAGATCCAACATGCGATGTGTTGGAGGTGATTCTCGAATTCTCATTTAAAGAAATTGAATTAGCTTTACTATTGTTGAACTGAAATTGTCATCTTTTATTTCTCAGCTTTTATTGTCACCCGAAGCACCATACCTCAGGATAAGTACAGAGGGAGTAGCAGGCGAGTGCCAGGTCGAAGTCCCTCGCGATAGTAATCTAATAGAAAATTTTCAATGCAACACAACGGCCAGTTCTTGCTATAAACTCTCGCATATTAAGCCTGCTATGAAACCTTTATCCTGTGCAATTATGGTCTCTATTAGAACCGACGATTGTGGATTATTGTGTTTTCAGTATATGGTCAAAACTGAAGACGGACATACTTGCTATGTAGAATATTATGTAAGTTCTTCAGATTTTTCAGACCCAACAAGGACGTTAACTTTCATTACTTCTTGATTGTGAATTTATTTGTATTTCATTTCTTTTTTCAGATCTCTCCCGTTGTAGACATGGACGAATAAGATACATCAGTTTATTGAAACAATTACAGTGCAAATTGTTAAGTCTATACGCCACCACTCAGTGGCCAATACTTACGATTTGCATTAGTAAATTATTTTCAATGACTTTGGTGAAATAAATTTCTTATTTTTTATACTTCGATTAACTGACATAGACGTACATATAAATAAAGTTCAGATATTTTGTATTACCTATGTATACTCACCAAGTTGCGCCTTTTGTTATAAAAGTTGTAAATAATAAACGCAGTTTATATTTGAAGTTTAGCTTCGAGGTATAAATGAATATAAAACCACGAAAATTTCAACAGAGATTGCTTAGGCCTGACTTTACTCCAATGAGTAAATTCAGTTAAAGCGATTTTTAATAAACAGCAAAGATATATTTATACAGATTGATGCCAAAAGACATCCTCATTAATGTCAAAAGACAAAGACGAACAACAATACTTCCAAGTACAAACAGTTGGCTCGTTCCTTAAACTCTCATATTATTTATCACTTAAGATAATCTCCTCAGTCACTATCGTCGGTATTTCGTGGGGGTCGTGTTAACGGCCGACGACTTTCTTCATCAGATCCATAAATGACATCCTCATCCGATTCATTGATCATTGAGAATGCTGGATTATCCTTCGTTATAGAAGAATCTAGAAATCTCACATCATATTGGTATCAAAAGTATTCAATGAATGAATGAGATGGCTTATAATTTATTGCACGATTCCTTCATGGGATTACTCACGTTGTCCATATACCTGCTGCAGAGCTGGCGCATAAACATACGCCATTGTGTAAAGATAGAAATTCAGAAGGCCATAAAGCGCCATAAACTGAGCGGAAGTTCTGTAGTATGTCGAGAGTCGGGAAGCAAAACTATCCTCGAATACACCGGTACCAAAATGCCGGGCTGTAACGAGTGTGCAGACCCCGGCGACCACACCAGCCAAAAGCGTTAAGAAACGGAGTCGCAGATCTGTGGAAATTCGATAGAACATAAAAGATACCTAAATTCTTGTGTGATTTTCATTTTCGAATACTAAAGCCGCGTTATGACACCATGAATAGTCGACGACCTCAATAAGGCCCATAATCCCTAGTCGCCCACCTCCTTGTGTTTCAAAAAAGGACGAATTTCGATCCCAGGCGTCGAAAACGCAAAACGCAAACACATACGTCCAAAATCATGTTCGTTTCATGCGAAAATAGAGTCTAAAAAGGGTTTTCACGTAATTCGAATCATAGGCCGCGGAGGAAATTAACATTCGAATTATGGTACACAGAGCGATTCTCTGAAAAGTAACGCGCCTCGCCGGCATACAGGCAACCCAAACATCAAGAGATTGTGTTTTAGTTTGAGCTACTGGATGCAAGCGTCTTCGCGCTTGCCTACCTTTTAGGCGCGTTACTTTCCAGAGAATCGCTCTGTATATACGCTTTTATATTTTTGTCTTATGAATCTTGTGTTTCCTGAAGCGCAATTCTTCGGAAATTAAAAAAACAAGAACGTTATCTACGTAATTTGATCTATCATAATCGTCTTCGATGATCAGCCCCGTCTTATTATATATTACATGCGTGAAATATATTACCGAAATAAGGCATCGAGCGTAGCTCACTGTACGCCCGTAATATCAACAGGAGAAGATAGGCCACGTAGACTCCTCCAACACTGAAGAAGAACACTTTAAATCCCTGAAACAATACAGTGAATATTAGTATAGTACAAATATACCGATGATCAGGTGATGCCAATTATTTTCAAATAATTGTAATTAATTAAATCAGTCAATTTTCTATCGCTGCAGTCCGGGTATATAGAACGTCGTCGGTCGGCAACCCCTTGTGGTTCTAGCATCTATAAGTTGCAGTAGTTTTTTTTTCGGAAAATGGTTTCGATTTCTGTTCAACTTTCGATGCAATGCCTAATATAGTCGTATATCAGAAGAAGCGCAACTATATATCATTTGCCGTTCCCGGTTTGTCTGGTTTCTTTGATTGCGACCGCAACTTAACTCGTATCATGGATATGACTATACGTGACTCCACATACATCCACGCCCTATACCAACAGGGTGTTAAAGCGAAAGTGTTCAATGGATTGTTGAAAGTGCTCGATATGCACTTTTGATTAGGTAGCAGTACACCACGTTAAGATCGATTTTGCTTCAGTTTCGAAGTATCACTCCAAGGTTACGCTCGCGCAATATAACACAGTCGTCAAAATGTTCCCTCAACTACCAAAGACGAAATATTTCCGTAAGTTGATAAGTCAAGTATCCTATAATCGCCTGCACTTGGTTATTCTCAAACAAAAACTAGACATAAATTAAGACATATTATTACGATTTTAGAAATAAAAATTCTACTTCTAATCGAAGTATCCATCGGCGCCGCGGCCTTCTTTTCTACGATCAAGTGCCCAGCTAATATTGAACATGAAATTACATCCAGCGACACTTGGTCCCCGCTTCAGAAACACTGTACTTTACACTACTCGTGTTCTAACGTCAACTTAAATCCCGGACAACTGCTTCATCCGCACGATCAAATCTACAAGGAGGAATCTTTCGGCTCCGGATGCGAAGGTAAAGGAGATCCGGAATCTGATCTCAAGTTCAAGGTGACAGTAATTAAAAATCTACCTACAAATGAGGCTCAGATTTCTTGTCCGATTACTCCGAACCCTGAAGATCGCGTGCTTCTGGCTCATCCTGAGAATTGCAGTTTGGTAATTAAGAAATTTTTCGAAAATCTACCGAATGGAAGCATTTCATATATTGCGATTTTATTCTTCTTTCGACATAATAAACTTGCAGTTCTACAAATGCGACTGGAGTACAGCGGTGCTTTTCGAATGCCCTGAAGACTTGCACTTCAACACTGACCTCCAGATCTGTGACTGGCCCTGGCAGGCAGGGTGCGATGAGACATGGACGAGATGTCCGCGTCCCCAACTCCTGTGTCCACCGCGACATTCGCATCCCGTTTATCTACCTCATCCATATCTATGCGATCAGTTTTATCAGTGCAGTTGGGGCCAGCCATATCTCCAAAAATGTCCCACAGGACTCCACTTTAATCTTAAGCTGAAAGTCTGCGACTGGCCTCACAACGCAAAGTGTCATATATGTTAGCAAAAATGTAAGATAGATTCTAGAAATAGTAAATACCGTGGTAATCACTTTCCCCACAAATTCACATTCATCGCGAACTGCGTTCAACTTACAATTGTCCATTATGCATTTACCTATATCTATATAGATCGATTATAGATGCCGGTACCGATATTTTGTTGAAATAAATGTGATAATCCAAATAACGAAGATGATGGTAAAAATACGAGAAGAACTTACGTAGTAATTCGAAGTGTCCAAGACATAATTGTAGGTGGGATCTTCAAGCTCTGTGCACCGTAACCATGTGGCGAGAGTGAGAGCTGCTCCCCACAGCATCCCTACGACTACTAGCTTTGGTAGGTAAAATGTGGCTAGCCGCCTTTCGTTCTGTATAAAAAAAATAAAAATAAGAACGTAACAGATGATGGAAAATTTGTGAAACAAATGAATTTTATGTTTTGACGCTGTTTTCGATAATAAAAAAAATAAACGTTGTGATGAGTGTAATACATGGTATGTATGGTAACTTATTAGAGACGCACCTGACGAAGCCCGTGATACACACAGAGCCAAAACATGAGAATAGCACATAAGAAAGTTGTCTGAAGTATAGCATCCAGCATCCCAGGCACCCAAGAATTTATTAAAAACGTCATTGGGAACAGTGGATCTAAAAAATAGAACAGTTCGTGTTTATAGGATGACTGTATAGAGAGACTGGAAAATGAGCATTTTCGTTATCACTTGATATCGCGAGTTAGGAAGAAACTTATATCACGTTGTAACTTACTGTTGTAAAGAATCAGCAACGGTAAAAGAATGGACAACCATTTCTGTTCAATCGACCAGTCATGGACCGGGTATTTACGGAGAGAGTGACCAAACCAGCACTGAAAGAGTTAAAACAAAACGATTAAGTGACACGAATTAGTCGCATGTATCACGTAAAATGAATAGTTTACCGTGACTACGAAGGTGGCCAGGAGAAAGATCAAACGAAACCATATCTCTATCTGCGTGAAAGCTGGGTTGTAGTTCTTAAACTGTAAAAGTAATGGTGACAATGAGAAAAGAAACGTTCAATTTTAATTAATATGAACTAGTGTTCGACTCAACAACAGATTTATGCTTACTAACGTAGAACGTGAGATCTCGAATTTTGTAACGCTGATAGAAGCTTTCCAGGCCGTGGAAACGAACGGTTATTATATAATGAGAATAGTCGAGGAACCCTAGGTGTACTACAACCAACTCTTCGCAGGACTGACGCTCGCACTTGAGATGCCTCGTCCTGAAGAATATAATGGTTAAATTTTTGCCGCAAAGAGGGGAATCTAAAATGTACATTTTTACTGTAAACGGTATCTATCGTTTACCTATTGTGGCCAGCCTCTGGTGCTAAAATAGATACGGCTTTGTTATCGGATGTTAGGCCATCGATAGAGACGCTCACTTGAAAGCTCTCGTCGTATCTTTCGTCTGCATGTGAAATTTTGGTCAAAACGATTTTAGGACATTATACAAATTTTTATCAATACGTATCGAAGAAATTAGTTTCGCTCACTATCAGTGTTAGAGGTGGACAATTTCGCAATGACCCAAAGCTGTTGGCTATAGGTGGACAAGGCAGGTGTACGCATGATATATGGTCCTGTGGCCATCTCGCTTCCGTTAAGATGTGCCCTTTGTTCCATAGTAGAAGTTATCGGTGGACCTGAACGTCATAGGTCAGAATTAAATCAGCGTTGCAATAAAAACGACCCGTACGTTCAAGAAAAATATGAAACGGGGGTACAGAGTATGAAAAATCTAATAGATTCATTTGAAATTTGTACTAATACAATACCTGCTAGGCCAATGAACACAGCCAGTCCAAAACAGGCGAAAAACGCAACGAAAACCATAACAAATTCTCGCTTATGCATTGAGTATAATCGCATTTGGACAGATCTGAAACATTGGATATATTTTATCGTCTAGGATTTTTTTTCATATCTTCACTAGAAACATTCGTATTTATCTTGTATACCTTTCACATCGATCATGATGGTAGGCAGGTGCGATGTATTTGTTGAATTCGCTGAAAATGTCACTGAACTGAGACAGTGCATTTCTTACTTTGAAGTTCCAGCCTCCCGATGGTAAGTGGTACGAGTATCCTAAGTTTGGCCCATCCATCTTTGACATTGTAGTTACTTACTGAATTTCTGGATACGTAAGATGTAAAATTTCCTGAATTATTTATACGGCAGAATAGTTCATTCTGTTTCTTCTGTATTATGCCTTCAGACTTTATAGCTCAATACTCCCACCATTTTTGATAAATGAAAAACCAACTTCACTCCCGCGTGTATAATAGGCACTCGGACATTCGAAAGATTTTGAATTTCCTAAATTAGCTCCTATAGCTGTTTCATAATTTGAAATGTTCACTAATTTTCACTTCGCCAAGAACCTCTTCTCTATTTCTAAATGGAGCCTAAAAACTTGCAGTTCAGATTTTAGGCCTACATGTATCCAGTAAACGAAAATACATTAGGGAACTCTAAGTTTTTTAATTCTAAACTAAAACGATCTTCAAAAGGAATGAAAGCAAAATTTACTTTCATTTCAATTCTTTTTCATTTGTTTCAATCCAAATTGAAAAAAGTGTATTCCACTGAACCATCTTCGGTTACTAGGGTACCATAGCGGACTAGGCAATCAAATTGATGAAATAAATTATAAATCATTCGCGTCCTCATCAGACGCACAAATTTACTCTCAAGTTAATCTACAAATATGCTGCTGTTATGACCAATCCATTATTATTTTCAATCAATAAATAAAAGCTTACTCTCGATTGGCTAATTGTCTATATAATAATTGACTACATGTACGCAGAACATTGAATAAAGCATCGTCTATCAAGTGCATAAGATTTAAATATAATGGCATTCGGAGCGTATTAATCATTAGGGTATCAGCTGTAAAAACAGTTTAAGTAATTACGATTGGGTACTTGTATAAGACCAGATAATAATGCGCTGCCGTTTAAAAAATAATAAAAATGGAGCTGCACTTCGGGGCAAAGATAACGTAACTCCATTACTCTTTACCTTTCGATGGGTCACAGGGAGATTCAGTTATTGCAGAATACCGAGATATACGGAAAGACGAATTGTGTGGGCGAACATCACAACAAACGGCAGAACAACACGACGGATGGACTGGGACTTTGTTGGCGTTCCTCGACCACGCGGATCCTGTAGTTCCGAAAACTATACGATCTGATGGGCAGAGAAAATGCGGTGAATACGACGGCGCACAGCGTCGCGACGCTCTATATTGATCCGGGTACACGCGCTTTGAACGTGCCACCGTACGTCGGAGCTTTTCTCCCAGCGTTAATATGTTATCATAATTAACTCTAAACTCGTTTACTTTTCATGGTAATACCAATAATTTTCAATTGGAAATTATACTGTGTGAAAAAAAAAAATGTTCATTTTGCTGCTGGATCCTACATGATACAGCACATTCATTTTAGAGACTTATATGTATAGTACGGGTTCCAATTCATTTGGTAATAGTATTGCTATGTGTAGAAGATTGTGATGTATCCCGGAATTGTAGTGGTTTGATTTTTATTTTTAAACCTAAAGACATAAAGCCTCTGAATTAACAGCAAGCTGAGGTATTCGAAAGATCAGAATAACTTGTTAGCGCAATTTTCGACTCAAAATTTTTCTAACTATGAATAACGGTAGAATGAATAGCCATACAGACGTGTATAGAGACACGTATGCATATACACATATCCTTTTTCCCGCCAAAATTTTAGCACACCTCCTCGGGCCAGATGCTCTCCTGATACCAGCCTGATTTTTCAAATTAAGCTTTCAGAAAAATACGATTTCCAGAAGCCGAATTTTCAATTGATCAACTTTTCGTTTATTTGCTACCTGAATTTAAGATTCGCAAGGAGGAAAAGGGGTAAATAATGCGAGGCAATTAACTATTAATACATCTGGCAATTTATTGCTGTTGTATCGATACAGTATTATCCGTTGTCAAAATTTTGTAGAATTTCTAATTGTTTGTTTAAGCATGATCGTAGTATTGTTGTTAACGATCCTATTACAAATTACAATTGTATTTCGTTCAAACACAACTTTGACGCCATGAGGGCCACTGACCCCACGACAGGTGCTCTAACTCCAGGACAATAGGTCAGTGCTCGGTGTCAACAGGGTGCCAAATAGTACCGCCATCTCGCGGATGAGTTGACGATTTACTTTTGCCGCAAACACCCTTACGCCTCATGATATGCAACAAGTCAGAACTACATGAAGGGCGTGAAAGTTGCATTTGATAAGGCGTACCGATTCGGAGATTTCTGGACTTGTCCGCGAGATGGCATTACCATTCAACCCCCCGTAAACGCCGGCACTGACCTAGGGCAATAGCATTTATCGTGTGGTCAATGACCTCCGCAACGCACATTTGCGCACACACAGCGTACGATGCTTCATAAACGTTACTAGACTTATTACGTAGAATTCAGTCAATGATCTCGATCTTGTACTTCGATTCTTATGGCAACTTGATTATTCAAGCTCTAATTGACTGGGGAGGTAGATAAATTTTCTGAATATTCGTATATATGCTGAATAAAAACATAATGTCAGAATAATGTAAAATAATTACCTAATTGTTTTTTTTTTTTTCAATAAAATTAAAAGAAAAGATCATACCACAGGCATTTATTTGAGGCTATGATTGGTCACGATTTTTCGGCCCTTATCCTAGAATAATATGATATAGAAGTCAATTAATTTCAAATTTCATAGCTAAGACTATAACACTTTATAAATTAAAGTAAATCTTCCTTATTGAAATGTATGAATTGAATATACATAGTATATAGAGCAGCAATAGTTATTCCATTTTACACATTTAATTATATAAATACAACATATTTGATAACGATTTGATAAACAGAGAGTTTATTAGTAATTATTGGCACAATTTTGAGAAACATATCTCAGACGATAAAAATATTATATGTATATATAATATACCTCTCATAGTATCATAATAGTTATAATGATAGTAACATATAGTATAATTGTACATAATATAATTTTTTGTTCTTACTTTTTTTTTATTTTTTTTATTTTATGATAATAAAATATATCGAACCCTCAGTGTAATACAATAACAGCACTGAATAGAGTAATTCTCCTTTTGCAAAAATAGAACTTTGGCTATGCTTTAGGTTTAAAATCGAACTCTGTTTTTTTTTTTTTGTTTTCTTTTTTTCGTTTTTGCTTTAATGAGGGGGGAAAAACGGGTTTTAGCTTGCAAAATATATTTGAAATCTGATTCATCTGACTCACTGTCATTACCGCTGTAAAATCTATCCACAATATCAAATCATATTACCTATATTAGTATTACAGACATAATAATGGGTGATATTATCAATCATGAATACTATAAATATTATATTATACATAAAATTAGCTAAGTTGATTGGCAGTAACTGCATTTTATAAACAAAATAGCTTGTTAAAAATAAAAGTTTTTACACCATTAGTCATAATGTATATTATATATATATCTTTAGCTACGTACCTATATGTACCCTTATAATATTATCTATGTATGTATTACGTCTAACGCGATTTTGACACTTAAAATTATTTGCATTATTATAAAATGGCATTTGAGACACCTATCAATATATTATTATATTAGTTTTGACATCGTTTAGCGGATTGGTTTTTTTTGTTTTTTTTTTTCTTGTGCTGACAAAACTAACTACATGCTCAATTAAAAACGATAAATGCAATTTTTTTTCTAGACATTATTAGATTTTACATATAATCTATTTTACTTTTAGTACCAATCAGATAGATTTCTTACATTACTAGGCAATAATAGTAATAATAATGAATACCACTTTCTAATATTCAAAATTTGATAACCACCTAAGAAGAAAATAGTTTTTTTGTTTTTTTGTTCTGTTTTGTTTTCTAACAGTCTTATCATACATATCAACTCTAAACAAGATTTGTATGTAGTTGTTATACTGTTACACTGAGAATAATGATATCAATCATAAATAATAATGATTTAGTCAATTAATTACTTGGAATTTATTCTTCGTCAACATATTCTCTAGGAAAAAATCCTACTTGATCACCTATTTTACCTTTCCACCATCCCTTGGCATGTCCTTCCTTACTGAGCACCACTACTCTGCATCCTCGGCGCAGACTCAATTCGTTTGGTTTTATTGCTCTATAGTCAAATAATGCCTTAGCTAAAATTCGCCTGAAAGGCCAGAGCAATCGTTGATCCAATTTCTCAAAATTTTCCGCAAGCGATACTCGCTCGTAGTACTCAACCAATTCAACAACACTCTTAAAATAACGAGATTCGCTAAGGTAATAAAGTGCAGCGCCTTCTACGTCTCGCTTAAACACTCTCATATGTTTAACAGCTCCATCAGCCCTGAAATTATAATATGGGAAATGATTAGCCGTCTCGAACACACATTCAGACATAATCTCTATGTAATATCGAATACTAAGCCATAAGAAATGGCGAAATACTCACTTGATACTAAGAGCATAACTGGTCTCGTGTTCAAGCCGAGGTTGGCCGGCGGGTCGCACTCGTAACATATAGGTACCATCTTCACGATGTTCTAACTTTGAAGCTGCTGTATCTCTTCCCATTTCACCGACGAACCAGAGTTTAGGAGAAAGAGCACGTTCGCAGGGCAGAGGTGGCGGTAGTGGAGGGGCTGGGGGAACAGGCATGCAGCGACCTGAATACATGATGCATTGTTTGTGGACTGAAAAATGGCACGCAGTGCATCTGTATCCCTGAAAAGAGTTTCATGTTTTGAGTTTCTTAATAATTAAAGAATCAAGTTTCAATGTTTGTAGAGGTAGCAGAGTTTGTAGGCAACGTACATAACGAGTAAAGAATTTTATAATACCTGGAATATTCTCCCTTTGAGAAACTTCCCACAATGATGACAACAACGTGCGGTATCAAAAGTGGTCAATCTAAATTTATGATCTGTAGATTTACACGCAGCTGGATTGACGTTATCCATTGCTTCCCGTAACGCTTTGATCCATGCCTTTTTCTGATCGTCAGTTCGCGCATATAACGTATAAGCAGGGTACAGCTTGCTGTGTAAGGCTTGCTTGTGTACAAGCAGCCATTGGTAAGACCATCGAGAATCTCGTCCGAGGGTACGTCTTTCGATCGGATCCTCCAATCTATACTCATCCAAACGCAATGTTTCCCTGTAACAATACTGGTCTCCTCTTCCAGCTTTGCATATCAACACTGCTTGTTCAAACACAAATGCCCATCGTGCCTTTACTCGTTGATCGTCGTGAGCTTTGACCTGTAAAGAAAATCAAATACCGTTAAGGATCGAAGAATACGAGTATTGCGACCGATTGGATCATTCGATGAAACAATACATGAATATAGTATGCAGTTTAAAGTTTTGAAGTAAGCAAAAAGTCACCTTCAACTCTCCATCTTTGAGCAAACGTCCAAAATCCTTTAGCTGCGCATCCTCTGGAACATCCCAATCCACGATTGAACCCTGAATATCTTTGATGATGTCCAATGTATCAGAGTCACGTTTGACTTCGTTTATATATTGTGCTACGTCGACCATAGCTTCTCTGGCTTTCTCCAACTGTCTTCGATCGTCAATCCATTCCCTAGGCGTTTCTTCTACTAATTTTTCCAACAATAGATGATACTTAAGTATCCTTTGCATAGGAACTGACAATATATCACGTAGTTTAAATTTTCCGTTGTTAGCCTCTTCCTGGCATCTCTAAAAAGATATACGTAACAAATTTGATATGAGTCAAACTTCAGTGATGAATTTTTCTTAAAAAAAACACTTTTAAACTTCATTACATAGAGTATAGAAACTCACAATAATCTCCTGATTTATAACTTCATTTCTAGCACAAACATCCTGCACAGTAGTTCGGGCGACAGTTAGATTAGCGCAATAGTCTCCGTATATTAAGAACTGTTTTCGCCACTCAAGAAAGACTCGTGCTAGATCTGCCCCGTTACGCGCTTTACGTAGCTGACTATGAAATCCTGCATGAATTTCGGACAGTTCTTTAATCCCGAAGAAGATACGTGTCGCATCTTCAGGACGAAGTAGAGTAGCCAGAGGACGAGCGAAATGTCGTAGCAAACTTCCCAATACTTCGCAATAGTTACGCTCAGTTTCTACTAGCTCTTGAACAACGTATTCACGCTTTTCACCTCCGGACGCTGCGACCCCCTAAACACTCACAGAATCCCTGTGTTAATACCCTTTTCTTTAATATAAAGACAAGGCGAGGCTTTGTGGCAATTAATAACAAGGACAAATCTATATTGAGATATTTTCTAATCATGCATATATTTATTACTGTATTTGCGAGTACCTCATATGCAATAATATATAAATTACTAATAATAATAATGTGTGCTGCCAAAAAGACACGTGTGAATTCGACAAAAAGCAACTAATTCCAATAAATATACATTTAAAAATTCTTAATCTTATTTTTGGTGTGTGAATTTCTATCAGCTTTCACTACCAAATAAAAATCAGAGACTGGGATATGAGAGGTTTTCTTATACCTTGAAACACCTAGTAATGTTAGCGATAATAATTTTTTCACGATTCTGTATAATTTTTAATATCTTCTTGTTGAGTCTCACACCCGTGATCAAGGGCTGCGCGCAATGTCAATGACGAGAAAGAAAATAAATAAAAACCTGTGTGGTACTCGGAGGTAGAGGTAGTTGCAAACTACATAGGTCCTGGTAGATTTCTTCGCTCTGAGCATGGCTGCAGTAATCCCCATAGCCATCCTCTTCCTCAACGATATCTTCGTTATCCCCCCCAATACCCGGTTCGTCGCCCTCTCTCCTCCTAAACCTTCGACGACGACCCTCGTCCTCTCGCCTTGCGCACAAAAACACAAATAGCCATGCATCTAACTATAGCAAAATAAAATGATGACCAATGAAACTTAAACGCTAAAACTACAAACTTATTTTGCAAGAAAATTAAATGAAAATTTAACTAAACTCGACTGCTGCTGATACACGAAACGAGCTGATACAAATTTAGGAGTGCAATCAAAGGAAGAGTGTTGGGTAGCGGTGGACAATCTAAAGAACTCTAAGTCTTCATCTTAACAATTCAGAACTATGGTTCTTTGATAGATTAGAATTCACATTTTAGAGTAACAGAATAATGGAAATATTCATCGGTGGTATAAAGTAAAATAAACTTCTTTCAATTAGTTAGTCTATAAAAATTCTGTTTATTTCCGCAACACTCTTTCTAAAAGGGGTGAAAAACGACGTATACCTCCTCCGTGGAAGGCCAGTCGTGTTGAGGGGTGGTTGAAAAGCACAGTAGTTCCTGATAAACTTGGGACTCACCTAGGTCCACCCCTCTAGGTTTTATGGTAAAGGCCACCACCGCTGCCGTGGGGCTAAACCCATTAACAATAATTACCAAAAATTGGGATTCACCTTTCCTACGTTAATACCATAGCAGGTGGGAAACTCCCTTATATCACAATGTACATATAGAATTTCATGGGAACGACTGAGTTCGGTTATAAAGAACATAACGATCATTGATAGTTGTGAAATATTATATTGCGGTTTCAATCTCTCACCCGACTCCTGCGCTTTGCAAATCTTTGTAAATTTCTTCTTGGGAGCGATCTCGTCCTATGGAAAAACCCCTGCGATAAAACGAACAAAAAATATGACACAGATTGTTCGGGGATTGGCTTACGCTAAGTAGTCGGTATACTTTCGTACTTACTCAATTCCTCTACGACGTAATCGAGGACATACTGATAGAGCTGAGAGGGTGCATAGTACGCGATGAAAATTAGACAAATCGAACAACATGGAAGGTTCGAATAGCTCGGAATCAGATAGTCCAAAAACTGTTGAACAAGCCGATAGGAAAGTTTTGATGTTACGAAGGCATAGGAATTGAGCCAGTTGAGGTTTTTGATTGACATCTTTCATGTCCACGCAGCCTGGGTCTACCGCGTTTAGTAAATTGCATAACAAAACACCGTCGCGAAGAGTGTAAGCTAAGTCGAAGGCTGTTGCACTAGGCCAGTTTGCCTTGTGATCACTTCGTAATGCACCGCATCTTGTTAACCATTTGGCACACTCGTGCCATCCGTTACTAGCGTCGGCACCGCCGTCGCCAGAACTCATTTTATATTAATTTTTTATTAATTTATAGTCACTGACGTTAATCGATGTTTGTTTGTTTTTTTTTGTTTTTATTTTTTTTTTATATTTATGTGTGTATATATATCATATATATGTGTGTATAATGATCCAGTTGTTATTCAGATAATATTGTATAGGTATGTTTCTTTAAAATTAACACTCCCCATGACTACTCGTGATTATAATCACCTTCGTACTTATTTGTTCATTGTTTATTATTCATTGTACTACTTGTTTAGCGTTATTTTTGGCTATTTTAATAACCATATTGATAATTTTATTTCTAAAGACGTTCTGGATAACAATTTCTGATTATCGATGTATGTATTATGACGTCTTTTATCTCACGCCATTTTGTTCACCATGAACAATACGGTGTCAAGTAATGTCAAGTAATAACCTGGATGAGAACTTGTCTTACTGTTGGCATATAGATAATCACTAAAATCTCTCTAAACTTATCTATCTATCTATCTCTTTTCCTCTGGATTGATTATACCTCTGTCTCTCTCTCTTTTTCTGCTTCTTTATGAAAATTACCGACCGAAATAGCAACGCATTGATGTTCGATATTCATACTGCAATGATATTTCGGTCGATAAGTATGGAAACTGTTTAATGTTAATTAAGTCGACTTTCCCGTCTCTTCGTTAATTGCCTAGTTATAGGTTGTCGAAACCTCTATAGTGATAGCAGTCGACGAAGATGTGTATTCGGCATATAAATTTCTTAATTTTATTATTTAATTTATATTTATTATTAACAGAATGTTTAACCGAAGATATACTGGGTTGTGGTGGATTTGTGAAAAGTCACGCGGATATAGATTTTGCTAAAGTTCAAATAAAACTGTGAGTACTACTACATGCGTGTGTGAATAACCAAACTCATAAGGTTATGACATGGCATGTATATGTCTGCTTACGTATACGACGATCAATTCCAATCTATTAAAACTAAAGAATAATTTATAATTAACCCTAACATAAATTCAATACATTCATAACTAGATATACAAAGGCTGGAAGTTTGAAGGACGAGACTGAATGCGCTCCAAATAACGGATACTATTTTTTACCTCTATACGACAAAGGGGAATACGTTCTGAAAGTAAGTTTAAAAATCTTAAAATATATTATTTATAAATTGATTATAAAAAAAAATAAATAAAAAAAATACGTACATTCTTTAAATCACAGGTCGAACCCCCTAGAGGATGGAGTTTCGAACCTACCGCAGTTAATTTGAACGTCGACGGATCTACAGACTTGTGTAGTTTAGGAAAAGACATAAATTTCATATTCAAGGGCTTCGGAATCACAGGAAAGGTCAGATTTTCTTCCATTTTTCGTTTTTTTTTTTTTTTTTTCACTCATCGTTATAGCAAAATATTCTGTTTATTTAAATCAGGTAACCAGCGATGGATCTAACTCCGGACCTAAAGGAGTTACCGTCTCATTATATACTGATAAAAATAACGAATCTCCTGTTGGTACTACAGTTACTGCCGACGGCGGTACATTCTACTTCACACCTATCCAACCCGGAAAATATGTCCTCGTTGCGTCGCATCCGCAGTAGGTTTCATCGAGCCTTTAGGGTTTCATGATTCGTTGATTAATTATGTCCATGAAAAATTTGGAAGCAAACGATAACATACATCTTGGACGATTGAGCTATAGCTAACAAATCTACTTAAATTTTCAAAGGTGGCTTATCGAGAAGTCTAAAGTTGACGTCACCGTGAGAGAAGGAAATACAGAGTTGGCTGACAATAGTCTAGTTGTTGCTGGGTACGACGTGAGCGGGCGAGTTACCAGCGAAGATGAACCGATGAAAGGAGTGTCCTTTATCCTATTTGGAGTGCGTTGAGAGAAGAGATTTAACTTGACGTTATCTAAACGGCGAAAAGTATTATTATGATAATGATGATGTACCATTTGAATTACAGAATGGAAAGACAAAGAACTGCGCAACTACACCGATTCGAGGATTTGAATCTAGGAAACCTCTGTGCCATGTGCTTTCTGACAAAACTGGCCGCTTCACTTTCCCCTCTTTATCACCTGGCGAATACAGTCTTATACCACACTATGCAGGAGCTCAGACAAAGTTCGACGTACAGCCGATAGAATTGTCGTTCATAGTTAAACACGAGAGTTTAATCCTTTCTCAAGAGTTCAAGATTACTGGCTTCACTATTAGTGGAACTATTTACGCGTCTACACAGGGCGGAGGCTTGAAAGGAGCGAAAATTTATTTGAATAAAAAACTCGTAGCCACTGCGGACAAGGACGGCAGTTATAGAGTTGATAATATGAAAGCGGGACAGTACGTTTTCAAAGTTGAAGCCGGTAATTATAAACCCTCCTGTGTTTTATTCGGCATTGTTCATTCGCTAGGTAACTTGCCTAATGCATTTCTACTAATATTTTTATAGACGATGTAGAATTTGAGGAAAAATATGTAAAAATATCACCAAACTCGCCCGAATTACCACCGTCAGCGCCCTCGTCTTATAGAGTTTGTGGGAAGGTCACCCTCTCTACAAAAGACACACTCCACCATCGTAAGGTTGCGGTGCAAAAAGTTGCTTCTACATTCCACAATGAAATTGAAACCGATCCTAAGACCGGAGCATTTTGTCTGTATCTTGGTCCAGGCAAATACCAATTGAATGTTTTCGTTAGTGATGAGGAAAAAGCCAAAGGATTGCAGTAAGCATCAATTGCTGGGGGGAAAAAAAAAAAACAATTTCTTTATCAACCATGACCGAGCTTAATCCATCCGCTATCCCCTCTGCTTTACAGATTTTATCCGCTGATTCATAACATCGATGTTTCAACTGAACCGATAAAAAATATCAACTTTTTACAACTCAAAGCAACACTTACAGGAAAAATTCAGTGCTTAAAAGACACAGATTGCAGCCAAGCCGCTGTTACGCTGAAAATACTTGACGGAGTTACTGTAAAGACTATTCAAACTAAACGTGAGATCGATGCGTTCATTATTATTCGGTCTTAAATATTGCGGGCAATTTTTGAAACAGAAATTTAAAGAATCGAATGATTTCAGATGGAGAGTACAAATTTTCGGACATTCTACCTGGCCAGTACGAGGTGCTGATAGACACGGACGTATTTTGCTGGGAAAATCCAAGCCACAGAATTTCTATAACTTCGGAACGTGCGGAGGCTCCGTTATTCAAGCAAACCGGTTTCTCGATAACGTTTATCTCTTCGCACGATACAGCCGTAGAATTTACTGACCTCAAAAGTTCGCAGGAGATATTTTTAAACCTACCTAAGGGAAGCACTAGACATTGTGCATCGGCACCTGGCGAATACAACTTTACACCAAAGAGTTGTCACGTTTATACAAGATCTGTGTATAACTGGGATACTAATAGTCTGGCTCCTGTGATATTGTCTTCTACAGAACATAGTCATAAAGGAAGTGTGATTAGCACAGATGCCGTCGACGGACTTAGAGTGAAAATTGAAGGCGCTGGTGATCCGACAATGTAGATTCCTCGGTTTTATTACATTCAGGAATATCCTCTTTGGAATAATATTCTCAAATACTTCGATTTCTGATTACAGTCTGGGCCCATTGAAGTATACAAAAGAAGGAAACTCCTATAAGTACGAGTTTGAATTCAATGCGAACACTGACAATGAATACATCATCACACCTCTCTCAGACATTCTCCTATTCAATCCATCCTCCTCGATAGTACTTGGAGAAAATGATTGTCGGGATAACGTTGCGCTATTTGTTGGTGATATGGGCAAGGTGAGCTGAGAAGATTTTCCAATATATATTTAAAACCAGGATATTAGGTAAATTATCCAACTTAGATATTTACTTACTACTTATTTCAACAGATTGTAAGCGGCAGCATCCTACCTCCGCTGGAAGGAGTGAAAATCCAAATTTTTGGTAAAGACAAAACTGCACCAGTGCAAACACTCGTTACACCGAAGGATGGGGCATACAGGGTTGGTCCCTTAGATGGAAAAGTCGATTACAGGTAGAATTGGTGTATAAATTAATCTGTGAATGAACTCTTCGTGATAAAGCGATGCGTTATTCTAATATTTCAGATTTTCTTCATTAATCCAATTCTGTTATATTTATTTCAGTGTAACTGCTGAAAAAGAAGGCTACATAATCACTGGACCGGATGATAGCGGCAAATTTATGGCCCATAAGTTGGCCGAGGTGATTGTCGGTGTTTCGGATCAAGCTGATAACGCACCGTTGCAGGTAAAGCATTGCTACCATTGATTAAATAATCGTTAAGTCTGTTATTAACAATGAATATTCACTTATAGGGTGTACTGTTGTCTCTCTCTGGTGGACAGAGTTATCGTAAAAACAGTATAACAGGTGAAGACGGACAGCTGATTTTCAACTCTCTATCTCCAGGCGAATATTATCTACGTCCAATGATGAAGGAGTATCGATTCGATCCACCGTCCAAGATGATCAACGTTGCAGAAGGCGCAACAGTCAAGGTTGAACTATCCGGTAACAGGGTCGCGTTCAGTGCGTACGGAGTTGTAACATCGTTGAATGGAGAACCAGAGCAGGGTTTACTCGTCGAAGCCGTTGGGCAAACAAGTTGTGCTTCCTATCAAGAAGAAGCAACGACTGAAGAGAATGGGAACTTCCGGATTAGGGGGCTTCAGCCATCTGTGAGCAAATTTTCTATTCTTTATCCAAAAACATTCAACGATTACTCGTATGCTGTAAGTGGTAACAGATTTGGCTTCAATTTGTCCTCTTTTAACTTTCAGTGCATCTATGCTATTCGGTTGAAACCAAACGCGGAAGCAAATGCCCATATCCAAAGAGCAACTCCGAGCTCTGTAGCTGTTCAAGCAACTGAAGATATCCATGGCATCCGTCTGATTGCCTTCCATCCGATTTCACGAACGGATTTATCGGTTCACATAGAAGCTGTCCATCCAGAACACTATCGTACTTTGAAAGTGAAGCTGTGCAGAGAGGATATGCCCGATTCACCTATTCATGTGTCTAAATTAGACGCACAACACAGCTCGAAGTTTGGCAATAGTTACAATGCCGGATTCCTGATTCATTTTCCACCTTTACAAGCGGACAACAAAAAATACTTTGTGCAATTAGAATCATCTTTGTCGCAAACCTCACACAAGTTCAAAACCATACCTATATACTTTGAGGCAAATTCGTCGTTCAAACATATCAAGTTATCCTTTCAAGCCGAGCGTAAAGTTGATCAAGGCGATGTTAATCAAACATCTGTTGTTGCTCTACCTTTGATCATGCTTGTCGCAATAGCTTTTTTAAATCGTGAAAAACTCTGGAGTTATTTAACAACGCTGATTGAAAACTGGACCAAACCAGGACCCACATCTAGATCACCGGTTCAAACTATTCCCATCGATCCTAGAGCCGATGATATCATTGTCGAACAGATAATGAACATTAATAAGAGAAAGGTGAAACCACGTAAGATGTAATTTCAATGTTTGAACCGTATCAATGTATGGTGACATTGTTTTGATTGAATTGAACAATATGGGCGAATGAATTGGGCGTTTGAAGCATAGCTTTAAGGCAATCTGTTCATAGTATATAATATTCGTATGAGAATCAGGTGTTGGTTTGTTTAGTTATAGAAGAAATTTCTCAACTCTGGTATTGAGGACCAACACCAAAATAATTAATTGAAAATGATGAATGAGAAAATAGAAAATACGATAAATTATACTATATAGGTATAGTTGAGATGAAAAAAAATTTGAAAATAAACATACGTATATACATATAATTTAAGTGAAATGAAATTTTGACTAGTAAGATAAACTGGAATGTTGAAAGTTTTGTACAAAGTTTACGAGTTAATCCAAGTTACTTTATACTATACAGAGTAGATTAGGAATTAGGTATTTAATCCATACAGTAGTTCGTTAAACTTTTATGGACTGTAATATACAACAATCAATTCATGCAGTTATTTTTTATTGTTTCCACTCGTTTCTGTTCATAATTTAAGATAACGATATAATAATTCACATTACTTTATGTAACCACTGCATACAATGTGTAAATACATTCATGAACTACTATTCAAAATCTGTACGAGTCTAGTTATTAAAAGTTGGAGCTTTGAATATCCACGTGAAAAAATCGATCTTGTACTAAACTAAACAAAAGGATTCCAAAAAAGTAACTCTATGGAGTCTCTCAACTACTGAGTGCGAATTTTTTCTCCTCACGATACCTAGATTCATTCTGATTTTCGAAATTGAGGAATTGCCGATTACAATTCCGACTGCTATTACATGCGTAACTTATAAGCTATGCAGGTGCGGGTATTGATGATAAGGATAAGTGAGAGCACGATCAATTTAATTCTACAGTTTTGATTATTAAATCACAGAATACAATACATTTTTGAAAAATAATCATACATATGCTACGATATTATTCTATCCTCCGTAATATGCGATCATCACGATGTTTTTTACACGAGAAAGTATTCCTGTAAAGAAGAGAAAAATTATTTTACTTATCTGGGAATATAAATTTAGCAAAACTCATTGCATCACGTATAAATACGTACCTTGGGGTTTGATTTGTAAAAGCAAAGATGCAGATTGTAAGCTGCGTCACAACTATCAGTTCCAGCTATATAAAATGATTGAAAGTATAATATGTGATTAGCTATAATCTCAGTAAACAGAAACGAATTATTTTGGCTTATAAATGGCATAAATTTGAGAATCACACTTTGGTAATAAGTTTAAGTTTTTTTTGTTTTTTGTTTATTTCTTGTACATACTTGTCCCGCGACAATCGTTAAGCATTGGCATTCCCACTTCCCTGAAATTTGGTGGTATAATTTTCGCCATTCCATCAAAATCTATCACACCGTCCTCTGATATCTACAGACAAGTGATACAATGAATGAATAATGTTAGGTAAATTAGATAGTAATTAAAAATTGGCAAAATCCTTACGAAATTCATTTGTGCCAAGACACATTTCAAGTAACACTTGAATTCGGGTTGTTCGGAAAATTCTCCGTTGTTTCCCTTCTCAAGCAGATCTAAAACGCAAATGAACATTCGAATTCACATAAAAAATAGTGATAATTCATATGTTATACGGATACTAATGAATTCATCTAAGTGCAGGAATTTACCTTCAGACACTTTGGTCTCAGCTACGCAAGTTTCACGTAAACCCTTCGTGATCACAGCTATCTCCTCGTGTACTACCTGATACCATATTTATTATTTCATCATACGTTTTTCAATTTATGACAATGTTGAACAGTCGTATTCATGATAAAATATATGCTAACATAAAATATTATGCTTCCACTGTGCTAATCTTACTATATGCTTTATCACTACTACACCAAAAGTTGAACAGCTATTTCCCTTTTTGAGAATTGTGTGTGTTTCATTGTAAACTACATGATAGGAATTACTAGACTGACAATGAGATCTAAAAATTCTTGATACTTCCATATATCTTTGAACAATGATATTGAAGTATCATGTACTTTTCTGATTAGGCAATAATTGAAGTCCTGTATATACTATAGGGTAAATCTAAAGTAAATTTAATTTAAGAAGTTGAAGCTCACCCCAGCTCCGTCAATCGTCAAAGCCTGCATAGCGGCCAGTATGAGTAAAGAAGCGTAGATCTTCATTATGTCAATGAATAAACTCTTTCTGATAAGTTCCCACGCAAACGGCGATCCTTTATGCCCAAGTAATCTCAGATATTCTAGTTATATATCAACCGACTCAGAAATTATATTCAAATTACAAAAATCACGAACGGCTATTAGGTACCTAGGTCGCTTGATCTTTACCCTCGTTTATTGCCGCTTATACACCTCATTTATTTTGCGTCATATTTGCCGGGTATAGACCATGTGGTCTCCGAAGTACCGGTCGCGAGATACGACCGCTTAAAAAATCGCGCTAGGCGCCGGCATGTAGGCAACCGACTACACATCTGGCATCGGTTTAAGCACTATTCATTCGTAGCGCTTCAGAAGTCAAGAATTTCGAATAAAAACACTTTCGACATCGAATTTTCGTCAAACACAACAACATTACTTGTTTCCATGATAAAATTATTTTTGTTCGAAATTTTCGAATTCAAAAGTGTTATGACTCGCGTCGAAAGTCGAGCGCGCTTATCAATCAGACGGCTTAGGGATATCTGGGGTATAGTCGGTTGCCTACATGCCGGCGCCTAGCGCGATTTCTTAAGCGGCCGTATCCGCGACCCGCAATGATTCGGAGGCCACATGTTCTATAAGTCAATTTACTCAGCTCGACCCCCTCTATTACCATCTTCATTTTTTGCATTTAATTCTGGGACACCCTGTAGTAATGGATGTATACATAAGCGTATACATGTATGTATGGATGTACAATAATCATATAGGTATAAATACTGCAATCTCTTCCCTGCAGACTAGAATTAATAATAATTAATAATTAACTATCTAATACTTGGTAATTTATCTATTTATTTACTATTCCTACTCTGAGAACAAGTTATTTCCTCAATGCGTTTATCACCCCAGTCTTCTCGTCCAGTTCTTTAGATCTTAGGTTTTCTATTCTCAGTTCTTGCATATAATTCTATGCAATGTACGAAGACTTCATTTTACCAATTTCCCTGAATTTCCTAAATCACAGTTCGAGGGTCAATGGGGCTGATATGGCCCCATTCCTTTGCTCGAAAACCATGTGTGTAATCGCTATGAAATTCGTTCTTTCAGTTCGAATGACGTTCGGTTTTTCGAGTATTCTATCAAAAGACTCGTCCATCCGATATAGACGCGACTAACGTAAGCTTCGATTTGAGTTTGACTATTTCCGCCCAAAAAATATTCTCTTCTAATTGAAACTTGAAAGTAATTTTTCTAAAATTAGTTATTTGGGTCTGCATAGATGATAGGTCGTTTAGGTAGTGTTTGATTAATATCATAATTATGAGAACGTTTCGCGTAATATGTTATAACTTATACGCGATGTGCCGCATGGATCGAATAGGTAAATAAAAATACTCGATCAATTGCGATAAACATCTTGCTTTGTGAGAAACAATTAAAAATTATACATTAGTTGAATTACAAGCAACAATTGTATCAATAATTAAATATATTATCTATATGTGTATATTGTATATTCTAGTAGGTATAATATACCACTATATCTATAGATGTATAATCATATATATATATTATTTATACACGTTTTAATGTACGAATGATTATATATTATGCAGCCGAGTCTTTACGATGATTATCGTTTTATTAAACAAGTTCTATCATTGTAGAGCGCTGACATACTGCAGAGGAAGAGTTATGCTCTGACATTTTGTATTGATGAATAAATAACAAGTTAATCATCCAGACAGCTGAAATTGCTTGAATAGATAACTGAAACGGATTTATCTCGCGATTTATCAATCCTTATTAATTCTTGAAAATTCGTGACCAGCCATAGCAGATCAGCAGACCCTAAAACTGTATTCTGTTCGGTCACTCTCTACGTTTGAATTTTCCTGTCCGAACTATTATTTCTTCAAGGAAGAATTAAATATCGCGCGTTCATCCGTTTCAATTTTCCAACTTATGGAATAAAAGTGGGAATTTTTGAAGATTTTTACTTTCGAAAGAATAAATTTTTCGTAATTTTAAGTCAGTTTCAATCCATTCAACTTCACCAGACATTTAGAAGAAATCAAAGAACTATTACCTATCCTTGTTGAGAGCACTCTAAAAGAAACAGAACGAAAAGCAATTGAACAGAAATGACGACCGTTGATTATTATACGATTGAAAATAAAATAACCCGTTTTCCTAGAAAATATTATATTTCGCACACCAAACATATAGATTATGTTACTTACTACCATATCCTTAACATTAGTTTGTATCATTTTATATGTATATTTAAGGGGATATAATGTCACCCTTGCAGAGCGAAAAGAACTTTCTTTTCCGTTTTTAATCGAAGTCATGTATGTACCTAGTACACAATCAATCGATGTATTTTTAGTTATCTTGGCTTTTTTTATCACCGTACCTGATATTGTAAGTGAAAATATGCCGGAGCAGTAACTTTGTGCTCATTTTTTCACAACTGAATTTGAAAAAAAAAAAATTCTTTTTTTCGCTACTCAAGGGTGAGTTATGTTACCACCTCATAAGGAGACTCAATCGTTATAGGACGTTTTAGAAATATATTTTCTTGTGCAGTAATTTAATAGATTCAAATGAAAAATTCTATCTAATGACACGCTGCATCGCTAGATGTCTTCGATAATAGTTGTTGAGACTTCAGTCGAAAAAAATGTGATACATTTCTTAATAATAGTAAAGAATAAATCGTTTTACAAATAGTGAAAAACTATAAAAATTGAAGAGTATCTGCTAATTAATAAAATTAGTTAGCAAAACCCTTTTTTTTTTTTTGTAATTAAGACACTGTTTTCGTCCTAACGATTGAACTCCCTCAACCTCATCCTCAACTTCATCAACACATTCGGCGAATTTAATCTTGAGCAGTCTCGTTAGTCTTCTGACACCACTTCAAAAAAGGTAGTACGTCTGAAAAATAAAGTAACACATCCATGTTTGTACTTTTCGAAATCGTGTTGAGATTAGAATCTTGTATTTTCTGTCTTCTTATGTTAATCCAATATTATCCATCACTTGATATAAGGATTATATAAACTCTCTCACCTTTGGAGATCTTTCGGCATAGCATTTGTTGAACGTGTATGCATACTGGCAGTTGTCACCATTGGCTGATAAGAAATTTAATCAAGAATTAGCAAGGAGGGTGAAGAGGTGATAAAAATTGTCACAGATAAACAAAGAAACAACGACACCCTAGATACCAAAGTATTTACCGATCCTCTTGCATTCGCTAATGGCTCTCTGTACTTCCGCTCGGTAAGCCGGTATTCTTTGGAAAAAAGTAAGCATCCCATTCAAGCTAAGCTCACGCTTATCATCGACAAGACCAAACTGCTCCCAAAGACAATACATATAACACTGGAAACAAATTGGACATATGATCCTGATCTAATTTATTGAGAAGAGGCCTGAAAATTTTGAGAAAGTTGAAGTCGTCTGAAATATTAATTTATGTTATACGAAATTAATATTTCACACGACCCGCTGCAGCTATAGTCAAATAGGGTTTTCAATTATTGTAAAACACTTTGCTCGTTGTAATGCAGAGAGAAAATAATTCGAACTATAGAAATTCTACTATTGTTTTATAAGATAGAAATTATTTCAAATTTTCAACAATTACAATGATTTTGGGTAATCGAAGTTCCTTACCATTAAAGGTCGGCCTTCTGGCCATTGCCCATTTCTTACAGCTTCTATATCGGCTGAAATTATAATAATACTTCAATAATTTGATAACCTTTAGTTGAGTCGTAAATTTAGTAAAATTTATAACATTTTTTCGCTCTATTGTATAATTAAAAAATAAATTCAAATATTATGCACACACAAGTGTACCTATGCGTGTGATTGCACGGCCGAATCAGTGATGCGCGGCTGTATGCATCGGCCATATAATGTATGGAACGAAACTGTAGCATTTACTGTATGTTTAAAATAATTTCATTATCCATTTCGCGGATCAACATTTTTCACCGAAGATGGAATCATGAAAAAATTTCTCGTTTCGTAATTTCTTGTTTTTTGATACGAATCTTGCATGTGTCGTGATGTGACTAGAAGCTATATCATTAATTAGCAGCCAATCGTTTGGGTGATTAGAAGTGAAATTCACAAATGAAGAACGAGTTCCTAATTTTTGAATCAGGAACATTTATTCCTATCTTATTTTGCCTTTTTTTCTTCTTTTTTTTTCACCCTTTCCAATTACGAGTTGCAGAATAATGTCGAAGCCAAATTACGTACCGGTAGCAACTCCTGTCTGTGTTTGACAAGCATTCACCACGCTAGCTGCCTTCGCAATCATGTCGTCGGAGACGAAGCTGGGCCGCGTCTGCAATGTATTGATTAAACATCTCTGTGAACCTCCAAGCACCTGCCTGCCTACCTGCGCCTCTAGGAGTCACTGTCTGCGTAACCGACTAATTATAAAATTCTACTAAACTTCAAGACGATTTTAAGCCGTTCTAATTGAGAATGCTTTACAATTGAACTATCATGAGCTATAGGCGGGAGAAATGTTTGAATCATTGAACGCTGCAGGTAGAATAGAAGACACCAAATCCAGTGTCTCAATTTTGGGAACAGATTCATTTTCTACTTCAATAGATGAACGTTTCTATTGATCTACGTATAAGTTATACATGTGATAAGCGTTAGGAGATGAATCGATTTTTATTGGTAACAAGTGTCGAAAAAATGATTACAACTTAATGAACAGATTATTTCGAGTAATTGGGAGTGTGTAATTCAAATACATCGAGTGATTTAACATCCTTCATATATACATGATCTTTTCTTTCTGCGTAGAAATAAAAAAGCTGTGTGTATATATGTATACATACTCTCTTTAGAATCAACAAGTCCTCGTTATTAGAATCTGTTTATAGTCAAATGCACGAGTTGCATGTGCCCACATATACTGCACGGACGTCGTTATCTAGATAATTATTCATTCTTTATATTCTAGTTAACTCTATAGTCTAAAAATACCGCGATGAACACATTGAGTCGAAAAACAAATTCAATATTTGAATACATCAAATTTTGGCACTGGGCTTAATGCATGTATGTATGTATGTATGTATACTACATGTGATCCTAAAAATCTTTATATGACATATGTCCCATGAATGACATAATAATATGTACAGGATGTCAACCAGAAGCTAGTCGTTCAGTATAAAAATTGAACAGTCTGCGCGGGTCATTAGCAGTTAGGCATTTTAATACAGTAAAATTTTCAAATGCAGAATTACCAGATCATAAGATGAAGATAAAAATTGATCAAATATTAGTTAAGAGATTCTAATCTGCATGCTTTCATTATACATCATTTCCAATCGATTAGATCAACCCTAATCAATTTTTCTTTTTTTTTCTTTTACACATTTCATATTTTTGTATGCAACATAATATGATCACAATTAAGAACTCACCCCTGCGTAAGCAATTGTCGCCTGAAGTAAAACAACCGCCACTATTTCTGCTGCTAAATTCTTCATCTCGTATGTTCAAGCTCGGTTGAGTCTGAATTGAAACTAAATGAAATGTTAGGACCTCGTATGGGCCGTTAAGAGGTATGACTGATATCAAAGGTCTCGCAGTAACGTCGTAGTCGTCAACCTGCGTCTGCAACTAGCCAATAGCCACTGATTGTCAGCAAAGGGAACAAGCTTGTTTTGATTCGCGAACTTATATGTATATTGTACCTATGTACGCCTTTGCGTCGGTATGGTTTGGTTTACTCTGCGAGCCGCTAAGGGTGCGACTGACGTAGAGATTCGAGCCAGTTCAACGCGTGGACCCAGCCAACCCTTGACCCCCCTATCCCAGCCTCCCGGGCAAAGCCGAGTTGACGCGTGACGGACGAATGACAGAAGGAGTAGAAGTAGGAAGCAATTTTGCTAATGTGGAAATCGCGAACATTTCGCGGTTTGCTATCAAATTTTAATATGCCGTAGGTTCGAAAGTCGCGCGTTACTTAGAATTTGCTAATCATCAGACTGCAGAATTTATTTTTCTCTGTACCTCTAAGGTCATTTTCAACATGGAAAGATTTTAAGTTAGTACAAGAAACTGATTCGTTTTAGAGATATTCAACTTGTAAGTCATGTCAACTGAATATGAGTTTGCATACAGTACAGACTTCTTGGTCCCCTTCAATCTTAATATCTGAACACCAATTAGTCCGCGGACAGAGTGTTTTTCATATGTCTTCGTTCCGGTCAAACTGCAAACAGTGACTAGTTGCAAATGATGTATTTCTACAATCTTCCGGAAAATAATTTTAGTTTGATCTATATATTCTAGCAGCTCGTGAACTTGCTATTTTTCCAGATAGATATATCAAATACGCATGCAAGAGAAAGGCTTAACGTTGGACCCAACAGATTAGTATCTCCATCGGTCAGATTTTGGAAGAAGTTGAATCCATGGTTTCCATTGACAAGTTGAAAATCAAGATATTAAACTGAAACAACTACTCTTCATCATCTGTATAGGTACGCATCTATAAAGATGCGCATGCATTCTTGACTGCTGCACAAAAAAAAAAGTCTGACAAATGATTCTTTGAATCTGAATAACCACATAAGGCCTCGCCCTTTGACCCAGATCGTCTCGACGTCTCCTTATCATCTCACGTATGTGCATGTCGCGGATACGAGACGAAACGACCTTCTTATTTTCGTCCGCGAAAAGGACATGAGGCCTCCGGTCTTTAAGCATGGTCGTGAACGGACAGACCGCAGACTTGATCAAGCGGATGCGACCAGTTAGTCTCCGACCCTATCTCTATATATTCCGTACCATTCATGATCGTCAGAGCACGTATGTTGTACGCACTTGTAAGCGCACACGAATGCGCTGCCCACGACAAATATACTCGCAGACAAGACCGTACGACAAGTGATTTGATTTCACGATCGTTGGAATAATTGTAAACATCACTGCAGCAGGAAAGAATCGTACAACCACCGAATCTTGCGCGGCAAAAATCTCATTACTACTATAGAGTAACTTGTTCAAGGATAAAAAACAAGGATGTACTTAAATTGTAATTTGCTTCGATTGGAAACTTATCTCATGATATTTTATTATTATACATAAATGTATGTATTATAGATTGCAGGCGTCTGATCTACAGACTTTCATCTAGCTCAGTCTCTCTTGTATTTATTAGAGAGAATTTATTTCTTACGCTAATTTGATGAAACACAGGTAATATGTTGAATGGAATCACAAAAAGCGATTTCAATTTTAAAAGTGTCTATATAGAGATGAGCATATAGTCACGCTTTACAAGCCGTTCAGCGGGTAGTGGAAATTTTGTTAATCATCAATAATCATTCTAGCAAAGGTGTAGGCGTCTCCATATAGTCTTTACTACTTTCAAATCATCATTTCATATACGTATGAATAATGGCAAATGTGAAAAACAGGCATAACGCCTGTTCGCAGGCAACTGAACATACGCTAAAGATTTCTGTCGCTCGGGAAGTGAAACAATTACCGAACCGTGAAACACGGTGATTATTAGTTTCCGGCAAATACTATACTATAGATAACTATACATACTCTTATAACGCAATGAGTATTGGAGATCTATTGATTACCTCGCACTCGGATAGTGCAATCAATGTTGATTCAAATTCAGTCATAGATATGTAGAATATGATTGATGCAATTTCAATGTTATAATAATGTATTGCGCATGCATGGTATGGCAAACCATGAAGGAATATGAACCAATTTTTGAACCCTAAGAGAACTCGCAGCATTGAAAAGGACCTAGATGGTTATAGAATTGGGTATATCATAGAATTAGATTATCCTGATCGCAATACCCAACTACCCTAGCTGAGATAACGAAGGGGGGCGTAGTTTTCTGGGTCAATACAATTCCGGCGAAGGTGCGCGAGTAGTCCCGACGTAACCCGGAATAACCTTGCTCCAGGTACAGTCGACGGCCATGTTATTGACCAGACAATAACTTGACGTAAAACTTGGACGGAGCTTGTAACAGTATTAACTAAATAAAATGCATCAGAGTTTTTATAACATAAAATCTAACAATTATCTATGACGAGTTATTTAGATGATACATTTCTGCCTAATCCTAGATATTTATACCCAGCTATGACGACGCGGGATCATTCTGTCATGCATAAGCTGACTGTACTTCTACCGCCGGGTCCGGTACAGTCCGCCGAACTATAATTGACGGCGTTAGATTTGAGCGTATAATCATAAAAAAAAAAAAAAAGTCAATATATCAGTGCACATATTAGTAGTATAATCATTAGATTAACGCGTCGTTATATTAACATGAATAACATAAACCGACTAATGATTAATAACCGAAGTTGAGAAAGCATGATCATTAGGTAGCGGACAAAACTATTTCGTCAGACTGTACAGCTGATGTTGTATTGACTGGAACATTTTCCATCCACCGTGCAACTATGCATTTCGCCTGAACGAAGTCATGTTTATTATATATATGTATTATAAATAATACGTTATAAAAATGTTCTCGTGTGTATATAATCTATGTATTATTAGTTGAAATGTTAAAAGAATAAAACTTGTTTGAATAATAATAATCTGATAAATGCAAAGCGTCAATTTAACCAACTCGACTAAAATAATAATTATTCGTTGCCACTAATAGGACGCGAGAGTTTTTTAGAATTATGTACTATCGTGAACGGGATGAATAAAACAAACCACAATCTAACATTAATTGAATATTTAACAAGATAATAACAATAACAACACAACCTAGTAGTATGTAAAATCTAAATAAAAAAACTTGTTCTCATAAACAATGAATTATATCTTCGAACAGTCGCAGTACTACAATCAAATTTCTATTACTACTATTACTACGTCTACGGTATTATATTATATCAACAATACCTAATGACCAACTTAATAAATTAAACTCATGCATACAATACACACACACACAGACACACTACTGCCGTTTGTCACGTGGTTTTATTTCCTTTGTGACGTCACGGTGGTGGGGTTGTAGTTTGAATTATATTTATTCTTACCATTGTTAAATTATCAATAATAATAATAACAATAATCGACGAGTGATTGAAAAAAAAAAAAAATCAAGAATAAAAAAAAAAAAAAATGGGGAAAACAAGAGGTGTTCATGAAACAACTCCTGAATTAAGAAACCGAATGGTCGGTATGTACGAAGCTGGTTTAGGCCTTAGAGAAATAGCAGCTGCGGTAAACTGCTCTGTAAGTTATGGCAAAGATGATCTAATTTATAAAATAAAATGAAAAAATATATATCATTTAGTAATATTGCTATTGTAATTATTTTCAATTATTACAGCAACGTACGGTCAAAAGGTGGCTTAACAGATTTGACAAAGAAGGAACCGTTGAGACGAGAGAAAGATGCGGGCGTAAGAGAGCCACGACCTCCGAACAGGACGAAGCAATAATACGTCTTGCTACTCAAACGCCTATAACAGCGGCTAAAGCCGTTCTTCCAGCCTTAGGCTTATCCTGTTCGGTAGATACGATTAGAGAAAGACTTCATAAAGCAGGAATTCACAATTGGAGTCCGTCGCGTAAACATATGCAAAGGATTCCCCTTGGGTTGGTAGATTGCCAACACTTGGATTATAGTTAATAATCGGAATTCTCTTGTTATTATTATTATTATTTTCTCTGATGTTATTGTTGCTGATTAAGAAAACTAACTAAATTTAGAAAAGCAAAAAACTATAATAGTTGAATTATTTGAAAAGTAACTAAACTACCACCGACAATCTATTTCTGGGTTTTAACATAGCTTTCCATCGCTTGGTACACTTGCGATGTTTCCAGCAGTGAAGCTGATGGCGCGGCTATTCAACAATCTGTATGGCGTCCGACCGGTACACAATTAGGAAAAAAAAAGTCTTCCAAAGAAACGAGTAAACTAAAAAAGGGCACAATCACAAGTAAAAAACGTACTTCGTTGAGAAAAGCAAAGTCCAAAGATTTGTACATAGGAGATGGAGCGCCGTTAGAGGCTTTGAGACAACCGGGTTTACAACCTGGTTTCGTCTTTCCTTCGCAGCAAAATGTACAACAACAACAACAACAACAACAACAACAACAACAGAACAATGATTTACAAACACCTAGTCAGCCCATACAAACCAGTCAAACGCAATTCAGCAACGCACTAAGTCTCGCCCAGCAGCCAGTCTATCAACATGCCGGCCTCAATGTGGCGCAAAATTGGCCTTTGGATTTGGTTCAAGGCAGTCATCATTATCCACAAGTTTGTTGTTTCACGTATTTTCTGCATTACGAGTTGCAAATGATTGAACGAACAATATTTGTGTTGATATAGTCGCATTACCCCAATTTTCGAATGGCTCGATTAATTAGCTTGAATTTTTTATCAACAGGGTCAACCAAATCCTATTCCTCATGAACATCCGCCACAACAACAACAGTTACAGGAACTTCACACTCAACAAGAACAACAACAACAGGCCCAACAACAGCAGCAACAACAACAACAGCAGCAGCAACAACAGCAACAACAACAGATGCAGGAACAAGCTCAACAACAGAATGTACACCATCAGAATCTTGAACCACAACAACAACAACAACATCACCAACAACAACATCAACAACAGCAATCGCAACATCAATCAGAACGGCTAGTTCAACAACAACAGCAGCCTCCGCAAGCCAAATTGTCTCCTATTCATCCTGATGCTAAAATTTTGAGAATTGATAGCTGTTCGAACTCCAGTAATTCAAATGACAATAGCCAAATGTCTGAGGATGATGGAGAACTTAGTAAAGATGAGACGAAGAAGAGTAGTAGAGGATCGTCAAAGAGGAAGAAAAAAAAAGGAGGCAAAGCTAAGGGTACTTTGGAAACCAGCGTTGAGATCAGAAATCGAATGATCGGAATGTCTGAAGCCGGACTGTCTACCTTGTCTATAGCACTAGCGATTAATAGATCGGTTAGTTATCGATGGAATAATAGTATCAGGATTTGAATATCTCGTGTAGTTTTTACTTCACTTTTGAAGACACTGATATTATATTACGTTTACTTGAAGCTAGGATTGAATAGCGTATCACTCTGAATATAGATTTTGTATTTGACTTTAAAGACTGAAACTGAGATTCTAGATAAGATATTTAAAATCTATTAATTACAGGAACGAACGGTAAAACGATGGCTCGAAAGATGGCACAAAGAGGGCAATGTGCAAACAAAAGAACGAAAAGGACGTAGACGAATAACAACCAAGGAACAAGACGAGGCAATTATTGCAATGGCTACGCAACATCCTTTAACTGCAGCAAAATACGTCGCACCTGCACTAGGCTTAAACTGCAGCGTTGATACGATAAGAGAAAGGTTGCATAAAGCTGGCATTCACAGTTGGAAACTTGGGAAGAAGCAAGGGTACGGATTCTATTTTGTGAAGTTGAGCGATTGAAATTTACTACGATTGATTAATCGTAAAAAAAATTGTTGATTCACAGGGAAGGAAATGCAGTGCACACCGTCCACTTGTGGCAACCGAGCGGGAATCGACCCAACAAACCAAAAATGCCTGGTGAGAAGAAGAAGAAGTCCTCTAACGATAAAAAGTATAAACAATCGAGCGGAGAAACAGCAAAAAGAGCTCCTAGAAAGAAAAAGGTAGAGCCAGCTCAGCTGAAGATGGTTCCTCCACCAGCCAACATGATTATTGAACAGAATCCAATGCAGTTTCACAATCCTGCGTGTAAGTATATGTATTGCCTTTTTCTCAATTTTACTAATTATTCTCCAAGATATTGTTAAAATTGTGGAAAAAAAATAATGGTATTATTCTTCATCCACTTGTTGTCTCGCGAGAAATCAGCATCCATTGAAATATGTACTTGAAATCAATGATAATAATGAACCTATTACTGTCCACTATTTTTAGTGGCAAGCTACGTTCCAGGCCAAAATATTATGCAACCTGTGCACAATATCTCTGCACCTCCACCGCCGCATACACAGCAACCACCCCTGCCAGGACCACAAGTTCCTCCTCCCGGTCCGCAACCCATGCAGCCTATGGGTCCTATTATGCAGCAGAGACCAGATTGCAGATTGGCTCAACCAGTCGGACCCCCGGTATCAAGTCAAGGGAACCCAGCTGTTGCTTATCCTCCTTGTATGGTGGGAAGTAACAGCCATACAAATCACATGGAACAGCCAGATCCGTTGAACTACGAACCTTACATGTGGAATTTTTAGGCTTATCAAGAATTTGAGCTGCGCCAATATTTCCCGTAGAAGTATTTCAGATTTTTTATGATTTTCGTTTGTTTAAAAACAGATCAAAGTATAATAGATGTTTCTGAAAAACCTATCGATGGCCTTTTCTGCATCATGTATTGTTATTATACTAGTGATCTAGTTAAGAGAAAGAAAGAAAATAACATTCGATCTAATCGATTGTCTAAGCAACGTTTTCCATACACATTGCAATATTAGCTTTAGTATGATAATAACTTTGTAAATTTAATCTGTTTTTCGTGTCTCAGTGAACGTTATTTGAATTATTTATTTTTTTATTTTTTTATTTTATATTTTAATTTGTTTTCGTAATACCTACTTGAAAAGTCTCGTATGTATTAGTGTTATAGAACGATTAGAAAAACCTCAATTAGCTGTAAGTTAATATTTGAAGCGTGTATATACTGTGATGAATGAGGTGAATAGTAGTACATGTTGTATACTATACATTTCGGTGATTAAATGTAACATAAAATAGGTACAATTTCTTTTTATATGAATAGAAATAATTAACGCGAATGAAAGTAATTGGTGTATCAAGGATTTTCGTTTTTTTTTTTTTTTTTTAATTTAGATAAACTCGGTTATAAAACGACGATTTTTACTATCAACCACTGCCCGACGTCTACCTAGTATATTATAGAATATAATTTTACCAGTGTAATTTAAAAAAAATCTATTGTATCCGTTACGGTGTAAACTGACCTACAAGTTTTTGATTTTTAAACTTTTTTTGTGAATACTATTCAGTACTAATTAGTAAATAGCTATTTATAAGACTATTGTAAATATTGTTCGCATATCATACATACATACATACATTCATTCTCAACAATCGTACATACCATATTGTAGAATAAATTCGATCTATATTTAGATAAGATTACTACTACGTCAATAGTATATTCTAAATTTATTGTTATTTTTATTTTATTTTATTTTATTTAATTTTATATTTCTATTTTTGTTTCTCAATTGAAGCAGAGATTTTTAAATATTAGTACCTATATTAATTTAACCAGTGAGAAGATTGGTGGTAAATAATAAATTTACTTATAAAAAAAATGACACCTCGTTCTCTTTCATTTCTACCCTATATTACATACTCACAAAGTGCAGTAGGTATATAATATCAAAGAGGAACAATAATCAATCAGTTAGTTTTATTGTTAGTAGTAAATAAAATATCGTTTCAAATGATTGAATGATTGTAATTAAAATTCAGCTATTATAAAATTAGACTTAAAAAATGAGAATCAGAAACTATTCCTTTCGATATTAAAACATTCATTCGTACATCTTATTGCGTTATGCCTTTATATTCCTTATCATTTTTCGATATGCTACGAAATCTGAAATTATTACGTCCCCTATATAAACTCGTTAAATAATAATATTTGTATATTCAGTCAAAATCCCACTGATTATATCCGTGTATATGAATATCCAACGATGAATGAATCTATATTAATGAGTATAAAATAATTTGTAAAAATGACATTGTCCAGAGTTTATGAATTATCTGTATATTTGATCTTAATAATAATATAATATACTGTATATAATAATCCATGTGTTACGTTTCATATATAATTAATATATAAACTGATATAATGATAATAATAATAATAATAATAATAATAATAATAATAATAATAATTAATATAAAAAATCACTACTATCTTTGGGAGAAAATATAGAAAAGAAAGAAGGAAAATTGAAAATTGAAAAAAAAAAAAAAAATTAAGTGGATAAGAATCACTGATCGTAGAAATATTAAATCAAAAGTTACAGAGAGAGAGAGTTGGCTGGCAAAGTGCGTTTTTAAGATGGGTGTTTACAGTAGGTACAATACAATATAGGGTTTAGATAATAAGATAATGATAATTATAATTCATGTAATCGTTAATAATATATAATCGCGTAGGAATAGTACGCCTCGCACCAAGCTTTTTTTTTGTTTTTTTTTTGTTTTCACACAAGCTCGTTTCCTAAAACAGTCTTTAATTGCACCAAATCAACACCTCGGCCAAAATCAGTAATCATATTCACTATCATCACTTGTTCTAACTATAACCAGAATATTATCGAAGATTCAACACTTCCATTGTTCATTTTGACTCGTGGTAACGTTTGGACCATCATTATTGTTTTTGTCTTGGTTTTTTTTTTGTTTTTTTCTTTTTTTGTTGCATTTTTATTTTTAATATACAAACACGGATTAGTTAAGGGGGCGTGCATATTACTTATTTCTTATGAAATTGTATAAAAACTGGAGATGCATGTTTATTTTATTTCTAATATCAAACACTTTTCTCAATATTTATCAATGTTCTAACGATAAGGAAATTCTAAACTTAAAACAGCAGGAGGAAGTTAGAGGCATACCCCACTCTGTTTTTCACTTACACATGAATCTTGTAAGTTTCGCAAATGCAATATCAACATTGGACTACACCTCCAATTCATATACAGAATAAGTGTATATTATATATAACATTTATAACTTCCTTGTTAATCTAAGTTTTTTTTCTTTCTCAATTACGAAAAGACAAAGTCGATTCATATGTAATTCAACGACTGTTGTTTATTCATATTCTATTATTCTTTTTCTTAAAAGTGTCCATAATTTTAATAGCGGATGGTTAATATTATTGTATAATTGAATTTGTCGGGGGCTTAATTAACTCTTGTATTATACCGATACACAGGGTTGATCGTATCAAGTAAGATGAAAGAAAATTCTAAACACACAAAATATATAAACGATGATAATAATATAACAGAAACAAGGATTGCGACGTTACAAGAGGATAGAGCGTTTCTAATAATACAGTACAAAATTAATGAATAATTATCATATTATATAAGGCTTTTCAGCCCTTAAAACATTATCATACTTTATACACTTTACTTATATAAAAAGGATGCTAAAACATGCCCGAAAAATTATAATCAGCACAATATAATAGAAGAGGATTATTAATACTAATTAAAGTAGAAACAGACATGACTCTTGACACTTAATTAAAAACCTTTTGATACATACTACTACCTAAAACTGTTAACTGTTATCTTCTTACCAAGGTCTTATCGTCAATATAAGCCCAGTACAAAAACAGTGGGAGTTTTTAATATTAACTGTCTCTCCCAAGTACATGAAAATTTAGCCGAATACCATTTTCTTCTAGATATAAGTGTAACGTTGCATTTGACTAATCGTAAGTATGATATTAGGGATATTTGTAGTACTTTCCGAGTAGCAAAGTAGTCGTTAATAATCAATACGACCCTATTCCTATAGCATGTGTATCTAAGTCTGACCAATTTCTTCTTCATCACAATTTTAAATGATTATTTAAACTGAATTTTATACCGATTTAAAAATATACTATAGCTTACCATTACCTATGTGTCTCGTTTCTTTATTCTTCTTTTTTTTATTTATTTTCATTTTTTTCATACTATTGTCTCTGTGACAAAAATTTCCAACTATCTTGCGATCATGCTTTAAATACACATGCTAAATGGAAACAGTCTACATATTGCAGACTATCTGTAATGTATACTAATTATCAGTCCACGTACTCATTGTTTTTTTTTTTATTTTTATTTTTATTTTTTATTTTTATTATTCTTTTTCTTCTGGGAACAGTTGAAGAGAACATAAAGAAGAACCGAAAGACAAAACAGAAAAAAACAGAAAAAACGAAAAAAAAAAACAAAAATTATAACAACATTATCATAGCTAATTTTTCATTTTCAAATATAACAATGTACAATTTATTATTGTGGACTATTAACATATATATGGATTGTTACTAATGTTATAAATAATATAATGTTTAATCATAGATAAGGAAATAATTTTTAATCTGAATGAACATGGAATGATCCAAATTGTCTATTGTGTATTAATGTTTTCTTTCCTTTTTTTTTTTTTTATTATTATTTTATTTTATTTTTTATTTTTTCTCATTTCTTATATATCAATCTCTGTCAGCTTTTCCCACGTTTAATCATACCCGACATGTTGTCACTTAGTTATTAGTTTATAAATACATAAGGGCAACATTGAATTAGGTCAGACATTAAATCTTATACCCAACACTGACCCTTGAAGCGTTTATCAATTTAACGCAGTGAAAACCTTGCTATACAACAACTACTCGATACTAATCACAATTATTGGAACACACTGCCAATACTCCGTACTTTGAAAATGATAAAAGAACGTCTAAAACTTATAGGGTTTCAATTTTCTAAAATATCAATATAAACATACGAGTCGTTGGTATATCAATCGTCAATAAATACCCCAATTCATTATCACAATATTACAATGTTTGAAATGAATTTAAATCAACGTTATATGAGAAATCTAATTTCTATTTCTATTAGAAGTCCGAAAATTGGTAGACGTTCTCTTCATAAAAAAAACAACGGTATTAAACTATAAGATTAATTTCAAAGCACATAATCACAAAGCATAGCTAGGCGCTGCTGCATACGCTGCAAGGGCACATGAAAAAGCATAAAAACCTTTTTACAAGGAGATTGATGACATTAAGTGTCCGCGGAGTGTTTTGTGGCTGAGGGTACAGTTTGTGGCGTTGATGTACACACTGTCTGGCTCCCATAATACTTGACCGTGGCAGTGAATAGTGGGTTAGGGGGTGGCGAGGGGATAATCCTAATACATGGGATGGATATGGTGGCATTTGTGGTGGGGCCAAGTTAGGCCGCATTCGAGATCACCAGTTAGCCATACCTGGTTTGTTCAACGTCATGAAATAAATCTGGCAGGAACTGCCTCCTTTTGCCGATGAAAAGAACACCTGGAAGAATCATTTTCATTTCAAACTCTATCCTAGGATTTTTCATTCGATAGTACGAGTTCAATGTAATTATCGACGACGGTCTCACCTTATCGTTACGTTCACAAAGGAACTTGAGCCGTTGCGCTTTTTTATGCATAAATACACCGTCGAGATGCCCACTTTCTACACTCCTTATCTCAATGGCCTTATTTCCCCAGCCCATGATCTGACCTGTACCAATGTACGCTACGCTTGTGGGCATTTCTCCCCATTGCAGTACCATTGTCTTTGCTACTCGACCGTATGTGTTGACGTAAACCCCCTCATTGTCGTAGCAAAGGAGGAGTTGCATTCCGTTACTATTTGGCAAAGCAACGATGCAGTGTGGGGTAATAGCTCCCTGAGTCTAGGTAACAAGAAAAGCATACATTTAGTCAAATTCATGTAGACAAGTAAAACCGATAAAATTCAATCAAATTTCATTACGACTTACATGTTTGGGAAGGTAGATATCATAAACTGTTGCAGAATCGAGATCGACTGCGTGAAATCCGTCACCGCTTCCATAAATGACTTTCAGTCTTGTGCCTTCTTCAACAGTTAAATCAACAAGAAGTGGCCTGTGCGCGAGTTCCCCAAATGACTTAAAGGCCATGAATTTGTGATATGGTTTTGGCGCCCAAGCGTATATTTCTATCGAGTCTTTCAAGGCGATAACGAGGAACTTTATTCGTTCGTATTTAACTATTTTGAAATGTACTGCTCCCTGAAGATCGCCGACGTTGATCCAACCGTTGCGTCGTTCAACTTGCTGTTTCAACAGATTATACATAAATCATTATCATAACTATAAAATGAATAATTATTTGGAAATGAACATTCCCCCGGCTAAAACGGTCGCTTACATCACTGTGGCCATCTGTACGAAGGATCTTGCTTTTCAGCCAGGAGAGGTAGTAGACTCGCACTCTATTCTTCTTGCCGCTGATTGTTACCAAAATATTTTGTCCCTCCAATACCTCCATCTGCTGGAACCTTCTTCGACTGATTAACTGATAGACTTTACCTTGGCCACTCCTATCTAATAGCATCAGACCGTTTTCCGTGCCAATTAGCAAATTAACTCCTACAATGATTGAGTAAAATTAGTCACGTGGTTCAATTCTCTTGTGTTCCGGAGCTTGACTATCAATATCGTCGAATACATACCCCACAAAGCAGCACAAAGTATTTCACTGTTGAACCTCTTCTTGTACTTGCGTATTTCTGGTGTATCAGAAGCCAAGTCATGACTTGTGGGTGTAACGTTAACGTTAACGTGTGACTCTCTCCTCGCAGAACCAGCATTAAATCCAAATGTGAGGAATGATTTCTGTTTCTGCTGGAGCACAATTGGAGGGAGATTAACTGCCTGTCGGTACTGTAACAGAGATATAAACATATGATTCATGGAAATGAGACCGATGTATAGGTGAAAATTTAACTAGGGTGGAATAATTTACTTGCTTTGAGAAACTAGCATTTTTTAATACTCATACACTACTTGAAAATAATTTAGTTTCACCATTAAATTTTGTCATTGATCATTTCATATGAATAAGCTTTTCAAATCTGTATAAAAACTTTCAGCGTAACAAGTAAATTCTGGAAATAATATATTGTACAAAAGTTAAGTAGCAATAAAAAATTAATCCACCGTGCTAAAATATAATAATTATAGTAGTGTTAGTATAAGTGATACAGATGTTAAAGAGTGTTAACTGTAAAAGAGTTAACTGTTTTTTTTTTTTTTTCTATGAAAACGTGGATTCGTCGATAAGCTGAAATTCTTTCTAATTGTTCGTCGGACACACCCTTCGGATATTGTTATAAGAATTTCTTTTTAATTTATAGAGATAAATTATTTTAGTCAAACAGATTGTGAATATAATTAAAATATATAGGGTAAATAAATCGAAGTTCAATTTTGGTAGAGGAAGAAGTAGAAGAAGAAGAAGAATAAGAAAAATAGAATACTGAAAGGGAAGAAGAATTAAATTAAAAAGTGCATCAGATTTTTTTTTTCTCTGTGAACAAAAAAAAAATAAAAAACCGATGAGAACAAAATAAAATGCAAAAATGCAACTGTTAGAGGAAAAGCATGTAATATGATAGAAAAGAGAAAATGTAAAGAACCAAACCAAACAAACGTATAGCATAAATAAAAGCCAAACATAAGAGGAGAATAGGGTAGAGGTAAGAAAAAAAAAAATAAAAAAAAAATATCCACCACCATTTTATTATTTACAGTTCCAATACCAATAATAAATAATTTTAAACTGAACATGGTATGTACATACAACACTGAATTTACACCCATATTGTATGTAGATGTATGCAATGAAAAATTGCTCCTGTATCAATACATGAAGATTTTAATGTGATATATATACTATATATAAATAAATTGGTAAATTATTTTATTAATTATATTAGTCAAAGGTTTTTCCTAAACAATAATCAAGTATTGGTATTAACAAGCGTCTGTTACGATGCTAGATAATAATATGTGTCCACTTCCACGCAGAGTAGGAAAATATGTATGAATGCAATGGCCAGAAGAATTAGTTTTAAACTACATATATATTAACTGTACTTAATATCTGGTTGTAATTGATAATAATGGATAATGGGAGACAGTATTATATTATAAATTTGAACCACGCATGCCCCAGACTCCGCACCAACATGAGTGCAAACACAGTGGTTTTGTTTTTTTTTTTTTGTTAAGAGAAAAAGGCAATTTTTCTTCCATCGATAATATGAATGATGTATGTATGTTAGAATAAGGCTGATCATTTAATTTGAAGATTTCAATTCAAATTATTGTGCTAGTTGTGTTAGAAATTCCATATTCCATCTACAATATTAAAAAACCAAACCATTCCATCTATTTCTATAGTGCTAAAGTTCTCTACATTGGTTTTCATTGAAGTTTTTTTTTTTTTTTATTATTTTTTTCGAGATATGACACTGAATTGATGTAGATGGATGAATACTTACATTGTAATTAGTATTGGGATTGGGGTGGTCAGTACAGGGCCCTGCCCTTCGAGTTAGAGCTCCCGCGAGACCCACAACACAGAACATAATCCTGAATTAGTCACGCTGATACCGGCGAAATATTTGACCTCTTACTTAAGTTTTTTAGTCACATGGTCAATTTGTTTATTAATTTTTTAATTTACCGAAATTCATCTTCATTTTATAGATATGTAATTATGTTGCCCCGGTGTTCAAAAATTATTTCTTATAAATTTATTCAAACAATTTCTTTCTCTCTATAAATCTGTGTGTAAAACTGTCGATCAAAAAAGGCCACCGTACCTGAATTAGGATTTTCTTTTTTGAGTCTTCCAAAAAGCTCATTAGGTTTTTAATATATAATAGGTATATAAACTGATTGGTTTTATATCGTTGAACAATTTCTAATCAGGGGAGAGAATATTGTTTTCTGAATGGGTGATGGTATATAAACTAGAAACATATCCACCAACCGAATGGCGTAAGTTACAGAAAAATTCTGTAACTTCTGTTGGTGAGAGAAAAGAAAAAATTGCATTCATGGAATTTTGAAAATATAAACTATTCACTAATGGAAAAAAAAAAATAAATAACATTTCATTCTAAGCTATATATATGCTATGGATATATGGAGTTGTTTCAAAGCTTGAAACCTTTCTTAAGGTTTATTAGTCCTTACAACATTGCTTAGTTAGTATCTTGAAGACGAGGCATCGCATACATCACTAAGCAGATTGAGACTTCAAAGTCCTTTTCACCTAATAATTTATCAATCTAAGATTCAGCATTATCAACATTCTTAGAGAATATTTTATAAATTCTCTAGTTTTGTCATTCGATTATTCATCTTCAAGCACTATAGTCGTTTTTCATAGATAAATAATGATGTTCTTTTTTCTTTTTTTTTTTATACTGATCTTTGACCATGATGCGTACCGTTATTTACACGATTAAAAAAGTAGCATTGGTCAAGATGTGGATATAAAAAAGGTCGAGACATGTGGTGCTCCTTCTATAATATATCTACCAAGTTATATGGCTCGATTTGACTAATATCAGGGAACTCATTGCATCTAACAACAGTCAGTGAAAAATGGTAGTCATATAAAAATCTGAGGAAAAACGACGTAACAGTAAGCGATGGGACATAGCGTTTGTAGCAAAATTAACATGTATATATAATATATATTTATTATTTGAAAAGAGATTGTGTTTGTGTGCCTGACCTCCTCACTAGTCGACTTGTCCTGTCGTTGACCAGGGGACGAAGTTAGGAGATCCGGAAGTACGGAACTCGGTCTTGACCCAGGGGATGAGTCTGACCTCTGGAATTCACCTCCACGTCTATCTCCTTCACGACTCTGCAAACCAGCCAGTTTAGATGACATATGTAAGTCATGAGAAGAAAAATATGACCGTTTTACAGCGATCGATCAAGGCTTAATAATTCATTTTTATCAGCACTAAGAATGCTTTGTAAAGCCATTTATTCTAAAATAAAATAATTGTCGAAAAAATTCTGAACGAACGAAAAGTTTGATCTTAAAAAATCCACCGCTGGATAACACGCAGAGAGCGTGAAAAAAATTTCAAGGCTTGATAAAGTTCATAAGTGCTGAATAAACGATTATATAAATGAAAATATTCAAGTATATTTATAAGTAAATAAATAAATAAGATAAGATAAAATAATAAATGACAAAGTATAAATGGTGGTGAATGAAAGATATAAAAGATTGAAACGAGAAAGCAAGATGAAGAAAAGTCTATCAAAATAATGAAAAGTACAAAAATTAAAATGAAGAAAACGCAACACATTACAAACAAATGGAATAGACGCAAAAAAAAAAGCGTAGCGTTAAGCGTATTAAACAAATATCACATATTCTCTCTCTCTCTAGCCTATGGTATGATAAAACATTTATATTAATAATAATATAAAATAGTATTAATCTTAAATTCTAAATAAAAAATATGTGCAGTTTGAGGAAAAAAAAATAAAAAAATAAAAATAAAATACAAGAAAAGTATATCGATATCATGCCGATGGAAACAACAAACAATAATTAATATACCTAATCTAAATTAGGTATACCTAGAACAAAAATGATGAAAAATAAAGATACAAGACATAACGTTCAGACAAAACATGTACCTATAGCTATAGCCCAACACAACACGTAAAAACGCATTATCATTAAAATTTAAATTGACGATGCATTGTTGTGACATGCACACATTAAGCATGCTTCTGACGAAATGGCACGGCATGCTAAATGTAATGCAATAATAATAATGCTGTTGGCAGAATAGCGTAGCGTAGCGTAGTAGCATTGTCCTCTAGGTCAAAGCGTCATGCAACAGCTGCTAGGATCATCGCTTTATGATGGTTGAAAATTTGTTGTACACGGTGTTTCCACACCTGACTTATTATTCTTCTTCTCTTCCGCTCGGTAGCAGTTTTCAAATATTTTTTTGTTTCAATTTTGCTTTTTTTTTTTTTACGCTCCATCAACGTTGTAGGTCATGATGCCATGCGCAATAGGTGGTTTTTTTTCGGTTTTTGTTTTTGGTTTTAAGTTTGTTAGCACAAAACACATTGTTATTTTTGTCACACGTAGGGGGTCCTTATAGTTCTACGTCACGAGGTGAGTTCATTTATTTATTTATTTTACATCCGACTCTCATTAGTAAAGTCTGTATTGACATGTGTCGATGATAACGTGTAATATTCTCATTATCGTCAACATAATTTCTCCGCAGGAATCTGTGTATGTAATGTATGTATACAGATGTAATAATTTCTTTATAAACCAATCACAATTTACTATTTCCTTAAACAGTTTAGAAATCAATGAATTTTCTATCATTAGAAAGCCTTATATTAACAGAAAACGATTTTTAATTAACTCTGGTATATAATTTGCCTGAAACTTATCACGATATAAAAGCACTTTCGTTCAGTCGCTGGTAAAGACAAGAAAAATGCAAAACACTTATCGATTCAACAGAAAATTAATTCTCCGCAGTTTCGAGTATGACACAGACTAGAACGAAAATTTAAATGTTCAACTGTAAGCAATGAATCAATTAATGATGAAAAAAAAAAAAAAAATAAACACTATCTTTTCATTACGTATAGAGTAGGCATCACCCTGCAGAAAAGTAAATCGCGTTTATTCTTGAAATTGGACATGTGAAAACAGTCGTGTATGAAACCGAAGAAGTTACGAGCCTGCGGTAATCAGAATGAGAATTATAAAAAGAATGAATCTCGTACCGAATGTATTTGTAGAGGTATATCTACGTAAACTACAAGTAATAATGCTCCCAATAAATTCGCCATGCTGTTATTCCCACAAAACCAGTCTCAAAATCATTAGGAAATTTAATAGATTTATATATATTTGGTAGAAGAACATGTCACTCCTTACAAAAGGAGAGGACATATATATATATATATATGTAATCTAATCATGGTAATAATACCCAGGAATCTATGACGTATAAATAAATGTCAATAAACCAATAAATATTAGGGTGTGCCTAAAACTGGAGCGTAGCTGACTATATCCTCTATGCTTAATTTACTGAGACAACTGATGGTTTATGGCGTTTTGGTTTTAACTATGAAGGATAGGTAAGGTGTTTCGGTTAGGCTGTGGCGTGGGGACTGACCTGGATGACAGGGCTGTATTCACTAGCAGTGGTGCTGGCAGTAGATTTTATTGTGCCTGTATCCGATGTGTCCAATGGTCTAGAACTGCGTCTCCTCATTTTGTCGGCTTCCCGGGAGAATCTAGCTTCGACATCTAGTCTCCTGGCTTCTAATTGATCTCTCAAATCTTGTCTATTTCTGAATACAATTTCACTCTCAGTTTTTTCGCGTCTAGGTCTTTGCGGTCTTTCGCCAAACGAGAAATCTGTAAGTACCGGTTCGCCCGTGCTGCTTTTCTTCCCAGAAATTCCTGCCACACTTATTTCACTACCTCTTCTATTCCCGCTGGCAAATATGCTAGGCTTTGAATCAGACTTTTGCAAGTAAGCAGAGTGCCTTGTTGAAGGGAAGAAGTCAGAATTTTCTCTTCTGAATGCTCTGGTGAAAGGCCCATTGGCAAGTTTTGAATCCGACTCTTGACGTCTATGAATGGGTTTTATCTGGTCAACCTTTTTCTGAGCCATGTCAGATCTTTTCAAGGTCCTCTCACTCGACGATGAAGATCTATCTTCGCTACTGGACTTTGTGGCTACCTCCTGTTTCATTTTGTCAAGCCGTTCGTTAAACCCTTGGAAGAAGCGGGTAAAATCCCACTCCTTCAAGAGCAACTGCTCGTCTATTTCCGACCGTCGGTTGTTTCCCACTTTATCGTCCGGTTGATTAAGTTTCTACGTGGGTGACGACAGAAATGACATAAACATGCATAATATCTGTGTATATAACAAATACAGGGAGTGCACCATAGTGTGTACATAGTTTGCAAATTGTTTTAGTGATTGACACCAAGAAGTCAGTAATTTAGCTACAAACAAAATGATAATGCATGATACTTTTCCCATAAAGTATTCTAATTGTTCGATAAATCGATAAGCGCAAACTCTCTAAGTTATTGGACCGCTCGTTCCCAAATCATATGCAACTCAATGACTGTATTGCTTTTATTTACATAAAACGAGGTCGAGTTGAGTAAATGTAATAACAAGAGATCTCGTCTCTCCGTTTCATCGGAGTTTCTTTATCCCAAATGTGTATCTAATCAGAGATGTAAAGTTGAACTTATAATCTCGTAATGTTTTCAAGCAATGAGAGACGTACGTCGTTTCCTATTGAGATATTGAATCGTGTGATAGAAGAGGAAAATTTGAAAACTAGTAAAAACAGCGCACTCCAATAAGTGAAAACTAGTCTAAATACATAGTGGCAATTGGTACATATATATGTAAGTAGGTAGCTATTGCCACTTTGTCGATGTGACATTAATGGAGAATGATGTGAAGTGTGGGCCTTTTTAAGCACATGTCACGTCGTCTTGTTTTGTGAAGCATGAAACACTGAGGCAAAGTGCTACTGAGATTTAAATTACGCAATTATCATTAACACACATAGCTACGATATAAATATACTTTGAATTTTTTTTTTTCTTCCAACATAACATACGTGTTTTTACAGATTATAAAGAAATGAAGGAAAAAGAAGTACACGATTGATCCATATACATATCAAGATTTTCAGATATCAATTTTCATTAACGAGATGGTAAAAAAAAAAAATCTCATTCGCTAATACGCATGTATATAGCTAATTGAAAATTAAAAAAAAAAATTAGAGAAAAGCTGTAAATTATGAAAATTCTAATCAATTACAGGGAAGTTATCACGTTCGACACCTTCACTTAGTCATACTTATGCAAGTAAAATGCTGGCAATATACTAGCAAGTGATGCGCGAGTTTAAGCGATATATTTAATGATTCATTTGTATTATTGTTCGAATGCAGCAAATATGTTGTGATATGTATTAAATAGTTAAAACATTCATAATCTTCTCTCGACGTGCTGATGTGATAATGAATACTTGAAATAAATATTTACAACGAAATTAAGCATTTAAAAGCTTGATAAATATCTTGCAAAGTATATTGTGGCAATAATATAAGCGTAAATTTTTTAAAAAGTCACATTATGTCCTAAATTACATAGTATATCTTTAGTATAACAACAGAATGACATAATATGCAACTCTAGTACGTAATGCATTTGCAGCATAAAACTCTAAGCATCTCGTGTATCGTAATTTTTAATATATTTAAATATCTTCATTCATTTTCCTTCATATAGGTACATAAAGTGGTGCTCTAATGTGTTTTGGAAGAAACAAGGCCTTGTTAACTTTATAATAATTAAATTCTTTCATAATATAATGTATAATATTCAATACACATTTATATAGCCAGTCAAAGCGCTTAGTTAAATACTAACGACCATAGTCAAAAGGCCATTCAACACATAGGGGTAGTATCTGTTGCAACGAATAATCAACAAATTTTGTAGCATTAAATATTATTGTTACATTGTGCAAATATTCAAAGTGGTATTAAACAAAACATAGGAACAGTTTCACTAGTCAGATATTCTCCAATACATTTTATTTCACAAGCTAAAATGACTGTTAATGAATTTGACGATGAACAAAAAGTTATCACTTTGCGAAATCAGAACATCAAGTTTATATCCAATAGCCCCATCATTTAATTTTATATCAACTGCACCCAGCTACGTCTCGCAAATTTTTGTAATATTTAAACAAATTCAGGATTACCCATACGAGATATTGGATTGAAGATAATACATAGCTCTAGTCTTGTTACACCACCAGCCACTCGATTATGGTCATTTTTTTAAAAAGCACTCTAACTGCTTCAGTTAATACAGCTTAACAAAAATGATCACCAATACTTTCATCATTTAACCAGTAAGGACACGGCTGTAATAACAATATGGTCACAGTAATGAATAGCTACACTTGAAATCTTGCAAGTATTTTAGAAAGATTACTCACTCTTTGTATTACTAGTGTTCTGTCTCCTGATTCTTCGTCATCCGGAGTGGGCGGCAATGGTCTGTTTGGTGCACCACCTGAATATACAACCAGTCTTTCAAATAGGTATACTCGAAATAGGGGTATTTTTTTCAGGATTTATGAAGTGTGAGTCCTCAGATCTCACAGCTAGATGCAGTATAATCACTAAATGCAAGGACTTGGAGCTTCAACTTTGAATGCATCTAACTGAGATCTGATCACTCACAAATTCCAACTTTGGCATGATCATGCTTCAAAGGATTGGCAAACTGGTTGATTAAAAAACAATTCATTCATTTCGAAGTCGAATTCTCTGATTTGAAAATCTATGTTGTTATGATGACTCAATACTGAACGCTATCAAATTTAATAATGAATTTCACAGAAGTTTGTTATTTCATTAAAAATTAATGGTATACTACCTTTTGGTTTGCCTTCATGATGCGAGTTTTGGGCATTGTGTGTCGAATCTAACGGTCTGTAAGGAGAAAATTCAGGACTGGAGCACCAAAAATAAAGACCAGGAATGATGAAGGGATATATGATATACGCGGTATGAAGTTGATGAAGGTTGATGAAGTAAACCAAAATGAGGAGGAAGGATGAAATAGCATGATTAGTAAACGGTTTTGATGACTAGCGCTACATCTGTACACTGAAAGCAATTGAATTGAACACCGATATGCTTTCATTTCACGAAACAATTCAGCTTTCAACATTTCGTTACAAACAATTAGAAGACGAGTGTATTCAAGAAATGTTAAACATTGAATATAACATTGCGAAGCTTTGTACGACAATATGCCTTCAAGGAACAGATATTAATGGGTCATTGATTCATTATTAAAAATAATATTCCTTATGTATACCTTGTGACAAATAATCCGAAAAAAAGATAAGAAAAAAGTTATTTTTAACAAGATAATATCATAAATATATATAAATTCACAAGGTATAATCGTTCGTGCGAGTCATAAGGAATTATTTTTCAATTTTATACACTAGTAATACAATAATGACAAAAACATTTGGTATTTTAGAGTAATAATGAACCAATGGTTAGCGACGACACATGGTTGACTTACAGTGGTTTCGGAGGATCACTGGCAAGTAACGTTCCATCATTTCGCAGATTGTTTCCAGCTGCATCTTCGATATCATCGTCACTGTCACTTTCAACTGACAGTGCCTGAAATGATATTCTTTATCATAACTATTGATCTAGTTTACGAGCATTTTCTCTAGTCATCTAAGAATTTTTCGTCGATACAATAAACACATGAATTTCATATTCATAACAACGGCAACACAACGTGTTGCAAGCATAGCATTTTGAAAATGATTTTCCTCAAGCAGTATTTAAAATTCCATTTATTAAGGACCAGAAATAAAAGATGCAATATGTAAGACGTAATATCATATGACAAAAAATGCAAGCCAATCTGTAAGCTGATTTGATAAATGCAGCGCGCACCTAGTCAGTGAATAGTCTTAGTGTAAACATTGGAAAAATGTGAAATACTTGCTTCCAAATTTTTAACTTTATTAGAGAAATGACAGAAGTATTCATTGCGATATGAAGGGTTCGTCGATTTCTCATATGAATTATAATCGTATGGCAAAAATTGGGTGAACGTTATGATTACCGTAACGAAGAGCATATGATGTGAACAATTAATGCCATTCGAATGAAATCTAATCACTGATAAAGCTGCGAGGCAATTTACAGCAGTTCACAAGAGAAAAAAAAATGAATAATAAGAGATATTTGCGGATCTGAATAGTATCTAGAATAAAATTACCTGATCAAGAATACTGGAAGATTGTTGCATCTGTTTGCTGTTTTGATCGTTGGCAGGGGCCGAATTAGATGCCGAAGTTGAGGCGGGAGGGGGAGCACCCTTGTGCTGCCTGTTAGGTCTTGGTGGAGCTTCGGGGCCCTGTGGCACACCAAGCTCGTTGAGTTGAGCAGCCAGCATGTCCAAGTCCTACCACCCATACACACACACAGCCCTGTTAGTCACTGCCTAAATACCACTGCATGAATGATTCGTATGATCCTAAGCTCGATATGGTATATAGATTTGTTAGTTACTCCAATTGTTAATATGATTATTGTGAAATGATTGATGGTTAATAAAGCTTTACATTAAGTGCGTTTCAATATTGATGATAAATTTAGTGATTTTTTGTCGTTAAAAATTTTCTACAGCTTTAGAAATAGGCAGATGAATTCTTATTCATACAAAACTTCATGACTCTGTAGTTGGGTGAAAAATATGTAGTACATGACGAGAAATGTAAATATGAGACCTGTAACGCATGACTTTTTAAGCACATTCAACAACAGGCGGACAGTATACAATATTATAAATAATTTGCATAGTAGAATGAGAAGAAATTTAACACTGATGATGAATGTCCCGGATCTAAAATCATTTCCTGCACCCCTCTACTACGGTGAGATATTTTCAAATAGATGGAATTAAGCTGATATATTTGATGATTTCAACGGAACGTGGATGAAACGACATAATATGATCTTCGTGTTAAGTTAAGTTCTTCATATTGTAATTCTCTAGATAAGTTGAAACCTCCTTGAATAAAAAATCTACTTAAAACATCCAACTCAGTGGTAAAATGTAATGACAAAGTGTGCAGCATAGTTGTGAAAAGTGAGTGATAGTTTTGAAAACTAAATAGGTATGTGAAGGAAATAGGCGTGTCCATCTTACCTCTGGCCTCCTCGGCGGCAGCTACAGTACATGAACATGAAAAAAAACAAAAACCAAATACATTCCAAAGCCGAACACAAGAAGGTGTAATGTGTGTTCTGTGTGCATTCAAGTGGTGTAATGAAACGAGGTGTCTTGTGCAAAACAGACGCAGTGCTAAGTGCGACCATGAAAATTTTAAACTCTGCTTTTTTACATTAATTTATACGACGTAATTTATAATTAGTTTCACTGCTAAACTATAAGAAATCTATAACAGGTGTTCAAGTTGTGGTTCGATAGTACGGAGACTAAAGGGTGTTCAGTATCGGTGATATACGACCCTGTATAAAAAATAAAAAAACTAAGCCATGAGTCAGGAACAATACTTTTCCATACTGACCATTGGCTTTATTGAAGATGACAATGGGACTTTTTCTTCAAAGAAACTCATGTGAATGTTGGAAGCGTATTGTTCCTGGGGAAAGGTATATTTCTAGTTTTCTGTTTCAATCAGGTAATCAACTCAACGCTAAATAACAGATATTTGAAGTACAAATGAGAGAGAAAGGGAAAGTTTACTTAGATCAGACTACCCAAACTTTGGGCTAAGAAACCTCGTTCGCTACAACTTACTTGGTGATTATAAAAATGATCAATAACTCACCATAGGTTTGAATATATGACTGTTCCTCTGAGAAGCTGATTGACCTCCCGATCCGCCACTGCCTCCGCTGGATGGAGCCTGATGGTTAGATGGCGGCGTAGAAACCTTGTGTGGTTGTCTTGGGTCGTCACGAGGCGTAGGTGGCAATGGTCGCGATGGGGGCTGTGGGTCTGGCACCACTGCGAGTTAGAGAGAAGAAATACCAAATTCATGCAAAAAATATCACTTCACACAGCGAGCAATATCAGATACTTCGATTATCTTATACGTTATATGAATTGTAATTATACAGAGACTCTTTAGTCATGTATTGAAAACAAAGTGCAGCCAAGTTTGTTCGAAAGAAAGAATTGAAAGAAAAATGATCTTTGCCAAGTGTGAAAAACAAAAAATACCAATTTAATTTCGACATGCTACATTTAATTTTCATTTATACAATAATCAAATGATTTTGATACGAAAAGGCATTTTAAAAGAATTTCAAATAGAGCTTCAACACCAAATAATCATGCAATAGGTTTTAAACTCAAATATCAATTACATTAATTAGATTATTAATTACTTACCGATTAGTCTGTGAGGTATGGCGGGCCGAGCGGGTGGGCCTGGCTCTGGAACCTCTCGTCTGCCTTTATCCTTGGCAGGAGGTTGTGGTGGATCCTGAGTCAATGTCCTGCCTTCCTGTATCTGTTGGAAATTACGTCTAAGCGTATCTCCTCCAGGGGCTTGAACAATCGAAGAAGGTTCACCAGCCAGAGCTGATTCTTCTTCCTCGTTCTCACTACCGCTATACCTGTAGTCGTCTCGTTCTGAAAAAGCGTGATTATTAAAGGTAAATAATGATACAACAAGGAAGGAGTTAGCATATTAATCAAATATGAACAGCCGTTGAATTAGGAAAGAGGACATACCCTTTTCTTGTTTGCGTTTCTTGCATCGATCAATGTGATCCTTCAACTGGATTCTAACTTGTCGCTCTGTGGGTTGGTCCCGGATAAATGGATGCTTTAGAAGTTGCTCCGTGTAAGGCCTTTGATGGTAATCCTTTACTAGAACTGTCTCAATGAATCCATGAAACTTTTTTGCCCATTTTTTGGACTTGAGCCTCGGAGGTGGATTTCGTGGAATCAAAAATAATGCCTGTAACATGAGGTGATCAAATCAATATCTTCATTTTCAATGTGAAATTCTCCTCTTCCAATTTTTCTACGAGTTTAAAGAGACTCACTCTCATTGGATGAAGGTCACAAAGCGGAGGTTGCGACTCTGCCATTTCTAGAGCAGTGATACCCAGGGACCATAGGTCACTTCTGTTGTCGTATGTAGCATCAGGATTTTCATCACAAGCAATAACCTCGGGCGCCATCCAATATGGAGTGCCAATAAATGTGTTTCTGCGTCCGATAGTTCTGTCTAACTGTGCGCTGACCCCAAAATCAACTGAAATTTGGGGAAAACAAAACGATTATTTGAGTATTGCAATACTCAGAAGAGCGATATTATGATAACTGATAAGTGATAACATGTAGTCGATATCAGTTGTTGTGGATTTTTATTTAAAAAAAAATTACCCAATTTAACTTCGGCATTGTCAGTGAGTAAGACATTTTGCCCTTTAATATCTCTGTGAATGACTTTGTTGCTGTGAAGGTAGCTCAAACCCCTGAGTATTTCCCGTGAAATATAGGCAATCCATTCTTCCTTTAGGCTTTGGCCTTTGGTTGATTTTACCAGATCGGTAACAGAACCTGCTCCACAATATTCCATCACCAACCACAGCTGGTCATCTTTGCCTGGTGGTGATTTTTTTATAAAAGCACCATAATATGTTGCTATATTTCTGTGATTCGAGTACTGAAACATGCAAGACAAATTAATTTTATCACATTTTCCATAAAATGATGAACGATGAACGTTCATTCCTTCAGTTATCATTCTTGATAGCCGATGATTGATGATTCTTTCAATAGATGAATAAAATATGTCCATAAAATCGCAGATGTATGATTGGCAAATTAATTCTAGAACTAGGTACGTATATAAACCCTCGCTTACCCGCTTGAGCACGTTTATTTCCAGTTTTATTTCCTCCTCTTCATCCTGAACAGAAATATAACAAAGGCATTAGTACGACGCATGTTCATACAGATGATTCAATGTTTAATAATTCATCCCATTTCTACAATGCTGCAAAATTCCAATTTTTTTTTTAACGCTGAACATGATTCCAACAATACGGTAAATTCGAGATAAAAAAAACCCCGGTTGATTCTGAAACTCGAAAACATTATCCACAATGTGATGGAGTGTATTTGTTGCAAAGAAAAAAAATGTATATTTCATTCGCAAAAAACTGAAATAATAAAACAGTTCTTTTCTATCCTTTAGAATATAATTGTTGCTATATCTGATCAACCAAGTCTTTGATCGAAAATCCGCTCCGTCACTTTTTAGTTATTGAATTTATACGTATTTGAAAAAAATAAAAATTCAAATCGGCAGAGTGGTTCTCGAGATATCGTTTACCATTTGGAATAATGTAATTTCAGCCGAATACGGGGCAAGCACTTGTTCACGTTGTATGTTGCAAACAAGGTACTACACGAGTACATACTTCCAGACATTGGAATTTAGAGATTGATGTTTTATTAACCGAGAATGGCCAGCATCACTTGGTCAATTGGCATAGCCGTATTCCTTTGGTGCAAACGTGGAATCAGTAGAATCTCTCGGCATTTCTAGGATCAAGTATAAGGAAACTTGTCTAGATCAGTAGTGGTACTACGAACACTAATGTGAATCTAATCTACACCATGGCGTCATGACGATCATGATTCTTCCCGTTTCGAGGTCGACAAGAATATTTTATGAAGCTGCTACGGGTTATTCTGTTATAAATTGCATATCATTTCAAAAGTGATATTGCAGCATTGCATACAATAATCAATTGCGAATCGCATAAATATGAACAATGATACGATTAACTTCTGATACAAATTCAGATATGATTGTCTTTCATTCCCCGCATGAAGTTTATGATTTTGATTTTTGATTATCCTGTGAGTTAAAAAAGTACGAAAAACATTTCGCAGGCTCAATATTTTACAGGCAAAGCATGCGATAGGTATAGACGTACTACCTATACGATACGCGACGTGGTCTGCACGACCATTTCATTTCCCGTTCCGAAGGTAAATATTTTTCCAACGTTTAATGCTGAAAAACTTTCAGACTTCGTATATTCTACGTGTGATGAGGAGAAGGGGTAAAAGAAAGAACGTAAAAAAAGGGAAAAAAAGGAGAAATAAAATTGCGAATAACACAGGCACGGCAAAGAAGAATGAAAAAGAATTGTGCACGGTGCAGAGACACTAGGTAGAGAAGAACTGCAAAACTGGTTCCCATCCTATACGTACGCAAACGTAAAACACAGAAACAAGCTCTCGGTGGATATCGTGAGGCTAAAGCAGTGTGTGGCTTGGCTGAAACTATTACGCGAATACTTTAATAAACGCGTACTATAGAAAAAAAGTTTCTCACTCAATTAAACCGTAGTTAGAATTTTTATATGTAAATTCTATATACCATTATGGATATATATATATAAGATGTATATATGTACAGAAAGTATACATATACAATAATTATCGTTGAATATCAAAGATACAATTGAACTAAAATATAATATGACGTTTGAAAAATGTATATTTCCGCATCGAAAATTTTTTGCGTCTATAGTTTCGACTCTCGTAATTATAATAATATCTACTTTTTAGTTTTTCGCAAATTTGCGTATCTCGTGAAGTGAAGCAATACCTTCTCGAACTATATGTATATATCTAACGCGATTCAAACGATCGGATAAACCGCAAGATATCGAAATACATAGCTGCGGTTGCATTAGCAAATTCCTGCATAATTTTCTATTTTTCTTTTTTCATTAGTCTAGCCAAGCTATACTCGTTCGTCTACCTATACATACGTCTGAAAGTTTGATTAGGGATTAGAACCGTATCGTTTACTCCAAAGATAAAAAAAATAGAAAAAAAGCGCTTTTCAGACACCGCATATAATAAAATTGTGAAATAATTTCGCGGTATAAGAAAATCGCGAGGTTCATTGATAATATACGGGCTTATCTAACCGTTTGCAGTTTCGTTCTATATCTATGTTTTAATTTTCAGTTATAGCCGCGTGGTAGGTAATTACTATTGCGACTGATAAACATATCTCGTTAAACGTTCGTTTAATTGATAAAGCTTCGTTCCATAATCCCGGTAGGTACCATCCTTTAATTGGTTCTCCGCAGATATAGTTCTCAAGTATATTCTACACAGATCCCGATATACGCTGATACTTCCTGCGCGTAATGATATACCATATACCATATACCAAGTATGTGCGTTTTAACCGTCTTAAGTTCTTCTTGTACCGACAAAACCTACATACGCAGATTGAAACAGGTTATCCTGGTACAGTGCAGCAGTCGTCGTACACCATACGCAGCTACGTAATTGTCTGTATATACTATACATATATACGTGTGCGTATATAGACACAGATCTGCGATATACCTGCTGACTACTTCGTTCACACGTTCCTGCGCAGCATATACCTAGGTGCGGGCACAGATCGAGGCTTCGCGAACGCGAGTAGGTATGTTAGATAGGTATACGGGTATATGATATCGTACATATTTCTTACACGCATATGTGTGTAAATACCTAAGCACCTATACCTATACCGAAACCGAACAGGACGATGGAAAGTAGACGAGTTCGCACTATGGGCTAATTATATCGCGAAACTAAGTTTGCGAGTACTAATTATACCAAACCATCATCAGCCTCTATATATAACGTTTGCGATAAAATATGTGAAAGGTCATGAAATGGCGAATTTTAAAACGAGGAAAAAAGTCGATTACAAATTCAGAAGAATTTGTTACGGTGTTTATAATTTATTGATGTAACGTTAATATGCGGCAATAAAAATCGTAAGATTAATTTATACTGTAGAAATAGTTGAGCTTCGGGGTTTGAAGGAAATAAAAATCCAGTAGAAAATCTCCTCGGATTAAAATCTAGAAATGATTCATATCTCTGATGCAGGGAGCGTGCAGAGGTGTTCAAACAGCCCCTTGATGTCTCGAATTCGAAATTCTTTAGATTAAACTAATTAAATTTGAAGCGCATTGACGTAGCTTCGTCTCCAATCAGTTCATGATTTATCATAATACAAATGATTTTATATTTACTGACTCGAACCAGAAACCAACGAAATAACTTAATCACTGATTTAGTTATACTTGGGTGTAATAAATTCATGTAGGTAGGTACCTACGATTCACCTGTGAAAACCAGCTGCATAGATTACTTTGTTATGCATATTCAACGCAGTACAAAATAGTATTCAATTTTTGATGAAAGGTGAGTGATTACAAGCGCGTGATTATCATCATTTTCCGTCGACCGAACCATGATAACTAATACCTAAACATATACTACGCGTTCCAATCAGCTGAAAATCGGTGCTACCTACATCATGATCACAATATATGACTTTATTTCATTGTTTGATGGTATCAAGAAATCGGATTTATCGCACGTTACCTATATGTGATTAGGGTTTATAGATATTTGTTATAAATTTGAACCGTGCAGTGTATAAATTGATAAATCCATGATACTATTATATAATATTTATTTTCGTTAAAACTGGGAAAATATTGGAAAAAATTTTCATCTACATATTTCGCAGGATGTGAAGACAAAAAATCATCCATTCTAATCGGAAACTCGTTTTATCTACTTCGATCGATAACTCGACGATGTCGTAAATAATAATTGATTTTTTTTGTCCACAAAGTACATCTCAAGATATTTAATTTGACCACTTATATTGGTTTCTATATGATAGAATTTAGGATCGTTCATATAGATGTAAGAACGGTAGTTATAGACTTCCTCGAAATTACACTCGAAGACTGATGATGAAAATTATATTCTTCAGGTAAGAATCATCTTATATACTCGCCGAGATTATCCCGGCTATTTTATTGCCTCGAAACCGGATGGCAGTAGATATATATTAGAAATAAAATGAAAAATAAAATAGAAGATCTTTAAGACCAAACTTTGTCAAATCTGTCAGCCATGTGAATAAAAAAAGAAAAAAAGGAAAGAGTTTTTGATCGTGAGAGTAAGTGCGGTGATCCGCGGTCTCATTGCTGACGTTAGACAAGAATCTAATTTCGCAAGTAGGTATGGGAAATACTGAGACATGTGTATACCTATATATACCTATGCCAAACACGTTAGAATTTATCCTGTTTGGCTGTTTCTAATCCCGCCCACGCGTGAACCTATTCATAGTATACAATATTTGCATGAGGATTTAGACCGTACAACACCACACCTTCGTAATAATATAGTTACGTGCCTAAGCAGAATGAATATCGTTAAACGGTTTAATAGTAGTAGCTATTAAATAATTTGCGTGATAACTCCGATAAAATTAGAACAATAATAGTTTCTATGTTATTGGTTGTTACTACATCGAAATTAAATTTGTTATTCCGACAAAAGTTTAGGCAATATGTTTGCCGATTTCTATGATTATACTGTTGAGTTTCACTAGTTTTTAACTAAATGACAAAAAATAAATTGAAACAGTCCGCGCACAGTTATGAGATCGTAATACTCGTGGCAGCAAAACGTTCAACACGTATATCAGCTAGAGTACCTAGGTAATGATTTCTGCGGTCTATTTCTATCTTTTACGCTATTATAAACTTTACTCCGCGTATTTGTCTTTTTTTTTTTTTCTATCCTTGAAATTTATTCACACGTTTTATAGGAATGAGGAGAAATTTGCTTAATTTAATATACGGCAGTGCCCACGCGTATGATGATTTTAATTGCTGAAATAATCAATTCAGATTTTTCAATGGTGAATATTATAACGATTGAGATGATTTTTTACGATTTTAAATTAAGGAGAGAATTTTTGTAAATTAGCAGCAAGATCTAAAATCTTTTCATAAATATGTAAACTAAACGAATTTGTGAATGGTATTAAAAAAAAAAAAAGAAAGAAAATGAATCGTAATAGTTATGTACTCACCTCGGTGACGTCCATAACTTTGATGGCCGCCAACTGCCCCGTTTTCGTGTGTCGACCCTGGAACAATGAGAAAATTAAATAAATAATATTTCAGAACGTGGAGCTTTAGGGATTAATGTACGACCTGGTTATAAAATTATGAATAAATATGAGTTAGACGAATAATATACGGGAATAAAAGCGTGGGATTAATTCAAATCTCTTGATTAGGTACGCAGATAACGCGAGGGAAAAGACATTTCTAGGAAGTACCTACTTATAAAGCTTATAGTATACCTAGATACAAAAGGCTGCGTAAAATAATCGTACAAGGATGACAATTCCTTATCTTTACAGTAAATTCTGATCGTCAGATACCTGCATTGAGCATTGTTACTGCAGACGTAACATATCAGCTAGTATAAGCATAAATCAATGATCGAAGCATATATCTACCTAATACTCGGTATAATCGTTAAACGAAGAAATTTTATTCGGGATATTTCCGTCTATAGATATATATATGTTGGGTATATGCACCTGAGATTTTTGCATACTAACATCGAAATCCACTTTTCTTATCCCCTTGAATATTATACGTATATGCGTTATATAGATAGATATGTAGGCACATAAGGTAGGTATATCGTAGGTCTGCGTGATACCAGCATCTCGAGAATCTTATAAAAATGCAAATTCAACACTCCACCGCGATTCCCCTATCCTAGATAAGGCTCTGAATAATTCGTCAGGCAATTTCTACATCGGAATTAGCCTTAGCCGGATGCAAACGGTGTTAACGCACATATATCCAACTGTAGCACTATGTACCTTCACATACTCGTTCAACGTGTCAATAATAAAATCTGTGTGCGTATAATCATCAACATTTTTGCCGGGATATATAAAAATACTCGAAAACGCTGTTGTCTTGTTTTCGAATTCGATTGAAAATATTTTTCTGCCACTTTGTCTTTTTTCCGCGAGTAAAAACGATGCATGTATACCATACTACATACTGTCAGTCGCGTTTCATAAGAGCAGGACTTACATACGTAACATACGTGATAGGTATGGTGAATTCTATCTTTCGTTTTTTTTTTTGTTTTTTTATTCTGCTTTACGTTTTCGCTCTCACGTTTGTTTCCGCGATAACGCGTCGCACACTTGTGAATACTGTGTATGTACATTTTCTACAAAGCATTACTCCCGAGTCTGTCAAAGAGCCATAGAACTAAAGCATTCGCCGCGGTGCTGCTAGGAGAGAGACTTGTACTTTTATACCCACGCACGTGCTTTGCTCGGTATCTATAGTACGTCTGTCTGACTCTCTGTCTACCAAAAATTGTTCTCTACTATTTGGGTATGTATCACCAGTATACGATATCAATTCACATTCAACCGCACGCATACGGCACAATACAACTCGCATCTGTTCAAACTTACTATTATTTGCTTTTAGTAGGTAATTCAATACAATATATACACACATATTCATATTCCTGTTGACACCGAAGTCGTAGTACATTAGGGTGGTTCTTAATTTGATCATTTTCAAATTTCAATGCATACAAAAAAAAAAAAAATGTATAAACCAAAATCCCAGGCTGCTATCTCAACTCTCTCAGCCTATTTGGAAACGTTCTGGTCCATGGGACCATTGGAACGTGCGTACGTATGTATACCGAGAGTTTTCGGTGAAACCGCTGACCCCCTCCCTCGGCCGAGCCTCACGCACGCGGTACGTGTCTGTGCTGTTTTCGCCGCAGGGAGGGGGTCAGCAGTTTCACCGAAAACTCTCGGTATATTTGCCTTCTCTTTGAATATCCGCATGCCTAGGATGATCGAGCTTCATTATTCCTGAGAATCAAACTATATTTTCTTGATTCTCTTCGATTGGAGTGAAGAGCGTAGTAATTTACTAGAATTTACTAGGTCATCAGCAATGCGCAGATGGGCGATAATAAGTCACGTTAAAACATATACCTATACCGAGACCGTGATATATGTGATCAACTGGCATTTATCATTTCACACAGGACCTGCGTGTTGTTTATTACAAAGTTATAAACTTCTAACGTAACACGAAGGCCGCTGAATGCTGATGAGTGACCCACCTGAATCCTGAGTGCGTGACCTTTCACCTTTTAGTCTTTCAGTCTTTTATATGAAACTACGTGGAAACCCTGTGCACCTTTCTTTCCTTTTTTTTTTGTTCCTTTTTCTTTTCCCTTTTTGTAGAAAATGAGTGGAAATGTTTGTCTACCCGCAATGAAACGTTGAAAGAATAAAATCTAACAAAGGATCGTCGATGACATAGAAATTATTTTTCTTCTTCTTTTTCGGTGATTATTATTATTATTGATATTATTATCAATATTTGCTTACGCCAGACTCCGTGAAACGTCCTCGAAAGTATCAACGGTATTTCGTCACGTTATATACCTACCTACCTATACAGGAGTCCCTGGCTTTGAACACTTTATTCAAGTTCGAAACAGCAAGTTCTAACTTTCACTCCTTTTGTGATTGAAATCAATATCAAAGTGGAATATACACGAAGGCCATATTTCAGTCATTTTATAAATGAAAATTAACTCTCCAATTTTAGCAGAGTATACTTTGACGCCTATGGGTACTATTTGGTTTTAAACTTGATACCTACGATATAGTAAAGAGATTCTCTTTCCCCTTTAAATTCCCATTTTATAATTGGATAGGAACTTTGGATCCGAGGCGCAATTACATTCTCTCAAATTTTGATACTTCGACATTTTCATTTCATTTTCATGTTTTTTTCGAATACTTTCATTCAAACTGCAGCGAAATGTCTATATGTAACGACGTTTCACTTATCGCAACGATTCGATCGAGATTGAAAGACCTGTATATACGTGTGTATGTATAATGTATATAATATGTTTTTCCTTTAAAACCTTGAGAAAAACCGCAGTGAGTTTCCGCAAATATTTTCTGATAACATATTTTCCTCGGCTTTTATGGTATGATACTGAAATTTAAAAGTATCAGGAAGTCGAGTTGCCTTATTGAGAATGAAATCGGTAAACTTAAACCCACTCTGTACATTTTTATTGGAATAAAAATCGCGTCATGTTATTCCAAACGAATAGGGTGAAATTTCAATCCGAAAGAGTATACCATGACTCTTCACTCGAGGAAGAATGAATCTTCTTCACTTTTCTGGAGTAAAAAATCGCGCCCACTCCATAAACTAACAAAGCGAAATTTAACTCCGAACAAAAAAAAAGGAAAAAATTTCCGCGAGCATGACTACACCGCAGCTATAAGTCTGCGGGAAATTTATACGGGACAAGAAAAAGGTCTCGCAATGAATACTGAAAATTCGCAATCATCCGCGAGGATAAAAATAAAAAATAAGAAATAATTTTTTGAAAATCTGAGGAGCGTGGACAGCAATCGGTACTCTTTGGTATTGGATCCCATATGTGTATTTATGACTGGTTAAACAAAAGAATGCAGTCGAATTGGTGCATGCATATGCGCGAGGGACCTTTTATGTAGTTTCAGCATTCGTTGATCGCGCGATGCACAATTGCAGCGCGTAAAAAATTACGCGAACCCCGAACTGCATAAAGCAGCTACCGCAGTGCATGAGTTGAACAAATGTCACACATCGAACAGAAGGGACCAGGGTACCTATGCACATACGTATACAGGGTGATTCAGAATTCGTGACGAATCTCTTGGGAGGTAAATCCTCGACAAAATTGGGATGGAAAGTTCCTCAGCCATTTTTTCGAAGAATGATCTTTTTCCTTGGCGAACCATAACACATTTTTTTATGACATCTTCGATCTTCCACGAAATAAGAAACTCAACAGATTCGTCACGAATTCTGAATCACCCTGTATATTATACACACATATCGCGTACGTGCTCCATATACTTCTAGTTTTCAGCCGTGCGTCGCTTTGTCCACCCGCATCTGTGCATCGAGTATGCTGCAGACCCTTTCCGTTATTTCTTATACACTTCATGAGACGTCATATATATATATAGGATATATACGGTCGAATAACCCGAATCCTTTCCCGCATGTACCGCATATATAGTTTCGGGACTTATTCATAGCGAAAACTCTCGGTATATAAAGGCAAAATACTTAGAGAAAAAGTTCGAAAAAACGACAAAACTCTTTCAGAATCGATATCATATAATGTGAGTTTTATAGAAATAACGTGTTTGTATATATAGACGCGAGCGTATTCTTCCCACGCGACAAAACTAGGTACGATTTCATCTCGACTGACGTATTTAACAAGACGAATATCTGGACCGACCAGGCGGAAATCACTTGATATTTGAAAGAACCTTTTTTTGACAATGAATTTGCTGCAGGCTGACGCAGACGGCAGCGAGAGACAGATAAGCAGCGGGGGATCCCCTGCAGATGAAATGAAAATCGCGATTTCACACCTCGCTAAGTCGCTGCAGCTGGGGGAGGAGGGGATTTCGCGTTGATGCAGAGCGCCCCATCGTGGGGTATAAGAATCTGCGAATGTATACCCAATTCAATTACAGGGCGAAATATTCCTAAATTTATAGAAAAAAGAAAAAATGAATCGAAGCAGCGCTTTAAATCTATAGAAGACGATGAAAGCGATTTGGGAGAAATTTAAACCGTATGAAAAATCTGAATAGAAGAAGCCCTGCATGAAGAGGAATGACACCGCGAAGGATCTGACATAAGATAAACCGATAAGAGTATAAGGAATGAAAGTCAGAGTGAAGAGTACAGCGGGAATAGAAGTACTAGGTGGTTTTTGCGGTGATGACGTCAGAATACGAACTGAGATCCATTTCCTTTTCTCGACGAATCTTTGGTGCTTGACAAAAGGTCAATTGGCATGATATAACTCTGTCAATCTATTGCATTGTTAGAATCCGCGCACGGTCTTGTTATGTATGTATTTTGCACACCGATATTTCATTCCAAATCTTATGCATATATATACAAACGATAATCCAGGGTACAATTCCGTGATGTCAATTCGTCCGAGAAAGATCGATAACCATGCAGAATCTACAATCTATATTATAATGGATGCTGATCCGACAGTCACTGATGCGTGTATTATATAGGTATGCGGGTGATATGACAGTTCGCTACGGTTAGGGGTGCAATGATGAGTAGTATTTGAGTATTTCAAAAGCTATTTCTCATTTTTACCAATTCGTATATATACTACCTACTACCTATATATGTGGAGGATGTTGAAGTCCGTTTATTCTATTTGAACGTGAGACTGGAAAATCTAGTGAAAAAAAGTTTTATATAACGAAAGCATGTTTTCCTCGCTTTTTGATGCCTCTGTATGGGACCTAAAGTAGTACTTTTAAGTCCTAGGACTTTTCGTGCCACATTTAGGTCCTAGGACTTAAAAGTACTACTTGAGGTCCTATACAGGACTTAAATGCGCCACATTTAGGTCCTAGGACTCAAAAGTACTACTTTAGATCCTATACAGAAACATCAAAAAATCGCTAAACATGGCTTTGTTATATAAAATATGGTGTGTACCAAGGGCGTAAAGTGGGCTTTTTTAGACCGAGTGTGGAGTTTGCAGTACGAGTCAGAGGCGAGCTAGCACGAGTCGAAGACGAGTACTGCAAACTCCACACTCGGTCTAAAAAAGCCCACTTTACGCCCTTGGTACACAATATACTATTGAAATGCATTTTGTGTTTTTGTGTATAAATGAATTTGAAATTTCTATTTTTTTTTTCTTTTTTTTCCCCACTACGGACTGTCGAGAACGATATGCATACGTGAATGTAAATGAATGTAATATACAGATATCGTATGTGATGTTAAATATCGTATAAATATTCGTGATGCGGAAGTCAGAGTTAATTGTATAATTTACCTACATTATTCGTCGAAATCCATTCGGCGTTATCACCGCTATTGTATAGCTGAGTGGGTATACATACATATATATTTTCATAGAGGTTCTTTTGACCCGTCGCACGTTAGTGAATGGAACAAAACCCAACGCAATGAATTTAGATAATTAGTCTAATTAACCGGATAAATTATGAGTGGTTGAATTTTTTTTTTTTTATACATTTTTTTTTTTCCATTCCGGAATTCGTTCACACAGTAGGTATCATCTAATCTCTTATGGTTGAACGACCTTATCAGAAATGATGAAGAAAAGAAACTAGCATAACAATCCCGTAATAAATTTCTCAGGTATCGAATCGTCAGCTTATTTATTCTCTTCGAGTTTTCACCCTCGTCAAATAAATCGAAATGTATAAATAAAATTAATGAGTTCTGACCTGAACTGTAATGATTCCATAAGGCTAAGGTGTACCAGACGTTTTACAATCTGGTTTTTACCATATAGTATATAAAAGTTGTAAGCGTGAGTCGAAAAACCACTCGAGAGTTATCTCGGGCATATTTAAATACCGTAGATTTTTAACGAGCAATGGATACATCTGTACTTTGGCATCGATAATAATCAGCAGCAGTGTATATGCACCGAGAGTTTCACCGAAAACTCTCGGTATACAGAGAACGAATGAAATGAATTCAAGAATTTGAAATAATTAAATAACAACGAGGGTAGGGCCGCACGCCCTTACCAAAACTTCCCTAGATTGTCAGTGGTGGTACAGCTTCGTCTCTAATGGCGTATATATTATATTCTCCTGCGGATACGTTCATAAAAATAAATTGGAATCGCCGTCGCTAATTGCGTTTGTTAATTACCTCTTTCATCGTGTGCAGTAGTGTCCGGAGGACACATCCCGCACACAGCCGCGTTCATAATTCATACTTCTATATGTTTATGCCCTATATATATATATATATATATAAACTGCCAATTTTTTGTATCCTCCGCTTCAGTATCGAAATTCGTCAAAACGTCATGGTTCATTATAGCAACGAATCTGGCATACGTAGTTTCGGATTGCATATTCGTTTAACTTTTTCCCTTACAAGATTGAAGAGCCGTAGAAAAGTTGATTCTTAATTATTCAAGTATTTATACTGGACGCAGTATACGTACTACATACGCATCGGATACATACGTACCTCATACCTACTCGCGTTACCACCGTAACTGTAGACGGGTAGGTATAAGAGATAAGCGCAATGCAGAGGCCGTGAGTAACGCGAAAGAAGCCTGCTACAGACTATCGTAAAAATAATTATTGAACGTAGAAACCATGGAGTATCTACCGCTAAAAATAATCGAACAAAATTCTGTAATAATCCGAGTAATCCCCCCCGAAATTGGAGATGAATGATTGATCGACTTATTCGTATGCTATATATCGTCGCAGTTGAATCACTGGAAGGCCTCATGGGTATTTACTGATTTGTTTCAAAAGTTGGGATGTCGTATTTCAAGTTTCTGACAGATTTAGTTCAGTCAGACTTAATGGTAATTGTATTGCATATAAATTTGCCTCGAATCAATTAAGTAGAGAAGAAATAATATCGGATCACGTAACTTTGCGTAATCGTATAATTGATCGTGCGTATCTATACGGCATAATAAGATACCAAGTCAAATAGGTAGTTGGTTAGTTAATAACAAATTTCATGCGCGTGTGAAACAGCGAACAATTTCTTTCTTCCTTTCGTATGTTTGAGCCTCGTTTTCCTATAAGTACCTACTCAACGATAACACGCGAGCGTGATACAGATATAAAAATGGAATTTGCTGCAGCAATATCCTTCGATAATCCTGTGAAAAGAATCTATATACGCGATGTTGAAGGGTGGATTTTTTCCGTCATTCCATTTATCCTCCAGACACACAAATTCTTGCTATGTATATTGCATGTAGTAGGTAGGTAGGTATGTATGCCGTAGGGCGTAGGGCGTAGGTCGTATCTCTCATTCTCAGCTTCGGACGCAATAAAGTCGCAGGACTTTTACACCCCGGAAAAGTATCAATTTTCTACTAGAACAAGCACAGAGAAATCGGTCGAGAAAATAATACCATTTTCTCGTTACTTCACGGGTGTAGGTAGGTAGGTATTGGATTGAGTTTCGTTCGGCTAGTATAGCTGACTGTATCGTGTGTGTTTGAGCACAGGAAATATTCTCCACTTCGATAAACGTGAATCTTGTTCCAAGAAGAAAAATTCTACAGGGTACGTTTTTGTGACAAAAACGTAAAAAAGAAAAAAAAAAAAAAAAATGAAAATAAAGAAAGTGACTAAATTTCGAGTTTAGTCTAGCGATTCGGTAAAGCATCGAGCTAATATTTCGTGAGTATAGTCATATACGTATTTCCAAATTTCTATAACTATAAATTCAGCGCGCAGGTCAATAAGTTAGCCGTATTTATTGATACAGAAAAAAAATGTTGGTGCAATTTTCTGCGTCGAGAACGCCGCAGACGTTAATTTTATTTGTGTTTAGACTTTGGTTGGATATTTTTGGAGCGGATTTAAATTGCACGAATGACCCGGATTCCAAATTTCTCAAGTATATAAGTTTAACGTTATAGAGGTACGGTAGGTATGGCTCTATAAATATGAACTCAGATCCTCGACGCGTTTAAATTATTATATATTACATTTAACACGTCGCGTACCACGATGATTGATAGAAAAAAAAAAGTTTCAAAATTCTTTCATTTTTATCGGACCACTTGCACCTGTGCAGCCGCTACTCTCTGCACTTCATCCTCTAATCTCTGCTATAAACTTTCTGCGCAAAGCTCGTGCGGAGATGAACTGCACCCGCGATCTAAACCGCACCACGACTATCCAAGTTTCGGAGCAGTACCTACTCTCTCCCCTTATAATAGGAGATTACCGAACAGATAATTACTTAATTAATTATCCAGTAATTGCAAAACTCGTGGAAATTCGAGCCTGATCCAATCGTCAGAGGAGGCAACTTCGAACCGTTAAGAACATTTGGTATAACCCCGCAGCAAGGGGGCTGGGTTGAGGATACGAATTTTAAAATTCGTGCAAGACGGTTTAGAATTTTCATCAGAAACGTTTGAATTTAGAAGATTGAATTAAGGAGACATTAAACAGTTAGATTATCCCATAAAAAACACAGTTTTCGTGGGTTTTTTTTCTAACGTATTATGCCTAACGATTTTTTTTTTTTTTTTTTTTTTTTTTTAATCGCTGAACGTGTTGTCGCGAATGTTAAATCTTGAATAATAATGAGACGATTAATCTCGGGGAATTCGTAGGCATGAATAGCAGATCACTCTCGGCTACGACGGTTAAGATTTTCGTCATAATTTGAAATGAGCTTGATATTGACTTGGGCATAATAACGGTAGGTAGGTATGTTATACCTTGTGTCTTATAATGCGACGAGGGCTCGCCTTTCACTAATGCGTTTTCACGATAATTAGAAAAGAACGAAGGCTCATGCGCGAGGAGCAAAAGCTTCCAAGGCCTCTTCCTGTAATTCGCATAAGTAAGCTTATTATGATGGATCCCTGAATCGACCAGCCACGGGCAATAATGCCAAATATAGATGCTCATTGTCACACCCACATTTGACGTCAGTCAATTTGACACGTTGTATGAAAGGACGCGAGTTTCCCTTCCTGCGCCTTTTTCACGACGAAATTCTCGGGACATCACAGTTTTACTAACAAGAGAAAATCCGCAACGTTCAACTCACTGAAAATACGTTTAATTTAGAACCGGGACTAATTGTGAAGAAGAAGAAGAAGGGAAGAAGAAGAGAAGAAGAGAAGAGGAAAAAAAATACCGTCACGAAATCTAGGCCAGATTTTCCACATCCCTAGCAAAAGCGTTGAGCTATAGACACACAGATGAAGTATTATGAAAAAAGGTGGGGTACTTGAGAGAGGAAAAAATATATTCTCATCTCGCGTAAAAATCCGCGTTTAAAAATATTATATGGTTACATTAAACCAGTCGAGCCTCGAGTATCGTGCAGAGATTAGAACGGTGGTTTTCAGAAAGGCAGCAAGGGCAGGCAGCTGTGCATTGTAAGTAGCGATGTATTTTCATCTCCAGAAGCCAAGTGCACGAAGAGAGATGCGAGTTGTATTTCGGGATATGAATAGAAAGAGAGAAACTCAGCCAGTCGAATCGTCGAGGAAATCTGGCCCGTTCAAAAATAATTTTCAACCGTATGTACAAACGATCGTCAAAATTTCAATACTGGTACCCATTACCGAGTTCAAAAACAATGTCTGTTCCACGTCAGTGAATTAGGGGTATGTATACCCAAAATCCTCGAAAATCGGGTAACAAATCATCATTCATCTTCCCAAAGTGTCTTAAAGCCTCTTGATGCCGAAATGCTGGAGGCTGTGACCGTGGTCACTTCCAAAATGGCCTCGCACTGTCTCCTTTCGCTCTGGTGTTTGAGGCCTAGCTGCCAGCACTGACCATCGGACAACGCAGTCGTGAGGCAATAGGCGGAATAGGAAGTTGGTGACGGTGAATCAGGTTCTATTGAAATGATTCGACTATGAATGTCACGACTACCGAACGAGCCGGTTGAATTTCGGCAAAATTTCATTCCGAAGAAATGAGAGAGATGCGAGATGGAAAAAAGTGTATCTACACCTATGATGCTTCCATACAGGAATACCAAGATCGATTTCGTGGACAATTGCGTGTTTTACTATTCCGGCTCTTAAACTTTGTCCCTCGACTTTGGACTCGTGGTACTGTAGTCGATGACCATTATGCGGTGTGCACGGTGCAGTGGCTTCCGACCTCCGCGGTCTCACCTTTTCGACTTTCTATACCATAGGCTGACCTGTAACCTCCGACTACTCCGATATAATCTCACTTGGAAATCCCAAGACCTTACTTATCCCATCTTATACTTATATTAGGTATATACTCGAAAACGGTTGCCCGCATATCTTTCTTTCTATCTCTTCCTCTCTATAGCCTTCCTAAATCTTATTCTCGATTTGTATTCCTCGCAGTCTTGATCCATAGATCGTTCATAGAGTCGACTCACGTTCCGGCAGCGATTTCGCTCACTATTTTTTTTTTTTTTTCTTTTTTTATATATATATTTGACCAAAAAACCCTTATTTAGCTTGACACCCCCATCATAGGGGAGTAGGAACGGAAACTGAGAGGTATAAGTGACCAACGATCCCTTCCCTCTGACTGCACGTACCTAGGTACTCACCGAAACTTTCAATCAATATTCAATTAGCGCCACCGCCATTCTATCGAACAACATTTTTTTGTTCCCCCATTCATAAACGTCGACAAGATTGTCAGACGTGGTGGGAAATGTTGCACGAGGTCCAAGTCGCCACCCATATATCGCTCTGCGATTAAAAAAGAAAGAAAAAAAGCCATCTTTACAGTTTCACCGTACACATATCACGGAACTCTCTCTTTACGCATCCTTGCAGCCTTCCCTGATGATCGAACACATCGATTCCACGTAAAACCGTGAATCTTGTGAACAGCTGAGGTGGCACAGCGGACCAAATACGCGGTATCCATGCCGCTGCGAATAATGCAGATACGTATAAGGTGACGAAATATCCTCATCTGTGCGAAACATCCTCATGTCTCATGCGGACGTATATTTCATACGGTAAATCTTGTCTTTTGTATCTACTGGTGGAGTGCTCAAATTTTTGCTATCGTATACTGGGTACATAAATTTCTGGATAAATTATGAATGCGGTTGCAGCATAGCGAAGAACGCCGCCTAGCCTCCGTGAAGTAAACTTTAGTTCCTACGAAGCGAAGAATTGCGCATATACCTAATACATAAAATAGTTGGCAGCCGTAGCCCGCGAATAGTTTACACACAGCCGAGCAGAGGATTAGAATTGAGCACGTGGCAAACATTCCCTGAAAATTTTTCCTTTCCCTGCATTTATTGCGCTCTTAGATTCCGGGGGATCCGAGCGGGCGGATGCAGATCCTTCAAAGAATAAATCTGCAATTTACTAGTGTAGGTGTTCCAATTCAGATTGAATCTGTTTCGACAGATATAATTGTTCGATTTACTCTGCGAACCCCCTAAACGGTTTAGCCAAAGTTCGCAAAATTTGGAGAAGGAAAAGCCACGTCATTTCTTCACTCGCTTCTGTATTCGCATTTTTCACATAAATTATTATACACGCATCCGAAGGTACTATAGAACGTTCGGAGAAGAAATATACATAAGTGAGGAAATTAAATTGACTACGAGCTTTAGCTCGCGTAATTGATCCAACAGACTCGAAGTACCTATACCCTGCACCTGTCTATAAGTCTGTAATACGTACCTATATACCTACTAGGTATATATCAGAAGCAAAAGTTGAACAGCCAAAGTGTAACTTACCGCCTGTATAAGAGGCAAAAGTTTCAACTTTCGCACACCGATCCAACGAACCGATATCTTATCGTGCGAAACAACTCTTGCAAAGTTATAGTACTCGTAATGAAGCCACCTGCTCCGAGCGTGTAATGGTTAACGGTGTATATACCTTAAAAATATACCATATACCTTAAAAATATACCATATACCTTAAAAATATAGGGGGAAGTCCCATAAAGCCGGACGGCACCTAAAATCGTCCATTGCTAATATCAGCCAAACTAAAAACATTATTTACCATTTTCTTGCGTGGTTCGAACATGCATGAATGCATCTTTGAACCACGCAAAAAGAATTGTAAATAATGTTTTTAGTTCGGCTGATATTAGCAATGGACGATTTTAGGTGCCGTCCGGCTTTATGGGACTTCCCCCTACCATATACCTTATTCTGATGGTCTTTTTTATGATTATTATTATTACCTACGTGAAAGTTAATAGGACATCGGAATTTGATTAAAATTAGTTATTGTTCTTTTTTTCTTTTTTTTTTTTTTTGAAATTTTTGCGAAACGTTTTGCTACCCGATGCGAATGTGAGAAGGTTTCGGCTGACCTTGAAATTTCTAGAAAAACCTATATGAGTTATGGAAGAACGTTTTCTCGGGCTCGAAACACTGACAAAGCACAGCTGTGAGTCCCTTATACCGTTTGTTTGTCCGTTTATCTAAACTCCCTAGGGACCGTACATAAACAAATGCCCGACCGATGCAACATGTATATTGTATACGTATACGAGTAGTACAATGTACATAGATACCTACATGTGGATGGGTATCAGTGTAGGCATATACACATTGTGAACGGAACTTGAATCTTATCTTGGTAACACTACAGCGGAGACAAGGAAACTCCCTACGGATATCTGAGGCATTGCGAAGTCGATAATATTGGCTTTCATTCAACGTGAAGACCCAAGATGTCTATATACATATATATATATGTATATAGGTACAGCGATGAACGAAGGCGTGCAGAAATTGGTGGAAATTTCATTCTATTTTTGAAACTGCTTGATCTGGAATTATTTTTAGACATTTTCGCTGTGCACAGTGTATAAATTTTTTTTCATGAATGAAATATGAATAAGCTCGGAAGAAAATTTTAGCGATCAGTGAAACTGCATTGCGTATGTATGCACACCCTGCTTGTTCGGATTTTAAGATTTATTTTTCAGATCATATTTTTCATGGATGACCAGAATCTGTAATTCCGAAAACCTCTTGTGTGACAATTTTCGCGTTTTTCTGAAAATTTCGTCGGAACATCTTTTTCGTCTTATTTTATACGACACGCACTGTGTTGTATTGGTCAATTCAATTTATACGTATAGAACGAAGTTTACGACTTATATGTAAGATCAAAAATTTTTTGACCAAAAACTAAGAGAACGGTCGATCTGCCCGCATTATCTGTAAGTACCTACAACACGTTTTCGTGTACCAAGCACGCGTGTTCGTTTCCCGTCCTCGTCTCCGTCACGGACGGGGTCATCACCCTGCACACGCACTCGCTGCACACTCGTCGCCTAAAGACGCGTGTATGCGTGTCAAAATACTGTCAAGTCTTCGGCTTATATACTCTGGCAAAGAGATGGAGAAAGAAAGGAAGATAGAGAGAGAGAGAGAGAAAGAGAAAGAGACTAGGAGACTCGAGGCATTAGTTAATTATAATTAAAATTTGGAGGAGGCCTGCAGCAGACGCTTGACTCCAAGCTCGTCTTATTGTTAACTGTAAAAAACGCTTCCAAACTTGTTCGTTCAGCCATATTGATGCCCGCTACCGAATACTTGATACTACATAAATAGTTCAACGCGGTGTTCTTTGATTATTTTTATCATTTTTATTTTTCTATTTTACTTTGCTTTTTCCACGCTCTTTTTAATCAATCTTTTAAACGGTATACCTACTCAAGCCTATACCCAATTACCAGAGGTTAAGCCACGATCGTGACTCTGGGATTTGGGAATGTCAGACCAACGATGGCTTATAATATAGTTTACACCTAAATACTTGTATATATTATACAGGTGTGGTAATTCACTGACTAACAATAAGGTCGAAAATACGTTTTTCTCGTTTTTTTTTGCTACTTTTTCAACATTCATATGATAAATACGATGAAAAAGAAGATGAAGGTTCAACACCGTTTTCTTATACACAGCGATTGAACTCCTTGAAGAGATTTCTTGCTCTGAAGAGCGGTCACTCAACAATTCAGACTGTTATAGTATACGTATAGCAAATAAGATAGGAAACAGTCTGATTGTGTCACGACTCAATGCCTTGGCACGAGGCCGAGATAAAGAGAAAAAGATTGTACCTACACACATGCGCGAAAGAAAGCGAAGGAAGAAAACATACGAGCCGGATTTTTTTTTTATACCCACCCATTCTTATAAAGAACCAAATTCCAACGATCTTTTTTTCATCCATTTCTTTTCAGCCAATTCGAATTTTCAAATGCTTCACATACTGACGACATTTTGTTTGCTGACTGATTTACGCATTCGGGTCGATTGCCGGTTGAAACTGATTGTCAGTACAGAGACAGCTGTGACCACAGTATGTTCCAACCGAGAGAATACTACGTCATATGTTCGTTTCTCTGATTTTTTTGTTTTTTCATTTTTTATGGGGTTTAGATTCTGAACAGGTTGAACTAGTCCTGTAATCATTAGATAAATTCTTAGCGTTTCCGTTTGCGTCTTAAAATATTGATAAAAAAAAACTCATGACGAACATCCGGAAAGTTATACTGCGCGTTTTCTAGCTTCTAGTTCTCTAGCTACTCTGGCTTCAGACCAAAAGCTATATTGTTGAATGAATCGAGCAACAATTGGACGGTTCAACTGTACAAGAACGACGTTCCCTAATCTCTACAGCCAGGAACGGAACGATTTTCAGACTATAATCCGACAGCGTAGGTATAGTCGATCAACGGAAACCCACAATGAAAGTATAAGTGGCGAGAACAGATAAAGTCGACGTGGGTGGGTTCAAGTTTGTATTAGGTATACACAGGGGCTCTACCTTCCGATCGCATGCTAAATCCCGAATTTATGAATGCTAATTAGGTTTTATAATTTGATCTCAATTTTCGTCGATATATGTTATAAAAGTTAGAACTGATAAGTTTGGCGACTCTTTCGCTCATGTACATGTAATTGAACTCATGAATCTCGAACTTATTTAAAAACTAACTAAAGCCGCGAAAATTTATCTCCCGACCAATCGCAGTTCGAGATCAGAGCCCAGAGTCATCCAAGCTCTGAGTTATAGTGTACAATATACATTATAGTTCCCCGGTTAAATTTCAAATGAAAAGAACCTACATCCCTGTTTAATGGAGGTACGTGCACAGCCGTGAATATACGGTCTCGACGAAAAGAGGCGAGAAAAATACTTCGGCCATCCATTATCCGGTTTAGATCTGATGGAAAAAAAATCGATTGAGAAAGTTCGACGGTACCAAAGTGTGTGTCAGGGATGAAATAGGCACGTAGGTAGGTACACGGAGGAGCTTAAAAATCCGGAACTTCTTTTTTTACCACTATAGAAAAAAAAAGGTCATTAATGATTTCCAGGGCAGTTCTTCGCACGAACAATCATCGTGATTATTCTATCATAAAGCAAAAGACACGTGCTTCGCCCGTGCGTTTCACGTCGCGGCGGCTCTGGCCGCCTGGGAAAGGGTTGGAAACGGAGGCTCCCAGGTCAAACGTCGTTACGCCTACGCAACGAGACACGCGTAAGGACTGGCCGACCTTCAGACGAACCGAGGTTAAGGTCAGCTGTATATCGACGCCTCATTGTCAGTGGAAAAACATGCGTATCTAAAATTCTGGTCGAAGAACATGCTGTCTCTTATACCTTCAACATAGCAGATAGCATGTTCTGCAACCAGAATTTGAGATAACATGTTTTTCCACCGAGGCGTCGATGTGATATATATATCGAAGCTCATAGTCTAATGGAGCCTGACATGAGCTAACGATTTCCAAATTTCCAAATCTTCACACCTTTCCTCATCCCGATTCGAAGAGCGATGTGTATACTGCTCCGAGGCATTTCATCCCACCAAATTCTTGATAGAGACGATTTCATGTACCATCTGCATGCACAGCAGCAGATAAACTATAGGATCTCAAAAATCTTTATCACTATCGTAAGAATGTTCGAACTGCGACAATGACGTGTATAGGTACCTACATGTAGTTATACTGTACGGAGTTGCCTCGCGATTCAAGGAGCAACGTTCGACTATATATGTTATGAGCGGTGTACAAAGAGCTCGACTAATGCCAGGTGCGTTGCAATACTTCTATAATGTACGCTTTATATCTGCATTTCTTATTGGTATAGGTGAACGGTATGGGTCTGTGCATACACGTATGAATACAAGTATCAAGGTGTAACTCAGCGGGTCTCTAAAAGGAGCTATTGTCGCTCCGAACGGTGAGAAGCAGAGAAGCGTTGTTCGTTCTGACGATGTATGTATGTATGTATGTATGTAATGTACGAACGGTACGATAACGCGTGGTTGAATGGGACTGGAAACTATAACTGCAGGAACTTGAACTCGAAGTACATAGAAATGGAAATGGAAATGGTAATGGAAGCGCGGTATCAAATTGGTTCCGAAGATCTCGGCTATCTTGCAGACAGACGTATACATGTGACAGACTTACGATGCGATGTAAGAACAACATTGTCCCCGTGGTAGCTGCATACCGAAAATTCCGAATTTGACAAGATGCAGACGATAAAAAGAGGAAATGTGAAACTTTCCAATATACTTTACTAAATTCGGTTGAAATTGTATATTATGCCATATGTGCAGATAGAAATAATTAGCCGAAAATCGCAGAGCCCTTGTAACTCGAGCTGCGCGGAAGGACGGTTTTGTATTTCAATTAAAAAGTACGCGAATTTGAATCATTGATTCTATATAGGTAACCGTATACGACGTTCTATTATAACTCGATAGTTACGAGCGTGAATGTTCACTAATTAAAGCAATCTGAAGTTTGCATGATAAAATCATTTATAATGAAAGTATGGAATGAATGAAATCAGATTCTGCAGCCTGCTCGTAAAACAAGATAATTATTCATCTGGGGTAGGTACACACGCTTCCTCTATAGATAACTAATGGCGACAGCTGGAATCGCATCAATATAGATTAGTATAAATACGCACCTACACGCGTAACAGCTGATCTATTATGCGTAAAGATATATAGGATTAAGAAGAGCAAATACACCGACGATGAACGTATATAGAGGTAAAATTGAGTATACGTATATCTTCGGACCGTTATTCAGGCTTAGAATAGCCTAGTGGTTTCCATAGGCTCTGAGAGGCGGCGTGCAAGATGTTAGAGTGGCTTTTCATTTTCATGCGCTCTCAAAAGTTGGCGAGCCACGAACTAACCAGGCCCTGGTGGTCCAGATAATAAAAGGCGGCGACTGAATAGGTCAGCCGAGCTGAGAGTAGTTCAATTGCATGAGAAGCTGCTTGACGTAACTATCGATCGATCGTATACCGCATCGCACCGCGCCGCGCCGCGCCGCGACGCTATACGCTAAGCCAGAATCAGCCAGCAGCAGCTAGGGCATTAGACCGCGCGCGTTCAACGATCCGCTTCCTTTTCTTTTTTCTTTTTATTGACCGGTTAAATCTTTTACTGATAATGCACAGTATAACCTGAGCTAATCTTCGATTAGATTAAATATTCCTCTTTATGGGGATACGTAACACGCGTTATGATTACAAAGACGGGGTTTTAGACGCTGATGCATATCGTATGTACATATACTGCGGGTATATCTGTACCAGATTTCCGATCGTGCGACAAACCACGTCACACAGACGGATGAATCTCGCCGCTTTGACGAAACGCGAAGCAAAGCGACCAGCTACGACCGATATGGTATAAGGTATGATAAAATAAGAACGTAATGAGGCGCGAAGCGCTGATGCGGTATATGTACCATATACACCGGAAAACAAACGTGCCATAATGAAGAATTATCGAGAGACTTTTGTATTCCGATGAAAAGTTTGATCAGAAAAATTATAGCGCAGAGATATGTATGTTGTTCCGAGGTCCGCGTACACCGAGAGTTTAGCCGAAAACTTTCTGCAGAATCACCTACGATCGAAAAATTTCTGCACTTGAATATATTTCAGTTCTTTCGTTGGCTATTTATAACCAGAGTTCGGTATATAAGACGGATATATACATAAAGCCACACACAAACTGTATAGGTACATGCTGTGCTTGAATCGCTGCAGGAAGAAGAGCAAGAAGTAAATAGCGGAAGACGCTAAATTTGGAGACTCGTGCCTCGGAGGTCTGTGTCTCTTCGACAATCTGTGTTATACGTGGGGGGGCTGGACCGAAATTCCAATTTTTTTAGATCCCGAATTTTTCGGAAATGGTACTTCCCCGGAAACCTACATAGCAGAGTTTAAAATTCTGAGAGCCAAGGATCCGAGAGGCGAAAACTCCGGAACTTGAAAAAATGTGAAGTGACGATTGTTTATAATATATTTCAAGGCAGTCGTTCGAATAATATCTACCCTACCTATACGTTATCGAGTCGTAAAATCGTATCTTTCCGTTGTTCAGTTTGCTTTTCGTCGAGCTCGTTGACTCGTTGGTATAATACGTAAGGTTCGCGCGTTTGTGAAACGGTATTTACACCGGCATTGAAAACAGATTTAACTATGTAAACGTGTAGACGTATGGTAGTCATCAATTAGTATTTTTCTTACCCTCGTCGGATCTGCGATGCGACGTATATATATTTCGAGAGATAAACAGTGTAGTGATTCGAATCGAGCTTTTGGTTGAAACCGCAGAACTCAAAGACCGCATAGTGAATCGATAAGATAAGAATATGTAATCGCAAGAATCGCACAGACGCAGATCAATCTGGTCTCCGATCACCCAGATATCGGCAGAGAACGCAGCTTCGCTCACAGATAGAATAATTATAAAACATAAGTTCCTCGATAATTTCAGCATCATTTTCCTCGTTTATCCTAGTTTCATTTAAAAAAAAGAAAAAAAAAATAATTTTTTATTCAATTCACGGTTTTGCCACCCACCGAAATTCGTGGAAGCCGCAACTGTATGGGATAATAACTAAAGAACGCCAACGCGCAGTACCACGTTGGTTTAAGTATCTACGACATGGACTGCATTTCTGGTTGTTAGTTCTTATCAAATATAATTGACGATTCACCCGGCGTACTCCGAATACAATTACGCATACGACACGTGGGCTGCAGGACCGTGGACCCCTATATATCTTATAAATAATTCAACCATACATACATATATTCGAAGGCTTCAGGTAGGTAGGTATAATATTTCTGTTTACATCAAATTTTATTTCATTTCATCTCATTCGTATGAATATTAACAAGGAGAGTTCCAATCATCTCGTATTGATGCCGCCGATTTTTCTTTTTTTTTTTTTTTTTTATATAAATTTTGAGATGTTTTTGGAATATGACCGAAATAACGAACACCCTAGTGAGTCATACGGCACCAAACAGAGTTTCGATGGATTTTTCAGATTTGCGAAAGAAACTCGATTTCGTTGCAGGGTAAACTATCCCTTTTTCTTTATATACACGCCGATACCCGGAGAACCTCAATAATATCTGCTGGTATATGAATATATTATATACTATAGGTATACTGGGTATAGGGTATATACGCAGCTATAAAAACGGCGGAACATTTTTATTTCATCCGTTTATCAAATCGATATTGAAATCGGCTGAATAGGTATAGCATAACTGCGATACGAAATGGAAAGGAAGACTATAACAATAAAAAAATTCAAAAAAAAAAAAAAAAAAAGTGACATAGATTCTACTGCAGTTACAGTTATTTTATATAGAAGGACTGAATTGAACCACATAACTTTTTTCTATAATAACTGTTCAAGTATAATACTATAGGAGATTCGAAATCTGATGTCTGAATGGCTTTGCCAGTCATCCCTTAGATCATCTATAAGAGATATTTTTTTCTATAATTTTTCGAAAATTTTAAAAACATTGATTATAATTACGTGTTTACGCGATTAGTAAATGATCTATTCCAGCGTAGGGACCTATAATAGGATGATCATCGCACTTTAGGAGACTGTACAAATAGGTTACTGCACGATGAATCAACAGACTGAATTTGAAGAGATGCTTGTATACTATTCATGGATTATACTACACACGATTCAAACCATAGCGCAAACATTTATTCGTCAAATATTTACCCAACGGTTGCTTCGCGGATCATTGAAGAGATCTGACGAGCTGTATAAGACACCGGAAGTAAGGCCAAATCTTCAGGAAGAAGATTTCGATTTCACGGACAAATTTCAAGGGAATATTTATTCCGTCTTGATGTACTTTCGGAGCGAATCAATGATATTCGATGAATTTAATTTTCAGATAGGTACTACGATCAGGGAAAAAGGAAATAAAAATTCTGTTACGTATTCACGACGATAGAAGACTGATCTTACCTCTATGTGTATAACGTTATCGCGTTTTGCTCCGAAATGACATAATTTTAGAAATTCGTAATCGCGATGCAGAAATATGAAATTATTTCTAACGATGCAGTGCGGTGTCTCGAAATAAAATAAATAAATGAATAAATAAATGGATGAAATATTTCTTAATGAACTAAGAAACAAAAAAGCCGAAAAATCTATACCGCTGCGCAGGAATGAACGAATCGGAAGTGCTGTTTTATATAACGGATAAATTGAAGCTGAATAAGGCACGTTATTTCATCGGTTTTGCCCGGAAGTCAACGGCAAGTTCCATATCTCTGAGTCATATACGCAGAAGGCGGTATAGCCCGCAAGTAGCGTAGTTATGACTATCGTATACAGTACGTATACATGCATTTCGAGAAGATGAATATCGTGTTCGAAGAAATATTGAATACCAAAAATTCCTGATCCGTATAAGTTTCAGGAATCAGGAATCAGGAATGGGTGATTTTTCTCCACCATATTGGAGACTTTCGAAAGTTGAACAGAAAAAAAAAAAAAAAAAAGACCCCAAACAAAAATGAAAAAAGAAAGAGTAGCGTCTGCGTTAACAGTAAAATATATGCATAAGAGCTGTTGCAGGCTAACAATCTCACCGTGAATAAGACCGCGTTCCACGGTATGACTAACATCAGAAACTAAACTAGTGACGTAAACGCACCGGTCAAAAGTTAACGTACGCTATTGCTATAACGGTGCGGTTGACAGTATAACGTCGCGCGGTTTTCGATAGATACATATTTAAACATCCTACACGTACGTACGTATAGCCTATATGGTTTGTGTTTAAACACGCATGAGGACTATATCACTATTTTATACATACGTATATATATATATATAGTTATACTATAATATGTACGGCGAAGGTCCGACGAGCGTTGATTCACTGGCCGGGAGTTAATTTATTTTAATTTCAGTTTATAGCTTCTGCAGCCAGTTTCTTTTTATCCTTTCTTCAACGCATATCATATGGGAATGTATACACATATACAGATAATAGAATTATAATCCCGACGATTCGCGATGGATCCGGTGATGTTGTATCAAAAAAAAATAATAATAATTATAATATTTCTCAGATTTGATCATAATAAAGCGAGATTCTCAAAAAAGAAATTTCTTTGCGTCAAAAACAATTTTTCTTTCCTATAATTTCATCTTGTCTAGCATAAGTCGTCTTCTTCTTCATCTCTTTCTTCGTCGGCCGGAGATTGATCGACGGATAAATTCGCGGAGGTATAAGGTAGGTGTATTATAACGCGCAGACAAAAGTAAGAGCGAGCGGAGTTCTCGCTAGACTGCTAATTCTAGATATGCAGTGCGTACCGCTATACTTCCGAAAAACCTTCTTCGTCAGGTTGTTCAGTGACTGTTAAATCGTTTTTTAAAATTACGTATGAGAATCACAGAATTTTTATTTCATTTTTTTTGTCTATTTTTTTTTTTTTTATACCAATATTTTCGCAAGAAAAACAACTTTCGATTTTGTTTCGCCAGATTCTGTTAACGTTATCTGCGCTCCAGGGTGTCCAGCGGTTAGGCGCTTTAAAATTCCATGAGAATTACGGATTTTTCCTCCATGTCTTCCAGGATTTCCCTGCGTCACTGGACACCCCACCCTGGACTTATATAACAAAATATATCGCGTTGTGACCGATGGTATAAGAATATCCTAAGCACTGAAAATGCGATTCGATGACATAAGGTATCGTAGAATTTTTCTTCATGCCGTTTGTCATTGAGAATTACGACGAAAGAGTTCATCAGCGATTGATACAATAAAAAATAATAATAATAATAATATCCAATCGATGAATATGAATGATTCGTAGTTTTTATATCGTTTATAATTTCAGAGGCATCGCGCGTTGTCGCGATGTTATAAATAAACGGGAAGCTGTCGGCATGACACTTATACTTTCGCGAGTACGACATAAGGTATACATGTATGTATGTCATAGTACAGTATATATACGTATGTATCGAGGCTTGTGCCTTCCTCCGTTATCCTGTATATAAGTTACGCAAACTTTGCAAGCACCGATATTATTGTATGTATAATATCGAAAGTATATATACCTTATATATATATATATATATAAAAATGAATACATATATAGGTATATATACAATCGATATAATGATATGTCTTCGGCATCGTATAGGGTCCTATAAGCGTGGGTAGAAACTTTCGAAAATCTTTATACATACAATTATTATTCATAAGTTTACAAGGACGGTTTTAAACTGTTTTTGTACGAGTGTGCAGGCAGCAGCAGCAGCAGAAGCAGCAGCTATGTATGTAGAAGAGATCGATTAATGCAAGTTCAGTTATTAAATACTTAAATATAGGTACGTCAATGAGGTGAAGTGATTCAAGAAACTGTCGTGACTAAAATAAATCAGGATTATAACTATAGTATGCGAATGACCATAATAATATATTCATATGCATATGAATATGAATATGAATTATTACCTATACAGTCTCGTAAGTCTCCTTCTATATCATAGTTTAATGAGGCTAAAATAACACGAATACTAAGTTACTCGTTCAATTAGTCAAGCAAGCCTGTATATCGTCACTTTTTTTTAACTATGTAGGTACCTCATTGACCACCGACGCGACTCTTTGAATAAAACACGATATGAAAGGCATCGTGAAACCGGAATTGAACAAAAAAATATATAAAAATAAAAATAAACAACGTACATAGTATACACATATGCATAGGTATACGATTATATCGAACATCGGATGAACGTTGTAAATTTTCATGCTCATATGATAAATGTATGAAATAAAAATCTTCCCGAAATATTTGTCTCATTTTTTATTTCTGTGATATATAGATATGTAGGCTCGTATGTAGGTACCTACATATGAAATGTTAGCTAGCTTTTCTACATGCCGATTGTATCTTATATGCGCAAGTATAAGTCTGTGGTCAGGATTGATTCCAAGCAGAAGCATTGACCGCAGACCGGAAGTGGTTTCTGTACCGATAACAACACGTGTCACTCATATGTACACGCATTAAATTAAGAAATTTAAATACAAGAATGAGAACCGGATTTTTACTTCCATCCTTTCTCTCTTATGGTTTTATATTTATATACATATATGGATATTATACAGAAGATATCTCATATCGCCCTGAGTCTTTATAATGGCATGCAGCAGATCGTAAGCGCCATTTATGTAGGACTGTTTGGCATTTTTTTAAATCGAAAGATTGTATAGTTTTGAAAAAATTTAAAATTTAAAAAAATTAAATAAAAAATCCGAGGAATTTATGAGCGACATAATATTATGCGACTTTTATGTAACGAAAAACGCCTTCTGGACGAAAAGCTGTAATTTCGAAAGAGAGAGAGAGAGAGAGAGAGAGGAGAAAATTGAGATTTGCACCCTCTTTTTGATTAATAGCAAAACGAGAATAGAACTTTTGCACATGCATGTGAGTCCAATTTGGGGAATTCACCCCCGACCATATATATCGCGATCGCTATACCCTTATGCCTTGAATATCTGCCACTCTGTCTGTCCATAGAAAAGTGGCTTGAAGGAATTTCACCACGTTCCTTTGGCTTGTTATTTGAAGGGGGTTAACAAAAAACACGCAGGGGTTAACGTCGAGAAAACACCGATGGACGAAAGTGAGGAGAAGAATTCGCAACGCTCTTGACAGCTAGTGTAACGTAACGTAACGTAACGTAACGTAACGTAACGTAACGTGACGTGACGTGACGTGACGTGACGTGACATGACGTAACGTAACACATCGACTTTTTATAGGATTTTTTTTCAAATTATTTCAGGAGTAGATTGGTTGTAAAATACCATAAGAAATATTAAAAACCCTTTCATTACACATTACGCGATGGTTGTAGTATAATTTTCATTTTAATTCATTTTAATTCATTTAAATTCATGTTAATTTAACCATTAATGAGAATTCATATTCTGTGTAAAATTTCAATGATTGACATAGAGAAGTAGTAGTCCAACAACCCGCGAGAAGAAGAAGAGAGTTATAAATTATAATAATCAATGTCTTTTACGATCGAGTGTAAATTTCTTGACTTTTCTTCGCCGAGTATACTTTTTACTTATTTTTTAAATCCGATAAGGGTTCACATTAGTATATGATTGAATACCGTTTGTGGATAGTTTCGAGTCAATGATCCGAAAAATTGTTTCCATAAAATGAAAAATAAATAAATAAAATTGATATTATTTAAAAAATTTGATATTATTATTATTATTATTATTATTATTATCGTCAGATAAAATACATAATAATATGTAAGTATGCGAACAGCGAATACATATATCTAGGTATATAATGAACGTCTACTCTTCGCGACGTTCCAACAACTATTAATCAGCCTCAAGATAACGCTTGGGCATTAACGCGAACGAGTCTGTTTCCCGGAAATCTGTACATACTCATAAGTATACTACATATGTAGGTATACATAGTATAATGAAATTTACACTCGGAAAACAATATCTCGTCATTTTCAACCGTGTAAAATCTTGCGAGCGTAAATTATGTAAAAGTGAACAAAAAAAAAAATCGGTCCATTTTTTCATAATTTCAAGCCCAACGTGTTAATCAATAACGTGAGGGTTGTTGTTTCTTTTTTTTTTCTTGTTTCTCTCTTTATTTCCTCTTCTTTTTATGTGAAAAGAATTATTCCGTACGTATATAAGCTATGTACACGTATTAATCCTGAAAACGCACCAGGCGTAGTTTTTATGTTTTATGCTGAGCCAGCTATTGACCCTCTTCGCTTTCTTTCTTTCACAGTCTCCTCTTTTCAGCCTCAACTTCTCAAGGGCGAACTTAGAGAAAGAGATTTCTTCGGGGTGAATCACCACGCGACTTACGGGACCTGATGGTATATACATACGCACACCTAGGTATGTACCTACTCATGTTCATTGTTCAGGTGGGTATAAGTGCGTGAGATATTCAGTCAGGTGCGCGAACGAGCGTACTACCGTACTATAATACCAAAGTACACGATTTTTTACGCTATATAATCATTCTTATATACTCCGTTTTATTTTTACGTGTATATATACCGCGCATATGGATATCGCGGGTTTTTCATTTTCGGAACAAAATCATTTACGATGACTCAGAATATTAGTAAGAATTGTTCGGATTATTAAACGCCGAGGATTAAAGCAGCTACTTTGCGTCTTAAAAGAATGAGAAGATACGGTTTGTAACGCAATTTCACAACTAGCTGAACCCATACATGGATAAACGACCTTCCGAGAATAAAGAGAAAGACATATAATGAGAGAGAAAAGGCTTTTGCAGCCTGCTAACTAAGTAAGGAAATTTTGATTTATCGTTAATCATACCACTGCAGGCTCGTTATACACCTTTGCCCGCTTTCACGGCTATAATACTATACTAGGAAGCATTCACCACCTCGATAAAGCGATTCGCTAATTGGGAGTTATTCTTGAAAATAAATTACATCGGCCAATCAAAACGCGAGTATAGATTACCGATTAATATCGGCGCCAGGTGATTAATAATCATTTTGGGTTTTTCGCACTCTTGTTCAAAAAACTTGGAATCACCGTTCGACGATATTTCTGAATGTATGTACGTTTCTTTTTTTTTTCTTTTTTTTCTTTTTTTTTTTAGACGAAAATTAATGAAAATTTGATAACTTGAATAAGCGAGACTTTTCTGAAATGAAATCACCACCTCATTGTGTTTCGTAATACATAGATAAGAGAAACCTCACCAGGAAGTTTGTAATATGTATGTACAATGCGAAGCTATGATGTGAAAAACGCTCAATTCTCTCTGCGTTAGAATAAAAAAAAAAACTTTGAACGAATAACGCGATGACTAATTTATAGATAAGTTAGGAACGGCCTACGCACGCAATGCACGAGGTGTACCCATTCGATCGTTATCGACTAATTCCTGGATTACATTTTTCTTGGTAGGTGAACGGTAGATATAGTCAGAGGATATTATACTATAGTAGAGAATCAAATTCTTCTTAACTGTGTATGATGATCGTAAATTAGCAACCGAATTCGCGGAATGATTGAACTATAGGTATACATAGTTCTTCGTATAAGGAGGTATGCGAAATAAAATAGGAAAAATATCACGCGAGAGCCCTTTTCTCCTGCGTCGATTGGTATAGCAAGTATGTTTTTACACTACGATGTGTGCTGCGTATAGTAATATACGTCGAGCGCATGGGGCGCACGTGAAACCAGTTAGATTCACCTGACATTGAAACCTAAATCAAGAAATACGACTTTCTTCGAAGCATATAATGTACTAACGTTCGCGTGAGCCATTCTTTAGGAGGATTATCAAACCAGAATAGATACGATAATAAATAATACGAAAAAATTGTTTCGACTATTTACTCGTCAGTCAAAGAAGAAGGAGAAGAAGAAGGAGAAGAAAAAGAAGAAAACGAATGTATAAATACGTGATCGTAATTCGTAGTGATGACGGAGTTTGACACATGCGTTATAATTATAACAGAGCTTGAAATACCCGAGAGAGCTGAGGGAGGCTGAAACTTCCTAAAGATATTTTCCTCTCCGAAGATAACAGAAGACATACATACATATGCATATGCATATATGAAATATATGAAAGGAATTTATTGACGAATAAACCAGCCGAATAATAATAAATTTATATATTTATAAAAACCGGTATACGGACAATGAACATCCACTAATCGGTCTGTATAGTTAAATATATTTCACTACCTACCTAGTTGATAAATAAAATCGGTAATACCCAAATACGAGAGCGTGATACATGCGAGTGAAAATAATACATATTATAGGGTTGAGTGTACAGTGTACAACGTAAAGAAGTTTTTAAGACCTCGGCATGTGGCGACGCACACATTGACACGCCTTCGTTGTCATATATATTATATTTTATATACTTTCGTAGTTTCGTGATCTATTTACGCGCGACATATCACGGAAATATTATTTACGATAATAATACTATACGGGATAAGTGGGTATGTGTATATTGTATGACACATGTATTTTAAACATATTATAATTACGCCGGGTGGGGGGGCGAGGGGGGGAGGGAGGGCACTTACCTTGTAGACTTGACCGTAGGTTCCATTACCGACGACCTCAATCAACTCGAATATTCCAGCCGGATCCTGAAATAAATGAGAAGAAAAAAAAAAAAGGAATGTTTTAATACTGCGAGTATAGAAACAGACGGCGATTATCATATACTACAGCAACGAGAGATCCCTGCATCATATTATATCCCTACACCCAAAAGCAGGATGGAAGCACAGTGATATTTTTTTCTTATAGATACATGTATGTCATGGGAAGCGATTTTTAATATACATACAGTGTAAAAATATAATATTTCATTTATGTATGCACATATATGTTGGTATAAAGGTTTTTGTTTACCTTTAAAGCGTTCAAATCGATGTCGTCTAGCGAACAATTGACGCTCGGTGCTAAATTATGCGCCATCTTGATATTCTTCACTCACGAATGGGGGAAAAAATAAAAAATAAATAAAAAAAAAAAAAAAAAAGAAATAATACAGACTATACCACACACTCGCGTAACAAAAGTAATCAACTTCTTCTCTATATAGTATATTATAGGTAGTGTATACAGTTTAGTAAAAAAATCTTATAACACGAATCAATTATCGGATATTATACACACGCATTAAAGTTGCACCATGGCACGTTCACTAATCCTTTTATGAGTTTCGTATAAAATACATTATTTACAAAAAAGAAGGGGCACCTCTCGCTTATAGGTAAGGTATTCACACTTATTTTATGCGGTATATTGTCATAACGTCGTCGGAGCCGAGCTAAGCCCACACCTCGGCGGACGTTCTATGACCCTCTGACGTCATCCGCTCAAACTTCTCAACATGGACGTTATCCCCACCGCCGTATATTTACTCCGTGAGATTGAACAACAAGGCTGAAATCACTGTGCCGCGAAATTCGAATACGTTTCACCAACACATTATTTCATTTTATAATTCGTTTATTGCTGCGTATTCAATAATAAAGGTCAATGTATATTTAGCGTACTCGAAACTATTGTTACGTGTAAATAAATATAATTTAATATTTTTTATTCTCTTTATTGTATACAGTACCCCTCTCGCCCCCTTATTAGCCAAAATTAAGAGTCTTCTCAAAGTATACATGCATGAATGTTTTTTTTTTTCTACTTTCTGAAAGAACATTAATAAAATCAGGTTTTATTGCGAAGAACACGACTGAATAAAAAACACAGGGTTTAATTAATGTATTTACGTACGTAATACAATATTATATCTGATAAAATAATTAAATCGCCTAACTTCTGTATTGAAGTAAATGTAGTAATGATTGAGAGCGAATATCGGAGAAATGTTGATTCCCCCTGCTGTTTTCTATTCATATTTTCGACAATAAAGTATAAATCCATTTTTCTAACATTCTAAAAAAAGAAGAAAAAACCTCATTCAGTTCGGTATATAGGTACACGACATTACATGATATCTTATAGCTAATATTTTGTTATCAACTTGACTAAGCTATCGAAATCGCTACTTCAAATTGTTGAATTAATTTTCAAATGAAGCTCCGAGCGCAGTACATATTGTTATGTGATAGCACATAAAACTAGACTAAATAAAACTAGATAAATAAATTCATTTATATTTATATGTTAGAATTAGGTAATTCATTCATTCTCAGCAAAGAGCGGCGAGTTTTCTAACGGTCGCCAAATCCCTTAGCAGCATTTGTACGGTCTGCTTTGTTCGAGGCAAAATATCGGGATTAGATACAGTATCGTCTGGATCCATGGCCTCTAGCGCTGTAAACAAAGAGTTAAATTATAATTTGATATTTAATAAACGATTAGTTTTTCCATTAACTAATTCTACACACATTAGTGTTATCCTCGGAATTCACATTCCAGGTAAATTAATTTTTCTGTACATGGAACTGGCTGAAAGATGGACATTAACAATTTTGAATATCATTTTTCAAGGACCAATCTAATACGCATCAACACATACCAGACACTTGAGCCTCGATGGTAATAAGCCGCGAATCTATGTGGTTTTGAAAATGATCAATGTGGTCCAAAAGTCTTGAACGGCACTCAGCAGGGTCTATAGGGGCCTCTGGTTCCGGTATGAAAGGTTGCAGTGGCAAAATTTCACTAAGACGAGCCTCTTCGTGCTCGTTCTCAGTTGGATTTGAAGAGATCAAATCTGGCGTTTTCGAGGTAGATGGCTGATTATTTGGCGGCTCTGAAAATAAGAATATACAATCTGAATATCAATTCTATTATCAAAACTTGAGGTTTTGCAGGATTTCCAGACTCTGTAGACACCCTGTAAGTCTGACCAAAATTTACAGCAATGAATTTCACTCACCGCTGTTATCAGTTTTCAATTCCGAAGCTATTTTGTCTGTATTATTTCTGGTCAATGCCTCCAAAAGAATATGACCTTCGTTTTGGCTCTCCTGTTTTTTTATATTCTTAAGTTCTTCTGCATGCAGACTATCTTCTTCTAAAATTTTCATCAATTCTGAATTTGACGCTATTGACTTCTCGTCAGGCTCCTCCTTCGGCTCTTCTTTAATCTCAACTTTCATTTCAGTAGTGGGTGAACTGTCCAAACTAGACTCTGCTGTCTCTAAAGGTGGTTTAACAATTTCCATTATTGGCACTGGGTCAGTATTCGGCGCTGGGATCTCCGTCTTCTCCCAATTTTTTGCCCAAAGATATAATTTCGGATGATCCTTTTTTCTGGAAAAATTCGATAAATGAATTCCCGAGTTGTCAGAAGGCCGACAAAAGACTGGAGGAGACATAAGCTCGAGATCACTTACTCAGCGACATTGATTTTCACTCTTAGACTATGAAGAATTTGTTGTATTTGTAGCAACGCCGCAACTAAGTCGTACGACCGCTTTAACATGGCAGTCCTTTGATCGATGGCAGATTGATTCTTGGTACGATTAGATAGACTGAAAATGAAAGTGGATTCGTATTATTGTAACTCCGATAGTATGGGATGGTTTTGATATCGCATTTACAACGAATGATAATATGGATAGTTAGTAATCGAGTCTGAAGACTTTACCTGGGCAGCTTTCCTTCTTTAATCCAATCCTGGTCGTGCATATATTTCTTAGATGGTCTTTGTCTATAAGGATTGAGACAAATGTAGCACACATATTTTTCGGGCACATCTTTTTCCCTTTCAATAGCATTGCAGTGTCCATGCTGCCAGCAAAGGCAAAGATCACATTGAATCATTAATCCATCCTCTTCCATGAATCCGCAAGTACAATTTATTATTTCTTCTCTACGAAGCTGCTCCACCTTGACCAATTCGCCATTAATCATCATCATTACCCCGTCTCCATCTAATACAGGAAATATCTTATGTTTATGTATGTGAATTTCGATCATCAATTTGTATTAGCTAATTTGATCAATTGGACAGTTAGTTGGACATTTGGAAGTCATTTTTCACAAATTACACATCATTATCACTCAACCATATTCAAATTACTTTTATACTCAAAGACGGATGATGATATACAATGAGAAAAATCATAGCCCAAAACCAAGCTGCAAAGCGCGATATAAATATTGTACTCCGTCATAATTGAAATTGTGAAAATAAATTCCTTTTCAACTAACGCCATGCAAATTGATACTGAACGCACACGCACACGCACACGCATTTATACTTAATTGATGTTTCAATTACTCTCTACGCATTTGGTATTTTTGTAAATATGTATGTATGCAATGATGATTCTCCACTTTATTCTGGATTCTAGTTTGTCTAAGGTGTGCATGAAATGAAATGACTTGTGTTGATTTCATAGAAGTGAATATGAGTAATTTATAGAGTGTGTCTGTATATTAGTTCATTTTTCTAAAGTTTTTCAAGCGAGAAATTGAAACAGTTCCAATTTCATGCATAAAATAAACATTTATGAAAAAAAATAACTCTATATACCTTCAGTATCATTACTATTATCTCTTTTGGCAGCATCCCCTTTAGGGGGGGTATCACCTTTATCAAGATGAGAATCGTTTAGTTGACCTGAATAAATAACACAAGGAAAATAATAAAATATAAAATATAAAATATAAAATATAAGATCAACACATACTATAAAGAAACACTATTACGCTAAATTCATTCAAAGTATGCAATCTAAGCTATTTGTTTTCTCTTATTTATAAAGTATAAATAATAACAGTTCACTACACAATCAATCAAAAGCAAATACCAAAACTGTTTTTTTTTCTTAGAACTTACTGGTTTGACTATTCTCATCGCTCTTCGGGTCAGATTTTCTCCGACTGAATCTGTACGTAGGGGCAATCGGCTCCTCAATGTCCAAAGTAGCGTCATCTAAGTCCCCATAATCTTCCTTAAGCTCCAGCATGCCTGATAGCAATAAAAAGCGCAAGAATGTCAATAATAATATAAATTGTAGGATACTGTGATATACACACAGCTTCATTTCCAAGAATTATCCATTCAATGATTTTGTTTAAATAATAGATGATATTTGATAGCAACTATTCAGTAATAACTATTACCTTGCTTTTTCTTGTACTTGATTTGTACGTCAGAATTATATTCCGAGATTTGTCGTTTCCTCATAGATTTTCCCTTTTCCGATACCGATGGTTCGTCCAACGATTTTGACCTGTCCAATTTGTTTAATTCTGCAGCAACGTTGATAGTGAGTGGATTGGGAAGTGCTGGTCTCACCGGTAATAAAGTTTTAATCCCGGTCTGAGTTTTCTCTTCCCTGATTTTCAGGTCGAACAAAGTCCCAGGGGACATGGCACAGCTGGCTTCCCTCTTTTTAATAATATCTTCATCCAAGTCGAGGCCTTGGTTTGAAATAGGTGAGGTGATTTCAAATTTTGAGTCCTCTTTTACTAAGGTGGACATTTTTTCAGTTCTATTTGGTTCGGGTTCATTAACAGACACATGTTTCTCTTGGGATGCCTTCTTCTTTTCAAACTTGTTGATTTTTTCTAAAAAGTTGTTCTGTTTCTTTGGTATTATGTCTTCGATCGACTCACCAATCGTTCTCGCGTAAGCTAAGTCTGCTACGTTCGGAGTTGATCCCAAAAACTTTGAATACTCAGGGTGATAATGCTTGATATGCATCTGAAGAAGATTCTCTTTACGAAAATTCTTGTTGCAACCTTCTTTTGGACATTTGTATGCACTGTCCTCCATCTCGACGCGGAGTCCTCCGATAAATACAGCTGGTTCAACACAAACAAGAGAATTAAATTTAACATACTGCTCGATGTCGCTGCTCTAATTGATCTAATCTAATTGATCTTGGGAGCAGCCCTTCCTCAATAATTCCTTCATTGTTTTTTTCTATAGACTATAATCTGTGAATATTACTTACAATATGTGATGGCTGTATGGGGTGTGATAGCATGTGAAAATTTCAATGAAATATTATTCTCAACGATACCGGGCTGCATGATATTGTTAAAGATTATTGAAAATTGGGCTTACCACCAGGATCTGCAGGTGGTGTAACCGGAGTAATCGGTGGTGGCTGAACAACGGGTGGAGGTACAATGCATAGAGGTATAGGGTCAGGAGTGCTGACTGGTGTTTTGGTTTTAGGCAAAAGAGTTTTGATTTTTTTTGGAACTTCTGCCGGTGGTTCCTGCTTCAATTTAGCAGCGCTATTCTTGCTGTTCTTTTTACGATGTATACAGAAGTCAAATTTTTCTGGCTCAAAATCAAACTGTCCTTGTTGTTCCATAAATGATCGAATATCGTTGCGCGATCTGAACTTTTTACCGCTCGATTTGCTGAAACAATTCAATCCAGTTTCATTTATAAAACTGGCATATTTCATACTCCGGGAAAGTTAATCAATGGCAAAAACAAAGAAAAACAATTAGGACTCCAATATCTGAAAGTACGAACAACAATATTCCACAAAACATATTATCATTTTCTCTACGCTTACTGTATGAACAAAACATCCCACTTTCCAGCAGAGGTGCCCGTTCTTCTCTGAGTAAAGTGTTTCTGCCACCCAGGCGGTAGTCTCTTATCCGCCACGATGATAGACCGACGTGCTCCTGCAACTTAATTCAAAATAATATCATGCACTTTGCTGTTCGATGATCATAATTTTATATCGGATATCCCCAAGTTACAAGAATAGAAGAAGAAGTGGAACAAGAGTATAATATCAGTGCTGTTCTTCTTTCTAAATTATTGAAGAATCAGGAATTTAGCTTACCGTCATTACCATCCACAATATAAGACTCTATCCCTTGTGGTTCGCCGTCGATCCATTCCGGCACTATCTCATCTTCGTTATCCGTATCAATCTTAGTTATTTCCTTCTTCTTTTTCTTAGCGTAAGTTTTGACCTTTGGTTTGCTCGGTTCAAACCCCTTGAGTACCTCTGTGCCAGACTCGTAGGCTATCGCAGGTGTCAGCTCGGGTTTTTCGACCTGATTATCGTCTTCGCTTATCAACGACTCTTCTTTTTTAAGCGATTTTTCTGAATCGGTTCTCGGCCGTTTCTTAGCGTTGGATTGAAACAGATCCATCACGCTGTGCTTTCTCTTCTTATCTCTTCTCTCTTGTTTACTCCCTACATAATCCCCATCTATTGGTTTCTGTTTGAAATGAACATTCCAAAATGTTAAACAACTCCTTCGACAAATGATCCCCTTATTCAATCATATCGCTTTCTCCTAATGAGAACCTTACGCTCTACTGTTTTTGACAATAGCCACATAAATGACGATCCAAGTAGCGTATACTATTTGACAGAGTATGTCAGTGATATTGAAGCGTCTATTTTCAATCTTTGCATGTTGTGGAAAAAAAAATAATTTGACCACGCTCATAATGACTTGTGTTCGATAGACTGATGCCAATTCCTTAATTCTTGCATTGTTCAAGTGTTAAAAAAATGGGAATGTATCGCTGTGTTGTAATTTGAAGGTAAAATTTGACGAAAAAGTTGTAGTTGTTGAAAATTATTGAAAATTCTCAATGATATTTAAATAATTGAAAATCTGTTCAGTAAATTACAAGTTTATCCAATGGTTTTTTGAAAATAATTAATTAAAGTGTTTATTATTTGTTCTCGTCTACCATAACCTTAAATATGTTTAAATAATATAATAAAATACATATGTCTACCTTTTCCGTAGTAGCAGCAATTTTTGTCATCTTTGACGATCTGACTATTTTCGCATAGCCATCGTCGAACAGAACGTCATATCTGTCTGTAAATATCGTGAGGAAAATAAAATTCAATATTAAAGTAGATTGTCAAATATGGTAATCATTGACGTTCTTTTGTTTAGGTTAGGTTAGGTTAGGTTATGGTTATGGTTAGGGTTGGGGTTAGTGTTAGGGTTAGGTTACTCACCATTTCCCAACACAGTCTTTACTTTAGCAGGATATTTCCTACCGTCAGCCCAAGTCGCTAGAATTCTTTCACCAGCCACAAATTCACGCATTTTCGTCTCCCTGGTGGAAATGGAAATAATAAATATGATGATAGAGTTAAATCCACGTCCCCATCGTAAATATACGATATAAATAATTTTAGTCAACAGAAACAATCGAGAAACAAAAAGAGAAACAAAAAGGAGAAAGAAAAAATAAAAGTAGCGATGTATATATATATAGTATATATAGGTATACTATTTACGCGACGTCACTAAAACGAGCGTTGCTCTAACAGCTGATTTTTGTACACAAAAACACTACGACTTCAGAGACGCTAGATACGTGACACAACAAAACACTAACGTCGTATCACCAACTACGTTACTACATACTTCGACTCAACACTCTAGTACTACTATTTCAGGATTACCCTCACGATGTTATGATCGATAGTAGAAATTTAACGCGAAAATAAAATCTACCACGTTGATGATTTATTAGCCAATAGCGATTGAATAGAAAGTAGGCTTACCCTTAGGCTCGCATAAGGTTAGGTTAGGTTAAGTTAGGTTAGGTTAGGTTAGGTTAGGTTACTATACGTTACGTTACGTCAATTCACGAGGGGCTAGGCTAACCTGACGAGCTACCATTTTATTTGATCAATAAACAACCCTTGTAGAAAATCGTAATTTTCAGTTATTTTTGTCTTGTAGTATTTTAGGTGCGTTTTATTTCATCCGTTTCGTTCTCAGTCAATTGAACAAAATTTACTTTTCATTATTTTACATACATGCATACTACATCTTACATTTACACATAATACATCTGAAAAAAATATGAAAAATATATTCGATATTTTTTGATTTAGTAAACAAAGCTTTACAATCCCTTTATTTTATGTTTTTCAAACTTTTATTTATATTTATTTATTCGTTCAATTATTCATTTATTTATTTATTTATTTATTCATTTATTTATAGAAATTCTACAGTCAAATTCGAATTACTTGAGAGTTTATTTTTTTCATTTTAATTCATTTTATTTTTTCGTAAGTTATTGTAATTTATGGGATATGGATGGAATAAGGACGTTGAAAACACACAGATTTCAGGAAATTGAAAATAAAGCAAACTTCGTAAATGATTCTAGACGATTCGGAGAATTAAAAGAAATATTATCAAATTTTTTAGCTGCATTACTAGCTGATTTTACCTAAAAGATAATAGTAACATTTTTCCTCAACCATTGATCAATCAGAAATAAGTTAATCGTTCGATCAATGCTTTTATTATTTATGAATATTATCAAGGGTGAATTACGTTTGATATTTAAGAATGTACGTAATAAATTAATTTTCGATGATCACATCGCCTTTTACCTATAAATATAATTATTATGTCTGTCTGCAACCATCAACAATACCAATACAGATTTTTAGATATCAATTTTCGTTCACTGAACATTTCGTAATGCAGTTAAAAAAGAGTATAAAATAACATTTTTCAGAATTCGTCTAAATTGACTTAAAACTGTTCGTTCTATCTTGTCCTTTCAATATCCTTAAATTTCTTTTATTTTTATTTATTTTTTTATTTTATTTTATTTTTTTTGTTCAAATGATGATAATTATTGATGCAATATTTAGGAAAACTAAAAGGAAAAAATACTCTTTAGGTAATCTCCCTCTCTCTGCTTCAAATCGTTGTATAATCATTTGTACACACAAATACTAAACATGCCCAAGCACCATACACCTTCACGCCTAGTACCAGATACCTGAGTGGATTTGTACCAATTTTTACGTTTAAATGAACACAACAATTTGAGATTATAATTTGCGATTGGTAATCTTGAGAATTAGCAAAATCAATTCATACTATTTTGAGACAGAATAAATGTATACTGAACCATATTAGGTACATAGAATAAATAGTTATGAAATAAATGACGAATCTCATGTTATCAATGTTTGGGAATTCAATGAAAATGCAATAATAAATAATGGTTCCAATATTTATCACTTAAAACTTCCTACAGTCAAATCAATCTCTAATATAGATTGGGAGAGGTAGAAATAAAAGCCGAAAACTGCGCCCAACACAAGCAGTTGTTGAACACCAAGATGCAGAATTTGAAAAAAAAAGAACAAAACAAAAACCAAGAAATTAAAAAACGCAAAATTTCAGTCGAATCAGCATCTATACTCAAAGCTTTCAATTAACAGTATAGGCAAGATGAGTATTAGCCAAAGTGGTCCTCAAAAAGGAGATTTAAAAAATTTTCAAGGGCCACCTCTCACTCCGTTCCAAATACAGAAAAACAAATTCCCCTAAAATTTTGCGTCTCTATCATAGCTGGCAATCTTTGGAAATATACAATTCACTATTCTACCCGCTAATAAAATGGTTTTCACTTACGGAGGTGGTAGCGTCCAAGCTGACTCGCTTCAGTAAAAAAAAGAAAAAATGACTGATATGTAAATGTGTTCAGATCTATTTGAAATAAATATTAATTCAGTAGGGTAGGGCTTATGATACAATTATTCGTTGCCAATGGAATAAAATATTATAATATATAAGACAGAGATTGAATTGTTTGAAAGAATAATAGACACATCCATAGACTGGTAAAAAAAAATTTCTTTCTGTATTTTTGAGATGATGGATGTAAACAAGAGATTCTGAAATGCATGATGAGATTTCTCCCTTGCTAGGAATAATTTTCACCATTCTTTCGCCTTGGATATTATGTAAATGATAAAGAGATGTGCTTATTGACTAATAAATCATAGAAAAATACAACAGCAGGGTACAGAATGTTGCTATTGTAGAAACAATTCACATAATAGTGTGATAAGGATATCGAGCACGCGCTTACACCACGTTATTAAATTTCAGTGCAATAATTCCTGCTTGGGGGTAATTTTCTCTTTCCAAGCTTACCGACGTTCCAAAAATTTAGAAGACTAAAAATTTCAGTACGATCTGAGTCAAGTTTATCTACAAGTTTACCTTTTATTGATAATAAAACTTTGTTTTGATGATTAGGAAACGTTACATCAGTTCAGACCTTGATTGTTTACAAATCTATCTGAGCATAAAAATGAATGATATCTGTCTTTGGCTTGTGGGATAAGAAAAATCGACCAGACCAAAATAAAGAGATGCGAATTTTCTTTCATTTTGTTATAATATATTTGTTACCCAATTCACCATCAGTTTGAAACTCACTTTGGCTGTACTTGAAGTACTCGTAGCCTTGAGCTGTCCATTGGTATCCATTCATCGAATCTTGAACTCCATTTGTCAAAGTGTATCAACACTTCTCTCTCGACCCAGTCGGTCTCAACTACACGTGCGGAGTACCTGTGAATACGAATATCGTCGAGGTAAAGAGATAGTCTGATCTACGTTCCCTGCGGAATATTAGAAACAAAACTGTTCAAAAAAATTTCAAAAATAATAAAAATTTTCAAAATTTATCGCCGTTTTATTCAACGACGACAATTATTCAATCAACAACACGATTCGTGTGATATTTATCGATCTATATGAATTACAGGTTATGTCGACGATTATCACAACTTGAAACCTGTTAACGCTATTTGTCTATTAGGCTAAAGGTTATCAACTGTCAACTATTGGGTTACAATATAATTTGGAATGTGTGTAAAACGTGTTTAGTTCAAGGATAAAATAGCGCGTCATTTATTATGTGTGTGAAAAAAACAAGTAATGGTGTTAAATAAAAACAAGCAGAATGAATGTATAAAGACTGTAACAACCACCAAGTATGTGAATTTGATTGTTTTTCTCGCCGATTTATTGATTTGTTGAAAGCTATAATAACGGCATGAATGAAGAGTGTTGTCACTCGTTACCGATTGTTAATCAATCGGCAAGTTTGAAGTAGAAAATTAGCATTGTATGCCCTACGTGCGATAGGCGAACTCGTGTTAATGATCGTATAACCGCCGCCAGTGTTTTACAACAATTGAACAATGGGAATGAAAATTTGTCTACAATCGATACAATTGATGTGTAAATTGAACAGCGTTAATGGCAACATCGTGATTGAAATTAGTTGTACCATTTTTCATTGAAATCCTTAGCTTCCAACTTAGCACCAGGGAAAAACTTGAGGCCTCCGCGGCTTACCATCTGGCCGATGAAAATTATCAATGTGATAATTTTCCACAAACGAAAAGCGTTCGGTGAGTTTTTTGAACGATCAGAGATAATTACCGGCTTCGGTAGCTATGATTTATTCGACAATATTAAGGAATGTTTTCTTTATTTCGCGACGCAAACAGCGACCATTTTCATGACGACACTAATCGATTCTAGAATGGCGCGAGATTGCGAAACGCCATTCAAGATGGAACCGAAGCCAAGTTCACACCGCGCTTAGAGGGCAACTTCGTGTGTCTTTAATAATACGCATTTATCAATGTATGGTAATGATAGTCAACGCTGTTATTACTACAAATTCATTACAAACTAATCTACGTATGATGAAATAAAATTATCCCCGCAATATTTCAGAACGAAATAATCACGTCTTATCGAACTGAAATTATTGAACATACATATCATCTTTATTTTCTGTTCACAAAATTTCGTGTATAATAATAAAATGCTTTTTCTGTATATCATTGATCATATATCGTCTGTTCTTTCTAGCATTTTGCAAAGCGATAAAATTCGCTTGTTTTTTAAACAATTTAACGCAAATCGTATCGAACATTTTGAATCGTCGTCACCGATACAACAATGCCATTGCCACGGTATCGTCATAGCTATATCGATAATTCTCGCAATGCGATATTCGACCCTAGTGCACAGCGCAACTCGCTAGCGACCGCCTCTTTCACTTTTCCGGTGGATCACGTAGCATCTGTGCTTGTTCTCTGCGCGAGCTAAGGCCGAATCGGCGACTTGCACTCTCATTGATATCCATCAGTTCGTTAATCAAACGAAATATTACACAAGATGACTTCCAAGGCTGAACTCGCCTGCGTATACGCTGCCCTGATCCTCACCGACGACGATGTCGCGGTTACAGTAAGTGCCTGTTTTTTTTATTACACCGCCATCAACAATCGTATAGTTTGTCACGCGTCACACGTGTGTGCCCCAATTTTACACGATCATTCCCAACACTCGTCTTACCTATCTTAAACCATAACGCTGATGTTGCAACGTGAAATATGTTCAGAAATGAAGAGCCGCGATTTTAAGTTTTATTCAAAGCATTGAAATCTTGGGTGCAAATTGTCGAAAAATAATGTTAGGTTCATAGAACGAGCCTGATCGTTTAAAGCTGTTCTCTGATCAACAAAACGCGTCTTTTTAGGGTGAGAAGATCCAGACTATCCTGAAGGCAGCGAGCGTTGAGATCGAGCCATACTGGCCAGGCCTTTTCGCCAAGTCTCTTGAAGGCGTAAACATCAAGGACCTCATCACCAACATTGGTTCCGGAGTCGGCGCTGCCCCATCTGGTGCTGGTGGTATGTATTTACCGCACGAAATTGACCCTCGTTGAAATTGGTAGCGGCTTATTGCCCTGAGAATTCCCCGTCGTCAAATCACCTCTTTTCATCCACCAGACTAGTCCATATTAACGCTAGTAAGGTCAGCGAAATAAGAGGAGAATAACCGAGCTGTGGACCTGCCGGGTCCTAAGTGGCTAAAAACTTGGACCTAGATCCCTGTTTGAACAATTTTATTGATCCTAAACACCATAGACTTCATTTTCGATCTCCATAATTGCTCGTATTTTCGGAAATGGCTTCTCTGAATAATGCTTGCCTCTTTTTTACAGCTGCACCTGCCGCTGCTGCCCCAGCTGGCGGTGATGCTGCTCCATCAAAGAAGGAGGAGAAGAAGGAAGAACCAGAAGAGGAATCCGATGACGACATGGGATTCGGTAAGATATTTACATGCCTAACTGATTATGATCACCTTTCATTGTTCATTATTAAATGAACACTCTGATATCAGTCTATAATTCGTTACTCTATGATAATTCCTGACTTATGAATAATGCGAATATTTTTCTCTATGTTACAGGTCTCTTTGACTAAATCCTTGTGCAAGACAAGATCTATGATGGATCCATTCCCTTTGTACAGTTGTATTGTACGCTAAAAGAAAAAAATGAATAAAAAATTGTAAAACTGCAATTATTTATCTAAATAGGTAGTCTCTTTTATTTTTCCTGTAATTTTAGGTATAAATAGTGGTACAAATTGATCAAAGTGGGGTATAACAACAATTGATAACAAGTTATGATACACGCTGATTAGGAATACCTAATTGAAATGCCGATCTAGGATAATGTCGAACAGCGACAAGCCATTATAATTATTATGGTGATTGTAGAAAAATAATATTAAAGATAGAAAATTATGATAAATTTCACGAGCGCAATGTCAATAATTTAGCGAACGGTAATGTGAATATATTACAAAATACAAAGCAGCAACGAACATCAAGTCGAGAGTTTATTCTAATTTGAACAATGACGTTTGTAATAATTATGATGATGGTCGCTGTATCGATCGGATCTATCGGATCTATCGTGGCGTCGTTTATAGCCCTGATTACGCCTGCCTCCGTGATCATGACCCTGATTTTGACGAGTCCAGTCGAAATTTCTAGGCGGTTTATTGTACCAAGGATCCATAATTGGCGGATGTTTAGACTCGACGCTTTTAAGTTTCATAAATTCTTCGTCTTTATCGGTATAACGATCTTTAAACTCTTCGTCAGTCTCGGCAATGAATGCCTTCTGCTCCTCAGTCAGAGGTATTTCTGTCATTTTTATTTCATTAATTTCTATACAATTTCGGAATGACTAATAGCGAATTAGAAACTGAAATGAAAAGAAACAGAATAATCAACTAAACGAGTGAAACCAAAATTTGAAAAGCAAAAATATTGCTCTTACATACAAGTCTCACTGATTACACTGTCCAATATTAACGCATAGAATCCTTCATTGGATGGTAAAGTTCTCTCATCCGTTGCCGTTCTCAAAGGTTCAAACATCCTGAAAATTATTTTCAGAGAATATCATACCTACTTGTTTTTCATGCATTATGAAAATGAAAATAACTGTTTAGTATTTAAGGAAATTTAAACTTACCATCCTAAGTGCGTTCCGCACTGACTACAGAAGCAAAGTTTCCACGCATATCCAGGAAACCAGGAATACTGATCTTGCCACTAAAACATTCGAGGAACAATAAGATTTTCAAACAAGTTTCATTAGTGATTGGTCGTCGAAGTCTTGAGGATTGATTGTTTCGAAGAACAATTCTACATTCATGACTTACATTTTCACCGACGCCGATACATTTGGCAGATTCTGTTGTGAATATGTGGAATTGGATTCCCAACGGGTTTAAAAGTAGCTGAACCTCGATCTCTGGTCTACCAAACAAACTCTGATTGCTTCTTATCAGAGCCTCAGGACTTAGCTGGTTAATTAAATAGTGAGAATCTGCGACATCACCACCGCATTGACGACACAGAACAAAGTCTGGTACAGGATCTTAAAAAATATTTAGCCGATAAATATCGTCGAGAAATTATTCGAGCCTAAAAACAAAAGAAAAGAAAAACAAAATATGAAAGAGAAAACCAAGTGAAGGGTTATCATTGTTTCACAACATTTTCATAACATAGTGTTTATGGTGTGATGCAAACATACGAATGAACGGATCAAGCGAAATTGATAACAGATTATGGAATATTACGCGCGTGTAAGCGAACTGAACTGACATGTGTAAATGCGAACTTTTCAATTTTGGTTAATAGGAATGGAGGTTATGTGCACCTGCACAGTTAGATTTCTCGGTAACAGTTCTACAGTTGGCTGCATTATTGGGAAATAGTTAAGGTAAATTGTCGAAGATTGTTGGGCTATGACGATAATGTTTGGATGTAGACTTTACCTTCGGCAACGTAATCGTATTGAAATATATCTCTAGATGTGTGGGACAGAGATTTGTTTACAATAATCAGTATGACGGCGAAGTGTAGAAACGACGAAGAGAAAATATGGTACAAAATGGAGTCTGCCATTGATGTTTAGCTCGTAAGATAAATCGAACAAGGTTTCGGCAAGGTGATTTTATGTACTATTAAGTCTTGGCATACGATAGCTGATAATATCAGGGACACGTCACGAGAATAGCGATACGAATCCGAAGAATTCTCGAACGCATAAAGTGCCGCATATGGACTTTATTACATTGCCATGTAGTGAATTATGACGCATCTTCGTCAGTCGATGATTGAAAGAAATCTACCTTACCGGTTGTACACTTCCTAGCTTCGTATTAGTTTCATTAATTCTCCACCTGGTAGCGCCACGATTGTGATATAGCCAATTTACTGTAAAGTTGAAGCAGAGGTACCCCACGTTGTGTGTTATACCTGCTGGAGGGTAAAAACTATTCGGATGTACTATAATGATGTTATGCACGAGAAAAACGGCGTGAGACCGTAAGCCCATAATTTCTTTCGTTCTAATGATTTTCCCTGAATTTTTATGACTGCAATGATACTACCGCAGTTGCCAACCTTCAGAGCAGTTGATATAATTCAGCCTCGACAATACTAAACTTGGTATAATGTCGGGGACATTATAATTAGTTTTACCTTGTAAAGTATTAAGGAAACCTCGGAGGCAATTACGTCGAGTGAGTATATTTTTAAAGGAACACGTTGAGCTCGTTAAGGGATGCATCAATTCGTCTAATACCTACAAAGAAATGCCGGATTTGCTGTGTTTTTTTTTTTTGTCAAGTTTCACGTGCTCTCGTTATTAATTGCTGCACGTTTAGATAGTGAATGAAAAAAAAATCAATTGTTCGGTGTGCGTTGAAAGCCTTTCAAGTTTGGATTACGAAAGTACAAGTGTTGTATTTCATACATTTATCGCTTAGCTATAACTGCAGGACTGACATTAGTTAAAGATTGTTGAAAAATAAAACGGCAACGTCTGCGGGTAATTATTTTTGATGACGCGTCTGCGACGTTCGTCATTTTTGAAACAATGCGAGGGCACAATCGTCATCTGGCATCTGGCTATTAGTCAATGCAGCGTAAGCGCATTATACCGTCAACTGGACTAGCTGTCTAATAGTAAGCCGAGTGAATAAAAGAGGTAACGGTGAATTGGGTTTGCGTAATTTACATTCCTTGGCGGAGTGCGAACCCAGCTACGGCACCGGCCGGCCGGCCGGCGCACGGCCCGTTCTGAATTACTGCGGGCAAGCCGCGAGAGGGGAGGGGGGGCTTGCAGAAGGCGAAGAGATTCGTCGAAACAATCGGTAGAGTCTGACATTCAGACTTGTTGTTGAAACAAAATCCAGAATGTACCTACATACGTATAAGACGACGATAACATACGTGTATGCGATATCGTCTGTTTCTGAACGTTATTCTGAAGGGGCGATGAAATTGATAAATAAATAAATACAAAAGTAGAACGCAGTGCGTAACGACAGTCATGGCCGCCATAATCTACACGCGCTGCTGCAATACGTTGCCAACAACTTCTAGGCGCGAACAAGCCAACAGCTGTCATCCAACGCACATTGCGCAACGTCCACGGAAATAAATCTAGGGATAGGCTGCTCTAGGCGTTGGTGCGGCGTCGCCTTCGAGTCAGCTTTGGCTCGCCTTCCCCTCAAGTCCTGACAACGAAAATACGAAGCCGCGTTGCAACAATGTCGATCCGTTCGTGTTGCTAGCGAGCCGTGCGCCCTTCCCCTTCCATTACACTCGCAGCAATCCCACTACCAGCTGACGTCAAGACATTGAGGGGAAATGTTGCGGCTACGGGGGGGGGGGAGGAAAGGTTGGTGGCAACTGCGACGGAGGCTCCACTCGCGGCGTTTCGTCACCACCGGCTTCTAACTTCTCAGCTGATACAAAATGGCCGTTCGGTATTGACAGCTGAGCCGCCGAGAAAATGCATTGTTCGATAGGAACGCTAATACGATATATATGTATCATATGTTCGACAAAGTCGAGTACACAAGGCAGCCGCAATTCCTTGTGTAATTCCATTTACATTCCAGCTAGTTGTGGATATTCCACAATTCATTATGGTAGAGAGATCGGTGGAAGGCCTCCCGGCAAGGCTCGTAGGCTTTGCCTAGTTCTAGGCTGAAATTTTTTCCCGTTCTCCTTGCCCTCGGTGGGAGCGACCAATCGGAGTAAGTAGGTCAGAGGCGTCGGCCAATGAGCGCGCGAGGCCGGGTCACGTGGGTTTGTTGTTATCTATCAGCTGTTTTTCCCGGGCGGCCGGCCGGCGCAGTGAAAGCCGCTTGGTCTCAGTCCCTCCCGGCCGCTCAGCTGTGCGTCATACGCTGTCGCTCAACATATTTTAAATTGCTTTATTCGCTTGTATTTACTCGAGGAACTTGCTAACTGAGAATACAAGCCGCAAAATCGCACTCTGTATTATGCTGTCTGCCAAGTGCAAAGAATTATACGTCTTTGATACCACTGCTATCGTTGAAAATATAAAACATGTGGACAACGGCCTGACAAATACAAGTCACGGAGCACGCCGCTTTGTTGATACGAGTTCAGTGAACGCCGCGATAGGCTTCAGGCCGCGGAGGCCGCCTCGCCTTCTATAGGCTGATTTTTTTTAAACTTTTTTCAACAACCTTTCGATCGATACGAGTTCACGGTGAAAAACAAAGTTCAAACGAAAAGCTATATTTCAAGGAGAAAAAACATCGAAATCTAAGTGCGCAACACAGTGTTTATTGTGCGAGTGATTTGTTCATGTGTTTAATACTCATATAGTTTAAGGAAAATAATACATACATACATACATACATACATACATACATATATACATATAAAAATACAAACTACGTGTTCAGTGCCGATAAAAATCACGAAAATTCACGACATCGTTAAAACGCATCAAAAATAGATACGCCGTATATAGCGTCGTTTCATCTCTCATTCAGTCTTTGGTGTTTTTATTATCATTATTTTCTGTCTTTTTGTTGTTCGAGAAAAATAATAACGCGATATTTCTCTCATCTTTTTTGTTTTTATGACTCTGACTTACGAGCGTCTTCAATCACGCGCGACAAAGAAAATTTCTATAACATAAGATTCTAAGGAATTCCGTTCAGTGCGGTTGAAACTTACAATTATAAATCCCAAACGCCATACCTATCACAATCCGCACTCTCGCCGGCAACAATCGAACACAAGTGTATAGCTGCCGCCGATCGTGAGAGGTGTAAAAACACCAGAATGTCAACAGGAAAGAGATTGGCTAAGCGGAGCATTATTGGTACGCGGGTTTGCGCGCCAGGCGAAGACGGGATGTATTACAGCGGTGTAATTCACGCCGTAAAGACGCCGGCCTCGATGGCGTCCGAGCCCGGTCTTAGCATTACACCTAAGACCCGCTATTCCGTAAGATTTGACCCTGTTCCTGTTGGACGTCCACCAAATCCTAGCACGGAGTATTCCGACTGTGACTTGATTGGTCCGGGATTCGGTTCTGTAACCGGTGCGAAACTTGTACCCGGTCAAAAAGTCTACCTGACCTTCAACGGACGGGAAATACAGGCCGAAGTGACTCAGCATCGGGACAATCTCGACGAGGTTGACGTTCTCATCGCACCAACTGGACAGGAGGTGTGTCAAAATGATTTTTCAACTCTTTCATTACCACTATTCATTATTATTTGTTGTTTTCCTATTTTTCCCCGCCAACGATCAAAGATTATCCCCATAACATGTAGCAACATGTATAATATGCCATAAGTGGCTGCCAAGTCACAGCGCAGAATCAACCACGAACTAATAAATGATACTAATAGCGTTATTCGCGCGCATACACGCGTGTTATACGTATAATGAATTAGAAACCGGTCAACGTTGTACATTTCGAGTCGAATATTAATGTAACGCTGTATTTACGTTTTCCATACGAGCGTGCAGTATGACAGGCCGTGGCGAGGCGGAGGTCACGTGACGAGGCAACCGAGTATCGAATATAAAAATAGAATTAGTTTTGGTGAACTTTGGGTAAAACTTATAACGTAACCCGAACGAGAGGGCTGCTGCGAACCTATGTATGTACTGTGTATCTATATACCTACGTATGTACGTTCATATTTATTCTGGCATTTGTCCGTTGTCGCGACGAGACAGGAAGAGAAAGAGAGAGATAACGCGACTATTAGTGTAGTATATGCCGCAGAGTTAGGAGGAAAAAAAAGAATAAAAATTAAGCGAAACTCGTCGGGGGGAAACATATTTTACTGCGTAAACTACACGTCTGCATCAGTTTCGCAAACGGCAAATTTTTATACATAGTATATGTACGAACTGCGTGCATAATATTTTAACATAACGATAATATCCGGCATATTTATAAGTTAAAAGTTTTAGGTCAACCTATTATACGTACTTTCTATAGCTAAAAGTATCAAGGAAATCGATGAGGCATTGAATACATGTCTAAAAATTTTTGTATCTCTTACTTTTTTTTTTTTAGTTTTCTTTTTCTTTAAATCGCCCTAATGTACATGATATGTACACGTGTGGACATAGACTCGTATTTCAATGTCATTTTATCCGCGTCGCGTGTGGATCGCGGTAGTACATATATACGTACCGGTGGAGTGTAGTAAATGGGATATACCTACTACCTATACGCATATATATACATCGTGTTTCGTTATAGCTATATGGCATCATACGAACGTATAGGAGTATAACACTTATATGCTGTGCATTATCGTATGCACGAAGAGCAGCAGCAGCAGACGCGGATAAGTCTGACTCAACGGCAATGCCCTGGAGGAAACAGATGACCGAAGCAATATGCTTTGGTTCTATGTGGCAAGGCCAACAAACTTTGACTCAATGTGAATCACTGGTATTATAGCCCTATTGGTGTACAAACACCGCAGAGATACCTTATATATACCGCTTAGCGGCATGCGCTCATATTCTTCGATAACTATATGCTCACGTTATGTATGTTTATTTACGATATACCTATGTGTTTCATTCGGACCGGATGCAACCGTGCGCGCGCGTACACGTCATACCGAGGTCAATTCAAACTTGAACTTCGTACCTCGTTACAAAGCCATTTACCTACCTTTAAAACTACGCCATAGATTATTTATCTATATAGCTACCGACCGACCCTGAAAGATATAGATATAATATATCTACACAAGCAAACCTAGTATAGTGTACACACTATACAGTACTACATAATATATGTATATGTATAGTGGTGTATTATATAGACATCTAAAGAGCTGGTATAACAATTGAGTAGGTACAACATATTCCCTTTTCTTTTCTTTATATCGCTCTTTCTTCTTCTATACTAATAACACCAGATCCATAGATTGCAATTTATTTTTCTCTGCTACTCGTCATTTGTAAACAAGTCGTTTCACTCCGGACCAGTTAGTTCGCTCGCTAGATAGGTAGGTAGGTAGGTAGGTGAGGTACGGAGCACATACTGACTGAACTATGTACATGCTATAAAGGCTCTGTGAGGACGGGTTTGGAATAAGAATGTGTCGGTCGGCCCATATCGCGCGCGCGACACCCGGCCGATTCTAATTTCTAACGCCGCACGAGTTTGTTGGCCACGCGGCGTCGTGCCGTGCCGCGCCCATAACAGGAGTGAGCGCGGCCATCGCATCGCGCTGCGCTGTGCTGCGCGACTCCCCGTATACCCGTAGGTTCAAAGCGTGAACGTAGCCGTCCGTTAGTTAGAACGAACGGTTTAAATCGTCAAACTAAAACAATAATTCGGCGCGCTTAACGCGTGTCCTGCCTGATGCGTATGCGACACTTTTGTTGTTGGACCGATACGATCGTTTATGCGCGGAAGTAAGTAAGCAAGCAACTAACTTTGACTAATTCACAAAGGCACACGGTAGTGTATGCGTGTCAGATAAAAGGCTCGTATAGCCGACTATATACTGGATTTTTTAAGCCGCGTATAGTCTTCATTAGTTCTTATTTCCTCGGTCGGCAACCGGCTCCTCCTCGTTGCGTACAACGAGGGCATTGCACACTGGCCGAATGAATCTCGTCTATCTGGAGAGGGAGAGAGAGAAAGAGAGAGACGTACGTACGTACGTACGTACGTATGTACGGCACCGGCACAGGCACCGGCACTTGCGCATGCGCAAACCGTAAATGGGGCATCTATTTAATACAGTTTAGGAACGAGGTCACGAAAATTAAATTTTCTGATTAATGCGGTGTTTACGCGGGATACTCTCGTGCATATCTCCGTCCCCATATATCTGTCTTACTTTAAACGCCACGAAGTGGGTATTTAATAATCGTTACACGCAGCTGACTCGAGAGGTAGTAGTACAGCTTAAATTGTCAGAAAGTATTTAAGCCGAACCTCGCATGTGTAGCGTGCTAGGTTTAAAAGTGCAAGTAACGGCACGGGCATGGGGAGTGCATGAGGACAAAACGAGATCATATACGGCGGTAGTGACGATTGAAATTCGCGCAGTTTTCGCGCGTAACGAGGTGAATGCCGGCTCGGCTAAGTTAGCAAATCTTCCCCAAAACAACCGCTGGTGAAATAAAAGAACACTGGGCGACGAGGAACGGGGCAACCGCGATGCGAGCTTCGTGGTTCGTGCTATAGCTGCTACATCAACGACGCGCGCGGGCAAAGGCAACAGAGTTCTGTTGCCCGGTGCGTGCGCTACGTCATTATTATTATAATTATTATCATTACCTACTACGCGCTCATGCGAGATCTCGCGTTCACCAGTCAGCCGCGCAGTGTATGTCCATACAAACGTTATAGGTATAGATATACACGCGTTTAATACCGCATAGACTATACGAATATGTATGTACATATTATATACGCAAGTATGTGTGGGTATAAAACTCGTTCGAGATTCCCTTGCTTCGTTTAACCAATGCCGTAGCGAAATAGCTAGTACCCTATATTACAGCTACCTAGACGTGTCTAATAATAATAATAATAATAATAATGATAATGATAATAATAATGATAATGATAACACTACCGTGGCCGTGGATATATGTACATACATAATAGCCGACTTTTCTACCTAATTGCAAAAAGTTACCCCCAGGTCCTTAATTTCGGGGAAGCCCCCTCGGTTTTTCCTTCTTTTTTTTTTTTTACTACATGGATCGCATCGAACGATGCGCGCCATCGGCCACACGTAGGTATAGATTCGGTTGAACGCCCGCTAAACTTGCGGGGGTCGCTGAACGGGACTCATCGCGTCAGCCGGGAGTCAAGGGCCGGCGCAAACACTGCGTACGGTGTTGGATCAAATATTTTTCACCTTCTTTTCGCTACTGAATATATATTTTTCGGTTCTAACGCGACTTACTGACTAACGAGCGACTACCACCCATATTATGCCGTACTACTACGGTTTGGTTCGGTTTCGCTTTACCGTTTAAACAATTCTCTCCCCTTCCCGTCCCTTTCCTCTCTCTCTCTGTATTTTTTTTGTCTCTCTCTTTCTTACTTTGTTTCTGTCTCGCGGGAGTTGTTTGTCAGATCTTATGCGGAGTGCACAGACAGTTATATGGTGAACGGTAACCGTCGAGTTAGCTGTTGCAGTGGGTAGGTATACATACATAGATTTGAATCAGGAATAATTTCTTTCTGTATATGCCTATATACTTATACCGGCGATTTGTTTTTTCGTATATAGGTATATATATTCGATCTAGCCTATTTTATATACATAGTCGTAGGTTTTTATTTACGATCTATACCTACGCGTTTCACCGTTTTCATATAAATCTAATATTATATACATATTTCATACATCCATAGCTTCTATAACGGTTGGTTGTTGAATAGCTAGTTTATAGCGTCCATTCGTTGAAAAATTGTTGACTTTTTTTTTTTTTTTTTTTTTTTTTTTTTTTTTTTTTTTTTTTTTTTTTTTTTTTTTTTTTTTTTAAATCGTGACTTTTTACTCTGATTCGGGAATACCTATTTTAAATTATGATATAAATACATACATATACCTATATACATTATTCGATACTCCTTATCTATGGGTATATAATAGTGATAAAAAATATTTACTTCAAAAATATATACTTGAAATGAAAGATTATCCTCCGCATGACAGCAGCGTATATATGCGTTGATTGTAAAAACAAAAACAAAAACATAAACATAAACACGAAAATCATCGCAACGAGAGTATATATATTATGTATATATGTCTATAAGATGTCATCAGAATGCGCAAGATGTGTATAAGATACACGCAGTCGCGTTTTACGGAGTAAAAGTCAGTCGAAGCTAAAGATCTTGCGACGCGCGCGATCTAAAGATACATAGTAACGTAGTAACGTATATATGTATATATGTATATATATGCGCACACTTATACCGATCACGAAAACCGGCCGGCTTTTCTTGCCGCCGCGGTACGCGGTACGCGAGAGTTCGTAAAAACACGCTACGTGCGCATGCGCGCAAGTGTGACGTCACGACGCCTATCTGCCGGCCACTAGCCCCCGTGCTATGGTCACTCTTATAATTGAGTCGCTTGATACGGGCTCGCGGTGCGTATCTCGATTTAAAAACCCTTAATAATGAAAAATTATGAGTATTACCTAAATCACTGCATAATACTATAAGGAAAATGAATTATAAATAAACTCATAAGGCTCGAACGATCGTATTATACCTACGCGCGTTGCGCACTCGCACTATTCAATCTTCACTATTGTGAATTGTAAATTGTAAATCAATTATCATCGCTTATCGTTCGAATCTCGTGCAACAGCTGGGTCGTAATTTTCCGCCTACGATTATAATTTGCGTAAGACCGCATGCGCGCGTTTAAGCATATGCGTGTTCAAAATGGCAACCACCTACGTAGGTTGGATCTACGCTCTTGGTTCTTTTCGCGTCTATATCATTCCTATACTAGATACTATAATTGTGCGTATTTATACACACATATGTATGTATTTTAGGGAACACAGTCAGGCTATAAGACATATATATACTTGTTTAAGTTATACTATATGTATTTATTACGCGCTGGCATTATACCTACTGACTACTATACACGCTGTGAGCTTGTTGTTATGCTGTATTGAATCTCGCTACTACGCTACCGCGCTACGCCGCTGTACCTACACGTTATAGTCAAGAGCGAAGATTGCGGTGACGGACGAACGTAGCTACGCACACTGCACACACAATGACGCCCGCGGTACAAATACGTTACGCAACGTGCTAGAGAGAAAGAGAGACTTGAGAGAGAGAGCGAGAGAGAGAGAGAGAGAGTGAGTGAGTCCGGGAACAGCAGCAGCAGCTTCTCCCGTTCTTATCTCATGGCGTTTAACGTCCCACTCGCGATAATATACTTACATATGGTCAAAAGTGTGAAAAAAAAAAAAGAAGAAGCTCCAATTAAGTATCATGTTGATATATTATGTATAGTAACGAGAAAATTACGCCGGGGGTTTCCCTCGTCATCGCATCAATACCGCTTCGATACCATTTCATATATACAGTGTTATAGTATGATAATCCAGGAAAGACGCAAGATCGTGAGAATTATAGACGAAGAAAACTATACAATAGAAGCGAATAGGTATGTATGTAATTGTCGTATTTTCTGGCTTGTCTCTCCGTTTTTCCAAATCGTTATATATATTATGGGCTTGGACTCCTGCATCGTGCGACACCTTAGACGATATAGACAATGAGGACCGAGGAGCTAGCCGTCCGTTTGCAATTATATTACCTACCTCTTAATATCTTGCAGAGTATCTACTTCCCTAGCCGCAACTAGGACAAGCTAGCATAGGTCAGACATCTAGCAAAAGTGAGAGTAGGTGGCTTCGAACTAGAACAGCCAGCTGGGTGCCGGCGTCGCGTCGCGTCGAGTCGTGTCGAGTCGAGTTGAGTTGAGTCGAGTTGCTTATACATATAGATACTACGCGAGAGTGGAAGCGTTTTAAAAGAAACTTTCCCGCAATGCTCTCTACTTCACGATTTACGGTACTTTTAAAACCATACGGTTTCCTCATCAACACCAATGTATGCATATACAATTTGTTAATATATCGCCGGTGGACTCGATTCTCTTTTAACAAACTATACATATATCGTACAGCTGACCTTGACAAATCTCTACCTACAGCTGTAGGCGGATGCAATTATTATTATTATTATTATTATTATTATTATTATTATTGCGTCCGAAAAAATAAGACTGTATTCTTGTAATCTTGGATTTAACATTTTTTTGGAATCGGTTAACTTGGTGTGTACCTATATATGTGTATGATTACGTATGCAACCGCATGTATAAATTTCAGAGTCTTAACAGATCGTAGATATAGGTATAGTATATAACCATGGATGTGGAATATGTAACGCTCCAGGTGTTCATGTATAACCTTTTATACAACCTGTTCCTTGGACCGGTCTGATTCCTATTCGTATAGTGGCAAAATTAGATACCTACTCGTCAATAATAATACCTGCTGCCTATACGCTGATCATGGCGTAATTGCAGGGTTGAGAGAAACAAAAGTTTTCGATTAAATATACTCATACGGGGTGAATATTTAGGGTAAATTATCCGTGAAAAGCTGTAAAATTGAATTTAAATTCATAAGCTAAGTTTACATTTTTGATAGAGCTGGAAATTTAGTATTCGAATTTCACAAGGAATCTACCCTCGAAATCAGAAAGAACGATGCTGATCTCAGTTTCCTATTTTGCCAACTATAAGGCCCATATGTTATGCTTCATTGCTTCTAACTCTCTTGATGTACAAATCCATGTAATTTTTCACACTCGCGGAAGAGGAGCGAGAATTACTACGGAAGACTTTCAGTTATAATTAAATCTCTTAGACTGGCGCAGCTGCATTAAATTATAGGATATTAATTATTCGACTCGCGTATATATACGTATACCAACATACACACCTATAACTTACAACTGAATATAGTAGAGCTTGTTTGTCGTTATCATTATATTAAAAGTTGCAAAACTTTGCGTTTATAGGATAATTATAGCATATATCCATGCAGCTTACGCTCAGGCGAGTGCAACGGGCCGAAACAGTGGTATATTAATTATCATACCTAGATATACATATATACCTGGGATTGATTACAATCGAAAGTATTGTGCTGCTACACATAGCAATAGTTACACTGACATACTGCAGGCATAGATCAGCGGCACCATCCCAATCTAACAAAAAAAAAAAAAAAAATAGGTGATATAAACCCAATTACTACGATTGACCTCTCTAGGTATATATATTATAGGTATCTACATATCGGGTCACCGATCGCGTGGTTGAATCCTTTCAGAAAGACGCATGACCCAGATTCAACTGAGGTCTGATATATATTAAAGAGTAGCGATCATTCAAAAAGCCGAATCTAAACGTAGGATAGTCACGCAGCAGAATTTTTTTTTTTTTTTTCACGTGACTCAAGGCCGTGCGGTAATTGTCACATATATAGGATATCGAGTATTCCTCTCGATCAGCTGATCGCTGTGATTTTTATTTATTTACATTTCATTTATTTGAAAGATTTTTCAATGTATCACAGATATAGTTCCAATTTTTATCTCAATGTCGAATATAGTGAAAATTGAAACAAGTGTTTCCTCGATGATGGACTTTCCACTGTTAATCAAAGGATCTGCCCACAGTGTGATGTGAAATAACGTAAAAAAAAAAAAATTGAAAAAATTGAAAAAATTGAAAAAAAAAAAAAAAAAAAAACCTATGAATTTACGGTGTAGCAGAGTAGAATGCCCAGTCATCGGCGCACCCCGCCGGTTTATCCGCGTAAAAGGAATCGCTTTGAATATATGCCGCGAGAAAACGCGAGGACAAAGACTGGTATTGTAACCATACTGGGCTTCTCCGTTATCGGCGTTATTTCCAGCTGTGACTATCCTACAACGATCATTTTTCGAAATGTTTATTCCCGCACTGTAAACCGCAGTCTGATAAATCTGTGATGGTATACGCCATGTGTATTATATGGGTATATATGGTAGTATAAATATATGTACATATGCATGTGTGCATTTTTTTCTTTCTTTTTTTTTAATTCTGTTTTTTTCTAAACATGTTTTTCTTTTTGTTATCCGCTCTTCGTTTATCCGAATGAAAACGATTGACCGAAGAAAAATTCCTTTGTTGAAAATATTCTTAACGCGTGTCTTCGATATTGGATCCAACGTGTTTCCTTTACCACGTCGCGTCGACTTCCACTTCAACATTCTTCGTACCTATATATCTATGATAGGTATATACATACACAGAGCCGCTTATCCAAAGCTCTGATCCCGCCTGCGTGGGAATAGTTGTCCTGCAGGCTGAATTCGCATTCGCGAGATTCCTATAGTTGGTAATCGAGGCCGATGACGTCAGTCAGCTAGGAAGTCCTGCATCTGGACACGTGCAGCGACCCTTATTCGGCTGGTCTCCCCTTATGCGCTGTGTAGTAGCTTAACTAGCAAACGTCTCAGGACCCCGGGGCTAAGATGAGTTATAAATAACTTCCTTCTACGCGCACTTCCGTTTTTGGGTTTATTCAGGAAATCAGTGTATAGCCAGCTGCAATCTTTATATACCACAAGGACAGTACCTATATCCATATACACATTGTCTTCGTCTCGCGCGATCATTTCTGCGCATTACATATACCTAAGTAGATACACTATATGGGTCAGAAAGAACGATATGTGTGGGTTTATTATGTAATTATAGACCCTTATTGACGTCAGAAGAGGATGCTGTAGCTATCTGTAGTTCCCTGCAATCTGCAGTCGAGAGATTACATGCCATATGTCAGATACAAATTTTGCGAACCTTTTTATATACCTTATACTATATCTATAAACGGTATCTTCGTTGTACTTATGTAGAAGCCTATAAGGTTGCGGCATTCAATCCCCATAAGTGAAAACTATAAAATATATGCGTCCATCCACGTATAGATATTCGATGACAATCAATACGTTAGACGGGTTAGAAAAGGATTTGAATTTAGTATTTATGTTATAGTAGGTACATATTTCCGAAGGGCCAGGTTGAAGTTGCGAATTTTTAGAAGTTTCGATCAATCAAAATTCCGAATTGGAAATTTTCCCGAAAGTCTACACATTGCCGATTTGAAAAAAACCTTCAAACGAAGAACACCGTGCAGGGTTTAAAATTCAGGAAGCTAAAAATCTGGAAGGCCGCAAAACTCCGAAACTTGAAATTTATAACGCATCTTCATTTTCAGTGTTCAATAAATCGGACTGTATTGATCGCATCGAAAGCAAGTAGTGGTCGAAATTTACTTTTTTGGTAAAAAAAAGTTTCTTGTTAATCTTGTTAATTATTTATGACATAGAAGTTAACATCGATTGATGTTGATAAATTAAGTTTCCGCGTAAATAGTGTCTTCGATATTAGAATGAACTATTTTTCGTCTTCGTATCCAGAGAAATATATGTAGGTATGTACTAGAATCTTCGGATTTTTGGGCTTTCATGGGGTTGGGATTTTCCGAGTTTTAAGCCGTCTGCATTCCGACCTTGCGCGGAATTTCGCGGTATGTTGAACTTTAACGTTTCTATGAAAATTCGAGATTGTCTGAAACGAATTCGGAATTTTTACGCCCTCCCCCCTCCCCCTCCCCCCTACGCCGTATGTATATTGTATACCTGCACATAGTATCGTCAAAAGCCATAATACGTCTAAAGTTGTAATTTAGAATCTGTGAGTTTTGGATTGAAACTGTGAAATGGGTCCGTTGACACCGGAGGGCCCCGCGGCCAGATGTTCCACCATGTCTTTTCTTTTCTCGAAGTCAAAACCGGACCTCGACGAAGCCTAACTCACATAGTTCTATATACAATCTTTCGTATGTGGTAAATACACGTACCAATATAGGTATACGTATTTGTATACGTGTATATACCTACACATACAGAAGAATGTGGTAGGTGCACATTGCATACATATATATATAATATATATGTACAATATACATGCATATAATATGTACATATGTGCATATAGACACCAGGGCAAGTTGGCTCGCATGGTAACTTAACCTACGTCTTTGGAGTTTGGAGGGAGGCCATTCGGCCTAGCTGCAGTGCACGTGCCTTCTGCCTCCTGCCTCCTTGTCCGCCGCCTCCGCTTTATCCCGAAGGTGATGTCGTAGGAAAAAAAAAAGAAAGAAAGAAAGAAAAAAATCCCACAAGGATATTTTGAAAAATGAATTTTTCTTCGGTAATTTTTTTCTTTCTTTCTTGAATTATGCATTTTTTTTCAAACTTTTTTTTTTGTTTTTTTTTTGTTTTGTTCAATCAAAATAAAAACGATACACATATGGGGAGAAATATGTTATCAAAAATATTCTCACCGTGTAGCATTGATTTTTCACAAGTCGATGAAAAAGCGATATGGAACTGCATGCGACATACTACACCTCAGCGTCGTCGCCATTGCGTTAAAACCGTCTAAGTATGCGTTTGTCGCGTTCGTAGGTAGTACGTATATGTAAAGAGTTGCTATGCGCCGGCACGTGCATCTAGAATACTGCAGGCTTTACTAGTTGGTATTATATCTATGAGCGCCCCCGCAAGCTACCTATGTCACACTACACCACACTGTTTGGTATAACTATTCGTTTAGATATATACTAGGTGCAGCGTAGGCGATTGTCGTTAAAGTCAATAGTTTGAGAGATTGGCGTTAATGGTGTTTAGAAATGAAAACAAAAAAGTAAAAAACAGCTGTTGTCCTTTTTTGTCCTTTTTTTCATCTGGTTTTAGGTATGTGACAGTGTGATAATGATCTTCCTGAACTTACGTCGATATTACACACCTCGCGATAATATCGTCTTATCGAAATACACATACGTACGGTCAACGACCATATTATGCACATCATTGATATGCCTGCAGCACCCTCCTAAGCTTCTCTATCGATATTTTGGAAAAGGTCGGAAGGAGTAACGAGGAAAGAGGAAAGAGGAAAGAGAGAGAGAGAAAGAGGAGGGATTAGAGATTAGCGGTGACAAGCATGGCTCTCCGTCCTTCGATGTTACGCACGTGCAGTGGTCACCAGGTCGGCGATAACGGATAACAAATTTTTCTTTTGTGGTTGTTGTTGCGGTATAACGATAGCTGGTAGCAGAAAATATTATGTTTATCTTTAAAGGAATTTGATAAACATTAACGCACGAAAGGATATATAGATATTATTAGGTACATACATATTGTTTTCGTCGAGGACGAGCTGCTAGATATTATATACAGCGATAAATCTGGGTCATATACCACGACTAGTAGGTACCACATATACGTGGTCTATTATACTCTTTGGCAACTCGATCATTGACGATCCTGCACTCGTTGCAAATTACGATTAAATCATTATAGGTACGCGTGCTCGAGCTTCTTATACATAGTTTCTAAACATTTCTCTCCTTTCGACACCGCGATTGTAGGTAGGTATACATGCCTACATATATACTTGCACCCGTTGCAGTTAATGTACAAAGAATGTCGCCATTCGCAAGCTTAACTTCGATCCGGTGTATCGCACACACAGCTACATTTATTTATATTATTGTATGAATTATTATTAACATTTTTGTATAAGTTTATACATATATCATTTCGCTGAAATGACAAATTTACAAGAATTTCAAATCAATTTCTCGGAAATATTTTCATATCCATATTCAAACAGCTATTGTAATGAATTGATAATTGGCATGAATTAACATGTCAGCTCGTGCAGCACTCGTATGTACCTATGTGTGTATTAATACGAATTAATTTTAGCTGCGGCGCCGCCGCCGTTTTTCCTCTTTACTTTATTTTTCTCGCCCGTCTCTCGTCTCTCGTCATTTAAGCTGCACCTCGCCACGTGTTCTTCCGGGTCGAGTGATCGGGCGTGCAGCACGCCGGGTCGTAAACCGCGTACGTAAGCAGTAAATCGTATATCGTAAATCGAAAACCGTAAGCCGCAAGAGCCTCCTCTCCCCCCCCCCCCCTCTCTCTCTTTCTCTCCCTCTCACTCACTCACTCACTCACTCACTCTCTTTCTCTCTCACACATACACACGTGCAAGGTCATTGCGTCGATTGCGACTTCAGCCTGCTGCAAGTGCATACATATGTATAGTGACGTCATATACCGCCTCCAGCCTACGCGACAATTATCGACTTATGTATACGTGCCGTACCGGTCTCGTTCCAGATAATGAATACCTACATAGAAATAAATTGCAGTAAAACTGCCGTATGTCTATCAGCTGTACAGCTGCTACTCTGTTGTCTGTATTACAATATACCCGCGGGTGTATCGGTATGACCGTTTTTTTTCTTTTTCGGTTTTTCTTCTTTTTTTCTTCACCACTTCTTATTTTTTTCTTTATTTTTTTTTCGAGACAGCAGATCGACGTGGCTGGTGGTTCGAATTTCAAACCCAAAGCTCGAGTTCCTCTCGCCTTGCCTCGAAGGGTTGTCACCAACATGTTATCCTACGTTGTCTTTTTTGTTTTTCCTGAAATGCACGAGACTGGAAAATTTTTTGGTTCTGCCCAGCAGTTCCAGTTCCTCAGGTGCTCAGATGTTATTTTCGAATTCTCTCAAACGTTGTAATACTGCATATTATTATTATTATATCGCATGGAATAACTGGCCTGCATTTCAGACCTTCGACGATCAAAGGAAAGGTTTCAAAATATATACTAAAATGGCGAGAATAACCTTCGCCATTCTCCTACGGATACACAATCTCGCTCTCTCTCTCTCTCTTTGTACAGAGCGAGTTTAAGTATGTAGTACAGCTGCGCTTATATTATCGTCGAGTGTTATTAAAACTTTGAAAAAAAAAAACACGAACTTTTTGCTTCTTGTATCGCATCGATAGGAATAAATGATGAAAGTTTATCGTCTTTTTTCTCTCTTATTTCTTCTTCATTTCACTCGCACGCCTCGAGCACGACGAATAAGGAAGTAGGGGTTTCGTTGAATATCATTCATTCGCCATCGGCGAGGACATATATGCGTGACACTTGTAGATGACGTGCCAGAGGACAATGACAAGAAGAAGGCCAAGGCCATTGAGTCATTACCAGTGTCAGCTGCTGCTACTGCTACTGCTGCTGCTGCTGCCTGATTTATGCTGTCACCGTATTTCCAAATGCAGACGTTATACAAATCGAACTATTAATATCCGAGTATCATGCCGTTTTGAGAAGAGGGGATTATGGCAATCAAACCGGAGATGAAAAGTTCAGTTTTCACCAGATCACCCACGTTTCGAGGTCCAAAGAACCACCCCTACGTGCGTGCAGTGATCAATTTTTCTTCACGACGATATTCCGAGATCGAATAAACGGATTTGATCAATCTTTCTATCGATGCGGATGCTGCGGTTCTCACATTCTAACTTAGAACTGATTAGGTTTTCGGGCTATTTAGAGAACAACATTTTGACAAACATGTTTCAATTTGTGATATCTCGAGAAGTGATGAACGGAATTTGGTCACTTTGGTATCAGTCGATAGGATTTCTCCCAAACTTGAATCTGGCTAAATTTCGTAATCAATCGATCCGGTAGTTTTTGTCCATAAATTTTCGCGTGTAATACTATTTTTTTTTTTCAGTCTGAAAACTTATAACGGGAAGTTCTAGAGCTGACCCATCGAGGTCAGCCGGTTCACTTCTTTGTTTTTTAAAGGGAATTTGCGGTTTTTCTTCCTTTTTTTTTTCTTACACTTTATTCACGAAATACGAAAAGATGACACGATGATTCATCGATCTCGATGAATCGCGCAGCTGAAGACTCGATAACGTGTATGACAATGATTTAATAATAATTATACGCGAGTGACGTTTTACTTTTTGCGTCGAAAAATACGCTGACATAGCGAAAGATGGGCAAGTCTCGGCTCGGGGTAAAGGAGGTCGGTGCTGCTATTGGTGTTGCCTGGTAATTCTCACAAAAGTATGTCAAACGAGGCATGGAACGTGGCGCACGCGGCGCACATACGCGTTAATGACGTCACACAGCCTCGGAGAATCGAGTGTGTATCAAGTTTACGATTATCCGTGTATTATACATGTACGATATCTGGTATATATCATATCAGGTATGTACAGGTACGCGGTGCGAGGAAAGAAGAGCATTAACGTATACGATAGCCGGACTTCTGCTGCAGCAACGTCGAATTATGCACGTACCAAGAGTTGTATCATGCAATTAAATACAATACAAGACAATACAATACAATACGTGCAATTGTCACGAGAACAGCAGCTGATAACGATAACGCAATGGTACCGCTCGAGAATCCGCGGTCATGTATGACAAAATTTACATACACATCCGCGATACTGCAGCGGAGTGCCCTAGCATGTACATCGATTGAAATTGCATGATCTGTAAAAGGGTTCCGTCCTCATGATTCTGGAATAAATTATATCACTCCGTGCGTTTTTAACACATGAATATTTTTGCGCAACCGTGAATAGGTATATCTATCTATACATGCAATAGAATTCTCGCGAGAAAGAGAATGGGAGAGAGATAGAGAGAGGAGAGAGAGGAGTGTCTGAATTTCACTAGAACGGGGCCTAGGTTAGGCGTATAACAGATTACAGCTACGTACTACAGGCGAGCTGTTGTACACACATGTGTGTTATATCTATATACGTTACACGTACGTAGATTGGGCCTGGCCGAACGAGCCACCGACCCAAATACTCGCGCAAAGTAGGTCGCAACCCAGAATGTAAACCGGTCTTTACTGCGCTGTAGTTTCACCAGAAATTTACTTTCGATTAGAACGTTGACACTTTCGCTTTACGTCAGTCAACCGCATGGATCGAATCCTGCAGATTCACGATTACGATTCAACCAAACGCGCGATATAATCCGAACGCCATGTTGACTTCTACGTAACTTAACTTATACTTGTTACATCTACACACAACATATCGTATACACTTACATACACACGCGCGTGCCAATTGTTTGGCAATTCATTGACATATATATATATGTACCTAATGGTACTTTCGGATGATTCCTATGCTCGGTTTACGAGACAGAATAGAAATCCCATAGTTTCATTCTACCAGTTCTTATACCATACCGTCGAGTTTGAGGTGCATGTAATGAAATTCTGATTCGCGCACCTAAAAGTGAGAGTTATGTACGTTTTGAACAAGTTTCAGGCGCAAACTAGCGACTCTTCAGTTTCTGGTTTGGACTTCTATATTCTAGAATTTCAATTACTGCATATAGTTTTCGTAATTCTGCTTTAAATCCATGATAAAAACTCCTCGTTCTTTAATAAAACATTTTGTGAACTGATTGACCGAATAAATTTCAAGTCTAAAATAAAATTGATAATTCAGTCGTTTTTTCCTTTTTTTACGCAAATTTTTCGGACTGATGTGAGTCAAATTTGTAAATTTATCAGGACTCTATAGAGACGATAATCAGAATTTCAATCGCGGGTGCTAATTCTGATTTACACCTCTGAATACTCATACTCACGTATTGGACATATAATTATAATACATAGGGGATCGAACTAGAATTTATATTTCGACTTGGGTTCATATTATCCTCGCGAACGTCAATCTTTGGATTATAGGTACGTACATACATCGTTTTTGTATTTATTACAAAGTTGAGGTATAAATGAAAAAAATGAAAAATTTAACCAGGTAATTCAATGCGCGAAAGAAGAAATTCTACCACGTTATGAACAATGATTAATAATAATAATAATGATGATGATGATGATGATGATGATGATGATGATGATGATGATAATAATGATAATAATGATGAGAAGAAGCGTCGCGTTTCTACTCCAGCACCTTTCCCTCGAATCTCCGGCATCATAGCTATGCGGACTATGGTATAGGATCCAGCGCGGTTCGTCGTTAAAAAGGGAAAGCTTCTAATAAGAGGTTGAATCGTGTACATACTATACATATACACACATATATATATATAGGTAGGCATATCCTGCATGCCAAGATTAGATACATACTCGCGTCCTTCCGATTTGTCTGCAACAAATGATGCATAATACATATGACCTACCAATATGTATATCTACATATATATATATAGATATAGATATCTGTTCATATGGTAAGGTATGTGAGAGGTATATGAGAATCCTACTGGGGATTGAGAACCTCGTACACCTATAACATGTACACTGTACACCGTGCAGGTTCACGTGCAGATATATATATGTATATACTATAGGCACGCTGTATGTATAGGTATGTAATGCAGTAATAAATCGCAATCTGCAGATATTTGCCATGTGAGTTGTGTATGAGTTTGGTGACGTCACTGGTTGCGGTGACACGGTGACATAGTGACACAATTCCTTACCACCAACCAGTACCTATATATAATACTTATATTTCACGTACCAGCTGTTACACCGAGGCCTTTGTCGCACCTCCTTTACGACTCCTTCTTTGTACAGCTACGATGATCGTTCACAATTTATGTACTCGTGCACAGAGCTGTTTATACAAACCGCAAATGAAGGGTAGCACGAGCGCGAAGATTTACGCCTTTTATTACGTTTCTGCGGTGACATTGCCTCCCACATTTCATGCATACACATATATGGTACATATATATATATTTATACTAATACATACATTCACACCTTCATCATGCTCCAATAGCATAATACAACACATCATCATTTTGCGCCAATTATATTGTTTGTCAAAAAACTTTTTTGTAAATTTCCTCTCATATCGAAGAAAGATTTATAGGGAGTCTATCCTGACTCGTTGGACTAGTTTTTTTTTTCTCTTTTCTTTTCTCCATGTTGATGAACACGTGAGATCTATAATCAATCCTGCACTGAAATTATACTCCCATTCGTGGAAAAGCTTTCAGGCATCGTTTTAAACCGATTAGGTTTTCTCGAAAACAATGTCTCGACCTGATTAATAATTATCCAGGCTATTGCACCAGGTACTCACGAGTCCGGATGCATAGGTACTAGGTATCACATAATATACAACAATATAACATATTTACTATGTGTTGTATACCTGTATTTAAATATTCATCAATCATTATTTATACACCCAGTTCGGGTGAAAATTTCGCGGCATCGTGATCGGCTACTTATAACGAGTTCGGTGCAACATACGGCCAGTTGTCAATCCTGCAGCGGAGGATACCGATTACATCTTTAACCGCATTGCTGCATAACCATACCGTTACAATTGATTCAGCAACTTTGTGCCTTGCATGTTTAATCGATTCCTCAACTATACCTACATATAGCGGGGAAAAAATCGTTTTATACTATATATCATCGTTAAGCAAACTGACCATCCAAAATGAATTCGAAGATCTGATGCTTAGGTATATAGGCTGTTCAATAGAAAAACGAAGGGAGAAAGAGTCCATGAGTAATTCGTATGTTTTCTTATTAAATAAAGTACTTGCGGTCTGGGGGTGACATCGAGAACGACTTTTATGGTGCGAAGAAAGATTTATGATGTGATATAATATTGCGTCGTGACAATAAGACTCGAGGTTTATCTGTACATCATCATTTTCAACCATCAGCTAGGGGATTTCAATCCGAGGAAAAAAGAAACGTAACTTGTTCTAGTCACGAGAAGTATAACCGCGTTTACTGACGAAGGTCCTAAGTCCTTTTACCATATTAATGCCGCAATTTATACGCTAGTTTTTTTCTTTCCTCCTTATTTCCCTCTTTGTCTATTCTTCGGCTTGTGAAAAACGATGATTAGTTTTGATTTACAATTGCTCACAAAATGGAATTTATTTTAGAATGAATTTTATTTTGTTATTGTATATGTATGTGTGTATGTATTTATGTATTTATGTATTTATGTATGTATGTATGTATGTATGTATGTATGTATGTATGTATGTATGTATGTATGTATGTACTACTGAGAATGAATGGCTGGAAAAAGTTCAAAGCGAATACGAAGAACAGATAATTGTACGTTTCTCGAACAAAGGTATCAATCGTTGTCTGGTAAATCTTCGAAATGTGGTTTTGCTTTGACCAGGTGGGCAACCAGGGCAGTAAATGCGCACGTGCAGTAACAAATGGATAAAGCTGAACTGAATAAGCTTGTTTAATTCAGAAAAATCAAGGGTATACGGAAAACAATATGATTACATACAGGTATATACCTGCCTACCTTATATACCTACATAATGCACGGACAAAGGAATCCTTGAAGCGTTCAGAGGTGCAGGTATAGGTAGATTATAGTCGCTTATCATCAACCCGAATCGTTCATTTCACATAGATGTCATACGTTTTAAAACCCATACAGTGATACACCAGCAGTGTGCAGTACAGAATTATAGAAGAGCTGTTAAACTTCGATACAACACTGCTAGCTGGTTCATTACAACCCTTGCAATTTGGAGAAACATTCATCGTTGAGATAGAATATCAGTTAGGGGTCGGATTGAAATAAAAAACCCAAAAAATTTGTGAAGATTTTTATTTTTTCTTACAACTAGTCGTTGAAGTGACACGGAATGCCACATATGCCGCACGTTCGTTTATAATATAGCACGATTTCGTACGTGGTCATTTTTTAAGGATACGTACGTACGTACGTACATCATGTACCTACCTTGAATTCGTTATTATTATTGTAGTTATTTGAGCCGTGCTATTATTTACAGTTATCATCATTCTAACACACACACACACACACACAGAGTCGTTGCGCTCGATATGTTGCAATCCTCTTCGTTTCCTACACCATAATTGGGTCTGTTATAAGGATCGACGGTGTATATATATACACCATACACCATATACCTATAACGAACCAACCAGCTTATGTGTCTTCAGAACAATTTCTGCACTTCAGGTTTGTCCATGATATTCGACAACCGATGTACCCATAAAATAAGGAACGTTATGCTCTAGGAGAGCAACAGTTATGTACTACAACACTTTTAGAGCAATTTACAGTTACTCGCTAATAATTTTTATACCGGTAACAAATCGTCGGAATTATGGGTTACCAGAGCTTTGGTATCTAATAGGTGTGTATATGCAGCATACAACAGTTATCTTACTCAAATTAGGTTTTTCCGCAAGACTCTATGACGATATTTCTCATTCCCTATATGCTCTTATCAATTATCTCGCTTCTCTCTTACGCCTCGATCTTCTTATCAAAACGCATATACACAGACCCGACGCAAAAAATGTCTGGCCAAGATCGCTGAGACTGATTATATCCAAGAGTTGCTCCGGGAGCTCCAGATTTCTAGTTAGCTTCAGATATCGATGGACTGGATAAACTGCAAAGTCACTTCGGCATATTAGCGGCTTATACTATAATTTTAATTAATATACTCAACCAGGAACTGTCAAACTTATATACCAATACGTGTGTGAATATTGGAGATGATTGGGGCTGCACGGACGCAGATAATCTGCAGCAGCGAAACGATGAAATAGCACACACACATCTATACGTACATGTATGTGTAATAACGTGCGGATTATTGATTACAAAATCAGAAACGTCAGTCGTTATCACAACACGTATTACGTCGTCGCGTTTTATTTATTTATTTATTTATTTATTTATTTATGAATTTATTTATGAATTTATTCATTCTTATTGCAGCGAATGAAACGCGCATATGGAAGAAGCCTTTTGTTATAGTGATTTGCTAATCGAGTGCAATGAGCAATGTCATTACGAAATACATACGCGATATTTTAATAATAATTATGCATAGCTGGATATTCACGATTATATGCATATTGGCTGCAGTTTTTTTTTTTTTGATTAATTGACTGACACTAAGATAGGTGTAATTTGTTCGTGTTCACAAAGGCGTGAATAAGAGCGTTGATGTCGCAGTGTAAACCAGTTAGTCTTTACCATGCAATAGATACTTACAATTGACTACATTTATACATTGCGCGTTATATACAACGCGTGTGTTTTCAGAATTATTTTTGAATCGCGGAGAAGATGAAAATTTGTTTTCCATTTGGCCGTTAGGTACTTGGTATTCAGATCATTCGTAACTCAAGGATAATCGATCGGGCTTGTTTGTCTTCTCTCATTTATTATAGGTACCTACCTATGTCGATTGAAAATGTCAAATGAAGACGAGACGGTTCGCAATTACCACTTCAATGCCACCAGATGTTTAATTCTCTTCCATATTTGAAATTAGCAATAAAACTATATATATATGTACCTTATACATCTATACCGCATTAAATATCGATTTATATTTGAATGAGTCCTTCTCGCTCGTATTTCACCAAATCAGGGGCTTTCAATTGACAACAATCTATAGTCATATAATATATGGGTGACGCTAGTATGATATTCAGAATATACGACACTTGTTCAAATATTTATCGTCGTACTAATAACTGGTCCGATCTCGGCCACACATTATTTTTCTATATAGTATATAGTCGAGAAGAAGAAGAAAAAAATAAAATAAAATAACTACCTACACAAAATTCTGTGTTGGTCTTATTCATCTCGATCGATAATGAGCCACACCGCGATTGCAGACCAGACGAAGATATTCTGATTTCCTTCGATATGCGACATGGCTAGAAATTATCATTGTGCAGGAATACAGAATTTTCGCAATTTTATTCAACAAAAAAATTCTACCCTGTGGATTAGGTACACGCAATGTGTATGAGGTAGAAACACACGCGTTTATGGGTAGAGTGGCGGAGTTGTGCGTTGTAAAACACCTTTTGAAATAAACAAAGTGCACTTTCACCTGCTTAACTATATATTCCGCAATATTCTAACCCGACTCGGCGAGGCTGTCAAACGCGTAACGCGTATGTGCGAACAGATTTGGTGTCGATTCAATCCCATGCATTTATACCTATATATGAAATTAAAATTCTTATAGTTGTAGAGATTTTGCTTATACCTAGATTATTATTTATTGCACACCGGGTTCAGTAGAGCCTGGATCAATAATGAACACGTCGTAAATTCCGGATGGTTTGCTTCAAATAATTATAAATATATATGCGCGAAGCGAATATGACCATCTCGTTATGCTGCAGCACCAGCACCATTTTTTATTTATTTCTTATTTCTCGTCGTACTTATAACCGTGTGCAAAATTCTTCTGTATCAATTTCTTTTTTCAACAATAAGCAATAATGCAGCTCGTTGGTTCAAAAAGAAAAATGAAAAAAATCCCCGATCAGCAATTTGAAACCGTATAATAAGTATGTATGTACATTCATGAACGTAATGCTTCCTGAACATTATCCGCATCTGTGTGCAGCGCAGCACACTGAATTACACTTGAAAATCAAAGGCCAGATGACTTTTTCAATAATCATCATTGCAGTTGATACGGTTTGACCCGATATCGGGGTCACTGCATGGGTCGTACCGCCACATAATTCAATTCGTTATGTTGATATAAAGGCTATAGAGAAGATTATTTTCGATTTCCTTTTCAGTTCTATTCTTTCTATCATTTTATCGTAATTTATCAATTAATTAATGATACAGTTATCAGATCATATGCATAACGATCGAACAAAGAGGTTTGAGTGGACCTTGATGCTTCCGGCGTTAGTAAAACTGCCGAAGCCTTTCCTTCTGCAACCATATGCAGCAAAGTGTGATCGGTCTAATTCGATTTAAACAAGGACTCTATACTCTCTTCCTGATCAGTGAAAACAGATTTTCTTTATATAAACAGCGAATCAAAGGCGTATTCGGAAGGATATTAATGGCCGATTATTAAACCCACGATTATTTGGTCATGCTTCGTTACTCACGAGCAACGCACAACTCTATACGTAGATGCGACCACGTGCCGAATCAAACACTTTCTCCGCCTTTCAAATTTTCTTATTATTCTTATGTGTATCTATACCTATATATAATCATACGATATACTACTGAACACCTACTCATACCGCAAGGTGGATGGATTCAGCAAATCGCATAGTTGATCGTTGCTGATGATTTATTTCGAGGATCTTTCCTATACCGAGAGTACTCGATGAAACTGCCGGCCGAGCCTCACGCCCGCTAGGGGGTCACCAGTTTCAGCGAAAACTCTCGGTAGGTATGTTACACGTCTATTTCACTCCATAACACGGATACTGTCCGTTCGACTGCAGAGATCTATTTGTCGTTATGAACAAATTTCTGACAAATGGGGTGATTGGAGTAAATTTATAGAACAAAGACGGATATTGCTGTCCAAAAGTATCTCGATGATGGTTTATCTAGAGGTGAAGGTTTCCGTGAGAACATCGAAACCGTAATTCTATACACCTAGGCATGGGAGGGTGGTTAGCGGGTGATAACTTGATTCGTGAACCCTAGGAGGTGCCGCTTAGGATTTCGAGGCTTCCGGGCCCTTCACCTGCGCGTTCTCGACCGACGTGTTGCGGTAAAACTTTGTTTCCTTATAAAGTTCCTCTGGGTTTTTCCTGCAGTGTATAAAAAAATTCGTATACATGTAAACTCGTTTGAATAAAATATTCTCATTGCGCTTACGGATCCACTCATTTTTTATCATTTGTTTTCCCTGAAATTACATCATCTTCAAATATTCTCTTCAAACTCGAAATGTTTCTTTGTTGGATTCTAATCTATTATGTACGATCGAAGTCCATAAGATCGAATCGTATGAGTAATGTGACCAAAAAATGACGATTTAATTGCGAACGAATGAAAGGAAGTACATATATGAAACTTAATTACGAGTTTCGATATATTTGGGAATAGCATCTTCTTCATTACGGGTTATATGCACCGCGTGCGTAACAATACTAATAATTCGACGTGCGACGAACGAGATAAACCATCATCCGAACCGCATAACATATAGCGATAATAAATTGCGTGTATGTCGCCGCGCGCGGCTAGATTTGTAATCGAGAACACCACGCGACTGTTAGTGTGGATATATATTCTGTATAATACTGTTATAAAGTATATTATACATGCACTAGTATCACGTACGGTTTAACTATTAAACTGACCTGCCTCACTGTTCGTTTATTCATTTTTTCAAACTAACATTTGGCGATCGGTTCTATATCCGAAAACTAATCGAAACAATTATGATCGGAACTTATTGCTGAGGTATTTGTAATCAGATATGATTAATTAAAAAATGAAGCGTCTGCATATGATCAAATCGACGATAAAGACCGAACGCTGCAACAGCTAAAAATGACTTTTATTTTATTTTATTTTATGTATAATCGTATAGCATGGTATGTAGTGCGCGGGTATCCACCGTATATACGAGTTCTACAGTTTCGCACGGATGACGCAGTCACGCGGGAATCACGCGCCTGTATGCCTTATTTCTATCTCTATCTATCATATACGCGATATACCATACGGAACTATATGTTTACGCGTTGTGTCTCGCGCGATTAAAAACAGGAAATATTTATCACGACCTTTGCCTCTTATTCGTTTACTCTTTCTTTCTCTTTCTCGATACATACGGTACCTACACTGTACCACGCTGTAACAAGAATATATTATATAAAACGTGAGTAAAACTACACGATCGACTTATACACATATACCCATATAAATATGTATATATGCGTGTATAGGTATACTATATGTATACGTCATATACGTAACTCGTCACCCGTTCAACCTTCGTAAAATATAGTTATATACACGTGTGTGTGTGCGATATTATTTTATCATCAAGATACACCCGCGATAACTCTCGATATTACATCGTCGAATATTTGCCACGAAGGCTGGTCAGACTCCCGCGCTGTCTTCGCACATTTAAGTATAATACGGAGATACACACGCACGTTGCCGCCAAACCTCGTGACGTTATTTATTTTTATATACTGTATAAAAGTGGCGTAAAATCTGCGATTCACGATCGCTTTTTACCCTTTCAATCATCACGCTTAACGCAGGTTCGACTCTTTCTTCAACTGCAGTGTTTGCACACATACAGGGTAATTCAAATTCAGCCCTCTATACATCCTCTTCAATTTTTTTCGATGTATAATTATACTGTGAACTTTCGATCGTAATCTATGAAGATCGTCGCCTGAATGTACATTATTTTTTTAATTTCATCTACCGCATCTATACATTCGCGCATTTTTTTTCTGATTAGCCTTAGGTATCCCGATAACTTAGTCCGGGCCTGGCTGGGATGCCCGGTTTTGTCCGGTCTCCGATACTGTATACCTACGTAATACGCAATAACACGCAATGATCGGAGTCAAATCTGACGTCACTTAGCGTCATATAGATATCCAATCGTCGTGTCGTCCTCCCTCCTCCTCTTCTCTCCTCTCCTCGCGACGATGTATATGATATGTATATGACATATCTATGTAGTAACTACCATTATTGTTATTATAATTATTATTTTAAGATTATTGTTACACTTGGCTACTATCTGTACCTATACGTAGCGCTGTGTCGATTGTGACGTGGTATAGCGGGCTGGGACTTGGGGAAAACCTGTACAGTTAAACGATTAGCTGGAATCAGAGGCATAACATATGTATATATACATTATATATATATACAATAATTCTCTTGTAACATGAGAACGTAATGAGTGCGTTACATGTATGTACGTATAGGTACACCTCGGAAATAATTCCCCTCATATTACTGGAAACAGAAAAAAAGAAAAAAAATTTATTAGAACTGATTAGATTCAGGCTTTTATGGGTTTAGTACTTTTCGAATTACTTGAGTATCAAAATTCTAGAAAATAAAAATAAAAATGATGATATCGTGAGAATGGATGAACGGATTCGGATGAAGATTGGTACCACGAGGTCTTTTGGATCGCTGATCACGAATTTGGCACTGTGATTCCAAAATTGCAAATACGATAATGGCATCATCATTATTATCATTATTTCAACTCCCAACGAGTTTGACAACGGGGAGTTCAAAGGTTGGCTCATGATCGGTCCAGAACCGCTCGATTTTTTCCCGATTTTATGTTACATTGACCTTGCTGCTTAGAGACGTGTGTATATACCTACGAAGGTGTATAATGCAAACCTGACGTCTGCAGGCCCGTAGAGTGTAAACGCCATTATTTTCGCATTATCGTCAGCAAATGCATTTTATCGCAATTCCTCATAATCCATTATGGCCGTTTCGCGGTAGATACAATGCCTGAGGGAAAATCCTGGCGGGGATATTCAGTGGAACAGCTAGCAGCGGTGACTGTGATCACGATGATCATTTCGAAGACATCCTGTAAACTCGTATAACAACTATGAAGATCTATAATGACGATGTTGGAGAGAATTTTAACACTAATTATGAACCCCGCACGTTATTATACGAACCTATAGTAGCACATAATTGTCTCACTCAGTTTTTAAGTACCGAGTAATTATTAGGGGCATACTTGCGCAATTGGGTCTTGCCTATAAACCCTTAACGAAATTCCTTGCTAATTTTTTATTCATTTATTTTACTACTATACACTTACCATTACAGTTCGGAGTTGGTAAGTTGGTAATTTATTTCTCAACAGATTCTAATTTCATGGATTTATACCGGCTAGGCTCACGTAATTTAGTGAAAGTGACGAATTTATATATTGTTCCGATTGTCTCCGCTAAAGAAAAGGTCGATATAAAACCTGCAGCTGTCTTGTAAATACCTAATTGTCATCGTTTTATACGCGAATTGTTTATAGTCTAAGGTAAGAAACCAGATACGGAAGTAAAGATTTTCAATCACCTTTTTTTCTTTTTGCATCTAAAACCGCGTGAATAAAGATGAGATTGCACTGGGTCCATGGATCTATTCTCGAATTTCAACAGCTTTACAATGTTTAGCAAAATTTGGTTGTTAAACTGTTAATTTTATTAATTAATTCTGGCTCGGTAGATAGCCGTTAGCATATCTTAAATAAGCCTTGTGAGTCACAGATGGAACAAACGATCTTGGAATTAATATCTTGAGCGAAATTCCGTTTGCGGAATCCGGATTCCTTTTTCCGTTATTGCGGTGTCCGTTATTTCCGAGATCGTCGAATCGGAGTTATAGTGGAAATACGCGATAATCAGGAAGTTTGAAACGTAGTAGGTAGTACGTGTAATATAAGGTTGACGTCGACGAATTTCCGTAATTCCTTTTGCAATATGAGGATATATGAGGATAAGACGCGTCTGCCTATATCGTATCAAGGAAACTTATCGCGTTACTGAAATAGATCGCTGATTGCGTGGGGAAGTTGTTGAAAAAAGGAAAAAAAGAGGAAAAATAATAAGAAAAAGCATTATGGGAAAGATAAAATTTCTTCGCGATTAACATTTTTATCTGCATCTCCGTGCGTGCATATGAAAATGACGTAGTCGTCGCGTCGTCGCAGACCCGCAAACGCGGAAGTGAATCTCAATTCAATAGAATTCACGCGATATGTATCGGGTTTTTTTTTTTTTTTTAGTTTTTTTAACAAATGCACCGGAAGTGACACAGAGGGTACACTGGCCTCGCACCAAAGTCCGCGGGGATACACGCATGAAATAATTAACTTCCATTCAAGTATTTCGTATGCGTACCTATAGGATATTATACAGTAAATTTCTGAATGAGGAACGTCTTGAATGCAATGCAACAGACTCTTAGATTTCTCGACTAATGCAGTTCTCGTTTTCTATTTTATTATTACAGAGCACGGTTACACTGACGAAACGTATAGACGAAGTCAGGTTGTTGGAGTCCCGAAAAAGTGCCCGTCTCGCTGACCAGGACACCGATTTTGCAAGGCTTGCAGATATGGCTGGCGATCGAAAGAGAGCATCGTCACACTCGATCGACGTGCCCCACGTGAACGGGTAAGTTAACAAATTCAAATTTACATTCACCTTCGCATTTACATACATGTATATATATTTCGATGATTTCTCTCCATACTGATCCATACATCATAAGTTTCTCTTCGAAATATAGAAAATACTAAACATGTGATGCATCATCGGATTGTTCTTAGACAAAAACAATAATATTTATTAGCCGCCCGCACGCGAGTCGAGTTTGTTATGCGGCTATATACTTTCTCGACTCGCAATTTCATCTCGGAATTATTTTATTCATCTATCTAGGTACATTCGTGAGGTTTATTTGTACGCAATGATATAAACGTCATCGAATTTAGGAAAAAAATTCAATCAATTTGCTGGTATAGGTATAGAGCGATAGGTGTGCACCGAGAATTCGACTGATTATTATTATTATCATCGAGTGAGAAAGAAGAAGAACAAAAAGAACTCAGTAGTGAGCATTTTTTCCAAGTCGGGATCCCAATGGGGTTGAAGACCCCATGAGGAACGAACGAGCTCGGAAAACTTCTGGTTGTCTGTTGCTAAGCGAGAAATCGAGGCAGGTATATGTATATAGGTATATAAATGTATACGCACGTAGGTATAAGCAGGTGTCTTTGTTCCACGCACACCTGATCGTCGACTAAACCGCGGTCCTCGGGAACCCGGGAACCCGGGAACCCTAGTTCGAGAAGAGGGTGATCCCGTGCAGCGGAGCATGAACTGTCCACAGTCCACGCACCTGTCTGACGTGTCAGCTTTCGTGTATAACTACCCGGGCGGTTGCTTTTACAGCCATTTTATCAACCCCCCTTAATTTCAATTCCTGCTACTGATGTTCTGCAGCATCTTTTCCTGACAAAGAAGTACCTAATATATAGAAGAAGATAAAAAGGGAAAACTAGTATGCACAGCAGCTTTCATAAAACACCTCCAGTTTTTTTCCCCAATATTTTTTGTTCCAGAAAAAATTTGGTACGATTTAAAGAGATATGCTATTCACTCAGTTCTTCGATACTTGACTATATGGACTTTTATACATGATTAGAAATCATTACAAAGTTAAAAAACAAAAAAAATAATAATTGCCTCAAAATTGAAGGAAATCATTCATATCTGACTGAGTTCCGATGATCTGTGCAATCAAAGTACTGAAAAGATCGATCAAGGTATAACTGGATGGACGGTCAGGTGAAAAAGTTAGTCCAAAATGGGCAAATCTTGTATTTACAGGTCTCGATCGTATAGCGGATGTTTGGCCTCACAAATAGCTAGATTAGTTATAAATGAACACTTATAAGCGTTAATTTGCCATTTTTTAGTATCAATTGAAGCGAAATCTTACGAAATTAGGGTTAAATTCGTAGATTTCAAAAATCCATAACTACTAAATTATGTAGTGTAAAATTCTGAAATAATTAATGTACCATTATTCCATCAAGAACTATCATTCATAAAATTTTAAAGAATTTTTGCGATTTTTGATTTTCCATCCAGTTATTAGGGGTAAATTCGTAGATTTCAAAAATCCATAACTACTAAATTATGTAGTGTAAAATTCTGAAATAATTAATGTACCATTATTCCATGAAGCACTATCATTCACGAAATTTCAAAGAATTTTTGCGATTTCTGATTATCCATCCAGTTATACCTTGAATAGAATATTTCTAATCGTTCGTAACGAAACTTGGAGAAAGAAATATATTCTGAAAGTTGATTGTACGGTAAGGCTGTATCGATTTTCTCGTAGCATAAAATAACCCACAGCAGCTGGTACATCGAACTTCTTTATAATATGAAAACAGCTGATGATGAATTTCGGCAGGACTTTGCCCTGCGGTTGTATCCCCTGCACAGTCTGCAGTCAGTCAGTCAGTCAGTCCCTTTAAAACCGTGAGATTTTTTTTTTGATTTTTTTTTTGCAAGCCCTTTTAACAGTCTAGACGTATGTCTGCCCTTGCCAAGCCCCTCCACGTATAACCCGACCCGAGTTTATTTATAAAGGTCCTTCCAGTCAAAATCTCTCCTCTAGTCCTCAGACGTTTTCTATAATGATGATAATCGGTATTATCATCATGCTCGTACCCATACCGACTATATAATATCCAGCCTTCGGCCTTTTTTCTTTTTTTCTTTTTTACCCCACGCTAAAAATCCCGCCTTATTATTCCGGTCGAATATTTTACCTGTTCCGAAGGAACTGTACCATCCATCCTGCGCAGGTCGACGTACCGGACCATCTGTGCAGGTAAGGTTTGTTATACCTACCTGTGCTACGGGAGGCCCCAGGGTTTTGCACCTGCAGGATGGCTGCGCACCCTGATCTGCCTCAAATGAAAAGTTCCACCTTTCCGCAGACCCGATAAACCGCATCTCGATTTCATCATTGATCAGCACTGATCATATTACCGCATTCAATTTCACAACGATATTTTGCTTCATCTGCACCAACCAACACCAAGAGTCAATGTTGCTGATTTCGAATGTGGAATTCAGGCTTTGACCTTTTTCTTGGGTTCTGATTTGGATGAACATATCGCTTTTTCATTCACCCTGCACTCGCCGAGAATTTTCTTCCACGTGATGGGCGTCGTTGATATTCCTGATAGTCGTACATGTACGGGCGATGTACTTGTATCGATATCTCAGATTGGAATAACGATTCACCTTGAGTAAGGTATCTGATGTTTGCAGTCAGCAACAAGTTTGATATCTAGACAGCAAATGATCGTCGAAAGAAAAGGAAGATAGAGAGAGATAAAAAACGAAAAGGAAGAAATAAAACTATCCTCTACTTAACTATTTCTCTCTATTCTCTCCTTCTCCGCGGTGTACCCTATTCGAAGACCTTCTTCTATCTCCCCCACGTCCCTTCTTGCTCTAGACAGTTTCCTGACTGGCCTCGGATAATAGGCGAGCTAGGCGTGCCCGGTGCTACACGATGCTTCTCAGCCTTAATACCCTGCCCGAGGATGTGGGGGAGTAAAGTGCGTGTGACGACCGTCGCGTAGGTGTGTACTCATTGTGTGGCTCCAGGAATAATGGCAAAGATATATTCCTACTCGAGCAGCGAGAGAGTTTCAAGTTGGAAGCCGAAATGGCTTCAGGACGTTCCCGAAGACGAGTATACCTACGTAAACCATAAAAAATGCATGGTTTTTTTTCATTTTTTCAATGACTCGTATCTTTCAATGACCCAGGCTGATCGCAACCGTTGAATAGGCTTTTCGGCTATAATCAGAAAAAAATACAGACATTTTGAGCCAAGCCTATCGCGTGCAGTTAGATGCATGTGGTAGTAGAATTCCGATGAACGGCTGCTTGGATCCACGTTTTTCTTTGGATAAGAAATATTGCACCAGCTGTTATAATCACACACGAAATATACTCTGGTTGAGTTTTTAGCAGAAAAGGCTTATACCTTTTTTACAGATAAATTGTCAGTGGCGTTCAAGGTTCGGCAAAATTCAAGACGTGAATTTCGCTCTTACAGGTTTTTTTTTTTATTTTCGAAATCTTGATGCGCTTTTCTCCGCAGGCATATGTGCTAACGTTTTGAATATTAACCCGGTGCAGCGGGGCTTCAACTATACCTAGGTACCTATAATACGAATGGTGATTCTGCTCTAGGAATTAAAGCTAATTCGCTTAGGTACCTACGTTGTTCTAATATACCTCAGCATAACATAATTCGTCCACTGCATACTTTCAGGTTCATTTTTCATCCTAATATTTTCTCGTATCTGATCGTTTTCACGAAACAATTCCATCCCTTCCAATACCTCGAGGATGAACATTTTTAAAGAGAAGAAAAAACGTCGCTATACGATCATCGCGTTCGAAGATGTGACCGATTTTCTTCCGCGCGATCGCGTTGGTCCATTCGTTCATTTTTGGCAAACGACTGTTTCGAACCAGTTTTGTTAATAATTGCCGACTTTTTACTCCAGTCACGTGACTGTGTTATATATATCGTTTTTTCCCACGCGCGCACGCATAAATAAATATGCATAATCGCATGTGTGCGTGTACTTACTTATATAGGCTTATCTAATTACTGATATTATAAAACTTATAAATCTTTCGATGTGACAAGGGGTTTCTTTTTCTTTCTCTTCTCTCTTTCTATGATGATAATTTCAGTTCGATGTTATACAACCCCCTGCAAAATTATAATCATCATTATTTATTGCGTGCGAAAATGATTTCTGAATTTCTGCAGCACTCCGGCTGACCAATTGGTGTATATATATGACATCATATACACCGTAGACGTACTTAAACTTTCTTTTTAATATCCATACTCAATGGCAAAAATAAACCCACTCGAAAACTGCAGTTATGCCATAAAATTTTGGAATTTTCAACCATACGCCTTCTCCGAATGTTCGAATCGCGGAGTATTATGGCTGTACGAATCCCTGACTCACGAACACTCTCGAACATTATCGTACCGTATAGAAACGCGGCGGCTTCTGTCCTAATAGAAAACCCATTTAATTCTATAATGACATCCGTGTATTCCTACTTACGTTCTAATCAGATCTCCGGGAGGGGCCTTCTCTCGACCGTAACGCCCTACGGCGTAGTCCCCGCGATCCGTCTCGTCCCATTATCACTCGCGTTGGCGCAGGGCCGATCGATGATTTCAGTTTTTGCTCGTCGAAAATATAAGGCCCGTTTAGTACCAATACCGAGGGCTGTCAAGGCCATAGGGCATTCGCTCGTTACGAAATCAGTATACATACACGGTGTCTTATAGTTTTGGCTCCGACTGTCGCTGACTAAATGAAGCCAAGTGACTGCCCGAATGAAATTCTCTACGCGTACTTTATGCTCCATGAAATAAAAAAATCAATCGATTTGACGTCCGTTTATGACCCGAAAGAAAAAAAAATAATTCAATTTCGGAAATTTCGGAAACGTATCGGTGAAAAAAAAACAACACATACCTACTTCTCCGATTTCTGCCCACGTATCAATTTCTCTTCTGTAGTTATATGGGTGATTGTGTGTTTTTTTTCTTTACTTCGACTCGACCGTACAGGCCCACTTAAAGATAGGAATTAGAAGGATCGAGTGGAAGGAGTAGAGATAGGGACGGGAGTAAGAGGCGAAGGGCCTCACGGAAGTATTGCGTCAGAGTTTAAACTAGTGGTCCTTGGTTCGAGAGTGAGATCAATCACTCGTAAACGAAGCTAAGATCATCGCGGGGTCAGAAGTCAATTCTGTATGTACGGTTGAGGTATGAGACCGCGGGAGAACAGCCGTGTGCGATATGGAATTCTCCTTATAGAAACATGCAAGCTTTTTTCTCTTCGCTTTTCGTTTTCACATGCATAGAACTGAACAATTAAATTGAATTTTCTCGTTTCGCGTGATATTCCGCGTATAGAACACGAATCATGAAAAATATCAATGCGAATAAGTTGGGGTAGAAAATTGATCGATATGATCGTTCCTGATTAATTCTCGTGATTAGGCATTGTATAATCACGCGGAACCTTTATAGCCGCGATATATTACGTAGTATATATCGCGTCACTATAGGTAATGCCATAATATAACATCGTTTGGGCATATCAGGAAAAAACAAAAAAATCAAATTTTTTTTTTGGTGTTTACGACCTTATGGCATCAGTGACGCGATATGTACATCTTATATGTGTGTGTGTGTGTGTGTGTAGTTTCACTACCGCGAGTACCTAATGCCGATTATAATTTCCGACGATAGAGAATGCAAATTGAGCTTGTGTGACGTAATTGTAGACCAGAGCTTACCTTGAGGTGCAAGGTCAGCCGGCAACCGCGACTATATACGATAACCAAACTCATACATATGTATGGTCAATTCATGTATAATAAACACATATTTGATCAAAGTTGTAATTTTTTTTTGTTTCATGCGACATATCGAATATAATTCGATTTTAACCAATCTAGAGACAAGTACCTATATATTCGCAATCCGTATACGCTTTCCTGAAGCACAGAAATTTCGATTATAGTAACACACATATGTGTTGGCTCAATGCTGCAGTAAGGGTAGCGTGCCTCAAAGTTGATTTACGGTATATAGAATTTCAGGTCTGGTTTACATCTCGATTTGCCTTCACGCATGTATACCTACGTAACTAGGAAGTAGGTACTGAATCTGAAAAGATGACGTCAATCTGTTGCAATCACTTAGCCGGTGACTTAATCAAAGAAAAAGTTGGTCAGAGCTGGTAGATGGATCGCAGACTACGTCTTGCGCAGTCAACGAAGGATGTATTCCCTTCGTCTATAAATACATAGATATAGATGTACATGTACGTGTGTGTACATACATACGTAAAAAAAAAAAAAAAAAAAAAAAAAATACATCGAGAGATATGTGATTATTTCACATTTATTAATGACTAGTATATGTAAAAAATTGTCTCCGACCTTGATTCACGGCTGAAATAAATTGGCAAAAATTTAGTAATTGCTGAGAAAATGAAGAGACGTATACGCACACATCGGAGACACATTCGAAATCCTGGATTGTGATGAAAGTATTTCACACATGCATTGTGACATTCCTATTTTATAAGACACATGAGATTCTTGGGGGTCATTCTGGCTTGAAATTCTTTATCAGTTCCTGCTCCTGTATATACCTCTCTTAAAATCCTCTTTCAAGAACACAGCTGTTCGATAAGGTTGACGTATATGAGAGGTTCACTCGCGTTTAGAAATTCCAGAGAAACCATTAGCCTACCAAAGTCCAGTCGTATAGTCTTCACTGCAGAGTACACAACTCAACTTTTATGACATCTCATTGTCATCCGAGCTACTCAACACATCGGAATAAAATACTGTTCAAAAATGTATAACGCGTATGTGAGACGGTTATATACGTAGAAATATTATGTGCATACATGATCGTCTGTCGTATATCTATACTAACGACGTTAAATGGGGACATTCTAATGGCACGCGTTTGTAGCTTGTGCATTGTCCAGATACCTATACCTATTCGAAGACCTAAGGCTATTGACCCTCTATTATACTCGCAAAGTTTGGGGAAAAAGAAACTATAATACTCATACTACTTACATTATTTATACATATCTATAATCTGGAACTATGTATCTCGTCGTTACTTTTACCTTTTACCTCTTACCTCTCACTTTCCATTCGCTCGGCCAAAAAGTGTGTCAAACTTTCCATATTATTTTTCAATCAAAAACACCATAATTCGTATATCAACTATTCGTAGAGAATTTTCGTGGGTTTAATAATATAGTGTTAATCAAATATGTCAATACCACACGTTTTTCACTTCCTTGATATTGCAGCAGGCCAGAAATTACCGGAAATAATGACGAACGGAGAGATTTACCCGACCCAGAATATTATAGGAACTCTTGTTTCATTCTACAATTAAATTCGCACCGAAGATTTTCAAAATTGATCATCGAGTGGATTTTTCGTAATAAGAATTTGAAAATTTATTCGGGTGTAGATTAGCTAGTCATAATTTCACCTCTTGATCCTTCAGCTGGACATGACTTTGCTGAAATAACATGAAACTAGAATTTCTATTCCGACTCGGGAAGCTGGCTGGTACCTATCTACTATACGAAATTCAAATCTAAAATACACAAAGAATAAGATAGGGAGTGAAATGGAACGTATGAATATGAGCGATATGCTTCGCGACACTCGTATCTACATTCTACATATACATCCAAAGTTCACTGCACCACGTAATACGAAACTATATAACTCGTGCACTTTGATATCTATTCATCAAATTACGCGTATGATTGCTTTAATGCGACTTGAGTTGTATTACTTAGGTATATACCTACCTACGTGCAGAGCTGAGAGCTTATCGAAACTTTTTCCTTATTTTTTTCAAAACAAATCTACACCCAGGGTGACGATCGTGTACAGTCGATTACAATCACCGGTTGAAATTAATTTTATGGAATATGTACATTTCGAGAACATCTTTTTTCTTTTCTTTCTGTTTTCATTTCTCATTCTTTTTTGCGAACTGAAAATGAATTTTTCTCGGTTGTATTAAGCTCTGATAAGAAGAACGAGATTTCTGGTATCGCGATATAGCGCAAAGTGTAAGAGCGCAGGGTACAGGGCGTAAAACGTAGCGAATTCAGTCAGTCAGTCAGTCAAGTCTTTGGATCATGAATATATACGAAGGATGCTCACGCTACCTATGCTAGCTAGGCGCGGCCGACCCGGTTGCCCGACCTTGTAACCCACGTAGATGACGAAGACGAGCTGTTTATAATCCGAACTAACTTGGGTTAGCCTAGAACTTTTCGTTCCTCTAATAACCTATTCGCGCTCTGATTCGTACGGACAATAGCCAACAAACTAACTAAACCCATATATGTATGTATGTATGTATATCTATATAATATGGTGTAGTTGAAAGGATTTGAACCTATAACGCGGAAAATCGGTATAAAATTACATTGAGCCATTTTATCACAGCGTGTTTTTGAAAATAGTACATTTCAGACCGAGTGAGCGGGCGCAAAACAGGACTTTGCGCCCTAGGGCAGACAAGGAGTCTCGTTCGCCCGCTTTTTCCGCCCGAGGGCCGAAAAGTACTGTTTTGCACCCGCTCAAGAGGTGCGATAAGTGGCATTTTGCGAGCAGGTGTGGAGAAATATAAAATTTACATCGATAGCTTCATATTGTACCTATTGTATAATATGATTTGATGTGGCTAATCATTGCCACTAGTACTATACAGAATATCTCGCTGATTTTCACCGTCAATTTTAATTGGTAAAAATAATAAAATGAAATCTCGGAATGTCAATATATTATATGGTCAAGCTCGTATACTAGTGCGGGTGACGTTATATATCTATCTGTCTATGGCCTATTGAAATTTTTTCTAGCTTATAGGTCGAACAGCCGCATAATCCTCTCGACTTTATATTGCAAAAGATGCGTGAGTCGAGGCGATAATGCGTGATAATAATTATTTAATTACTTTGGTTCCGTTGCTCGCTAGGAGAAACGTTGAGGTGCCGTTAAACCATTGAAATTCTTTTCTCTAACGTTCATTTACAACAAAATATACAACTCTTTCTTCATCATCATCATCATCATCATCATATCATCTTCTTCTTCTTCTTCTTCCTCGTTTAGTCGCGGTACATCGCTTTTATAGACACGTACATATACTTCGATATATCAATATAGACAGAACTTACTCGGCCATTTTGAAATTTATCATCTAATACCCTTGCACTTTATTTATCTTTAATTTTCTTTTTAATGACGGCGCATTATTATCATATTCTCATTTGTCACACCTATATACTTCTTCTTCGTCTTCTTCATAATCTTCTTTTTCATCTCGCAAACGAAGAAAAAAAGAAAACAAAAAAATTACTATACGTGCAGGTCTTCGCTTGGATCCGCCAATGTCACCGGGCCGAATAACCTAATTAGAAACATAATATTGTAACAGTCGGGAATCAGCGAGGGGTTAATTCTGGCTGCATGGCGTCGGCGTCGGAGGCGTCGGAGGCGTCGGAGGCGTCGTTACCGCGATAGAGTCACTAGGTTGGGTTGCGTAACTTGGTCGAGTCACGGCAAGCTCGAGCGCGGGGGTCGGCCAGCTCGGAGGAATTGGGTCGATCAATACGAACTGAGTATATGGGTCAGGTGCACTACGCTACAACCATCTAGCTCTGCGCACAATGGCCGTGTACCTACCTGCAGACATATACCTTTACCTACGTATAGGTGAAGCGCCGTTTCGCCCCCGCGATGTGCTGCACACTCGTTGCCTGTTTGGATAAAAATCGTCGTTTACCATCCCTCGTGCAGGAAAAAGTAGGTCGCAAAGGGAATTTTTTTTACAAATTATCTTTTCTCTTTTAATTTCACGAAATGTAAAATAATTTTTCTAATTACACATACGTATCAAAATTTCATAGTATGTCAAAGATCCGAGTATGTAAATAGAAAGAGTATACGTCTTTTAAATCGTAACATTGATTTTCGAACAAGAATTCTTTCCAAGATACGCACATTGAAGTCTGAATAATTATCATATGTGTATGAAATGAAAATTGCGTTATAATACGAGTACTAATAATTATGTGAGCATCCCTAAATAACGGCGCACTGCACTTAGAAATTACAATGGGTAAAACTTGCCGGAGATTATCATGAGTTTATAATGTAACTATAATACGTATGTATGTATATGTACTATATACTATATACATCCATATTGTACGTATGTACGTATAATACGAGCACGTTACGAGGCCAGGCCAGGCGAGGGAGGTCTAGGACGTGAATAGCTCTTTAAAGATCATCTTCAAGCCTATATTGAGCAAATTGTTCAACAGTGAATACTAAATATATCTAACGATAAGTGGTAGCAGAGTAGCCTATATATGTAGGTACATATATATGTATATATTTGTTGAAGGTATACGCTGGTACCTATACCTACGTGCCTATAGGTATATACTGCACCTACACACCTTCCTATATAGCTGCGACTTTTATTGAGCGGCAAGTAGCGAACCGTACGCGCCCGTTACTGGCTAGAATATTTTACCTCTAGGTAGGTATATACCATACTTATATACATGTAAATTATATATATTTTATATATTTTATATATATATAGGTAGGTGCGTGTGTCGGTATTATAACGCGTCTAGCATGACACGGAGTTGTAAGAAAGCGATACCTGTATACACGTGTTAACCGAGATATACAGAGGAGGTTTGACCCTGGATAACTTGTTGTTAATCTACACCTGCACTCCGTGTAGTTTCACCTTCTAGTTTAGAATTGAAAGAACGATCGAGTATTATATAGGATTTGGAAAGAAAAAAGGAAGAAAAAAATTGAAAAAAAAACAAATTCGTTCATTACCGATAAGACAAAGAGTCGTCGAGTCACCTATCCGTATTAAATACTTTATAATTATATAAGATTGGACTTGAGTACCTAATGCAGTGGTTTTTAAAAAATAAACCTCGAATGTCTGGCAATCCTTCATTCAGTCACGGACCTAGCCTAACCTGAACTGTATTTATGAAATTATTAGCAGCCTTGAAAGTTGCAAAAATATGTGCAAATGTACGGTTTCTGCTCATGATTCTTTTTCCACTTACCTACTACTACATACCTTGCATACCTATTCAACGAATTATTCACTTCGTCGTATTCCATCATTGATACCATCCACCCCATTCTTAGTCTAGCCTCGTTCGAATCTATTCGACAAGTTTCTTTTTCATTTTGCATTTCTTTCATTTTCTTCAAATCTTAGGTGAACAGACGATTCATATAGTATTCTTAGCGTGAAAGAAGTAGAAAAAATTGTAAAGTATACTGTGTAACAGAAAGTGAAAATTTTAATTTTAATCATATTTGATTCGCTTATTTTTTCTTGCTAGGGTTGTTATTCTTTTTCATGGTCATCATCAGGTCATTCTTTGGTCGTGGTCGTTAAGCGATGCAAAAAATAAACACACAACGCGTAATTGAAACGTACTTGTTACACCGCGTATTTAACAACGCAACGGTGCAACGCGGAGTAAACCGACGCTAATTAATTAACTCATGCAATTATATGACGTATATTGAATTTAGGAAGATTAGTGTATAGTTACACACGCATCTGCGTATAATTGTATAAATATATATTTATTTATCATGTACATACAGGGTAGCAAATGGCATAGCAAATGGTGGAAACTAGCGTATATAATGTCACCGAAAGCAACGAAAAATGTTCAAAATTCCGAAACTTGGAATCCACGGATTTCATTCAGTCTTTATAATATCTCTGGCTGTATTGATCGTATCGGTACCAATATAAGGGGTCGATTGACCGTGTTGAGATTTACTTTTTGGGAAAGTAAAAAAGTTTGGAAATCCTATCAATCATTAATTTATGACATCATCAGAAAGTTATCGATTGAACTAGATATAAAATGGGTTTCCACGAAGAGGGTCTTGATATTAGTAGAATGACCTATTTTTTTGTTCAACCCTCACAAAGGTACCTATACCTATACATCTGCTACGAAAATGACCTACTTCAATTCAACAATCATCCGGTACTTCTCATCTCTACCTCCATGCGTTTCGCAGGTATATCCCGATATTATAATCGTACGTAAGTCGTATCAGCAGCAGATCATTGATCACGATCATATAAGGGTGAAAATTAGCCATAGCGGTAAGAAAAACGGACCAAGGGTACACATTTATACCTATATGCATGTATGTGTGTGTGTGTGTGGTTGGTGGGGGTGCCGTGCCTGGCGGGGATTCGTGCGGAGATTTAGGTCGATCGATGCAGCGCGACTCTAGTACCATCAGATAAATGGGTCAGGTATGCTACTGTAGTAGTGGTGGCGTCGTACCACCCCCGTAAAACCTGCCCACACGTTCGCTACTTGTTGAAGAAGAACCAAGGGGTTGCTACGGAATTGGTGGAGGGTAGCTCGCTGGCGACCTCGTGCCGACGTATGAAACTAGGACACCGGGTCGCGCGCATTTTCAGGATTGCCAATTCTTTGTTGACCCACACTCCCTCCTGTTATTCAGCCGCGTAATGTCTTTATCCTTGGTGATAAATGAGGGCGAAGAATTTCGTGTCCTTCAATTAATTATTTGCCATTTTTTTATTTTCTTTCACGAGCATTTTCCTAAATGACGTAACTTTTGCATCATTCTATTTTTTATTCCGAATCTTTCGCCCGGGACATGACTTTTGAATTGTTCAAGTTCCGCGGACTGAACTGGAAGCGGAAGTTTCTAGGAATAAAATTAATCGTAGTACGGACCCGGTGATGAGAAAACAGACGACTTTAATCTGTGTCCGGCTTCACTGCGGAGGGGTCCGAACGATCCAACGGGAAGCAACCGGGAACTAGGTCACACGATTGCTAGGTGGGGTGCCGTGCCGCGCCGGCCGGGTCGAGAGAACCTGCGATATAGGTCAGGTCGGCAACGACGACCCGGACAAGCCGGGGGAGTCGTGGAACTAGGTCGTGTCCTGGGTGGGGAAGTAGGTCGTGACTTTGGCGCTCGATTCGGCGCCCTAAAGACGCCTTCCGCCTTCCGCCTTCCACCTTCCGCCTTCCGCGTTCCCCGGAGCCGCGTGTAATCGCCCGCTAGCCATGGAGCCCGGAAACGTGAATAAATGTTCTTGATAAGATGGTTGAAAGAGTTAAGAAAACCAAAAAATAGAAGAGGAAGAGAAGATCGTGCCGCTCAGAATTGGAGAAAAACGAAAATCCTCGTCATTATAAATTCGATGATTGCATCGAAGTCAAATCGAATCCAGTATGAGCTTTAAGGGGACCAGTACAGCGACTTTTCGAGAAATTATCATAGTCCGAAATCAATTTATTTCATACCCAAAGTTCATTTCACATCAAAATATTTTTCCTTTTCCAAATCATGTGTCGTAAGGATTTTCGCACACCGTTGGTCCAATTCAATCTCTTGACGTCTCATTGTCTCCGGTGAACCATTCCTCATCTTGTGAATGTAGGGATTTCAAAATGAAAAATTATGTCATAAGTTATGATCAATTTACCAAATTTGCAAAAATTATTATCACTCATTTCTTAAATAACTTGGCCAAAACGAAAAATTTTCAAAATTCCTACATTCACATGATGAGGATTTGTTTTCTGAATGAAATAAATCCAAGATGACCTGAATCGGTCCAACGGTGCTCTAAAATCCTTACGACACATGATTTGGAAAAAGAAAAATATTTTGATGTGAAATGAACTTTGGTGATGAAATAAATTGATTTTGGACTATGATAATTTCTCGAAAAGTCGCTGTACTGGTCCCCTTAAGTAGCCTATCGTTGCTGTTGATTCAAGTTCTATGCGATGGAGGGTAAGTATGTTCACAGGCTCGAGTGACACTTTGTGAGACTGTCACTCGCGTCGTATCTAATAGCTCTTATTAGATCTCATACTAATAGCACCGAAATCGTGAATAGTCTATCTCGTGGCTTTCGACGTCCTGCTATGCTTCGATGTCCGTGGTCATGTATTGATGAACATACTCTACTACAATGATAGGTAATAATGACTACGCGATGTAGTAAATCGACGCAAAAAACCGTTTGTTATATTCGGAGGTGACGGCTGACCACCGCCAACAGCTAGACTCTCATGTGGCGAGTGACGCGATCGTGTATTTCAATATGGTGTCTATTGTTTGTCTTTATAATAGTCCTAGGACAACGTTGATTAATTGGACGAGTCCGATCCACTAGATAGCCTTTGAAAAGTCGATGGCATTGAACAGGAATTTTAACCACGAGTTACGTTCGACCTTCGCTCTTCGCAATCAGCGATATGATATTAATGACACTCTGATTTCTTCCTCTCTGATTCTATCATTCTGATTAGAGGAAATTTGCATATTTTTTTCTCGAAATATCAGCTCGAGGCTCAAGAAATAGTATCGTATGAGTGAAAAGTTGGATTTGAAAGAAACAGCAATGTGCTAGATTGATTTTGTTCATGTCCAGCACCAAAACTACTGTATCGATTGATTTAGAAATTCAACCAAGTTTGAGTTGTGTTTAATTTTCGTATCTTCAACCGGGGGGGTCAGAAAGTGTGAAATGGAATATTTTTCTTCAATTTTATAACGATTCTCTGAAACTCCTCGTGTATAAATTCATCGTTAGATTAGCCTCGACTTTATAACTCGTTCGAATTTTTTCCTAATAACAGGAAGTCCGCAGGCCCGATCTCTGTGGTGCGTATTTTGTGAAATAACGCGTGACTGGCGTTCAGCGTCCCAGAGGTATAAGAGGGAATTAAATTAAGGGGCCAAAGAAGGATAAAGCAGGAACGCGAGGAGATGAGAAAAGGTATAAGTAGCTGCAGGATAGAATAGATGATGAGAGGAACGAAACACACTTGATTTCCCACGATCTAGCAATTCCGGCTGCGTCTCCAAACTTTTTTTCCGCAGTCCTCTTACTCTCAGTCCCATAACTTCTTCTGTTATGAACTTTGAGAAACGATTTCGAAAATTACAAGCCTGACTTTTAGCGCCAATTAGATATGAATCTGAATTGTTCCTAGATCCTTGGCCGTTTAATAATTAATTTACGTTGGACGTTGGACATTGAACACGAAGGACCTGGCATATTACGGGATTATCGAAAATACATCCAATAGAACAAACATAGACGCGCGAGGACGCCTAGTACGTGCGTTTTAACATCGACCTTTCATATTTCGCAGAATTGCTTGAATGGATTTGAAGAGAAGAGATAGAGATACAGTGTCACGTATCGTTCACGTGAGATTTGGTCGTCGTTAGATTGGGTATAACTCGGCGGTATTGGGTATCTATCCATTCGAAAATAAGAATAAAAGTAAAAAAATAAAAATGATATGAAGGAATAAATAAACGAGATCTGAATCGATAATTTGAAAATTATTTGCCAATCGGCAATCAAATTTGTCCTTCTAGGGGAATTCGCGCACCACTGCGACTCATCGCTATGGATTAAAGTACCCGAGTAAATTCAGGGTAAAGTGAAAGTGACGGTAAGCAGTTTGTCGTCAACACATTATTACATAGTCATTGGCAAAAATATACTGAATCTAGGATCGTATTTGCATACTCGTTTATAACTTCCAAATTTCCACTTTGATATAGATTCAGAATTTTCGATACATCGAAAGTGCCAAGTTTATCGCACTCAGGTAATGCCATGGCCAATTAGACGGAAAAAATAGGCAAGTCACGCCCTATTTTTGGACGAAACAAAAAACCAGTTAATTGGTAATTAAAACCAGCTGTGTAGACGAAAAAGAGTAACACACAAGTGACCAGAGAATTGGGTTAATCATGGTACCACACTTCCTGAAACGGATTTTCACACGGAGATTTATCGTCGAGCTTGAACACAGTTCAACTCTCCAACGTGTTATCTGTAAAAATTTTAGCCGCGCCTAATTAATGAACGCGTTTCACCTTTTTGATCAAATAAAATATTTCCGATGGATAACAAAACAGAAATAGAAGAAACGCGTTGCCGCACATTGCGGAAGCAGGTACTACAATCTGTTTGCAGTTCTTTGATGGTCCAGTTCCATTAAGTTAGGGCTTTCATCTCTCAGTGGAACTACGTTTCGTTTGTGAAACGTAATCTCGCTACATACCGAGAGTTTTCGGTGAAACTGAACACGTTTCCGTGAAACCCACCAAGTTTCACAGAAAACTCTCGGTATATTTTTCGTCCCGTTATCCCGAAAGGCTGCGTATAAATTATTTTATACATAAATATATCTATCGGGTATCGATGCGCATGTGACGCGTTTATCTCCGAGAGGAAGATTGAAGGTGGCTATTGGAAGGGATTTCGAACTTTCCGTACTACTACCACTATTTCTACTACTACGGCACGTAGTAGGTAAAAATATATCTGGCATGGGTATATATCTGCGTCATGTTTATAAACTTAGGGTATATAGCATATTTTTGTCTAGCCGTATGGCACACGATGTGTGACTCACCGTACCATCTCACATCGCTTACGTTCGCGAATTTATAACGGAACCGACACATCCGCCATGTATATATATTATGACCTATACCTACTCCATCGTTGCGATAAATTTTTCTAATTAATATAAAAACAGCAAAAATTTCACGCAAACGCGCTCGACTATTCGAGTACGACGACGACGGCGATGAGCGAGAGTGTATAGCGGTTAATTTACCGAGGAATAATGTAAGATTACTTTCGAAAATACTTTTACGCGCACCATATCTTAGCGCGTTCATCCAAGAGCGTATATCTCGCTTCTCTCATTACAAAATTTCACACAGCTTTTATACCCTGCATATCCCGTTACGAACTGGAGCAAACCTCGCGAAATAAACGCCCGTATTCAAATCGCATAAAAACTACTCGCCGATCTTTCCTGTGTTCTGTTTCTTCTCTCATTTCGTTCGGTTGCATACATTTTTTTAATCAGCGATCGTATTTGCACCCCAATTTCGTAGAAACTGAAATGCGTGGAAGCCTCCTTTCTTTTGAATTTTTTTATCAGATATTTTCCTCCTTTTTGTTCGCGACTTAGAAACCCATGATCATAGAGGCTAGAAATGTAAAAGTTTTCATTTTTCATATAATAACGGGCAATTATTAATCCCCGTTTCACTGTGCGGCCGAGCGAGCGCCTCCTCTACGGTTTTACATCTTTCATATGGTCCCGGCAGGCTACACTCCAAGCTATAAATTGAATGACTGTTCTAACGGTTGTTTTAGTTCTGCCGTTTTAGACGGTAATTTCTAAAACCTGAACCGCAATTAACGCAGTACGTAGATGAGATTCATCACTATTTTATTTTTTCATTTTTATCCCGTATGCATATCGAGGCTCGTACTTAATTTCATCATTGTCGAATTTCGATGAACATGCATCATCACATATTTCGGAGATATATAATATGATTCAATTCTTGCCGGTGGTATGATGATCAATTACCTCTGTGTTCATTATAAACAACCAAGCAGTTAAATTAAGAAAGTAAAACAACCGTACAATAGGAATCACCCAACCGCAGCTGCACCAAAGCCTTTCCATTCTTGCCTAGTCAGGCTTATCACTATGAAGTATAAACTACATAAACCTGGTTAAAAATTGTTCAGAAATCTCTGTAGAAATTTCACTGTTTAATAAACGCGTTTATACACGTTAACGTTGCAAAACATATTTTCCTATTTTTATTTCTGCTATTCCGTTCTTTTTCTCTAAGCTACTATTCATTATTGTAATAAATATATGATGACGATCCCAGTGGCAGCAGACACTAGCCTAAGCTAATATTCTCTCGATGATCGGCTACAACTTTCACTCACCACTTACTAGATTTTCTTTATACCTCATCCAGTACTACTAAACAGGTGCAGCTGGAGAATGAATCCTTCGTCGAATTGATCTCCTTTTATCGACTCGTCGTATAATCGGTCTAGACCATTCTCAGAGTTAACAGCTAAATCAAGACGAACGGATCGTGGCTGTACCAATCAGACTAGGCTAAATGTTGATCGTAATCGCTGTAACTAGGTACCAAGTGGATATAGTAACGACGTCACCGCGAGCGGTGCCTTTCACTCATGCTCACCTGGCATAAGACACCATTAGCATTGAATAGCTGTAAAATCTTTAGCCAAATGACCTTGGTCAATTCTCCTATACGGGCTCACGAGATCACTCATCAGAGATCGTGAGGCCTTCCTATTCTGGCCAAAAGGCCGAAAGTCCGAACTTTTGCCATTAGGAGCCTTGCACACGTCTCGAACAAAGTCCCACGGATCAGCTGAACGCCCTGCTTCGCTCGATAATCGCCTCGGAGGGTTTCCGCGCAATTAGTTGTCACCAACTCGAGAGACGCGTCGGGATGAGCTGTGCACCCGATGTCGAGATACAGCAATTCGTGGTAGCTAACGAAGATGAACAAAGGGCAGCAGAAAGTATGTCAGTCTAAGTGCGAATGGAAGGGCCATTCGGGGCTTGGCGAGTTCTCTAATCCTAACTCTCTTCTGTTAAAACGGATGTGTTCGTGTGCGTAATCTCACGCATTGCCGTCTGCATCTGCTGGTTGAACACTCCTAGAAGCATTTTTTCTCTTTCCTTGATAAAGATCCACGATAGAAGTAGGCATACGGTACGTGAAGAGTATCTTATTCGAGAATTATCTTACGCGGACTAAACGAGGAATGCACCGCGACGGTGGTAACGGCTTCGAATACGCAGCACCGCAGTGACAGCCTCGTTACCCTGGTGAAAAATTCCTGACCTCTTTTCTCGGCGTATTCGCATCACGGTTTAATTCCGTATTCTTAGAAACGAACGCATCTTCCAACGCCAGTTTGAAATCGAAACGAAGTAGCGATAAACTCGGTCAGATATTTCCAAATTACTGAAAGCAAGAATTGAGACAAACCAAAATGTGACACGAGATGGACTTTACCGTCACGTCGCAGGGTCTTTCGAGACCCCATAAGGTATAATATGTCCTTTTAAGGTGCTTGTGGGAGAGGATAAATAATGAGTATGTACTACGACTGGTGGGTGCATACAATAGCTGTAATATAGTGTTTTCGTATATATAACTACTACTGGCACTCATGCAGTAGCATGATATCTAGGTGTACATAGTAACGCGTATATTTTCGTCACGTACGCGAGTGGCAAAAGTCTCGATGTTAAGTCAAGCGCGGATTTGCGGCTCTTAGCCTGCACCGGACGCGTTCTATGTAGTTAGGCCACTCTGGCCAGGTGCAGCAACTTGGATTAGCGGTGGTAAAGGCTTGCGAAATTGTTCGTGGTCGAGTGATCAGCTAGTTGCTGCAGCTTACTGCGGGAATATCCTTGTCGGAAAAATATATTCCGCGATAAGCAATCTCTATAACGTCGAGTAATTCAAATACTCATATGGAAACACTTGCTTTCGCCTTCTTGCTTACCACCCATAATCTTTTTTTTCATTTTTCTTTCCATCACCTCGCGATTATTTACTCCCATCAAAATTGTCTTTCGACTTCTAGCTCCGCATTATCGCCGCAACGTACGTCTGATGCGAAATCTGAATCCCTGCTGGGAAATACGTCGTTGTCGTTGCTGCATTTCTATTGCCTCGCATATTCTAACAAACCGATGTTTCATCTTATGTTTCAGGTCGCGGAAAAGGAGGCCCAGCTCAGGCAATGACTCTGAGAGATCATACGGTGGCGGAGACAGGCCACTTCACGGATGTGGACGCGAAGGATGTCGGACAAATGAGAGAGGCGATTGCATGGACGAATGTACAGCAGCCCTCGTCCTCATGTCGCTTTCCTGTTCACCTCACAGCCCTCACAACCCTCTGCCGTTACACTGTCAGCACAATTACGGTCGGTACACAATCATTTCATTCAGTTCATCGTCAATTTTCATTTTCGATTTAGGTATGGGTTCACCTAATTCAACGGAATTTTTCCACATAGCTTACGTCATTTTAGGTCAGGGAAATCGATTTTTCCCTGCACTTGCACTATGTCGAGTTTACTCTACCATTTTTTCGCCGAAGACTTGGAGGTTGAAATGGAGATTTCGAAAGTGCTTTTTCCACACTGCGTGCGCAAAGTTCAATTCTGGCATATCACATTGAATTTTAATTCCAATTACTCGCCAATTTTCGACGTTCACTTTCACTGCGATTCGGTAGGAGGCCGTCTGTAGGTCAACAGGTTAGCAATACTCTTTTTCTAGAGCTTCTGTCACAACGTGACCGAATTATTTCTCAATGTCAGTCTAACGATACGAGCTATCTGTGCACATATATATATTTTAGTTTTTTTTATTTTATTTTCTTCATTTTTTGTCAGAATTTCGACATATTCAGACGAGCAGAATTCTAACTACGGCTTCCTTTCCCGTTGTTGAATCGATTCGCACTAGTTTTTCAGGCGTCAATTAATTCCGCAGGCTTATTCGCACGTTTAAGAAAATAATCTTTATATTCATCATGCCTAGGTATAGACGAGACGAAAAATTTATGGTTTTTTTCACCCCAGCTCACATATACGAAAGTCCTACGAATTTCTATATTCCCATTTATTCCCGAAGCCATAACCGTGACATACGATTATATTCAGGTTATCGCGCAACCTATGGCTTATGGTAATAGGATCTACGCCCTCGGGAAATACTGCAGGATTTTAAGGCCTAACATAATATTTAAGTCGTGTTTACGCTCTCAACATATTTGTCTATCGATTTCTCCACAACATCTTTTCGTAAATCATACTGAATCGAATCGAATCGAATTGAATCGAATTGAATCGCATCGAATCGTGGTACCGTCAGTTTTTCGTCACGCATGGCTGAAATCTGCTTCGTAAAATAACGGGATTTCACTTTGGTCAACAGAGATAAATTCCCAAATTAGGACAAAGGATCGAATAATTCACCATAATTAAAGAATTTTTAATGGTGTCTTTTTTTTTTTCTTTTTCTTTTCAATTCGATAATTAATTAATTGTTTCATACGTTATCTGCTTTACGAACTTTATACGAATTTTATAATTTCCAAAATTTCTCGGAGATAAATCAATCAGATTTCTCCTTGAATCTATACGAATTTGCGAATTCATCGTGAGCTCGACTTCGCCTTTATTTAACTTCAAAGTCTCCAAGTTCACGCGTCGATGAGAGTTTCTAATTTCTCTATCGTCTGCAGAGTCTAGATCTTAACCGAAGAAACAAGTGTAGAAATAATTTTTTCTAAATTATCCCGCTACACCTACGCGTATTATCGGATCATAAAATTGCAACTCTGATATTTACGCGCGTGTGTCTCTTTTTCCCTTTATTTCGTTAAATAACACACTCGCAGTCCCCAGCTCCTCCTATCTATTCCGCGTCATCACGCGTCGACGGTTTTTGTCACCTATACAACTTTTTCCTTGTTTTACACTCCCGCGAACACTTTGTAGATTTTACCGCTTTCGAGGCAATTTACACCGCGGTATAACGAGCCTCGAAACGTACCTGAAAACAACCTACTACATACCACCTAAATTCTTTCCCAGTATAATAACATGAAAAGGTATGTGTTTAGCCTCGATTTACGTCAGGTATACCTATATACATCGTCGAACGGGCAACCCTATCGATGCTTGCGCGTGGTTACTCATGCAGGTTATAGAAAAAAAAATTTACTCTAAATTGTTATACCTTCTCTATGCATGTACGTAAAATATTACCTATATTTATGCATTATATATGTATACGTTGCAGAAATAATTTTTTTTTTTTTTTTTTTTCTACTAAGTGAGGAAATTCGAAGGAATCCTTTCTCACAACGATATCATATCAACGATAAAAGCATAAAGCACTTTCCTCCTTCCGCGAAGAGACTCTCGCGGTTTTTCATCTTGTGTGTTTGCGTGTGCGCGTGTGTGCAGATTACATACAGTTCGCTAGAACTTTCGACGCAGCGAATAACGTGTATTACAGGTTCCACATATAATATACGTAGGTATAGGTATATATACATTTATACATGCAATAGTATTGGTTATATAGATTGGGTATATACAGTCTTTCGTTACATAACGAATATATGATATGCAGAGTAGATTTCCCTATACATATGTGACTGAATGCTGCAGGTATTGAAATTTTGGATCTAAAAAGTGAGGGAAACTTAAAAATATATATATTTAATAAACGTGTAATATATTATTATCCGAGACACCGTTATAATGTTCGTTACGTGTCGAAAATCGCTGCGATGTTCGCGGATTCACATTTACCTACCTACTACCTACCTACGTAGTTATACGAATCGAACCGTGACTTTGCGTAGCTACCGCGTGTACCTATACCGATGATAGAGTTAACGGTTAAACTCACCTACCTGCTATGTGTCTATAGGTATCATAATATACCTTGTATACTCAAAATGTGTCCATATAGTTTTTACCCCGATAAAAAAAAATAAAAAAAAATGTTAAATCTCATTTGGGGTAGGTAGGTAGGTTTCGGTGTATAAACGCGGTTATTTCCTTCGTTTTGATAAATGAAAAATTATTGAAAAATACATGAACCTTGATTGAATCATTTTTAGAGGTGTCTCTCACCTTGAATATTTAATCTCTGCGCATGAAGAGACGTTTTTTTTAATTTTTTTATATTTTATTATATATACTATATATATATATATAGGTTCTCGAAAGTTACATAAAGTTATTTGTTATGGTCCTTGGGGGCAGATATTTTGACGATAAAATAAAATAACCACTTTATAGCGTTGCACACGATTGGTCGATCTAATGAATATTTCCTGAAAGAATCATGATCGGGTATTTTTATTTCTCCTCTTTTTTACGGACAAAAAGTAAAGAAGTTAAGAAAAAAAGAAAGAAAAAACGATAAAAATCCATATGTAGGTGTATCCTTGCGGATAATATTGTATGTCCTAAAAAAATGACACTAAATTTACTCGCTGAATTTTCGAAGGATTGTATGACTATTGTATTTCGCACAGTTACAAAAAAAAAAAAAATTATGAACTTTCCTTCTTCAAAATTTGAATCTCGATTCACCGTAGAAGAGGAATTGCCGAATGAAGAAAATATGCGGTTGTACATATATTTGAAACTATTTAACAAAACTTGACGAAATTTGGCAACGAGTAGGTATTTTTATACTTGTGTGTTACTCCGAACTAAGGGCGAGTGAATTGTGGTGACTGATGGCTGATTTAACACGTGACGTTCCATTATACAGCCACGTCTGGCACACCCTAATGTTCGCCTGCAGAACACATCGAAAAAGCAAAAAAGCAAAAAAAGAGAAAAGAAAGAAAAACGCAAATGAAATGAAACTTTGCAGTTATAAAGGGTAGGTATGCGTCGCGTCGGTTGTCGCGTGTCACGCGTGTTTCCGCGAGCTAGTCACGAAAGGTAGATTTGCGAACGGTATTATGTGTGTATGTATACCTATCCCTATATGCACGTAAGTGCCGGTGATAATACCTGCGCAAGTACGGAATGCTTTAATGTTTTTCAAGGAAAAATCAATAGCATACCATTTTGTTACTATGCTTCGTTTTCATTTTTTGCCATCATCTGCACTACCTACCGACGATGCAAGAACACAGAAATTACCCTGTGAATGGTCAAGTTTGCAAATGTGTTTTCTCACACAGAAAAAAAAATTTGTTGGCCCAAGAAAATTTTCTGCAAACCCATTGGAAACCGAAATTATCTTGAATCAAGACAAAATTTTCTCGAACCAAGAAAACTTTCTTCGATCCAAGAGAGTTTTCTTGGTTCGAGAACATTTTTGACTTGATTCAAGATAATTTCGGTTTCCAATGCGTTTGCAGAAAATTTTCTTGGGACAAAGAAATTTTTCTTGGGACAAGAAAATTTTTCTTGAAACAAAAATATTTTTTTTGGACCAATTTAAACTGGTACAACTCGTTTTTTCTGTGCAGAATATGAAGATTTCTTCACCCCTTAGAAAGGCGCAGATGGTGGTCGTTAATCTATGAAGAATTTTTATTAAATTCATTCGCATCGAAAACGTAACGCCACTTTTATGTACTCCTCACAACCTAACTCACTCACTCGTTTACCTATATGTGTGACCCATTCGTTATATCGTGTATGTAACATACGCACGAAACAGAGGCAAAGGATCTGCTCCTCATTGTACAAATGAAACAAGTTATGTTAGCGAATTAATACTCATTATGATCATTTATGCTATGCACTGTGTAAACGTGATGGCTATTGAGATGTTGGATGCAATTAAGAGCACCTTGAGCTCACATGTCCCTATTGCAATAATTGTCTCAAGGATTATTCTCAAGAATGAAGAATATCCGGAAATTATTGCTATGCAGCTTCATTGCATATCCAATTCCCGAATTATTTTGAATAAAAATCAAACGTGTCTGTGTATACGAAAGATCGAACTGTTCCAGTCAATATTGTCGCATTATTATATCAATAAAGAGAAGTTGATAGATAATATGCGAGGAGGTAGATTATGATTATAACTCGGAATGATTTCATTCGATTAATCATCGGCGTAGCGGTCTTCTTCGTGATATATCAATCCAGCTCACACTGCACTCGGGGAAACAAAGGTGATCTCGTTTCGTATCACCACACCGGTATACTATGACCTTAGAAAAAACCTTGCACATAGATAAATGCATATAGCTGCTTAAGCGCGTGTACGTCATTCATATACATTTATACGTATATTCTATACTGTATACATATACGATCAAGTTTATCGGACATATACTTATGTACTATGAACAAAGGTGCAAGATAATATAATTAGCAAAACCTGCATACGCGACCAGGAGGAAAGTCCCTGACGATATCCTTTGGCGTTTAAGTAGATTTTCGATTTCGAATATATCTCGAAATGTATGCACTTTTTTGACAAAAAAAACCCAAAATTTCAGACGTTTTTTTTTAAGCAAGTTTATTAGAATTCCAAATCGCATTATTAGATTTTTTGAAAAATAACGTTTTACCTACGCTACTGCATTTCACAAGACAAATATTATGGGGTCGTTATACTGATCCCGCGCGCAAAGGTTATGATGATGTCGTTCTTTAGAATTTCCAAAATTTCTGCAAACCTCGATTTTTGAATTTGTCCTGAAATCTCATCGTTTTAGAATATTTCAAAGCGTGGGTAGCAGTGATTTGAAAAACGTTATTGCCAAGGTGTAATACCTGGGCTTCCTTAGAATTGAATCTTTTTTAATGTATTTTTGTGTTAATAATATACGATTTTATTCGTTTTAACAATTCTGAGAGGTCGTATGTATAAATATATGTCGCTTATGACCTTACGGCCATTAGTTACGCGATATATATATATGTATATGTGATACACATCCGCGTGTATGCGTCTATAAATATAAAATTTTCGAAAGTGCGTAGCTCAGCGGTTTCGTAACACATAATACGGATGAGTCGTAATTACTTTCGAAGTGAATAACTCGCAGCAAACATAATAAAGAAAGAAGAAGAAGAGAGAGAGAGAGAGAAAAAGAAAATTCAAAATATTAAAAGTTCACGTAAAAATCAGATGTTCCTATAAGTCAACGAAGAGAATGCATCTATCTTTATCGGACATAGGTAGTTCGCAATATATCATTAGCTTGCGTTCGATATTTTTTGCAATTATTTTTAAAATTTAGGCGAAAGTGTTCGAAAGTGAGAAAAAGGGAGACAGAGAGAGAGTAAGGAGCCGATTTTTTTTTTATTGAAAGATATCGCTATGAGAGAAAGTTTTATATATGTTTGCAACGAGAACGATATAATATACGGAATTACTGCAGCAGTTGAAAAAAGGAAAAAAAGAAAGAAAAAAAAAATCGATCAAAATTCTATTGATCTTTGTGGATAATAAATTTTACTCTTGATTGAACCTTGATCTATGTATACCGCAATCATCTGGTCTTATCATATATGCAACGTATTTACAAGAAAATTTTTTGTCTTTTTTTTCCCCCAATTGATAAGGGTCATGGGGAGGTCGCGGTGGTGTCGTTGTTGGATCGCCAGGAGCTGGTGGTGCCTCGAACAGCAGCAGCAGCGGAGCTTCATGGCGTAGTGGAACCCCGAGCCCCCCATTGAGCGACGAAGGTGCCCCGATGACACCCTCGCCTTGGCCAACCCCAGCTATACCTTCGTCGTCTCATCACCACGCAAACACTCACAATACCGCGAATACTTCCGGTTCATCGTCGTGCAGTACCCCGGGATCCACCACTACTCTGGACGAAGGTATCGTCCTGGATTATCTCGGGGAACAACACCCTCGTAAGAAGAAGGTAAGGGACAACATATCTTTTTTCCATACATTTTATTAGGTTTCAATCTGCTGGGAAGAAAATTGGATATTTAGCTCACGCATATAACATATGCCATTACTCCTCCGCAATGTTCACCAAGAATAACAATCTACGTACATGTACATGCCTACATATGTATACGAAAATCACTAAGTATACGAAATTTTATAGTCTGACTAACCACCGACTCGATCTACTTACTGTATGACCTGTGTGCCTCGTGCTACTGACCTACAAAATCTTTTTATACTAATTAAAAGGTACACATACATACATACATACATGTCATTTAATTACGCATCTATTTCCCATCTAAGAGTGACCATCGTTGTTCATTCATGAATATTGAACGGCCGTTTACTCAACATGTAATTTCATTGTTTTACTATGAATCATTGATCTATTATTTAACTATCTATATAGCTGTTTAGTAATCGATGGGTTTTAATCGCACATGTGTCAAGGAGAGCACTGATCGTTCTCCAAGTCTAATAAGAATCTCCGTATTGAGCGGAGAATTTTTTTCCAAAATTTCCAATCGCTCTAGGTATTCACGAACTGAAAACCTCGACAATATATAATTCATATGGTAATAATTATTCTATCTTCTTCTCGCTGATATTCTATATCGAAACACTTCCTGTATAGAACGACGTTTGATATTTACCCGGAAGTTCCGTTCTATTACTTTATTTTAGAACTACATAGAATCTAATCCTTCGAAATATAGGTTACACGTTTATATCTCTTTGAAAGGAAAGGAGAAGATAAGTGGGTTAAAAATTCGAATTATCAAATATACATCGAAGATAATAACGCGGTGACGTTCGCTCAATTAGTTTTCGAAATGGACAATTTTTTTTTGTCACCAAAATATACCGCATGTATCAGAGTCGTTGGTTTTCGTCATACGCACGATACAGACGATTTCCGAGATCGCAGACAATAATAATAATACAATTGTTGATTAATCGTCGTGTGGAAAATGATGTCGTTGTTAAATAAATTCACGGACGTTGTAATTAGTCATTTTATATAAATTAAAAATTAAAAATTAAAACGAAACGGTCAATTAAAATCAGCGCGAAAATTTGCACAGATATTATTCTGAAAATAATAACATTTTCGACTTATAAAATTTCGAATTTTGTATCCGCGTATGTAGTACCTACTGCATATTAAATTTCGCGGATTTTCAGTTGCTGCAGATTTGGCCGTTCGCTGCATATCAAGCCTCATTACCCTAGGTACAGGTACCTGCCTACTCGTTGTTTGCCAACTGCCATGGCTCGCGGTGTTAGTCAGTACAGGTCGCGAATAGCCAATGATATTTCGTTTCTTTTTTAGACTGACATTAACTGCATATAACTGCACTCGTTGGTCGTAGGGTAGCCGGTAGTGGGTAGATATACACACATGTAATAGTTCTTACGGGCTATTCCAATTCCGATTTGACCAAGCGCGTGACGTCATCTGCACTGCCGAATGCGTCTTATACTCAATTTGTCTATTGGTGTTCTCTGACCTCATCAATTACCACATTAGAAATATACCATCTGCGATGAGCAGGGAAAAAGAGATATAAAAATTGGGTACATTCCGTAACGCCAATTCCATGCGCGTAATAAGGCTTGCCACAGAAAAACGGCATCATTAAGAGTAGAAAGATAGATGGGAAAGAAAAAGACGATTAAATCAATTGAAACGATTGATTTAAATATGTGTTTGCAATTCTTTCTAATTGCACATACTATACCTATATACATCGCGATGAAAGCCCACGATTATCGGCTGATTGTTCCATCGCAGAAAATATCTGTTTATCATGGTTTGAACAGAAGGTCGTGATCATGTGTGTATGTATATGAATAATAAGCTGTTTCACGAAAACAAATATAACGCGCGAAATTATTCGCTAGCTGAGATAACAGATCGAGTAAGGCCGATTCCGCAAACTGCATACGGTGGGTAGGTATATATGTATACAGATAACACAGCTGTATATGTGTATCAATACCTGGTTGGTTTTTCAATGTCAAAAAATGAGCACGCTGAACGGTTGCTAAGTGAATTTCTCGACGATTGTCTGATCGCAGAAGCAGGCAAGATCGATTTCCAACTTTGATACGGGCGTGTAGTCGAATAAACTCGGAAGGCAGATCAACGGTATGTAGTACTTACAGTAATCGAGGAGTTGGATGCAACTAGCAATGCAAATAGCAAAATATCAAGTTTTTAAATAATTAAGAAATTCTTCTGCGCCGTTCATTCAGTAATGATAATTTCAAAGTGCGCAAGAAATTGCTGAAAATGTGACCAACAATAATCCTCCAGATATTTGCAACAAGGAAATATATACCACGCTATCAATGTGCCCTTATCGCACATCAAACTAAGCTAAGTTATATTAAACATGCACGCTGTTGCACGCTGCAGTTGTCGTGGCTTGGAACAACATATCTTCTGTAGTTTCAAGTATAAAACAGCTGCTAGAACATGGGAGAATAAAATTTCGCGATGCATATACACGCATGTATACCTATATATGCATATTCTGCACGCTCATAGATCCATCGTCGGGTGTTCTGGTACTCAAGGCTACAACACACTATCGAGGTATCGAGCAGCAGCAGGCGTGCTGGTTGCCTTGGGTAATACTGATCTATTTTTTAATCACCGTATAGGTACTATTATATGCCCGTGTCATACTCACACACGCACATATGCATTTATACGTTAAATGCTCGGCGCTTTTCCTGCACTGCGCTAGGTACGTGCACACATATCCTTCACCAATAATAAAGGATCGTCTCACGCCGTTACCCAACCAACTAACACGTGTAATTACGTAGTCATACGAAAGTATAGTACAGACGTGTATACATCGATGATATTATATCACATTATAAATTATGCATATCATCACTGCAACTCTGTGACTTCATAGATATTAGAAATTCAGGATATCTATGCAATCGAGAATTGGATTTAGGTGAAATTTTGACGATAACCATTTCAGTGATTTTAAAATCGACAGTAAGGTTTGCGTCAAAATTTCGCCGATCTTTCTTCTCCAAATTCGTACTACCTGCGATTGTCGATGTCTACGCGGTGATACGAGAAATGTAACTTTTTACCGATGCAGGAAAGAAAAGTGTATCTTGTTGCGCAGAAGATCTTCTCCGGCATCTGCGCATCAGGATATATTTTCTCTTTTCTCATGATCGGCTCAGATACGCCTTTATTCTTTGCAGCGCTACTAAGACACGCTCGTTTCGATGTATTAGAAGCCATCGATATACCTATGGTGGTGATAAGGTGTACGCGAATTGCGTATACTCATAGAACATTAATAATTACACATGTATATCCTATAGAGGATATAATTCGTCGTATTTTATACGTAATAAAATCGACCTTGCCTCTATTAGACCTGCGCAGCTGTTTATCGCTTCTATATAAGCCGAGCTATAGACAACGTCGTTGCCTCGCTAGTTGTCTATGCGATATTTCCGTGTTTTGTATTTACTCCTATACACAAGTGACGATGAGAACTAAGAAGTCAGAGACGAGAGAGGAGGCTTAACTCCCGTCAACAATCCGGTAGCTGGTAATATATTCGTGACACAGTGACACGCATAACCAGCCGGTCCCCTGCCAAGCCTCGCGGTTATACCCGATCGCCTTGGCTGGTACTAGTATGCTATGCCTATGATGTAAACTGGACGGATGCCAGAGGATGCCGTAGGATGATGGAGGAGGATGGCTCGCATCGCGGTTTTGCCATCGTGCGCAGAACATTAGACGACGAGTCGATTTAGAATTAGAATTGGGCTCGTTGGATTCTTATATTTTGTTCTTTTTTTTTCTCGCGAATAATTTCATCCGTGATTGAATGTCTTCTCATTCTCATTCTTATATCTCTGTGCGGTTTTAAAAGTCGTTAAACTTTTTTTACACAGTTAATGAAATTTTTCATTAAACGCGTATACATATGCCGATCGCTATAAAGGCATCACGAACACGCGTATAGCCTTATAACAATTTAATATATGAATACCTACGTTATACACGCGGGTATACAATAACGTATTTGCGCAAGTGGATCCGCGTCAGAGGTTTGCTAGCACTACGTTGAATGAACGGAATTGTTATTGATTTCGATCACGGACGACGTGTGCCAAGAAAGAAAGAAAGAAAGAAAGAAAAACAAAAAAAAATATTTATCATGGTTTTATTTTTCAACGTTAATTAATAAGCGTTTAACCAATTCCTTGCGCACGATTTGAAAAACTTATTAGCGAAAGTGCAGATCGTCTATAATCATAATTTCCGACATAATTATCAGCTATGATACTTTCTGTCTAATGCGGAATGAGAAAAACATCAATTTATAGTATTATAAGGATATGTAAAATCTCTGTATAACATACATCAGAATTGTGATATCGAAAATCGATTTGAAGTTGATAAGCGTATCGACGATTAAATCGTCGCTATATTTTAAAACGTTCGTGCGTATCAAGGACGCTCGCGGTTATTTGGACAAGGTTAACGAGCCGAATTTGTCATAATTGTACCTATAAACGATCGAAAAAATTCTTTCAAGTTACATACACAATATACCTACATATATAAAATATCCGACTCTCAGAAAGCGACGTAATTTTTTCTCAAACGAAAAAATCGAAAAAAAACAGTCAGATCTAAACATTTTCTCCGTCTCGTATAATAGAAAGGTCGGACCCTAACGACTCAATGATCATTTACGAAGCGCGTATAGCTTCTATCGAAGTCAGGAAGCGCTGGTAGTCGTAGATTGCTGGTGCAAACCTATCAAAGGCACACGCGCCTAGTCTCGATCTAACAACGACTGCACGTACGAATACATCGTGCATACCATTAGAATACATGTATATATACGCATCGTAGGCATATAGATTTGAATTGGCGTATCACGCGCCGTCTATATCATACTGCACTCCCACTATCGCACCTGCAATGTGCATGTGCATGCGCATTTCTGACGTTAGAATGGCACGTGGCTCTCTACTTAGACGGGGGCGAGGGAATCATGGACTAAGGTCATCGCGACCCTGAATACTGCACGCGCGGTACTATCCTCGACGTACATATATGCAGTCGTTGTTAAGCGCAGAAAATTTATTTCTAGGTTATAGGTAGAACTTATACTTGTACGATGCCAAGACACACTTAATCCCGCGATATTATAGATTAATTCAATTATTTTAAGCACCGGTATTCGCCTAGCTCTCGCAGCCTAAAAATAATTACGAAAGCTCTTGGTGGCGCGTATTCGAAAAACTCATAATTGCGTTATAGTACGAACTTTTAGCTTCACGTAATACGCTAAACTTATGATATCTCAAACCTAGGTTCATCAATTTTCTTCTATACCTAGCAATTTTTTATCGAATCAATTCTACATGCATATAATGAAAGTTTATCTTCAGTGTTAGTTTACGTACGAGGGTGTGTAGGTAGGTATAATACATCGCGAGATAACGAATAGTGTATAATATAGGTACGTATTACATACCAATGGCATGTCGGATTCTACGTATGACCTGCATTTCCTACGAATAAACTATGCACGTACATATGTCAGGTCAAATATATGATTAAAGTCGTATTTGTCTTTTTATTTCAACCTTTGGAGCCGGAGAAGCTAGAAGATGTACATATGTACAACGGCTATATACTTAATGGATTCGAGTGCAATATTTGATCTGTAATAACGATGATATATCGTATACGATATGTTACAGTCGCGCGCGCGCTGTTGTAATATACGGGCGGAGAATAAGAGTCTAATTCTTATACTACTATACATATACGATCATTGTAAACGTAACTCAATAAGAAACGAGAATTTCGTCTCGGCCCTACGAAGGAGTAGTCGGGTATTTTTGAACCGAGTCAATTTCGCCCACGCCACGTTACGCTACGTTACGAAGAACGTAACGCTGCGCTGTACCGCAGCGCGGTGCCTGTTGTTGACCGGTTAGCGTCCTTGACTCGTACCGACCTTCGGCTCTGAGCTGTACGCTGCCGCTTCCGTGACGAGAGATTTATTTAGCCTCTTCTCAAACCTCACAAAGTCCACATTTAATATACGAGCTTGTCACGGTCCCGTTCGGACGCACAACGCAATCTTTAAAATCTGTACCTACCTTTTTTCATTTCTTTCATTACCGATTTGCGCGATAATCGCACATCGAATATTGATCGCGTTCATTGACTTTAAAATTAGGATAATTTACTTAGAAATAGAAAATGAGAAAAGAAAATCCATTAAATTCGCTCGATTTCATTTGTTCATAAAATTTATATTTCCTGCTATTTGACAACATTTTTCTTTTTTCTTATTTTTAGTAGTCAGTTTAATCACGCTGTTGATCGTTGCTTGAAATCGATATCGATGTAATATTGTAGAGTTAAATACTCTAGAGAAAAAAAAGAATTAGCCACGGTGAAAGTTCCGCAGGTAATAGATTTTAGGAAAGAATAAACAGACCCAGAATGAAATCGAATGGATTTTTATTCATTTTAAAAAGGCTCTGACATAGAACATTAATTTCTAACCAATTGGTTATTAACTTTACGATCTTTTACTCGAGAATATCTACGGAGATTAAGTCGTTCTACTTTCCGAGTAAATATGAATCTGATCAATATTCAACTTGTCAATTAGAGTCTGATAAAATGAATATAAAATGTACTGCAACGATTAATATGATTTCAGTTTCCGCTAAGATTCCCCGTGCGATAAACAGTATAGCTACTAGTCGATACCCTCGAGTAGCAGCAATTTGTCGATGCGACTTATTCGTTATCGCGCGAAAACTGACCGCGACTTTATCCGTCGTTAGGCTGCAGGACTAATTAAACGAATTATAGTCGTGGCGATCTTGTGGGTCTCGATCCAACGATCGAGTACATATATCTATGCATGCATAGCACATATATATACCTACTAACACATACATGTACAGATATGCATACATGCATGCTCGACGCAGCGCTTCTTCTCACCAGAGAGATAAAAGGCGATTCGGTGTGTCTTGGCACCGCGCTGTCTACAGCTGGTCACCTTGCCGCTTTCAGTTCTGCAGTGTATTTGCCTGTTATACCAAGCCGCCGCGCGACATGCCCGTAATATGTAGTATATACGCGCATGCATACATACATACATACATAAATAGATATAATTGTAAAATTACAAGAACCGTCGAACGTTTCGTATGCCCGGTAATGTAATGCATACAAGTGACATAACGAAATTACGTAACGTTATTCTTATACCGTATAGTAATGAGTAGTGTGTATACTGCATTGCTGCACACACGCTCAGAATGCGGGAGTAACATAAAACTGCAATGCAGTGTACATATACATATAAGTCAATATATCGTGAACAATATAAAAGATAGCGTGAAGAAAGTTTTCGATTAATGATTATTGTTATTATTATTTCGATAAAAAGTTATACAATAGCGATATCGTCTATACCTAGCTGTGAAAAATCGTTGGTTATTATTTATCTTTGAAAGTAAACTCGAATGCGTTTTTTTGTTTTCCACCTGAATCGAGATAGCATAATCTATATAAGATGAATATTTTTATCTAAACAATTGCGCAGGGACGTGGAGTGAGGAATAATCGATATAGGTGAATCCCGTCTCGGTATAAGAATTGAAAAATAGTTTATAAATTCATTGACTTCGGGGTAAACGTTTGCAGATATACCCTACTGTTACGATTTCAACGAATTTTTACAAGCGACGGCCTGACCGCGGTCGAAACTCGCTCAATTCGACCCTGGTTAGGTCGGGTTATGCAAGTATGAGATCATCGCCGCGTCCCACCCGAACTAACGTCATATGACGCGTCCTTGGACGAAGTCACGAGAGCGAATTAGCGCAGGTTTATAAATATCACGCGTTAACGCTGCGCGAAGTTTACGTACCCTACGTACGTCCTTCACTATGGGTATCTTCTCAACCTATGCTATATCACCTAGGTATACCGGTATAGTATCGCTGTACCGGGTATACCTACTGATATGTATCTAATTTCATTCTTAGAGGTGCCTTTATACTCGTTAAACTCGAATCTATATATTTTCAAACGGTAGCGTTAACTCGTCTTTTTGTAATCAGCAATCTTCATATCATTATCCCGTTTCAATAACCGGACTCTGGATCTATGATATAATATCTATAGGACAAAATTCTGGCATATTGTTCCTTTTTTCGTTTTTTTTTCCTATTTTTTTTCGTTTTTTTTTTTTTATTCATTCACTCGAAATACCGATGCTGCAGTCTTTCATATTTCATATTTACAAACTTTTATGCAAATGAAAATCAATCCAATCGCTGAATAGCGATACCTATAGGTAATGTTATCTTGTCGATTGCGGAATGGAATGGAAACGACGACGAGTAGTAAATTTCATTTCGCTTAGTACTATACGGAGCGCGTGGGCGACACAATTGCAACGTGGGTTTGACGCGAAGTTTCCAGCTGCTGCTGCTGCTGCCGCTGCGGTCAATATGGCGCCGTTCGCGGTTCGCCTCGGCGCAGCTTCCCTTATAATATACCGGATACCCTCGTCCCTCGCGTAGTCCCTTTTCGCAGGGTATAAAACACCACGTGAATTATCTCCGCTTGAATGTGTGGCGGAGTAATTTTTTTTTGTTTTTTTTTTTTATAATTCACTTACAACTTGACAATTAGAAACTTACGTAATCCTAATTGTTTCGGTCTCCTACTGTATCTGTTTCGGTCTCCTACTGAGTTCCGATTTTTTGACCGACGATATCTTGAATATGATTCACTAACAGACCCTTTGTCCTTTCTTGTATCAATCGATGCGGTTTTCTTCTTACTTGGAATTGATGAGATTCTTGATTTTTGATTTTTGATTTTTTTTTTTTAAGAACGACATTTTGACAAAGAAAATTTCAATTGATGTTATCTTGAAGACTGATGAGCAGATTTTTACGATTTCGATCTCAATCGACAGAATTTTCGTCAATTTAAAGCTGGTTTAATATTTCGCTAACAACCGATCGAGTAGTTTTTGCGTACACTATTTTTTGAGCTTGAAAAATCCGGGCAGCCCATCCATCGAGGTCAGCTGGCTTACCTATTGCTTGTTTCAATATATCGTCTTTTCATCTCTTTTCCTCGACTTCTCTTGTCCTCGATTTGAATTTAGAACACGCATTCATCATAGGTATCGTTAACCGCTTCCGGTTTTCATCATCAGCTTCGCGCCAACGATAATGCAACACGGTGTCCCGTTTTATGTCTAGCATAGAGCCACGTAGGCTTTTCGTTATACCCTATATACGCTTTTCCGCGTTAAGGTCACCGCACCACTTCACTTCACTTCACTTCACTTCACTTCACCTCACTTAACGTTACTCCATTTCCCTATTTATGTATGAAATCCATATCCATACCTACCCAAGACCCAAAGCTTCTATAATTAAATGCATATACCTACATGAACATTTATTTATATCCGAAATCGATTGAGTGACGCGGATTATCAATTTACGGACGTAACACGTGAACATGTACTTTTACAAATCTAACGTCACGACGAAGACATTATTCAACCAAGTCTCTACTGCAGCGGTCGGAAATGATATATTATCTATTATTATTTCACTCACAATCAGTTAAACAAATGTGACTTTTGAATTGACCGTTGTTATTAGTTACCTTTAGCCGCAGACGTGTCACGTTCAATTTGCGTGTGTACGTACGTACATACATACATGCGTGCATAAATACATCATAACGTATACTGCATCAGAGAAGACACACCTCTTCCGGAATACTGATGTAATTATCCACACATATATACATATATATATACATATATATACATAGTATATATAGTATATAGTATATCGTTCGTTGCATAGATTTATGTTACGTATCTTTAATAACCTGACATAATATCTGCTATAATGACGATAATTATTATTATACCTATGTGTGTAAATATACTACGACGAATCGGTATAGCTAGTGGACATGTTATAATTATACGCCGATAATTAGCGAGCAGATGATAGCCAGCTATTCTCCGATATATAAATATATATACAAGTATTTATTTTTTTTTTTTTTTATTCACTTACTAAATAACCGCGGACCTTGGAAATAGCCGTAACGCATACGCAGCTTCCTATACATGCTATATATATATATACACGTGTGTTACAACTACTGCTGAGAGTTAAACCCTGTCGGGTTAAAGGCACTTTCTTTAAGGCCATTGCGGTTGATATTGCAAAAGATGAAAAAAAAAAAAAAAAAAAACAATGCCTGCATAATTAATTGCGTAACATTTATATACCTATATACCAGCCATTATACGGACTGCAGCGTCCGATGAGATGATCCTGCGAGTAAGAATGTGTATGTAAAGAAGGCGTATTCTATCCCAAGTCTACATATTTTATAGTAAAAAAAAAGATACTTTTATCGTGTTTTTTTTTGGGTTTTATTTTTTCTACGATCGAAACTATATCGCGTAATGAAACATGTAATATTGTCAGGGTCACAGCATACATATATGGTCGAGTTAGCACGGAATGTCCCATATATTTATTATATTATATTATACATATAAAAATGTGAAATAAAATATATCGAGTGGGCGAACGTGTTTACTGAATGTTTATCAGCTGCGAGGGTATAGGTATAGTTATATTATGTATAATGCGTGTGATATATGTTTTCTGTGTCGTAATTGAAAAGAGTGAGACAGAGTTGAGTATACTATACCTAGATGTTGCAAAAAAGATAAAATTAACAGTATAATATGAGAAAAAGTTAACAACTGAGCGAATGCCAGCGGTATATTATGATAAAATATGTAGACAAACTCATTACCCGATTCCAGCTCGAAACTAGAAAATAACTAAATTCATGGACATTATAGCGCACGCAATAATACCCGCGACCCCGGTCACGCTAGAATTCGGCAAGGTCGACTTCTAGCTCCGTACAAATTCTACTATACGGATATTTTTATTAGAAACGATTCGGGCCTAGGACAATCATCGTTGTGTCACTTATAGGTACGCGAAATGTACAAAGGCTGCAGTACTTATGGTTAACGTCAGCGAAAACGCACGAGCTTCACTGAAGGACGAAGTTTCGAAGGACGGGAAACTCACAGATGATTTTTTTCAATCATATAACCATTTTCGACACCATAATTTATCAGCCTTTTAGCGTAAGCAACAAAAAGTCGAAATTCCAAATCCAAGGCACGAATGGTGTTCATGGCCATGAGCATATATATGTAGTCTAAATGTGCGGGAAAAGAGTGCTGAATGATATATTTATTTACAGGATGTAGTATTAACACGTCTCTAATCCTACACAGAAAAAAAAATTTGTTGGCCCAAGAAAATTTTCTGCAAACCCATTGGAAACCGAAATTATCTTGAATCAAGACAAAATTTTCTCAAACCAAGAAAACTTTCTTCGATCCAAGAGAGTTTTCTTGGTTCGAGAATATTTTTGACTTGATTCAAGATAATTTCGATTTCCAATGCGTTTGCAAAAAATTTTTCTTGGGATAGAAAAATTTTTCTTGGGACAAGAAAATTTTTCTTGCATCAAAAACATTTTTTTTGGACCAATTTAAATTGGTACAACTCGTTTTTTCTGTGTAACACGTCTGTCTGTATCCCCACAGACATTTCATGGTGTAGAATAATTACTTTGCAGGATTGCGATATGGTTATTTTTTTACAAAACATGAAATGTGATGTTTATTTAATCATTTTGTCGGCGACGCTCGATCGATTCGCTAATTATTATTATCAATATCGCAGTAATTATTATAGTCATCTAAATGCTGCACTGTGAAGATTTGATCAATCGACAGCACGTCTCTCTATAATTCTATCTGGAATAGCACAAGATTGAGAACTCTTTATAATAATGACATTGATATCGTCAATTATCGGTCTTCAACCTTGATGACGGTCAAATATGATGACCGGTGGGTTACTGCAGCTTCAAAAACCTCGTTATATACCGAGTAGGTACACGTGATAGCTGGGATAACGCCAACTTAATCGATAGACTTCTGATTAGATAGATATCGAACACCGTCAAAAACGCATAACCAGCGATTACAGATTATCTTTTCACAGACTCAAATCGTGTATTCTTCGTATATTGTAACAAAAACAAAAAAAAAGAAAAAGAAATCTTTTTCACCCCTTTTTTATGTATAGTTTTATGCATAGCACAAATCATGATATGATTTCACCGCTGCTTTTAAAGTCTCGGAGATTTTCGTTTTTCATTTCCTTTTTCTTTTCATCATATAATGGGTATGTGGTTATTTTCGGTGACGCGAAATATCGCAGTAGGTACATATTATCTAGTATGTACAACGCGTATTATGAACGAACAAATAATTTCGTCTGGTCTCTAACCTAGAGCTAAAAGATTAGCGGGTTGGGCCCAGCCAGCTGTCCTCGGAATAGAAGATGTATTTTTAGTTCGCTTGCCGAGTGGTTATCGCTCGCAGACGATAAATTTCCTCCTATGTGTATGAGTATGTCTGTGTAGTTTTTTCGTTCTTTCTGTTTTTTTCTTCTTCTTGTTTCTATTCATTTTTTTTTTTTTTTTTTTATCATCTCGCTTTTTCATTCTTCACACAAAATATCTGTGATAGAATCGGTTGGAACAGAGTCCGCGAAAGCCACGACAGCCGGAAACGGCTATACGATGGTATTTTTTCAACGCGCATATATGTATATATAAGCGCAGATGGAAAAAAAAGTGAAGTAAAAAATTTGTTGATGATTAAATTCAGAAAAAAATATATAAATAAATAAATAAATAAATAAGTACATAAAAACGGCAAGAAAGAAAATTGTGGAATGAAATAGATAAAAATCGCACGTTAGGATTGCGTCGGGAAATATATATATAGGTATATGTACCACTATGCCTCAAATCCCTTACGCGGATAATTTGTACCTGTGAGAGAAAATATCGCAACATATATAATGTTACGCAAGGTTTGGTGTCAGCAGCGGTAGCCGCAAATCGGCCAACCGCGCTTAACTATGATTTATAACAGCGTGTGACCGAATACCTACGCGAAATATTTGTGTCACCGGGCCTCGCTACTGTCTATTTACCACTATTTCATATATTGCTACGTATAGGTGTACGTATGCTATACTATAGCGTAATCACGCGCGAGTATATCTAGCCTCGTATTATGACTCGGCATGAATTTACACGAATTAGAAATTCGCGGGCTCCTTTTAAATTCTGCAATATAGTATAATAATCATCGTGATGAAAATTTTCAAAAATTAACTATCCATATGGTGTGTATGTGCTCTGTGCAGCGAGCGGATCCCAACGTCCTTTCGGCAAAGGTGTAAAAATAAAATAGCTATAATAGACGTCGACGTGTATTATATCTACATGTTTTACAATATAATATGCGGTATATTGCAGGTGTGCAGCTCACCGCAATAATACATTAAAGACAAACCGTATATTTATATATAGTACATATATATATATACATATATATATATATATATATAGTACTGCGGTATATCTGGATACACGTATAAAGTTGTATAGATGTTAGTGTGCACGTGACATTGGCAAGGCGTCGCATGACCAGGTGCTCTCGTTGAGCTGAAAAAAAAACTTCCAGGACCTAGGATAACAAATCGGTGCTGCGCGGACCGTCCGGTCCGGGGAATCCCCGCTTTACTTCACCTTGCTTCGTCTTGCCTCGCCTTGCCTCGCCTCGCCTCGCCTCGCCTCGCCCGGCGGCTACCGACCGCGAAATTCGCAACAACGTGACCTTGACTTTTGCCTAACGCTCCGCGAAATTCTAACGGTGCAGTAATAATACGGGAACAATACAATGCCTTCCGCGCGAGCGGACCAAACTATAATAGGAACAGCGATCTCGCTACTTGTTAAAGCCATAGATATTATGCCGATCGCTGCACGAATATGTTTCGCTTACTATACGTGTATTCGAGTGGGGTATACACGATGATTAATATATACATACGCGAAATGTATTATTATATATTATGGAACTGCAACGCCTCGAACGTTCTCATTGAATTTGATTTCAATTACGTGCAGACTGTATAAGACATTCGATGTAGTATAATTCAGCGAATACGATCCGTATCGTTTCTCTGTAAATATACATATAATGCCCACGATTTCCCTTGGTTTCTCAAAATTAGGAACATCCACTTGCAGCTATAATCCTTCATACTATACGTACGATCGCGAACGCGCGCGTATACTGCAATACGTATACCTAATATGCATATCCATACTCACGCTTTACTCACGCGTGCCCACTGCGCGTATACGCAATCATGCTGCGGTAGCAAAAGTAAAGCTATTCGGTTCACTGCCAAGATATTTAGGCCGAATCGACAACGCAAGTTTCGAACACGAATCAGGAGAAAGTTACCTCTAGCTACTGCAAAACATTGCGGTATAGGTATATATGTATATATATATATGGTGAAACCTTTTATATAACCGTAAATCGTTTATTACCAAGGATTTGGCACACGCTATATAACTACCTATACCTGTACAATTTGCGATTTAGTATTTACTATTCACTATTTATTATCAGCATTATCATTATCTAAATTTTCTTATATGTATGTACATATGGGTAGGTATTGAAAATAGTGTGGCACCGTCCTTATACAGTGAAAGGTGATTTACTATTAGCGAATTGCCAATGGCAGCAGCTAGGGGATAGAATTTTTTGGAAATCTGCATAGACTGGTAAATTTGATTGCGAAATACAAGATGAATGAAATTTTAAGAAAGTACCTACATATTCGGAAATTATATAATTTCGGTTTGATCACGTAAGAAATTTAAGTTCTCAACGTATTACACGTTCAGAGTCAAGAATGAAATTTCTCGGATATAAGTAGGTATCATTGGTTTGCTCTATGAAATTATGTACATGCGACGTTTTGCGTCGTTGTACCCCAGGCGAAAACCACTTTTTCTTCGATGCGATAAATCTTTATAATTCGAAGTCCGTATAAGATTGAGAATAATTCTCAATATTATGTCTCGAAACGCTACTGCAATCAGGTGTAGACAAAAAAAATAAATAAAAAACGTAATTTAATATTTCTTACGCACCTACCTACCTCTATAACAAAATTTTTATATATTTATATCGCGACGCGTCAGGCTAAGGCGTAATGAATAATTAAGACTTACGATTAGACGTATTATTATAAGTGATCGAGTCTTTGCTCGCTCGAGCGTCGATGAATCATATACATATACCTATATATGCGAATTTCGCATATACGGGGCGCGTAACGTACGTCTGATATATTTTTATATTTAGCGGGGTTATTGGCGCGTATACCTACACTCCCGGTCGTTAGATAATTCGGACAGCTGCTGTTGATAGTCCTGGCCTAGGGTAACGTTATCCTTGTAGAGTCCTACCCCCACCCACTCACCCGCCTCCCTCCCTCCCTCCCTCCCTCCCACCTCTTCGCAATTTTCGTCTATATAATACGCGTCAACGCGGAGGGGTTTAGGCCACCCACTCTGCATCGTAAACGGCCTCGCAGCTCCAGCCGAAGGTTTGCGAATCCGCGGCCTTGACTTGCGCTCGACTAAATTCGCGAATCTAACGGCCGATAGCGTAGGTCTTCACGTATACCGGCGGAATTTGGCATTCGTTTTAATTTTCGCAACTCAACTCCGACGCGACGACGGTCCTGCTCAATTTTTTTTTCTCTCTTTCTCTTCTTATACAACGAAACCAAACCGAGGCCAAACCAAACCTCGCATTTATAAGGCCCCAATTTTTGGTGATCGATGAACTCGATCGATTTTGTGCAAAATTTTATGTTTTACCGTTTCAATTTTACCAATTGATTAAAAATGAAAACAGCTGTTTTGCGTGAAGTTTATCGTGTATAATAATGCGGTTATAATTTGTATTCTTCGTATTTTATACCGAAACACGTATACGGTGCATGATGACGCAGTATCATCGACCTTGGACAGGTCTTTGACCTGTTAAGCTTATATCAAATATATATATATATATATAACAGCGAGTGACATGTACACTAATTTAACGATAACAACCTTGGATTTTGATAAACCACTTAGAACAAATATTTGCGCGGTTAGTAAAACGACAATAATACAACAGCGATATCTTACTATAATATCGCACTTCCTTGGCTAAACGTGTATACACGTACGTTCTCCCGCGATTTGATAGATAATATAAATCATAATTCGTTATCTAAAATTATCAAACTTACTACGACTTAATTACATATATGTATGTATACGTATATACGCATGGCTTGTATATTATAGTCATTCAAGGTTTTCGTAAAACTATATAGATATACCTATATACCTATATATACACCTATACGCGCATAATATCTAGACACTATAAAACAGCTTCTAATCAGCTCGTTAACCTTCACACGTGTATTATTTTAGACTCAGTTTGTTCAATTTTATTTATATAACTCAATGTCACGTGTACTACGACAAAAGTATTAGTATAGTAAAATCACTATAAAATTAATATCCATATATTACGATGATAATATATATATGGGATGGTCATTGGTCATATAAAGGGGAAATATATTCGCTGCTGTGTCGCAGACCTCTAATTAATATTGCTATGTTAATCGGTGTTCTAGGTTTAAAATAAAAAAAACGAAATGTCCGCAGAATACAGCACCGCACGATCGCGGGGTCGCACGGTTTCTCCAAATTTTCAATCGGAGAAAGTATACTAGTATCAGCTGAAGTGCTAATAAACGCGACGCTAATTCCTTCACGGCTATTGTCCGCAACTCAACCATATTGTCTGTAACTACGTAGGTGTAATTTAACATTCGACTTCGTATTACGTATTATATAGTATATTAACATACCAAGACGAACGGGAAAGTCTATACTATAATAGGTACATACAAACACTATATAGGTACTGCGAATGCATGTAGTACTATAAAAAGCCGTAGTGCAGATCATGGTATGTTCAAGTTACGTAATATGGAAATGTTAATTGAAGATAGAAAATTTCATCATTTTCATTCATTTTTAATTAGGCATATAAACACCTAGGCGATGTGTGTTTCTTATTTATTGATACTCTTTAGATAGTGCAAGCTGAACTCTCCCATCTTATGATTGGCCGAGCAAACTTGTTCATTTTCCCGTTACAAACGTCGACCACTCGGAAACTGAAGTTGAGAAAACACACCGTTAACCGTACACGTAGGTATATATATATATACACTCTCGTAGAAACGCCACTACATAATCAGTTAGACCGGTAAAATACGTGCTCGTGAATGTGACACACAAACATAAACACGGATTTCAACACGTGCAGTGGGTAGGATATACACATAACACGCGAGTTTTCAGTAAGGGATCAGAAAAACGTTTCAACTAAACATGGAAACGTGCAGGAGTTGAAAGGCTTTTAAAAGGCTTTTTAAAATGAGGCTGTAAAATTTGTCGAGCTATATCATAGATTTGCGACTATGCGGAAATATCCATACCAGATTTTTATACGGATGTATAGGACACAAAAGACTTGTGCGGCAATGAAATCTTCATAAAATCCATATAAACCTAAAAACCGTGAAAATCTCACTGAAGAGTTGTAGGTGCAAGCCAAAACATCAGCGAATTAGAATTAGAATTAGAATGTCTATTCAGATTCTAACTAATAAATTGCTAATCGTGATTCGATGTAGTGCAGAAGATCGCGGATCAGCGAGATGCCTATAAAGTAGGTAGTAATGTCGTATACGCAGGTGAACGGTATCCGCCGAATAAAAAGTCACGCGGGAAAGCCGGCGTGTGAAACGATGCTTGAGAGAGTTAAGTTAGGTTGGGTTGGGTTAGGTTCAGCTAAGCTAAGCTAAGCTAAGCTAAGCGTACCTAGGATTGCCGTTATAGGCGAATGGAATGAATGGCGTAGCAAGATGGAATGAATAGCGAGGCAAGATTCGGCTGTGTGTCTCGTTGTGCTTTTTCACATTTTTGTCTCTCTTCCCTTTCTTTGTTTTTTCTTTTTCTTTCGTTTTCTTTTTCATTTTTTCCTTTATACTTTTTCTCGGTACAATAACGAGTACAATGATTCGAGAGGGTCGATGGACCACGGTCGACACTACACTCGTCCGCGGATACAAAAGCGAAATCTTTCTATACGATCGATAACGTATTTATTTCTTTCGCAGACTTTATATCAGAGTACCTACATACCTCTATATACATGTAGAATAGTACATATATATATTACTCATAAAGAAATGACATATGTATGTATACCCGCGCGATGTATAGTGGCAAATCACTTCTCGCTACAATTTTGTCACGCAATTTTTTGCACGTTTCTTATTTCTTGTCCTTTAGTCAATTATCTCGACTCGGGTTCCATTATTATATACTCGATGTATTATCCATTAATTTTCTGCAACAGCTGTATATTATATCTATACAGACTTATCCGAAGTAAATTGATATCACGCTCAATAAATATATATGAATATAATTAATTCGCATTATATAGTATAACGTCAATCCTTTGATTCGCGAAATGACTGATATCAGCATGTCGACTTTTCTCTATTCTCTACGGTTTTTTAATTTTTTTTTAATTTTCTCTTACTTTTTAGTCTCTCTTTCATGCTTCTTCAGGCTCTATGTGAAAATCAATAAGTAGGTACAAACGACGTCCGCTGCAGAATACGGGTCAGTTAATACCTAGTAGCTCGCGACCTCATTGATAATACTCACTGGTTACACACGCGCTTGCGTGCCCCGACCGTCGACACATAATATACATATGTATACGTATACGTATACATGCTTAAATACTTCCGTATATTGTATAAACAATATGTATCCAATTTTTTAGTACTTAGATCTCTTATAGAAAGAAAAGAGATCTATATACGAATAACGAGGATAATGGGCTAGTCTTTTTTTTACCCCTTTTCTTGCATCTTTTTTAGCAATATTGACCAACGTCGCTTATTCTATAACTTGAACCAAAAAAATTCGACCTATAACATATATACATGTAATATACCTAACATATTATGTATGTGAGAAAAATATCTTTTATAATCCAGGGATTATTAAAGAAATTCGTTGAGGAAGTTCGGTAGGTATCCCGGCGGAATGAAATTCCGTGACAGAATTGGGCCCCCGGCTTCAATCCCTGCAGGACGTCGAAATCGGCTCTGGCCAATTTCCGGTTGCCACGGATACGCTCTATAGACTAGCCCGTATGGATTCAACAACCTTCTTCAATCTATAGACCTGTAGCCAGCCCCCCACCACATATTTATCACCTACATATATACACGTCCCATTCATGTACATATGTATAACGAAAATTAGATTTTATTGTATTTCTAAACGATTCCAACTTATTGTTAGTGCAGCTTATCAAATTTCATTTTATGCAACCTCTTAGGATTATACAGGAGCTGGGGTTCTGTCCCCGCAGATCTTACTGTACGACAAATATACATATGTATATACGTTTCTTATATTTATATACTTACTATTCTGAATACATGAAAACATCGAAGAATTAGTACGTAGGTAGGTATAGGTAGATGTAACATATACATAGCTATATCTATATACCTAGGTTTATTACGTAAATACATTGGGCTAACTGATGGCGTCATAGCCAGGGCTTGTGACCGTGGGCGTCTCCGTCTCCGTGTCTGGGTTCTTTTTTCTATTAGCTGTTTTCGTTTGAGGGATTTTATTTGCGGAATTTAGCAATGTGAGGATAATTGTTCGTACCGAAAGTATTATAGGTATACGCGGCTATATACTGCATCTAGGTATATAATGTGAAATAATTTTGATTAAAACTTTTTTCTTCTTCCAAAAAGTAAATCTCAAGAATGAATAGGTACATGCGTGAATTTCAAGTTTCGGAGTTTTGGCCTTTCGGATCCTTATAGCTATTTCGAAATTTTGAACCCCCAGTGTGTTCTTCGTTTCAAAGATTTTCGGAATCTGCTATGTAGACTTCCGGGGAAATAAATATACCCTTTCTAAATACTGTGAGTCGGCGATGTTCAAATTCGGAAATTTTACCGTTGCGGTGCAGAGTTTTGAAATTGGGAACTTCAACCCAGTCTCGCACGATTTTTTAGTACAGGGCCAATTATTTTGAACCGGAAATACCTACATAGTCGGGGTAAACCTAACTATACCCTATACCTACGCATCTCGACGTTTTACAAACATTACTCACGTCTATAACAAATCGTACTGTGTGTATATGTATAATGTATATGCCTAATAAATTTAGACAATTACTGAAAACGTCTGGCGCAAGATATATTTATTTTCGGCTAATAGCCCCCAAAAATAATACCAACTTTCAAGGACACACGCCTTGACACAGGCCAACTGAATCACGTCCCAAGTTATCTTCTCTCATTCGGCAGCTATACTTGACCGATACTAATTAATTCTTATATAAAATGGTATTTACTGCAGCTACATGCAGGAGATGGGAAATCGATCGGCAATATAAGAACGGAAATGAGTTTCTTGGTGGTTAAATTTTCAAGTCCAACTACCGCAGGTATAAGATACCTTTAGGTCTATGCACTTACGCTTATACTCAGTACCTTACATGCATCTATTAGTTTTTGAGTGCAGTACCATGTCGCCTGGTGTCCGGTCATTCAGCTAAAGTACAGGCGCTCGCATTCTATACATTCTTAGAAGAGTATGAGTAAAATAAGAACACGAAAATGTATACCTGCGACGCAGGGAAATTGATTTATTCTATTATATTTTCAGGCGAATTCGTATACGGAGCAAAGAAATGAATTGATTGATGATGAAATGAATTTTCATTTAATTGATACGCCTAATAAATTAGAATTCAACCATTCATAGTACATATATATGTACGTACATATTATACGCCTCGTTGATGTATTCGAATTCTAATCAGATTTTTTTCCGATGTACATATCTTCTGCGGTAGAGATTCCCGGATGTTGACCACAGCCGCTAGTATTCCTCAGCTACATATAGCTTTCATTTATGTTATCATTTTCCTCCTTTGTTAGAATTCATAAATATCTGATTGAAGATAACCCAGTTAAGTTTAATATAGTTTTTATTTTACTTTTTGTATCACGATGAGATGTATCTCCTTATCACTTATGTAGTACTACTATAGATTGATTTAAAAAATCGTCTTATTATTAAAATTATTTTTGTTTCTCATCTTACTTCACAGTATGAGATATTATTTTCGCGAAATTTCTTTTTAATCGTACATAATTACAGCGAATCATTTTTATATTTATATAGTATACTAGGTGTATATATACACGAAATCGTTGGGCATTTTTATTACCGGTCCGTAATAAAATTCATAGGTAGGTAATATGTATATTTCTTTCGAAAGGTGAGAGTACAAGATAAAAAAAACTACTCCGAATGAGTGTGTATAACATGTATTTCGAACGGTAAAAAACAAAAGTATTTTATCATCAATTATTTTGTCAACTATAGTATAGTATAATATTCTGAAAGTATGGTAGATATAGAAATAGATTAGGCGATGATGTCATGACGGTAGTGCGAAAATATTGATATTGCGTGTATACACACACGCGCGTATATATATATATATATATATATATATATAGCGCTACGTATGCGGATATAGGTATATACACAACGATCAGTAGGAACAACAACAGATCCCTATCGTCTTGCAATACTTCTCTGTTCACACAATAATTCGGTGCCGATAACTGCCTGCACTCTTACGTCAGACCGAGTATATTTACGTGATCTATATAAACTGATCAGAATCTTGAATGAAATCGAGGGCCGGATATATATCCCACACAGTCGTCACACGTCGTTTATATATATTTATCAAAAACGTTGCGGTACTATTTCAACACCGATAATAAATACAATACTGAATCGTGTGAAACTTCCTACTTAATGCCTCAGCGGGTACTTTGTTATAATAATATTGAAGAAAAAGAAATACTAATCGTATTTGTACTAATTTTATCTATATCATACATACATAATTATTTCTTCCTATAATCCTACAATCACTGCCTGCACACGCAATATCGATATAATAGTCACAGTACGTCATATCCTTCATATCTCTAAAGCAATAATTGACAAGGTCGAAAGCTCTCGTTGTGGGAGTAGGGGGGGGGGGGTGTTTAAAAATGAGGAATTTTCTACCTAAAACTAGATAAGATATATCGCAATGGATTTCTTTGTGTTTATACAGCGATTTCGTTAGCGGAACTCATACAATTATAACTGATTGCTTGTCCGTAATCCTGTTCCGCTACTGGTTCTGCATGGGTACCTCTTGGCTCTTCGTATTGTTTTTGTATCTATTTAGTGTGATTTTAACAAAATTATTCATTACACTTCTCAGGGACGTACTCGACACATTTTTTATTTTTAAAATTAGGTTATCGTATTTTGTACAAATTAAGAAATAAATGGATAAATCAATAAACAAGGTAGATAAGCATTATTTATTATATATACAAACTCTCGTGCAGTTTGCAGCAGTCTAGGTATACTAGATATGGAAATCTAAGTAACGAATGAATGCTGCGTAGAAAGTGCGTCGGAATAACAGAATACGAAAGACTCATTTCCCTTGAAATTACATATCCCAGTTGCTTTCAAGTATATCGATATATAAATATATGTAAGATGTGTGTACAATGTACATATATCTATATAGTTTATATACGCATATGTGTGCGTATGTACAATGTACATAGACACTCGCTATTCACCCCCACTTTTGTCCTCGGACGGTATACGACCGGTTATCTAGATTATTGAGATGACGAGATAATTCGCGATGCTGATCACAGATAACAACGACGAGAGTTTCGTAACCGTTGGTAGATGTACCTACTCCTACCTACCTACCTACCTACCTAGCTACCTACCTACCTACTCTCTCTCTATGAAGCCGCGTAGAATGCCTCAGGCTAAAGATGCTCGATCGTTTTGCTGTTATTGCCGTTGCGTTCGAGCTCCGTATACTTTTAATTATACGTACAACGACCATTTACACTTTATTTTCAAATAATCCGGTTTAATACAGGGAGAAAATAATGAGACATCGACATAAGCCGATATAGTATAGGTATAGGTACACGTATCTATAACCTTATACCTTGAAGTATAAGTATACTACATTTGCGCATATACCTTGCTGTCGCTCGTGATTACGAACGCCGAGAGCACGTGGAACAGGTGTTGCGTTATATGGTGTCAAATCGACCAGCACCTCTGTGTTTATTAGGTATATAGTATATACATGGCATGTACAATGCCAAATCATGCAGCCACTCCCCATAAGGTCTTAGGTATTGAAGTATTGCACATCAAGTAAAAATCTTTGACCAAGTTTTATCAACTTCCGGTTCAGTAGTCTATAAGATCGATATTTTCTTTTCTCTAATACTTGAACCGTAAGATTGAGAAATTGGGTTAACCGATTTGGCACGGAACGTCCCATATATTTATATGTATATCGGGGCGTCAGAGATCGTCAAAGTTCGCCTCCCGGATGGACAGCATGCAGCAGTCTGTTTACGGACGCATACCCCCCACATCTATAGTAGAGTCTCAGCATTGACCAGGTTGTTTCGAAGCGTGGTTCACTGAGGTAAAGCGAAGATGGATCGCAGATGAGACAACGACTTCGTGATTCAGCTCGCCGGTATAATTTGCGCTCTGTTGCCTCCAGCGATCTCTGCCTGTCTCCTTCTCGCCTTGTCTACTTACCAACTCCTCTCTCTTTATCGCTCTCTACAACTTCCCATGCCTCTTCACTCCACCCCTCTTTCCCCTTTCCCCCCCCCCCCCCCCCCCTCTTCGAAGTATCTCTGCCGGTCAACGCGCATCCTGGCCTCGACCACGAGCACCACGAGTTGCCCGCGCCCTCGGCCATAATGGCGATGTAAACAAGCTGAGTGCGCATGCGCAAACTCTTGAATTCTCGAGCGTCCGCCGCGCGTAACGTATCGCATCTACATACATAGGTACGTATGTATATCTATATGTACGGTGTACGCACACAGATGTATTATTGTTGTACGTATAAGCGAGCGGTGATGTACAAATCCTATGTATGCGGTATAAGTGGATTTATAAATACACATTATGCGGAGAGCTGTTTCCGCGTCGAGTTTATACACATGGCGAATCACTCCTCAACTCAGAATTCGAGAATCAAATGTCGAATATACCATGGCGCTTTTTTTTCTACACAATATAACTGGGGTGTAATAATATAATCGCAAGTATAGGCGTTTATGTATTATTGTGATAAAAGTCACACGGTACATAGGCATACAATGCATCTTTGTTCAATCAATTTCTTGCCTGGCTTCATTGCGCTGGCGAGTTCAGCGATTTGCGTGAAACTTTCCGAAGTCTTCCGGGTACCCGGAACATCGTAGACTCCGATAACTTCCGCAGCGATGAAGCTGGCTGGTTGTTCCCCAAGCTGACAATGAGGCCACGGGCCAGTATAACCAACGAGCCCTCGAGCGGTCAGAGGCAGAAATAAAACGACTCTTGTCCACATGGAATTCGAGACACGCTAGTTGCTGGCGCCAAGATTAGAGATGGCGCCACCTGCGATCTTGCGTTCCCGCGCGTATACATATACCTACATGTAATAATTATTATCTCGCGCATATATGAAACTTAAAACTTAAGTTCAAAGCTATATACCTACATATGTATATACACAAGGTATACGAGAGAACATTTATTTACTCTTATTTCTTCACCGAGTCGCTATCCCGCGACCGCCTATAGTAATGGCTGCCGTAATTAGCAGTTGGTCAAATAAATTACCGGGCCCGGCTCGCTGGCGAACGCTGATTGCACTTGACGCGAGTTATAGGGTAACGCGGATCTGCTATATCCAGCTGACGACAGGAAAAACGATCGTCAACAACAGTCGGTTGATTTCCTCTGTATAAAGCTCCGCTCTCACGCTCTTTTTGTTCAGATTTTAGTTCCTGAGCTTGCAGTGCCTCTATAGAGTCCTAAACTATATTTGAACAAAACAAGAACAAAAAAAAAAAAAAAAAAAAAAAAAACTAACGTTATGCTCTTTGTTCGAATCGGATCCAGTTTCTCTGGTCGATTAGAGGAAAGCCGGCCGTAAGATAATATAAATTGCGGTTGAAAAATTCAGGTTAACACGTCGCAATGCGCGCGTCTATATAGGTACACAATAATAGCAACAGTCTCAACGTTACGATTCCGAGCGATGATCGGTGTGCAAGAAGAACGGCAAGATGGGGGGGGGGGGGGGGGGGGGGGGGGGTAAACACTTCTCGAGACGACTGAGCGCGGGGCTATCGACCAACCTTGGAACAAAGGTAAAGGCAAAAAGCCTGAGATGCGATGGAAGCCGTTTTTCAGCTGACCATAGTGAGGGTGACTCGTTGTTCACCCGCGAGGGGTGAGGGGCAGGAGCGACGAGGGCGGCCGGCTAGACGGGTTTCCCCAAAACAACGTCGTACCAACAAAGCGAACGAAGGCTTACGGTCCTCTTTCTCCCCGGCTATCGTGTCGTCATCGCCTCGTAGCTTCGGTGCCTATGGATGATTCTCTTTGTGCGCCTTACATGCCTTGGTGCAATAATAGTTGCGATCATTTTAATCGTGATTTAGTTATCTGCACGTTCTCGTAATATATCCTATATGCACGAATAATTCATCATTAATAAAATAATATTCATCAATAAATCGCCAGCCTTTTCGAATTCTCCGTTCCTGCACAACCTGCTAGGATATGTTGCTGCGCGGGGACGAGCACTACGCGGGCGTATTGAAAACAAAGGAAACCTGCCCTTGTGACGGTGCCGGTGCCGGTGCTGGTGCCGGTGCGCCGCGACGTAATTTTCTGCGTTGTCCGTAGCCGCGAGGTACTTGCCGCCATACATAGTAGGTGCTGTGTACTACGGCCTACGGCTTTACGTACGGAGGGGATCTGTGAGGCAGCTGTGGCTGCAGTGGCGGTGGCCAAGGCGGGCGCGGAGTAACGCCCGGAGAATCAAAACAAACCGGCGAATGAGCCCTTGTGTTGGTGCGTCCGCGGCGTGTGGTGAGGGTCGGCCATTGACCCTTATGCCTTATACTGCCACTACACGCGCGCGTTTCCCCACACGCATATACATGTATATATATACACAATGCATCAGCCCGCGGGTGACTCGAGAATTATCAAGAGAAGAACTTGCTGCACGGTGATCTCACGTGTTTCATCTATTCCCGCCACTTCGAGGCGAAATCAATACAAGTTAATAACGCGTATACCTATATATAGTATATAATATATCATCTACCATCCAACTGTTGCGTTCCGTTATTGTCGAAAATTTTTATACTTATCGCTATGATAGACTACAGTGTCCTCGCTCCGAAAGTTACAATGTTTAGTTTAGTTTGAGGGTAGTGCGAGCACCCGGTAGATCGAATCACATTCGCTGGAACGAGAAATCTCTAAAGAACTGAGAGGGTGGTCGTCGCCTCTTCTCTCGTGGGTTTCTCAGATGCTGTAGGTAGGTAGGTAGGGAACTGGCTTACCTCGGCGTGCCTCGGGTTTGTCTGGGTAGGGTTGAGTTAAGTTGAGTTAAGTTGAGTTGAGTTGAGTTGGGTTGGGTTGAGTCGAGTTGGGTTGGGTTGGGTTCACTTGCATCGAATCGAGGCTCCGGCTGATATTCAGATGTTTACTATACCTATACAGGCTACACACCTACCGCGGTCGTACCTAAATATGTAAGAGTAAGGTCGTCCGGCGTGCACACAAGAGTACACGCACGCAACAGGGCAGCCACCCTAGGTTCATGTCCCCGCACGCTACGGCAACCTGACGAGCAGCGTAGTCGTAGATCTCACGTATATTTGTATAAGTAGATTTTACAGATATACGTATGTACTTTTTTCTACAAAATCTGGATGCGTGTATATATATTTGTATAGAATGAAGAACGAATTTATTTCGAGTAAATTGAAATTGTTTCATCATTTTTCTCACCGTATACAACTCGTATATTATTCTTTATATTTATATACTTATATATCCATATAATAGAGTAGTCTAGGCCCGATTTCTTTGAATTTATCCCCCACATGGAAATTTTCATACTCATCAGAAGAAAATTTCTTTCAATATTGAGTGTCAATAATTTGTCTCTTTCTGGATTTTTGAAGATGAAATTTTTACTCGTAATATATATAACTTCCGGGAAAACAATTGTGCTTCATATAAATTCCTTTATTTACGGATGAACTAGGTCGCGAGCGTAAGCTCAACCTGGCTGGTATAAACTATAAAGACATAATGTTTGCGGTCAGTTGGATCAATCTGTAACGTCAGATACGCTGGTAGGCAAGATAAGGGTTGATTGAGGCGGGAGGAGGGATCAAGGCCACGGGTAAATACTGCTGAATAAGGGCTGACTTGAGAGAAAGGGAGTGTGTACATGCTTCTTCTTCATTTTCTCTAAGAATGCTGCAACAATATATAAATCCATATATATACTTTTAAAATTCGTGCGATATACCTATATTCTGTGGTTTCATTGTCCAGAGCTGTTCGATTATTGTGCGCATGGCCGCAGCTTATTTCGCGTGGTTGAATATATTGCAGGTATATAATAATCGATGAGAAAGCGTGTATCGACGATCGAAAAGGGTGGGAGGGTATACGCGTATTAGAAAAAGCGCAAAGTCATCGTTATGTTTTAAATAGAAAATGAATTCAATATTATACGTGAGCTCGTCGTGCACCTGATAGTCACGATGCGATGGAGAAATCTCGCACTGAAAATAGAAAAAAAAAACCTCTGGCTAAGTATATTATCGCACGAACAAATCGCGGCAAGAATTATGCGCAGAACGAAAGCGAGAAGAGATGTATGTAGTACGCGCGGGCGCACGCCTTTTGATAACGATATTATACCTACGCGCGACAGGCGTTCCTTTGTTTTGAATATTCACGGGCTTGTACCTCGCGACAAGGCGGTCAGCTGTTCGGGAAGCGTGGAGGAGCGCGCGCGCGCGCGCTCATAACGCGATTCTTCCTTGACCCGACGCGGCGCGGCGGGCGATAATGAAATTATTGTCCCCGCGTTGCGTAAAGATGAAAACAACGGTCGCACGCGATTTCCAATCGCTAGAGAAAATCTGAAACGATCAATCGCGGGAGGTTCGAGGCCCCCTGGCAAACCGCACGAACTAGCGAGAATTTAAGTCCGCAATTTTAATTCGACGAGTGCCACCGTTCTTCGTTCCGCTCCTGGTATATCGCTATATTGCTGCGGTTCGCTCGCTCGGTTGTCGACACCGCGCACGTACACAACTTAACCGCACGCCGAGTCACGCTGCAGCCTATATTGTAGGATCATGATGCCGCCTGGCAAGTGGCAACTCCGCGCTTACTCATCCCGATTCCCGAGCGAGTCTGCGACGTATGCACCACGCTACGTGTATACATACGTATATAGTATACAGCTACTCATATCGTATAGAGTCCGGTTTCATCTACCTTTCATTTTCAGCCTCTGCACTTATAATAATGCGGCTCCCTTTTATTCAATAATCTTATGGCTTGTGTCTAATTGTCGGAAAGATATACATATACTATAGGTATGTCTGTTAGAGGATATGGGATCTGGGGAGGAATCCCTTCAAATATTTCGGGGCTGCGAACTAGGCTTAACGTACGTCTGGCGACGCGACGGTGGCATTGACTCAGCCGAAGCAAGGATTGGGCTTTTGTATACGAACTACGAAGGCAAATGCAGGCGCGGACTCGAAGGGAGGCGAGAGAGAGGTCTGTGACCTCGTGACGGACGGTCGCCCGGCGCTCTCCGGTTCTACCGACTCGCCTTCGCCTTCGCCTTCTGCGCGGCGCGGCGCGGCGCTGCGGGATCGCGGGACGCCGTGCAGCCACCTCGAGCATACGAAGCGTCGAAAATCAGCGCTCGGAAATAGGAACTATTATTTCGGATGAAAACCGCTTTCGGTCACCGTGGGAGATAAGCTATGATCGCTGTCATAAATTTCCCCCTTTTTATTCCTCATGTATAATTATGCAACGTGATCAACTTTTTTCTTCTTTTTTTTTTGTTCGTACTCCGTTAGGTCTTTCGTTTAGGTCTTTAACTCAGCGTGACGGTTATATCAATTTTTGTTATTCCGTTATAGTTGCGTGCGTAGAGACGATTCCTATTTGCCCCACGCGACACGTGTATAGCGATAGTATACAGAGTTAACTATATATCTACTAATACGTTCGCGCATATCCTTCCGCGGGTGAGGTAGTACGTACCTACGTGCCCGCCTTTGTAATGCGTGGAAACAGTTATCGCTCAACTGGCCCTTTCTGGCTGTATGGTAATCGAGGATTTCACGCGAGAACAAGTCTCATGGCGATCGTAAAAGACCCGACCTCTAAGGAGGGAGGGGAGGGCCATCAGAGTTCTGAGTTTCTTTTCATGCAATACCCGCATGCTTATAGTGGCTCGAACTCGAGCGGCGCCCTTAATTCGTTGTAATAAATCTATTAATAAACCGGGGCTCTTTTGACGCCCGTAATATAATAAGCCGCACGGATATGTATCAACCATAAGCCATATGATACATGAAATCACCTCATAGAAATAATACTCCCGTCCGATGTAGGCATACGATCTTTTCCTTTCTTTCCCATCTTTCCCATTCCGTCATTGGCCTCCCCGAGGTAGTGACGTCAGCGCAGTAGCGACGGGAATTCTATGACGTCATACGTGCCTTGAACGTATCTCAGCGAGGAATTTACTTCGTCGATAAATAACACAAAACGTTATAATTGTTATTGCCTTGCGTATAAATCATGCTGAAATATAATTCAAGATTTAGGGCAAGGAAATAGCTGCATCGACAGCTGTTTGTTAAACCACGTGCTACAGCTCGGGACACGTGCAATGCAACGTCATCGTCTTTGTAGGGCGGTATCGGCTTTCGCAGCGATAAAATCGTGTAAATTTTTAATTCACAAGTTTAGCTGACTCATTCTATGTTGCATGCAGCGGCACCGCGTCCACATCTACATATCGAGTGATAACCCGATTTCTCCATACACATAAAACCGCAACGAGTGTTGAGACATATACATATCGTCATAAATTGACAATCAGCTGCAGCTAGCATCTCTCCCGATATTGCATCGGATTTTCAACGCTCGCGCTGCATTGTCCCATTGTTTTTACTTTCCGCAGGCTCCGCTGCACTCTTCGTCTTCTCTTCGCCTCCTTCATTCCACCGTTCTAAACAGAGCGAGGGTTCGCGTCGCCGCATTGGTTACACTCGTGTTGAAAAAATCGATGAGCCGGTTCGGATTATAGCGCGTGGGCGTCGCGCGCTCGTCTTTTGTTTACGTCGCAACGTGCGGCGACCGAGTTTGGCAACGAGGGGATATCAGGCGGAGGGAAATACTGCGAGGTACTCACGTGGTATTGATCTCCCCGCATCTATATCTTACGCCCCTGACCCGCGGCAGGGGTGTTACATTGCCACGCAATGGTTGCGGCCGCGGACACAGGGGATTCTGACACTTATCGTTTTACCAAGGCTAATAAATACGGAAGTATTTAAGTAGGATTTTTTTTTTCTCATCTTTTCTTTTCTTCTTCTTTTCTTACCCCTTTCAAACCACACGATACAACGAAGACTCTAGTTGCGTGTATATAATGATGTGTAAGACAGAGTTGAGAAGTGATGAGAGCTCGCCTTGCGATTGGTTGGAGCTCATCATCCGCGATGAAAGGGTAAAAAGAGCGTGCCATGCGGTTAAAGCCACGCAGGCATTTCTCTTATTCTATCCGCCTATAATCTCGCTCTTCTTTAGGCATAGCTGCTGCAGTTCCCTATATGAGTTATAGTTCGACTAAGAAGATCCGGTATTATTAATTGATGTATTTAGAAGGGTGAATATCTACGAACAGATACCCAACAGACCGTATCTGAACATCATAATTCTATGACAAGAGTTAGTAGAACGGATATGATCAGAGATTCAGAAACATCTGTACCGAAACCGCATTCTGTATATATTCAAACATCGGTAGGACGCATAATGCCGATATAATGAAACGAATTTGCAGTCGCAATCGATCATCTGATTTGAAAAAGAAAGTGTTTTCATTAGTCTATACGCATGTCCGTCAGTGTCACAGATGGAACAATGATAAGCTTGTATTAGTGTATCATCATACCTACTGCAATATATAGAGGATATGCAGCATTGTTATAAAATTAGATCGTGAGAAACTTATTACGTCGTAATAATGTGCGTGGAGTATTGTATATAAGTTTACATTGTTGGATAGGTATATCGTTCCGAAATAATTGCGTACACGTTTATAAATATTTATAATTCTGCAAAGAACTTTAATTAATATACACTCTTACACATCGCATTATAACTCGATAATACTACCATTTAGACCTTATACAGATCTCGTCATATTCGCCTCCTATATCTCGTAACACGTTGCAAGTTTTTTTACGGACAATTCTCTCGCTATACGAAGAGATGATGAATTCTGATTACCCGCTATAGCCAAAAGTTGCAGGGTTATACCCATATGAGTCTTACAGTAATTATTGCGTATGCCGGTTATTATTTAGAATTATTACTTTTTTTTTATGTTTCATATTGAATCTTATACTAAGAAATATTTGTTCCTTCTTCTTATTCGTGCAGCGTGCAAGATCGTATAGGTGACGTCATCGACAGCGAATTCCCGTTTCGCATAACGAAGCCTATTGAGCTCAAGTTATTAGCATACATTCTATAACTAATTAGGGATAATTAAATTTAAACGTATATCCATTGTTACAGGCACACCGCATGGTCTTCCAATGCACCTGGCCAGGATGTCTTGAGATTCAAACTACTTGTGCTGCCATCGAGGAGCACGTACGGAAACTACATCTAGGGTGAGTACTACCTTTCTCAATGAGAAATGACATACTATAATTCAAAAATTCTCATCATACTTTTACCTGTGGGAGACTTTGAAGCAAAAATCAATAATTCTTAATTATTACCTAATAATAAATTGATACTTTTCGTTTTACAAATGAATTGGTTTCAGATCATCTTCTCACTCGTTAATGAAGCTATATTTACATCCTTTCTCCCTTATATTTTATCACAAATGTGAATTCAGAAAACAAAAATCATTACAAATTTAATTTTTCGTTTTGAAATTCCAAAGAAAAAAAACAATGTTTGTTAAACATGGTAAAGGCTGCTTTTTTTTTTGGTAGATGGCAACTTTTAGTTTCACGAGTTGATAAATCAGTGAAAGTTTGAAATTATTATTAGATCGGTAATTAAAATTAAAGCATAATCAACGCGGGATATTAATATTAAATGATATAGTACTACTATAATGCCAATGATAAAGCTGTAGTACTATAAGCTTGATTATATTTAATCAGTATATTTATATGCAATAATAAAGATTGGTGAAAGTATTTTTAGAGTACATAGTTTCTTATTATGAATAGTAAATAATAAAATGTATAATAATTCGTACGGGAATATGTATGTATATATATGTACCACGTTGTGGTATCCTATAGATGACCTTATGTATATAAATATAATACATACATACATAGGATATACCGCTAATGATAAGATAGTCGCCGCAGTCTAGACAAACTTTGTTGCCCAATCGTTTGTCAATGTCTGCCAAATGTTGGACAAACAGAATTTCGTATTCCGTTCTAAACCTCGATGCTCCATGATAAGCAAACATTCAGCTATGAGGGTCTGATCATTTTTTCTTTTTTTTCTCTCTCTCTCTCTCAAATCTGTAAATATTTGCTTCAGTCTTATAGATACATGAATGAATTCGACGACAGAAGTCTATCGCGTTGAATTGTCATTAGCCGGTCCAATTTCAAAATTTCAAAATAGCGCGTATAAATTAGGCGGGAAAACGATAGATTTGAATTTCACGAAAATCATGAATTTTGTCCCTGCAGGGTCCGATTTTATTTTCAATGTTAATGTTCATCATAGTTATGCATATGATACAAATAATATTTCAAGTTTTTCTGTAAAAAAATAAAACAACATTTTTTTTGTCCCTTTCAGTCCTAAGGAAAGAAAAGATGGCGATGACAACGAAGATGACGACATGTCTAATCACGAGGAAGAGTTTTATTACACAGAGGTAGCTCTTGGATGTCACACGAGCTCTCCGCCAACCATGTCACATCGTGACATGGCTCGTCCTCCCCACGAAGATCCAGAGTATCAAAAACAGTTACGTCTAGAGGCTGTGCCACCTGTTGACAACATCATTGTACCCATCAAAGATCGGAGCAACGCATTCAACGTTACTCCATCTCCGGTAACTATCACGTCTTGCGCTTACCTCGAAATTATGCAGAGAGTAGTTTGCGCGATTGACTTCAAGTTCATTGATTATTGTCTCTTTTTTTCACAGAGCTCCCCCATCAAGCATATAAAACTATCGCCAAGAACGGTTCCCTCTTACATGCCGAACACTGGTCTGTTGACTGTGTCTAATAAAATGCCAGCTTCCCCTCGCCGGATGCGAGGAGAGACTAAGAAATGCCGTAAGGTATACGGAATGGATCATCGTGAACTCTGGTGCACTCAGTGCAAGTGGAAAAAGGCTTGCAGCCGTTTTGGCGACTAGATTTATACCGCTCGTCGTCAATTATTGATCTCCAGACATGTCGCATATTGACCCCAAAGTTTGCCAATGTTAGGTTTGGCGTGACCGAAACTAACTTCCAAAGACTATATCTATATGTTGACTGAAACGCCGTATGCTGTTGTCAGGTACAGAGCAATTACAGAAAAGTATTCTATTTTTATTTTTCTATTTTTTTTTTCTCTCTCTCTCTCTCTCTCTCTCTCTCTCTCTTATTTTCTACGGTATTATTCTTTGCAATTTATTTATTGTCAAGGAATGTTATCTAACATTATTATCAAACACTTTTATTAATCCCATGACGGATTTTAGTCGTCTTGAGGCTGGACCTCTATCGCGTTGCTCTCGGTTAAACAATTCTTATTTTCACGTTTAACTATCCAGTTTGTACATACATAGGTAGATCTAACGTCGTTTTTATTCAGTAGAGAATCGAGCCAGATATTGATATCGTAGATTTACCATGTTTAGATGTATGCGTTACTAAATACGTTATCAAACATTTAACTATCTCTCTTCCTGGCTACCGGTTTGCACAAAGTGCCAATAGGACAAGAATAACAGAGCGTTAAACTTTTGAACAATTTTCATCGCGTAGGATGATATTTTAATTTATTCATTCAAAGCTTGTTTTGGCTATGAACCATTAATAATCAGACTCTTCTTCTTATTTTATTTATTTATTTTTTTAAATGTTTTTTTCTTTCATATCTGTGATTCGACTTCATTCTTGAATTTTGACGGATTGTTCCTTGAAGTGAACCACTGAAATAGAGATAACTGAGGCTTTGGAATATTGAAATTCTGCATTAGAATATATAGAACTTAGCATTTGGCAAACTGTAATGGGGTCCCTTCGTGATAACTACGTTACAAGAATAAAGTGTTCAGGAATAGGCAATCATGGACTAGAGGGCACTGAAAGTGCAAAAGCTGGCCAATTCCTGGTTCACTTAAAATATCGGTCAGGAAATGGTACCCACAGCGATCAGATACAATCAATTTGGATATTGAAAGGCTTATTAATTGAAGAAAACGGATTGGATTAGTCTGATTATATAAAAATAGCAAATTGTGATATTTTATCTAAATTATTCATGTCCTGCGGGGCGGAAAAAGAAAAAGAAAAAGAAAAGAAAAAAAAAACAAAATACAAAAAAAAAAATACAAAAAAGAAAAAAAAGAAAATAAAAACAAAAAAAAATGGAAAAAAAAAAAATTTTATACACCGATCTATACTGCCAGACAAATAAAAATTGTTGAAGTTTCGTAATGTTGCGTCTTATGTACGTCACCATATAGTCCAGCCTTGGTAACTGTCACTGTTTGACAGCCGTAAGACTGCTTACCTAAGCTCTATATGTCCGCAGTGTATAGTTACCTCGGCCAGTTACTCGATGTAATTTTATCCCAAATGTACAAAATTAGAGTTGGAGCAACGTTCAATACCTTACTCGTGCAACCATTTGCATTTTAGTTACCAAATATCATTGACGCATGTGACATCACGTCATCTTTTTTTTTTCAATTTTCAATTTTACAGATCATGATAGCACGTGTATATATACATAATACGTGCAATAATAATCATCAATTTTATTTTATTTTAACAGTAACTTATTTAATTAAATTATGTATGTATTATATCTATTTTACATCAATTTTACATCAATTTTAGATAAATTTTTTTACTCTTTTTAACGATTTTTGTTTTTGTTTTTTTGATATTTTTTTTATCGAATTGAATCAAAGTGTAGTTGTTCAGCTCCGACTCATCGGAAGATTGATAATAGATGTGATTATTCTGATTTCACTCGAAGTTTCATTGAAACTAATAATATTCATTGAATGAGTCAGACGATATATTAAACACGTACTATTAGTCATTTGAAAATGAATTTGTATGATCAGGACAATTGCGTGTCTGTCATAAAAATAATGCAAATAATATTGAATCGAGTAAAGCAATATCGTTGAATTGTTGCCACAACTCTATTTTACTTGAGAGGAAAAGATGATTATCAGGTGCGGAGCTCTCTAGTAGGCCTATTGCAAACAGATTGAGATATGACTGATCTAAATCTGCACTGTTCTATAAAATATAGGCCAATATTGTATTAAAGACGGTTTGGCTCTCATCGCAAATGTCAGATACATAACTACTGTACACACAAATATCGATCAGAAATATGGTGCAAAATAAAGATTTTAATAAGCCCATAGTCTGGATAGTTGCACACACTTGTCTACGGTGCCATAGAACTCCGGTCTCCAATGCATATTTTTAATGACGCTAGAAGCGGGGAAATTTCGTCGAAAATTGAGCCTAAACGGCGACATAAATTTCATAGGAATAATTTTTCTTTTTCAGAGAACTTGAAATTAAACTATAGGGCGCGTTTCGTAAATGAGGATCAATTTCTCGACAAAATTCCTCGTATTTAGCGTCTCCATGTGAAATATATCTATGAAAAACTATTGAGAGAGGGACAGCAGTTACATGGCATCTCAAAACTGCGACAATTTTACTCAACGTTCCAAGATAATTTCATTGTACGATATGGAATGCAATGAAATTTTTTTATCAATTTTTTTTTTTCAAAGATCTTGGAAAATTATACTAAACATGTTGATGCCATAGGTCAAACAGTAGCTCGATATATGCTCCAGCCTGCTCCGAATCTACATAATAAAAAATTATCGACTGATGATTGAGTGAATGTAGATATATAATAAGAACGATATATGAGACCTTAGATTTAAAAACATGATACCACGTAAGTCGAAGTTGACGGTATCTGGCAACTATAGAGACAAAATCCTGGGCCAGAAAATACTACATATATATATATGTATGTATATATATATTTATATATGTATATATGTATATAGTAATAACAAACAGTATAGTAACAATAATCTTAAGAGACATTTTTTCAACTACACTAGTAGTAAAGTAATCACCGTTAACTTTGCTTAGGCCCAATTTGTATAATAATAGCAATATAACGAGCATAATATCTGTAAAATACCATAGCTATTAGAATATCAACTGATCAAATACAAAACTATTTCACCTAGTTGGACAAATACTCATTACAATGCAGAGTAATATTGATAATTGATATGTAAACAATTATAGATATTTGAGTTTATAATTTGTTTGAAAATATACAAAGCTGGATTGAAATAGTTATGTTATTTTGTCATTTGAATTTTTCAACGTCAAACTAACAGTACTGTTCGCATGTACTCAGTACTATAAGCCATTAATCGCAATTTGGCTTTTTCACCGCACAGTGGCTCACTAGTAAGATGAACATAAATAGCTGATTGTGAAATCTGGGAATATCTAGTTTACAATTACTAGGTCAGCTGATATATGTACCTCAATAGGATCTTTGCATAAAATTATTTCTGATAGTCGGATTAGTTAACGGATCATTGCAATAGGCCAAAACTATCTAACTTAAACGGTACCTAAGATTGTTTATTTTTTTTGTTTTTTGTTTGTTAGTCGCTGACTTGCGTCGTGCTAATAAGAATCAGGTAATAGAAGAGAAAAGAAAAAGAAAAAGAAAAAGAAAAAGAAAACGAAAACGGAAAAAAAAAATAATAAATTCACGATGAATTGTTACCTAAGAGTACAGAAGAAACAGTGCTAGTATAATTAGTCGGAAAAAGATATTTTGCACATAACCAGAATATAAATGATAAGTTGTACTCATAAGTTCACAGTTCATACCATTCACTATATGATCCTTTATATATATATATGTTATTACTGAATGGTATTAAAATTATAGACACGAAACTAAACACACAATAGGTATATCGTTTCGAAGAAAGAAATGAGAACGAAATTTTTTTGGTTTTTTTTTCAAATAATTATCCTATTCCGAATGCAACGCAGTATTCTACTGAATGGTTTCTATATAATATCACCAGAAGTGATGACAAAAATCTGAAGTAGAAATGATCGTAAAATTTCTGAGGAGCATTGACTTTCATTCTTATTCAGGCTGATAGTGAGTTTGAGGGAATACAAAAATCAACCATATTAATTAACTCTAGCAGGGTATAGAGGAACGAAAATATTTCCGATATACCTAAGGCCGGGATATACCATACAAAAACGATCTCATCAATTTAATAAAATGCAATTAGGTACGGCAGACTATGAAATTTCATGAAAATTGTAAAGTGTACTACTTTTCACTGATCAAACAGAGTCTTTCTGTATACTATATCAAATTGAAGAGTTTCTGAGTTTTTTTCATAACTTTCATTGACAATAAGGGCAGCAACTACGAAATTGACATAATTTAATAACATTAATTCCTATAGTTATGAGAGTCTATGTAATACTTCTATTCTATTTGGTGCTGGTTGATTTTCTGCAGCGAGTGGTAACAATTAAAATGACAAATATATTTGTATGTAAGTATGTACATTGTACATATTCAAATATATGATCGTTTCGAAACTAGATTATTTCATTTTTTTTGAAAGGTAGTTAACTTGTAACAATTTTCATGAAACTAGTGACTGGTCGAATAACACAAAGACATAAATATATTATTATATTGTTACATATAACGTAAGATGAAACATCTTTAATTATACATATTAGAATAATACGTTTTATAGACCAAAATACTCCCATCTATGAGTAATCGGGTTTTAACAACATATGATTTTATTTATATATATATGTAAAAAGGTAAATTGTGATTACAAGAGACAGTACTAAAATCTTTATCTACATTAAGACATCGTTGCACTTTATAATTTCAAACTTATAGATTTCATGCCGTTTTCATTATAAAACAAAATCTTTGGTCTCTTGTAATTATTTATCTTTATCAAAGATTTGACACAATTGATACGGTATAAAAATAAATGCTTCCTTTCAATTTTACAGTGAAATAGATGAAAAACAAAAAACAGAAAACAAAAAAGACAAAAAAATAAAAAAAGCAAAAAAACTTGGCATAAATATAATATTTGAGCTGGGACTAACGAAGCTACAGTATTTTTAACGTTTAGTAAGATAAATAAATAAATGGAAAAAAAAAAAACAATTTCAAATATATTTGTACATGATTAAATACATAACGAACAAAATGCGGGCTGCAATTCTAGTTTACATTTGAGAAGGGCGTTAGTATACATATATATATAATATATATACCGGGAATATTCGTGGAAATGTTTCATGGGACGCCTGCAGACAGGCAACTCAAACAGCAAGCGATTAGGTTTTGTTCCCACGTAGCCAATGCGCACGCAATATGTGAGATAAAACCCAATCGTTTGATTTCCGAGTTGCCTGTATGCAGGCGTTTTTACTTACCTATTAAGCGTTTCCACGAATACTCCCGGTATATAGTAATATACTATACGTATATATTATATGAATCGGAGGATTTTCTTTATTCCGTATCCAAGTGAAAATAAAAGTAAAAAGAAAAGAAATTGAAAATGCATAATAATATCAGTATAAATAGTTTATTATAGTATGTAGCAGGTATCAAGCTGTAAGCTTACAAATGATTTTATATAAGTGTTAGTTGTCTAAGCATAGAGTTCATTAGGTATATATAAACATAAATAAATATATATATATATACATATAGCAATGGTTATCAGAATTTGTTACGTCTGTGACTATTTCTATATTTACCATTATGAATGAGAATATGTTCTTTTACCAGTTGTTCAAATTGTGAACGGACAATTTTTTATTTAATATTTCTGATGATATTTAAATTCTATAATTTACCACCGGCATATGGGCAGCGTCTCTGCTAATGCTAATAAGTAAACGCGAAATCCGTCTTTTACTGGTTTGTGAACGTGAAGTGAATGCAAAATACCGAATATAGGGTGTAAAATATATTTATCTATTGAAGCTATAATATTAAATATATATACTATATATATATATATACATATATATATCAAGAGAAAGAGTAATATAATTATAAATTGATATATATATGTATATATATATATATCTAAAGCATCTTTTAATATGATAACGAGTTGATTATATAACGTATAGGAAGTGTACATAATATTATAATGACAATTTATCAAGGGGTAAAAGTAACATATTTTTTTAATATAACAACTTGTTTACGTCGCTATCCATCGCGATGTGAATGACCTTGAGAGTAATTATTTCACAAATACATAAATAATGAATACTAATTAAACTAATGATTCGGAAAGTACGTTACTCCGAAATAATTGGAAATATTGAAATGCAAATGAAAACTTAGTTTTTAAAAATCTCATATTAAAATATTGTGTATATTTATATATATATACATATATACATATATACATATTACATATATATATATATGTATATATACACATAGATGAATATATATGTAGATATATTTATATAATATATCATATGTAAGTCTTTCAAGCGATTATATTGTTATTAATAAATATATTATACATTAAGTTATATCAATATAGTTATATTATAAATAAAACGATGAAATGATAATATATTATACACACACACACACACACATTAATTTTATTGAACATTATATTTTATTAATTATTATATACAATATCATGTTACATATATAATATATGTTATTATGTCTTCTGTATAATGTTTTTATTTCTTTTATTTGAGCCCTTATCACATATATATATATATTATATATATACCTAGCAGGTATATAGTCATTTCAATATTCAAGATTTCATTTTACCTCTACAAAGTACAATGAAATTTTATTACAGGATGATTCTTACAATCAGCAAACACAAACTCTGTTACGGTAATATAATATACCTATGATGCAATTACGAGTTATAATACTCTATTGTCGCGACATTAAAGTGCTACCGATATTTTTAATCGCGCAAGATCTTCGCGTCGAAAATTAGTAACTGTGAGTTTTTAAATTTTCAATGCGATTTTCTTATTCAACGTAAAAATCACATGAACATGTTACGTCGTTATGGATAAGAAATTACAACTAATGCCTGAACTTTTCATGTAACGAACAGGTAACATTACACGTTATATTCGGTTACCTATACGCGATTAGTAACATCGATGTAACATAACTGTGTTTGCTGGGTATGACAGCAAAATTTGTAATCACGCAAATACGAATATTATACCATCAGGCTCACTGAAAAAAGAAAAAAGAAAAAGAAAAAAACGTTATGTTATACATACTTAGTTAATTTGCTATTTTGTGCTCATCTTAAAGATAAATTACTTCTCGATCAGAGCTGTAAGATTAATTAATAAACGTTGAAATATTGAATAATATCATTTCTTGTAACCTACTCGAAATTAAGATTATAGATTTAATATTGTATAACGATTGTCGTAAGAAAATATATACGAGTATTTTATCTTAGTACCAACTGGCTTATAATTATTATTACAAATTTATGGCTCGTTTGCAATATTTATTGAATACATAATTCGAGAATCATTTATAATTATAGTTTAATAGAGCCTATTCAAATATTACACGAGTTTCTTGTCAACATATACATACATATATGTATGTATAATATGTTTACAAGAATATTCCAAGTTTTTCCCCACTTACATGTATATTGGTCAACATAAATGACATTTTAAATTTTAAAAAATGTAGGGTTGACGTTCCTCTATCTAAAGTTCTATCGCGGTGTGAGCTAATTATTCTGTTCGTTCGTACGAATGAATCTTATGTTTTTATAAATGGGTGTATTTGTGTAGAAGTCAATTTGTATTGAATTATATATAACAACTATTGGCCGAGAAACGAGTTATTCATTCATCATAATATGTTACACACATTAAATCCTGGCATGTGCATATCATTCACAAATTCATACTTTATCTTATTTATGGACATCCCTATATTTCAAAGTTTTTCGATGTCTGAAATTATTTGACAATTTATGACTAAAAATTGATGTGTTAAATCGGAGTTTGATACACAATTTTATCAGGCAATTAGTCCCCCCGTGTTTCCCCCATCGCCGTTTAATTTTCCTCCTCTCAATGAATCAATGTTAATAATTTGAGTTTGAATTTATTAATGAGATTAGTTAGCTAGTTTCGTTTTAACATCCCAATTTTTATTTGATCTAGTAACCATTGGTGTTTGAATATTGAAAAATCATTGTCAAGATCAATTTTCCATGATTGTATACATCTGGTATAATTCAGTGACTCGTGTTACCGGCCTGACGATACGAGACCCGCATCACCGCAGTGTGTCCGCGAAAGCACCGGGTAGGTATAAGTGTAGGCGTTTTCACAATTAATAGTTTGAGTATACGTCTGTGGGTTTTACACAATTACATATACCTATGTGCATGTGCATGATGAACTATTGCTCGTTCTCAAAAAGTGCACTGAATATTAGTATTGTAGTAAATAATATCATTAGGAAATTTTTTGATGCCTATTCCGAAGAAAAAGCGAGACCCCGACGAGGACCATCTTATTTTTGCAGAACGGAGAGAACCCACTCTCTGATGAATAAAAAAAAAACCAAAAAAAAACACGATGATGTTAGTACATATACCTGTCTATGAGCTGTTAGAGCTCAACTAAGAACGCCATGGAGCAGATAAATCATCCACCTACGCTAGCCCAAATCGTAGATAAGTAACCCGCAACTGGTGCTTGTGCTACAAGCGATAATCTTCAGAAACGAAAAATCAATAAATTGCTGTAGTACTGTCAACATGTAGATACCTGCAATTGCAGGTAAAAGCACTTCCTTTTTCCTCCTTTTTTGTATCATTTTATTTACGTTTATTTTACAATATTTATAAAATTTACAAATTTTGTAGAAGATTAGAGCCTAACCATAATAAAGCTCACGCGTATTTTTATATCGTGTTATAATTTAGGCAAAGGATACATTCTTCTTGAAAAAGAAACCATACGAATAGAAGAAAAAAGAAAAACGAAGACAGAATTCTATCAAATTCAACTGCAACAGCAAATTGCAATAACAAATTTTTTTAATCTTGATGATTTTCGGAGTGGTTTCTTGAAACATGTAAAACTAACATGTTTTCATGCGAGATGAAAAAAAATATATATACTCGGTTTTTGTGGACCACCCTGATGGGCAGATTTGAAATTCTAAGTTATCCCAATACTTTGAGGCGTGGGATGTACCTATACCTTCATTTCTTACCGGGGAAAAGATGAAACTTGTTGCTAATCATATCCCTTTGAAATATAACTTTAAAAATAAAAATATAACTATAAGATGTATACAATACAGAGAAATTCATATTATCCTCAGAGGCACAAAATTTGATCAGTATTTTTCTGGTACACGGTAAGGACTTTCCATCATTTCGGATTTGGCATGGCGGTTTATTCAGGATAGGTATACATCTCCTCGCTAAAAATAAGTTAAAAAATAAGAGATCGAATTTTCCCCGGATATATACTATACGTAGGTATGTATCAAAATTGTGGTTCGGGAATAGACGAGGCAGCCGCAACGAGAAGATATCGCCGAAATCATCCATGCGAGTTCAATGCAGGTGTACGCTCCGTTAACTCCTTGTAGCTTGGTCCTCGAAAGACCCTTCAACGGCTTCACTCAAGATTCAGAACGCATAGTTTGGTAATTTGATCACGTCGTAACTGGATTAAATGACACGTTTCGGTTAATGCCTGGAAATCAGCGTCTTCTTCACGCCTCGGCAAATTTGCCAAAAAAAAAAAAGAAAACGAAAAAGAATAAAGATTTCAAGGATTAGTTAAGGGGTCGGATAACGAAAGTCACTTTGTCAAGTTATTGTACAAAGCTTCGTGGTATATATTTTCCGATAACATATTATCTGATCCATGCATTCCCTTGTTATAAACCGCGGAACCCTACACTCAGAGAAAAGTATCGTGGGATCAACAATAATTTTGCTACATCAACAAAAAAATTTGGTAGATATACAGTCTACAAAATGCTGTGTTGCTTCAACAAACATTGTTTGCTGGCTGATTTGGTTGGATCAACAAATGAATTAGAATCATTAAAGAAAAGAATTTTGTGAAATGAACGAAATTATTTTGTCAAATCAATGGAATCACTGTTGATCCAACTAGACGGTACTGTTAATTGAGCAATTCATTTTGTTTATGAAACCAAAGATGAAAAATGGATATAAAGGATGATGAAAAAAATATTCTTGTTTAATTGGTAGATTAAAGTTTTTATTTCAGGTACCTTATATGGACGGTATATTACATAATTCAAAGCTGCTTATTATATAGTACAAACTTATTGCCATCCGCGGCATATTGCGCGTATGTGGGAAACTTATCATACAATGTTTTGTACGGTACACATAACCATGCCTCAGAAGTAGTAACCTTATATGCTCCAACATGAACACAAAGCTCAATGGTATTCATTACGTTGGTTATAAAGACACATGATTTATCATCATTCATGAGAATATGTGAAATGACAACAAAGCGAGGAAGATCATTTTCAATACCTATTGCTAAAATCATAAATGGCTTGTAGGTAATATTGTCAATTTTGACGAAAGAAACAGAATAAAGTTTATCTCTGAAATCGTGTGGCAAAAGGTTCACTAAATCGGCAGAACATGAAAGACTTTCAATGTCAGTCAGTATTGCATTGCTATATTCTATGGCACTTGAAAGTCCGTCTTTACTCCAAAACCTCTCACATAACTGCAGTTGGTGTTTTACAGCCAACGAATATGGTAAATTGATTCTTGAATACGAAACACGTGCTGCAACTTTAAATGGTTGGTGCTTAGCTTCACATCGTATGCAACATACATTTATTAATGGTCCAATCAGAGTTATGATCCGAGAATAATGTAGCATGAAGTGGTGTTTCGGTTTAAGGGTTTCACCAAATAGTCTAATATATGTTTGATGATGCTCTTCGATTAGGTTTCGAAGATATATTATGCACTGATTGTCTATTGAACGCATCGTTAGAATATCCATTATTTTTTTGAGGTACACATACAAAGTCCAAAATTCATCATCAGGCGGAATTAAATCTCCAATGATTAAGCCAAAGTGCTGTACAAACGTCAAAGCTTCAGACGCAGAAAATCCTAGTGTCTTTCTATTTAATTTTTCCTTACTCAAGAAAGGAGGTCGATTACCACTATCGAGTGGGCCAAAATCAAAACCACCAATTCTATTATTTAGATCATCGAGAGTGAAAAGTTTTATGTTGATATAATGTAAAATCAAATCAGACATTTCGTATCGGACTACACCTTCGCACATGTCATGTGTTATGTCACAAAATAGATTTTTGAACAAGTGATATGACGGCAAGTCATTCCAAATGCAATATTCAGATAAACCGGTCACAGCAACGTCATTTTTCCGAAGTTCACTTTCATATTCATCGAATTTCCTCACTAAATCCACATGTTCGACAGTCTGTTTACGCAGGTCTTCTTTAGACACTTTACAGATGCGACACGGGTAATTTGCAGCAAAACTCTCAACAAGTCCACATACTTGATGAACTCCCAGGTTATCTCCTGTTACTAATATGCAGCTAATGTGGATTTGTGTACCGTTAGAAGTTAATAATCCTTCAAGTTCTAAATCTTTGAGGTGATCTATGAGAGGTTGGAAGGTTGCCTTATTGCCAAACTCCTTTCTGTCTGAGTCTTGAAAAAGTAACGTTAAAAATATATTCTTTAGGATCGATCGAAACTGTGGCGGAATGCCAGGGAGATAGAAATATACTGCTCCTAATTTATGCGTACCAGTGTGTGAACCTAAAGGGTTATTTGTCTCGTATTCATCAAAATATATTACGAGCGGAAGCACAATTTTATCTTTATATTTATCCTTTATCTCTTGCCATAGTTCGCCTTGAACAATGTTGGATATCACACCCGATGTTTTCCTATTCTCCAAGTCTTTCATATAACATAAAATAATGTCTAATGTGTTAGGCATTCCGAGAAATTTCTGCAAAACATTTTTAATTGGTATAAACTGTCCAGTAACGTTAGTGGGAATCAGTTTGAAGATACCGTCAACGGTTTTTGATATAGTTGTTTGACCGATAATATATGAGACCGGCTCAATATAGAATCCGCTATTTTTGAAATATTTAAATCTTTTGTATTCCGTATCCAGACTATCGAATGAATGCTCACAAATATCAAACAGGCTTCGAATTTCAGACTTTTTTTCACAAGTTGTGTCGCTGTCCATGGCGATCATAACTTGTTCTTTTAAAATGCCCAGAACACTCCCTAATAATTCCTGGTCAAAGCTTATTATGTTCTGCACTTCACTACGAGGCATTGAACTACGACTGTATAATTTTGATATAAAAGATGCTGCTGAAGATTCTACGAAATTCCGCATTTTTAATGGAGATATAGAAACTTCAATGTCTGACGGCTCCAATTCTGGCCCAGAATCAGAAACCGCTCGTATCATTGGCAATTCTATGTCAGAGACATATTCAGGCTGATGTGAATTTTGGACTTCATTACTATGTTTCTTGGTGAGATGTTTTTTAAAAGCATGTACATTTTGAAATTCGCTTATGCAATCTTTTTGTTTGCATATATATTTACTATCAATTGTCAAGGTATGCTGTAACTTCATGTGAAGTATCAAAAGGTTGACTTTCTCGCAAGTCAATTCGCAAAGGAAACATCCAAACATTTTACGCTTATCTTAAAACAATAAAACTAAAAAGCACGGCTTTGTCAAAGCTAAAACTAAAGAATAAAATATTGTGCTGGGTTATAAATTATAAAACTAAGAATTGTTTTTCGCACAACCATAAACTTAAAATTATTCGAAATAAAAATTATGCATTGATATTTGGTTCATGAACACTTTGTACTATAATGATGCGCTTTGGCTTAGTAGCACTTACTTAGCAGAACAGAAAAGGTGCCTCTTGGCCTATATTCTGCAGTCACTGGTGAGAGCTTGTACTGTCGAAGTTACAAGACTGATTTTCCGGTCCCATTTAGTTGACATTTTGTAAATCGACCGCTGAATCAACAGCCACACTTGGTCACAGTGCTTAGGGTATGACGCATGAAGTACGTGAAATGCTTTATAGCATATGTCAATAGCTTTCAATGGGCTCTCTACTAGATAGATAGTTGAATCTATAATAACATATGACGCTTCTATTGATGATAGTGTAGGCCCAACAACAATAACAAAAGGTTGGAGGCTAAGTTGCCAGTTCTTAAGTTTCTGACGTTGTTGATCGATTTTAACTTGTAGATCTCCGGGAACCTGAAATTGTTTTTTTTTTAATTACCAAATAATAAACCACACATAATATGTGTTATGAGGATTGTGTTAGGCAATCACCTTTACATGCATAATGAACCCCTCCTGAGATTGAAGTATGCTAGGTTTCCAAACTTTTTTTCCACAACGTATTATCCTTGATGGTGGACACAGCGCAGCCAACAGCGTCAATAATGTTACAGTTCTTGTTTCTGCAAATTTTTTAAAATTACTTTTAGAATCAACGATATTTAAAGAATATTCAAAATAGCAAAAGAGTACCTGCCGTACGAAAACATAGAGTGAGAAAAATGTATACTGCTTGGACAACAACTTTATTAAACCACATTAGGAAATATATCACTACTAGCATATATATATGTATATATAGTACCTTCAGACACATTCGGCTCATCTAAAGTTCTTAAAACCTGCAACGCATCCTTATCCCGAATTTGCTGTTTCATTAAGTTGAGAAGTTTTGCAGAATAATCAGGCCATGCAGAGTACAATGCTACATCGATTCCAAATTTGTGGATGAAATCAATTTCCAGCTTAAAAATAAATATTGTATCATCGGGAGGGGCTTGTAACATACAAAATTATAAAACAACTATACCAGTCCAACACTACAAGCTGTTAAACATATGATATAAGGTGCATATAGCATTAGGAAAAAATGAAAATAGTGGCGAATACATCTATCAATTAATATCTAGGACTGCAGCATTCAACGATGACTCAAAACATATATACATGTGACACCAAGGGATTGTAGCGTGTCTGCTGCTTGCATGTAAATTTAATTTGTTCATGCCAATTCTTACCAATGCGTATCCCAGTGGTTGTTTGAGGACAGGCCATTTTTCAAAAATGTCATTCACAGCACCACCTATCATCGACTGAAAATGTTCTAGGCGAATTTCTGAAGAGCTGCGCCAGTGTTCCACAACACTTTCCCACGGTGCATTATTGTGCTTCAGCCACTGAACGTGAATGTCTTGGTCGGATAGTTCTATTGCTAAGAAAAGATTCAATTAATATTGAAAAATTATCGAGTTGACACATATAGTAGCATAATGATAAATTTGTACGCCGTCACAATATTAATTGTTCATTTTCACCACTTAATCTTCTTCCATCTGAAGTGGTAGCTGCAATTGATTTTTTGCGTGTAGTTTGTAAGCCAAGTTTAGAATACTCGCGAAGCCAATTCCTATACTTGTCTACTAATTTGCCTTTGGCTATTTTCTGTGTAGAGCCTTCGGTCTTTGGTGCGACATAATAAATATCTTGTGCCTCTGTGGGAAATAATGCCGAAATTTTCTTGGAAATGATATGGAAGTGCTGATTGGTTAGTATGTTTTGCCTGTAATGAGCATGAAATCATGAACACATGATGAGAATTAAAGTAATATAGTGGTAGCGGGATGAAGTATCATATAGGCTCTTAATGAATAGGTATAGAACTATTTTCACTTAACAGAATAAATCAAATAATACATCAATCCCCTTACGCAGCATGTGACGTTTTTCTTTCCATAAGACCATAGATAATGGTTTCTACCAATTTCTTCCTCAATCCAACGTCCAAAGATTTATTCTGTTTGTAACGTTTTAGAATCAACGCACCAGTTGTGCATTGTTCAAGAAACTTCTTTAGATCCTATTAGCAATATTTGAATTGAGTAGATAATTTTAATGTGAGAATATCCAGTATACACTATACAGGTTATAAAGTATACTTTCAAATATAAGTCAGTGGACATCAGTTGATGTTCAAAGTTGTACTTGCAATGAACACAAGCCAGCCTGAATATAACTACTCAATTTTTAGTACAATTAGCCAGCAGCCCTTCGGAGAAGTAACATTGTACAAAGTTTGTACTTTAGTATATAAGTACAAGACAATGATTTGAGATACAAGATTTTGTGTTACCATTCTCAAAACGAACTATCAATTAATTACTCCACACATGCTCGAAGACTGCGATGACTAAATTCATGCCTGGATATGACAGTTCTGAATATAATATTTCTACTATCAGTTGCTTACCAGGTCATCGCAGTTTTCCGCAGTCAAAGTATTGGTGCGATCCACACGATTCTGATCGCTTGGACTTGGGGAATTTATTACGGTGTCCAAATCTTGTGGGTCATTTACTGGAATGCTTAATACATCGGCCTTGCCAGCTGCAGTGGAAGGCACCTATATGTACATATTATAAAGTGGATATCAAATGACCATAGACTCGACAGAATTAATATATATATTATACCTCTTGTTCAACAGCGAGCGATTCAAGTATATTCGGCTCCTCAGCAAGTATGATTATTTCCGGATCAAACAATTTTTTGTACGCCTTAAGGTGTTTGCAAAATTTTGCTCTTATTCCGATTTTTGGAATGAGTTTTTCAAGCAATTCACTACTATCAGTGCACTCCAGTGCTACCAATGCCTCGTGGTCTACGCATTCATCTACACAATAAAAAAACTAATGTGCATGTTCATTCAGACAAATTATTAGTCCGAAGTGCACAATCCAAAGCTGCTGTATAAAGTCTTTATACCGTCTTTATACGGCAGTTTTGATGCGCAGTCAAAGTGCGCGACAGATCGCGCCATAACCTCACTCTTCGTCGTATCAAGTGCGAATCTCAACAGGCATCAAAGTGACTTTTTATGCCTATGTCGAAAAAAATATCGTATGGGGCGCGCCCGTAAACCGTTTTTGACTTGGCCCCAAGTATTCATTCACACCGCTCACATTAACTGAAATATTTAATTATTATTTCACTTACTTGTGAAGATCTCAATTAATGACGATAGTTGCCACTCGCGTAATAATCGTTCGACACTCGGATCTGCCATCATATATAGGTTTCGAAGATTGTTAAATTTTGAATCGGGGATGTTACCTAGTTCTCTACTCACATCTACTCACGTACGGACTGCAAGCGAGGCTGCTGGCTGTGGGGAATCGGCGACGCATGAACACGATGCTCAACATGTTGTAACTGGTGTAGCAAACATTTCGTGTGCAGCGCATGCGCGTCCATTGAGTTTTGTAAAATCAACAAAACATTACGGCACTCCAACAAAATCAGAATACACAAAATAATTCTATTCAATTTATTCCAACGTTTTCGTTATTTAAACAAATTATTTTGTTCATTCAACTAAAACCCACGTGACAAAGAAATTTCGCCCAAACAAACGAGCAAATCTCAGCCATTTAGTGATATCAACAAAACAGTTTGTCAATCCAACAAAAAAAATTTGTTGAATTGACTAAAATTGTCCACCAAAAAAATTTTGTTGGATATACCGAATTATTTCTCTCGGTGTATCTCTGATGATGTCGTTTCCGAAAAGACACAATATTTTAGATACGAGAATTCATCTTTTATATTCATCATTTTCAAACAATTACTCATGAGTTTTTCAATCCCATTTGCTCTTCGCATGGAAGTTGAAGATTGTCTACTTCGATTAGTTGGATTTAGCTATAAAATTTCAGAAGCAGAAGCAAAGAACAAAAAATTGAAAAATGAAATGCAAACCCTGACAGCTATGATCGTTCATTCGCTCGCGACGTAATTATAAGTAACTACATCGTCATATAGTCAATTTATTGCGGTACACCACCTTGTATTTCATAAAAAAAAAAAAGGAAATATGAATATAAACGAAACGATGACATGCAATGTGATTAAGGGAGCCAAAGAAAATCTGGATTACTAGAGGAGTGAGGCGATAGCCTCGTTTCTTTCTTTCTTTGTAAAAGCAACGAGTCTGCTCTGTGATCAGTCAATTAAAAAGTAGCACAATTAACGAGCGCATATCGCCCCAAGGACTCGCTTCGTAGTATAGGCTGCAATTAAAATCATCCTGGAGAACTTCTAAAGTTACCATTTCTTCGGGCACCAGTATTTCTCTAAATAAAAAAAGAATAAAAAAGAAAAAAACAGAATTGTTGAACTTTACTAATCTCAATCGACTGGCTGCGGAATCTGAATCCCTGTGAAATTATACATAGTCAGCGATAAAGAGTTATAATTTTTAAATATGTAGCCAGATATACATTTAATCCGTTATTATACCCAAGTCTAGAGGATAAAACCCAAGACGGTGGAGGAATTTCAATTGAGTCATTCTAAGTTCAAATGCAAAGCAGCTTCTAGAGCCTTGCTGATTTGTCTTCTAATTAACATTTCAATAAGGATTTAGATCAGATCACACTTTATGCAGATTGGCAACCCATCTTAAGCAGATAATAGGAAATAAAAATTCTCAGCTATATGCAGCAGTAGGTATAGGTATTCGAAATTCTATATACCTATACACGCTCGCACAACCCATTGCCAAAAATCGCAAGACAATTTATGCTGCGGGTGAAAAAAAATTTGTATGGGAATATTTTTGTACTGAATTTAAAGAATCAAATGGGGATTTTGATTACATTTCAAATATTGAGGTGTTGAACAAACACATTTCTGAATATACAGGTATGTATAATTTGAAGAGATTAATTCAGGTGTAGTTTCTCTAAAATCAGTTCCTGCGCTTTCTCATGGTGGAATATTATTTTACGTCACTGCTGTAGTCATCTGTATATAGGCTCCCCTCAAGAATAAATTTGCATTACAATTGAAAAAACGGAATGAAATCTCATTTAATTAGGTACTTACTTCAAATTCAAAGTATACAGCAATGAGGTTTGTGCGTCGATTTATTTTTATACTCGTATATGATATTTGATGATGAAAGTTTGATTTTTATTGATTCCGAATTGATTCTGAACGGGGAAAAAAAAAGACGAAAATTGTAATTCTGAAGGAAAATTCAATTCCGGCGTCATTTTTCAGATCTGGACCATTTACAGGTCGCAGCTTCCATAGAGCCTGTATATGAACAGAAGTAAAATAAACGATGCACATATACTTATGCAATTATATAGCCGCGAGGCAACTCGGGCGATAAATTGTCTAATGGAGAAAGAAAAGAGAAAATAATAATTAAATTTTCTTACTGCTAAATATTCATGAATTTAAAAATATCTCTCGCATCGTTGGTAATATTTATGATAATTAAATTGAGATTGAACCGTCGTTTTGAACATGCATATATTGGGGGTGATGTTTATTTTACAAAAAATCGAAATTTCTATTGCAGTATAGGTATTGCGTCAAAACCGTGTGAATAAGGATTATGGCGCGGATTGATGGACTATGCGGCGTTTCTCCGATCGTAGTTGATGAAAAAAATTGAAATTTCGTGATTTATTGGTATTTGGTACAACGTGATACTAGGACTTTTTGTTTTTTCTTATTTTCATACATTAGAATAATTTAAACTCTGCAAGTTGAAGCATTTCATTTCGCCTATACTCAAACGATTTTCAAAATTCAATAAGGTGCTATAAGTATAGTCAAACGCTAGATTATCACTCAAAGAGCTAAATGAATTGAATTTTTATCTTCTACGTATAAAATTAGGGTAAAAGCTTCATGGTAGCTATATGTGAGAATTTGCATGCGCAGTATAACGGGGCCGTTGACACCATACCAATTTCTAGCTAAGCACATCTCTAAGTCAAAAGTACCTACTAACTCAATTATAGCGGTAGATGACACCTATATATGTAGGTATATAACATATATATATGTATGTACCTACTTAATCATCTGATGAAATATTCCGGGCGTTAGGTCAAAGTGAACCGTCCTCGAAAGATATTTGCATATATACCTATATTCCCCGGTGGGTTTCCTACGTTTCCGGAAATATTCACTGGGTAATGTATGTCGAGTATGTGCGGTTATTGTCCGCGGAAGTTATACACTCCCGACCATTAGAAATTATTCTGGCTTCGCAGAGGGATACGCGATTACACCATATATAGTGACCGGTGAGTTACTTCGGTCAGCTTCAAATGTTGGGTGCAGATTATTTTCCCCCGCAGAATTTTATTCGACTCTCTCGTTCTGGTGAAAACCAGAAAAATTTGACGTCGTAATAAAATGTTGATAACTCTGCTTTCAACAAAAAAAAAAATTCAGGTTTAAATTAATCATTCAAATTTGGCAAGTCGATCGTATAAAATTGGCAGCTCGGATTTGCGATTGCGAGGGTTTCACCCAAATCGCGGATTCGCCGCATAGGTATATATTTATTTGCTGTCATCCGGTTGAACCTGAAGCCTATAGCTGTACTACATCTGATAGAATAAATCTTGTGGGTTACTTTTCCTGGCTGGTTATAAAATTTTTGAGGAAATTGCGAGGGATCGGGTCTGGCTACTGCGGAAAGATTGGTAAAAATGTGCAAGTTTGCATTAGAATACACGAGAATGAACATTTTTTCCCCCGGCCTATTACTTTCTCGCCCTTAAACTTCCCAATTCTTCGCATTCACTTACTAGATCTGCAGTGCACTCAGTCAAACAAAAACTCGTATAAATGGTATACCTATACGCACCCCGTTCATATACGTAGTACTACATACCTATACATACGATATATTGCATGTATACGCACTCAACGCGCGATAGCGTAGTAATACGATGCTCGTAATCCCACAAATTGCAAATGTGTATTCAAATGGAGTTGAATAAGTCATCGAGGCAGACATAAGCCATATTAAGATCCATAATAGTATGGTCATTGCATTACTGTATGTCATTAGTTTGACAAAGTTCTGAAGACAACAGCAACGTTTCCCTAATTTTGATAAAAATTCTAGTTAATTGACCCTCCAAAATCTCAATTTCTTTTCCTTTCGTTTTGCCGACAGAAATATTGTTCCGTTTCAGTAGAATATCATGTCCTATGACCTATGTGCGGGATTTCGGAGGTGTGAATCCCAATCAACGCTAGCATTCAAGGATCTACGATTAGCCTTTCAACGTTCTGATAAATTTTCAAATTCTAAAACAAGAATTTCTGTTTCGACTCAGGTCTGCGCGGGTTATACTTCGATATCAATTCTGTTCAGTTTCGATATAATTTTACAACCATTCGCTACGTGCCTGCCTAAATAACAAAAAGAATTTAACATTACATATGTTATAGATTATATCGGGTTCGATTCAAATTACATTCCTCGTTATTTAGTTTGAGTGACACTATACCGTTGCTTGCGGCGGTAGCACCGAACCCAGCGTGTAATACGGATGTGATGTGGGACCCGATCAAAGACCTTTGTGTTTGCAGTCAACCCCGAATGCTTTGAGCTAAAAGTTTGATCTGTCACATCATGATCTCCGGGTGTAAAGAGACTTCGAAATCGGGGTTTGTGTTAAAAAATTTTCGAGCCGAGGAAAGAGTTAGGGAAAATAGAATATGGTTAAGCGTTTCTCGCGTATAGGTAAACGGTTAATCCTACGTGAGAACTGGGGTATAATGTGTTGAAAAACTGAATAAATAATGGGTCCATATTACAGCAAGCACTGACATCAAACAGGGTCGAATGAAGTACCTAATAGAGGAAGAATTAGAGTAGAGTGAAAGACCTTTGATCACTTTTTTCAACATATTAATTAGACATAGAGACGGAGAGTGAGAAACCCATGACTCGATCAATAGGTCATCAAATTAGGTACGCAATGCAGATAAGAGTGTGATTGAATCTTGAAAAACTTTGGAATGAATTCGTGGACCATTTTTTTTGGATAAGTATAGTACATAGGGTAGAAAGGAACATTCACGTTTATTGTCACATGCGAGTTCCAAGGGAGCACTGGGCCAAAGTATCGAGAGTAACATGCAGTACGATGTAGTCATTTTTCTTGATTGACGATCGCATCGCCTGGTGACGACGTCATTAATTCGAACGAGTCCCTCCTCGTTGAATTGAATGGAATATTTTTTATGGTTTCTTGTTTCTAATTCTATATTACATATATATATTATGCGTATACGTGGGTGTTCTTCGCAATGACACGTATTACGAAATTTTATACATACACTGCATACATATATACTACATATACATATATATACGAAAAGCGTTGCAATTAACATCGATAACGGCTTAATAAAGCATGAATTTCATACGCTTTTATCTTTGGTCAGAAAAGGCTTACTCACACTCGCAATTATAATTGCGAATACACACAGGTGTAACATACGTTACTCGAGGAGTTAATTAATCCGGACCGATACTCCCTACACTGAATATAATATCACTGAAGTGTGTGTGGGTGTTAAATAATCCCTAATTAAATTTCCAGATGTCAATCCACATGAAAATCTAGTGACAGAGCTTAAAGTTGATAGATTAATTGTTTTATCGGAAATTCAAATTGCGGATGCTTCGGAAATACTGTATCTGTGGTGAGAAAAGGCCGTAAGTTTCCATGTCTATGCGAGATAGGGGATGGTTTTTTTTCCTCGGATTTTTCATCCGGGGTAAAGGATCAAAACGTCCGGTCCTTTAGAGAGGAGATTAATCGGAGAGTTTTCTCGTCGGCATTACCGCCTTATTCCCTGTTCCAACTCTTATACTGAAAGCTTTTTCAGCCCGGTATAAGCTGAAGTTTTCGAAAAGATAGCGAACGAAAGTTTGACGAGATTTTAGAATTTAATCATCCAGGTGATCAACGGTTCCTCTCAAGACTTCACCTATCTTCTGACATAAGTTTCACCCTGATTACCTGCTCTTTCATATACGTAGCTAATAACTGCGTTTATACTCCATCCATGAAAGGACATTGCTTATAGTGTAAAGCTGATTATTCCTACCTTCAATTCCCGCCGTTAATCAATATAGGTATTAAGTTTTTCATTACATTAAAGTAATTAACATGAGAATAAACGTCAACGACTCAACGTCCGTTTTAATCTATACTATATCCACCGCCATTTATTTAATCAAGAATTAAAGAACTCTAATGCCACCCGGATGCAGAACTTTTTTGTTATAATCCTCGGGCGTACGCACGTTGCCGAATTAGCCGTGATCCCGTATTTTATAATATCGTGCATGTATAGGTATATCTGTCACATGACACCTCCGCCTACAAGGCAATCAATATTAAAATCGAGTCGGGTGCTTAACATTCTGATATTGCGAAGATAAGGTTTAGCATTATGGCGCGATATGTGAAATTTACTATTCTTCATATGTGATCGATCCATCGACGTTTTCAGATTCTAAAGATTCTGGTGAATAATTTTTAGGATTTACATATATTCGAGGAATTATATTCCTCGTGAAAATGAAAGCTTTGCTTCTGTTCACTACATCTATTTACACTATATACATATCGAGTTCTCAATACACAAAGAAAATTGCTAGAAAATATTTTCTCGATGCGAAAGGGTTGGAAATATGTCCATCATATGCTCCAGTTCGCTATTTCTCATTGCTTCAAACTCTGCTCAATGTGCGTTCGAGGAATTCCCTATACGACATACATACCTACACACAATATCCAGAATTCCAGCCCTTATTCAAATTTATAGAAAAATCAATAATCAAACCCCATCGAAAAATCGATTCAATATAAATTTTGTTTCATTTCATAATTATTATCAAATTGAATCTTGGTTTTTTACATTTTAAAATATAGGTGCAGCTGAATACTATCTTCATTACGCTGAATGATGTTGTTTGTTTATTAAAGAAGTCCTTACATGCATCTAATGAACATTTCAAAGTGAACAATGGGCCTATCGTCTCGGATAATAATTAGGTTTAACGCGAACTTAACAATTGCATTTGTGCCTTGGTATATAGCTCCGAGCGTCAATCAACTCGGTTCTTGTGTGGTAAAGTGTTTTTTTTCTGGAAAACCGCAAAGAGCCAAAGAGAGAGGTAGTACGTGCTTGACATTGTTCAGTCATTACTCTAATTAGGGATTATTTAGGGTGAAATTCGATGATTATGCTCGCAGTCAGTATTTTTTTTCATTCCAATATAGAATCTGAATTACTTCTTCAACAACAAAAATAAGTTCAAGTAATTCGCTTATAGATCGGAAATTAATTTAGATAACGTATCAATTTTTGGTCTATAGATGATGAAAAAAGTAGGTACCTAATAAAATTTTTCGGAACGTAAAAGTTTTGAAATCAAAGATTGATTTTTCTACTCTGCGAAGCACACTGGGGAGCCAAACTGATTCTGTCGACTTTGATTTAAGCAAATCTTGTATTACCATTGGATTTCAAATCTTATTTGATATTTTTGCAAATCGAATCTCGCAGATTACTCAAACTCGCAGAGTTTATATCTGTATATTGAAAATCACAATACCTACGTCAATTTAATCACCGAATCGGAGGTGTTGCATATACCGACTCAACTGATATTACCTCGGTGAAATTAATATCCTTTATAGAAAATTTTATAAATTTCATCAAGACCTGGAGGAGCAAACTAGAATTTCACGCTAGAATTGAGTGTGTGATAAAATTCTGATTTGCACCAAAAATTTTTTGAGTCTAGGTTCGTTTTGGGAAAGTTTAGCATCAAACTGGTAGCTTGCAATTCTAGGATTCTGAAATTCAGAGAATTTTCATGATTCTGATTTTGAATTATAGTTACTTTGTGAAAAGATTGGCGAGTAAATTCTAAATCCGAAATAAAATTGATCATCATGAGTGGATTTCCGCAAGCTTTTCAGGTACCTACCAAGTAGAATTCGAAAATTTGGTAAGGATATATAGACGACAATGAAAATTCCACATATGGAGATCGTTGGAATCGCAGCGTTTTGGCGATTGACAATGCGTATAGCGACGGGTTCGTTAATATAAACAGATTATGGATTCGTAATTATCAATTGGTTGATATCAGGCTTAGGGTACGGACGTGATTGCGACTACAGAAATTCGCGCGGGTCCATATTGTGCCGGAGAGTGAATCTGCAAATAACTACGGTCAAAGGGGTGTCGAGTAAATTCAGTGAAATTTATTTACCGAAAGGACAATTGGGTCGAATTAACTTGAACCCATAGTTTGTGTCGTGGTGAAATCGTTAACTTTCCCAATTATTTCCCACCGTCGAAAATAAGGCTGGAGCAATAATTGTGTCGTAAAGAAAATTTTCAAACGATTATTTGATTCGAAAATTAGGAGCTGTTTTCATCTGACGATAATAATTAACTTAATAGCTCTAAGTGCACTAAAGTGTAAGTCCTGAACTCGTAATCGAGTTAAATCGGCGTATACGCGAAGTGTACAGTATAACTGAGTGGACTGCACACTGTACAGGGATATCTCGTATCAGTAAATACTTAAATGAGTTTTAGCGCCGAATCGGCTAACGATTTTCGCCAAAAGTCCCTAAAAAGACGAATTGAATTTCTCGAATTGGTGGTTAACGTTAATGTTCGCTTTCGCGATATCGATTTCTCGAATTGTACGCGTATGTATGTACCTACATTTAAATTTACACAGTAAGAATATACAGTAGAAAAGTTCTTAAATCTAACAATCGTAAAAGTGTTTCTTTTAAAATGAAAGAGAAAATGAAAAGTTAAAGACGCAAAGCTATAAGGGAATGTAAACGACAGTCTGACTCTGCGAGCTGCTTCGAAGAATGGTGGATAAAATCAGTCGAGAATGGGAATTGAACGTTTCTATAAGAGGGCTGGTGATATATAGAAATTTACTGTTCTACTGCTGCAGCACATATATGTAGATAAACGCGAGAGTTTATCCATTAAACTAAGTTTTTTCCTATGTATAGAATTGATCGAATCTTTCGTTTGAAAATAATCGAGGAAATAGTGAAACGTAATTCGCGAGTTTCGCACAGACAGACTAAACCTCATTCTGGGATTAGGCTTGTTATCGCAAAGCTGATTATCCGGCCCACCATAGTAGCGATTTAAAATAAAACCTGAGAAGTGGAAAAGTGGAGAAACGCGTTTTCGCACGTTATATATATATATTTTTTTTTTTTTTCGACAATCGATTAACGAGGCTGGTAACAGTCTGAAAGCGAGTTATCTGATCAGATAGTAGTAGTCGTATCTTTATTGCACCCAGAGCTCTTATTTGGACGCTGCAGAGACGCCTACTGTTCGATGATAAATTTCTATAATTTACTTTAACTAAAGTTTAACATCAAGGAATATATCTGGCTCGAATTTTCGACGAAAATAACCGAAAAAATAATAAAGAAAGGGATAACATGGTATATTATGATTCTTATTCCACCTGCTACGAAACAATTGTACGCATAATCCTCGGGGATATTTTATGCGGGTATAACGTGAACAGTCGCTAAAGGTTGGGGAAAATAAAAAGAAAGAAAAAATGTTCGCCTCCATTGTTACGATTAACGCGGATTATCCTTTCGACGATTTACACAAATCCGCTAATTTTATCGCCTAACATGTTTATCAATCGCATGATGTACCTACGGTGCCTCCGCTTATGATTCGCATTTTTCTCTGCACAGAAACTGCATCCGGACGGATTTATAGCGATTTGAAATAAATCCATACATCAAACTGCAGGTAGGTATATGCATGAGGTATAAAACGTGGTAGATAAAATATATATATATGTATATTTGAATAATCATAATCTGTAGCGGAAAAAAAAGTAAGGCGGTTAAATCTTCCGCGAATTGTGAAGATAAGAAATTTTCATCCGGGTGGAAAAGTTTTCCCTTGGATAAGAAATAAAGATTTCAAATAAAATACGTATACCTACCTACCTACCTACTCTGAATCTCTTTTGAAATATATATCTGCCTCTAACTTGTATCTTTGATATCTTTGTTTTAAGAAAAATGTGAAAAAAGAAGTGAGATCCTGGAATCTTGATTTATACTGCACCAGCTTAAAGTTTGAAAAACCGTTCTGCATCTAATGATAATTCTTGTTCAACATTTTTCGAGAAGAATTTCCATCTTCTTATACACAGTTCCGATATGTGCATCTGTATCATAAATTTAGTAAACGTGATGCGTACCTATAAGTTTGCGAATTACATGCATCATGATACCTCCCGCACGCATGTGCGATAAAGATGTTGTCTACCTGAATCAGAATAATCAGAATTATCAGAATCTTTAATTGTTTGGATGATTCAGAGCCCCGCTTAACCCAACGGTGACGTTGTTTTACAAATTAAACCCAAAATGTCGCTTAGTCAGGTAGATTAGACCGGTATGACGCTATATAGCTAGGCGACGATGTAATCGCGTAATATTTGTTATTCATAAAGCGCCGGATACCTAAATTTCGGTTTACTCAACCTACCGGTTCCCAAATAAAACAACCATTAGAATCGCCCGTGTTCAGCCCGCGCGGGTGTAATATGACGATTTTACGACGACCCTGCACTCAGGGTAGCTCATCGTTAATATCCATTCATTAATTCGCGCTATACGCTTTATGAAAAAAATTTTGACTTATGTGAAACAAATTGAGTCGATAGAGAATTGATCATGTTCGTCGAAATCTTTGCTCAGTTGTTCAAACAGAACTCGTCGGACGGATATGATGATTAAAAGCTGGCACAGTAGTTACGGTCAGCTATGGATCAGCCAGTATTTAAGTTCGACGAGGCGTGGAAGCCGGTGTTAAATCCCACGCTGAATTTCATTTTTTCAAAATTATAACGCGAATAGTGAGTGAATTCACACTCGCATACTGCTGCAGTGCCGTTGTTTTTTAATTAATTGTTTATTAACCCTTCCGGCTCGTTAGCGAAATGTTTGACCGAATTATCAGAGACCCGCGTCTCTATAGAATATGTGGAACAGAGCATATGCATTGATTCAGATTCCTGGTATCTGCTTTAACACAATAACCGCATGCAGTGGCGTAATTAATTAACAATTTGATACCGAAGTAATTAGATATAATTACCGTAGAAATTCATTTCGGGTATGCTTTTATCTCATTTCGAGAAAATTTTTTAGTCATATTTTCCTGCCATATGCACGTGTAGGTAATATTCAGTATTTCTCTTATTTCAGCCCGCCCCATAGCTAACGTGTTTATCTTTCATCTCTAAGGTCTGGAACGAGCGTTGAACGACTCCCAGAAGAGCGTTACATCTTATTTTTCTGAAATTTTCTTCTATTCCGCATAAGGTAAATACAAAAGAAATGTTGAAAAAAAAGCCTCCGTATATTGACTCGAATGAACAAAAACCAACATAAATAGAAAAATTTCATCAAGAATGTTCCTAAGCGTATGTTTCTAAGAGTATAAATTTTTCCTCATTTTTAAACCTAAGTTCAATGAAATTATAAACCTCGAACCTGCAAAGTATCGTTTCTATCACGCGTATTAGGATTATTATGGGGTAAAAAATGTTCACAATTTTGAACCCTTATGTATATCTTCTGCTGAGGTAGCTTAATCCCACCGACCACTTTACACCAAACTATGGATTACGCTCGGGCGTAGGTAGGTGGGTAGGTAGGTATACCTCGTAAATTCGCAGCCCAAAATCCACCCTTGGATCCAATCTTCGCGGTAATTCTTGTTGACAGACTTTTACCTCAGATTCTGGCTATCCGGTCACACCCCCTTAGGTGAACCACCGTCAGACCCCTAGAGATTTCAAGATTTTGATAAACCGTTGGTTTACCCATATATAGTACCCAATAACTACGGCATTTAATACACCGAAGTTATCCTGCGGGAAGAACATTTTTCGAAATCTTTTTTTAACTTCCCGATTGAAAAGAGGGAAGTGAGGAAGTTCTCGTAATCAAGCAGAACATGAAAAGGTAAGTCTTCATCATATATTCATTTCCCCGCGTTTTTAGGTCCAAAGAATCACCTCTGACCATCTTCGGATGCGGACGTCTGGGGGTGAGCGATCAATTTTGTATCCAAGGATATTTTCAGAACGAATGACCGGATTTCATCCTTTCTTGTATCAATCAGTGCGGTTTTTCCTAACCCAGAACTGATTAGATTCTGGATTTTAAGGGTCCAGTGATTTTCGAGTAATTCAACGACCAAAATTTTGAAAAAAGAAGGCTTTGCTCCGACTTTACGATCTGGTCGAATTTCCGAATTAATCGATTTCGTATTGGAAAGAAAAATATGTACATATTTTTTGAGCCTGAAAAATCCGGAGTTCTAGGAGGCTGTATGTCTTTGTGTGTATGTACACATGTCTGCACTCGACAATAATTAATCCAAGGTACTTTTGCTCCGAGTGAAATGCCGCTGGATGCGAAATGGTATAAGTCCTTGTTTGTAACGAGCATATAGAGTTGTGGTATAGGTATACATGATAATTAGCGATGAGGTAAAGGAAGGAAGTATGTGTACAAGATTCCTATAACTAACGCATGTAAATGTGTACAGCATACACTACGTCATACGACATGCAAGATACACAAGAGACAATTTGTATGGTGTGTGTATGGTGCGGAGCACGCGGAGTAGAGCAAGCCCCCTGCACAACCCTGTAACCCCACAACCCCACAATCCCACAACCCTACATCCCCACCCTCTTGTCTCATCAGGGTGATATTTAGCCCATAGTGCGTGCCGTAGCGTATCCAACCAGCCAGCTATCCAACCTGACTGAACGAACCGTAACCGTGGCGGCCACCGTGGATTCAAGCTGGCTATAAAAGCTCTCTGCCAGTTCCCCGAGAACGTCATACGCCGGTAGTACATTCAACGGTACAGAACTCACCTGGTAAAAGCTGGCTGAAATACACGGCCATAAGTGGAGAGGATAAAATTTCGAAAATTCTTTGATAGCAAGACGATTTATAAACTAGGGGGAAGTTCGAAACGTGATCATAACATAACATATAACATATATTAACATATATTAACATATAACATACAACATATAACATCGGTGAATTTTATCGGATTTAAATTGTGCTTCGTTACGAGTACTTCGATACTTCATTACAGAACTTCTTCACTCAAGTGATTTTCATACTTCCCCAAAAATCTATCCACATTTATATATAGTGAGCTTGAAACTTGTGAGGGAAGAAGTAATATATAGACGTTATATCAATTGAGGTAAGCAAGAGTGTCGATTCGATATTATATACCTACTTGTGTGTGTGTGCGTGTGCGTGTGTGTATTGAATTTGTCTCAAAAATTTATCATTAAAATTTATATCGATTCACAATATGAGAATTTTTTCGAGACTTGTTGCACATTGTATAAACCTATATTACCCATTTATATTGCCTGGTTCAAATTTTGAATCTAACGCTGAGAAATTTCCCTGTACATAATTAAGCATCCTAGCTGAAATTGGCTAGCCGTATTAACGAGGGTTTTATCGCTATAATACGCGGTAGGAATCTAGACGACGACAGGAGTAATTATTCCGGTTGAAATTTGATTCGATTCGATTCCTCGGAATTATACAACAACCCTGTGAAATTCGGGGTATTTCATCACTCGTGCTTTTTTTATTATTTAAAAAATTTTTTTCTTTCCAATTTATAAATCATCGGAATATTGCATAACAAAAATCGGCCTTAGAAACACGCGATGAAACTAGAAACTACAAAATACGGAAGAAAATTGTGCGGGAGAGAAACTGCGGCGCGAAAATCGGTTCGTTTAAATTATCGCTGCAAGCTCGCTTCGCGGTCGTTGGATAGGGGTGAGATTTTCGACAGTGTTAAAGTCGTTCGTAAATCTAAGACGATAATAAAGCTGCGGAGTTTGAAAGTCTGAAGACTTAAATGTCGAACTGAACTTTCTCCCCATTTACTTTTTTGCTTTTTGTTCTTTTTTGTTTCATTTTTGCTTTATTTTTTCCGAAGGGGTTGATGCCGGAGCTGTGCGAGATTATTAATTCCTCATCCCCTAGGTGTTATTCGATAATCGCAATTTTTCTTCACCGCGTAGGTAATAGTTTATGTGAAGTAAAACAATACACGCGATGCTTCGCAGGGCCTAAGGGGTGCGCTTAGCCATTTATCTATTAAGTAATTAGAATTCATGTATCGCATGTACAAAAAAAAAATGACAATTTTTTCGATGATGTAATTAGAAAACCTATGAAATTTGTAGCCGCGGAGGGGTGGAGAATTTGGTTTTCGTTTTTTTTTATTCTCAGTTTTCCTAATAACGACCACCTACTGTATACTAAAAGAGAATATATATATATATGTATGTTATTTATATTCAATACGTTTCCTTGTCATCCATAATTTTCGCATAAGGCTCGCGGACAGTTTGACGGATGATTTTGATATCGTATTCTTACACCTTTGTATATATTTTTGTATTTTTTCATTTTTTTTTTTTTTTTCATTTCTTACTCACCTCGTCAACGTGGCTCGACAAATATTTATATACCCACACGGGCAGAGTCACATTTATAGCTATAGATACTCACGTAAGAATAAGGGTAGGTATACAGCTACTCTTCAATCTTAATATGCATTTTGAGTATAATATGCATTTTGAGTATAAGAATATTGAAAAATACTCACATTCACCCTCGATCTCCAATCATGCTTTGATTTTCACCCCCATTTAGAGGGTGAAAAAAATAAAACAAAAAGAGAAAAAAAAAAATAGAAAAGAAAATCGCACTGATTGCGCCAGCATAAATTCTGTTCAAATAAACGTTTCGACGTGTTTGATGATTACCTTCTCACTCCGGGGGTGGAAATTTATCGTTAGCAAAATTTAAACGAATAATATCTTAAACCAATTGTTATATATCATCGATGTTATACTGTAATTGTGACTATCGTGTTTACCTATTAATATTCGATAATCCCGTTCATCATTCTCCATCAGCTCAAGTTCGCTTATCTAATAAATCGCCATCAGCCGCGGGCAATATCCCCTATTCATACACGTGATACAATTTATTGGCCCTCTAATAAAGATTTTCTTTTTCACGTGATCAAAAATTTATGATTTCCTGTATTCATTTATATCTGATATATCTACACCCCCGCACATCTGTACATGGTAATATTATATATTAATACACACCTACATATGTGGGGCATTCCATAGATTCTTATATTTGACGCAGGATTTTTCAGAATTTTTCTAGATGTTTAAAATCATGGCCAACGAGGTGTTCGTTTTTGAAAATCACGAGTGAATCAGACCGTTTAGTCCTTTTCAGATTTGGGGCGATAGCATTATAAATCGTGAACCAAATCCGAGAGGCCCAGGTCGATCCGGTATGAAATGATTCGTGATATATGTATTTGTACACCTATGGTCGTCGATCGGGGGGTCTGGTTGAATAATCACGTACAGCAACCACGAAACGACTGCACGTGTGATTGATAATTATGCACCTCGTTCGTGCTGCATTATTAAGAACGACGTGTCTCTTTATGCGGATATCATGGAAATATAAGCATAATACGATAATAAAGTTGAAGTCGAATAGCTCGAGGGCCGGTCTTCTCTATACTCAAGCATCATGCCAATTTGTTTGGATGATCAAAGCGAGTCCTGGGCTTTAGCTCAGCAATGAACAACTCGCAGAGTACAATTCTATCAAATGTCAAACCCTCAGTTTGAGTAAACTAAAAAATTAAATGTAAAACCGACTTCATACGTAGCTATTGGATGGGATTAAAAATCAGCTGGCTAAAACACTCGGAAACAATTATTCTCTTTGCGATTGGGAATAGGAAACTAATACAGCCTTCAATACTCATGCTTACGGCGAATATCCTCTGCACTCGGTGTATGCATCAGAATATTAATGGTCCGAAGTTGGAGGTCCAAAAAATCTGGACGAAAAATACGTCCCTTATTTTTTTACTTCAATTTGTGTGAAATATGTTCATTTATTTCGCCCACACTGATGGCTTTGGCGATCAGGATTTTTTGGCTGATTTTTTATTATTAGCGATGAAAGCTGATTGATATTCACTCCGAGTAGGTACTTAGTCATATTCACTTTCGGTCAGGGAGCGAAAAGCCGATCAGGTTACAGTAGGTACGAATTATTTTTCGATTGAGAAAACTGTTAATTTTTCACAATTTTACCCAATCACGAAGTGCAGGGCGTATACCCTAACTTCGCTGAAACTCATGAAGCTGCACTAAGAACCTAGCTAGCCGTTTATCGACGTATAAGGTACTTGTTTAATAGGGTTTCACAGTAGTTGCATAGCGCTTGAATTAATATCTGAAAACTTATATCAATTAAATGGAAATCTAATAAACGAACATGGAACAAATTCATCTGTAATTGATCCCGGAATGAAACTAATCCGTAGTTGCGATTCTAGATATTGTCGATCGGTGGATGCAGGATGGTTTTTTTTTAAAGACTTTTTTCTTTCAGTCTCATTTTTTTTATTTTTTTTTTACTTGTTACGCCGTTTGCGAATTCTCTTGATATCGGAAGCTGCGTATAGGTACGTACGTACAGATTCGCGGCTCATGAAACTCAAGAGATGCTTCAAAGGAAGGAGCTGATAATTTAACACGATACGTCATATACGGTATAGTACTATGTGCGATGCGATACGATACGATACGATACGATATGAGAAGAAGCGACGCGACGTCTCGCGTACCGTTTTCAGCGCTGTTCTTATTCCCCGTAAATAAAATCTCGGGGAATGGATTTCCGCGGATATACTAGTAATACAGAAACGAATCAAGTATTTATGATTCGATGCTATCCAAGCTCTGTGCCCCGTGATAGTAAACTGTTAGAAACCAACCGATATTCACATTACGCGAGTTCAATATTGATACATCTACCCACGTAGGTGTCACATACCTACGTCTTCCCGGAAATCAATTTCCTGAAAACCTAATTTCAATACCCATTGAATTCAATCGACGCGTGCCTGACGAATCTCGAATTTCGAATCGACAGAAAATCTTCCTCGGGGTTTGTCGAGCGAGAAAATCTCCGTGTATAACATTTTTTCGAAATTCAAAAAATTACGCCGATTCTACACGATCTCCGATCTCGAAAACCTCACAGTGTGGTATAGGAAATCGAAAATCCAAAACTACATTTACGAAAAAAAAAAGTGAATGACCCAAAGGAACCTCGAGCGCCAAAAAATGATTTGATTTTAATATAAGTGAAGTAAATCTCTTCGAATTAATCGGAATTGTTTCTTTACTCCATTGAAACTCTGGAATATCAGGTCCCGGATTTTTCTATCTGAAAATCGTATATATTTTATTTTTTCTCTCAGAGTAGAAAGTATTTCGTGATTTTGGTGAAGCCGTCTGCACAGGCTCCTCTGTAGTTTTACACACACCGTAACGCGATTCGCGACGGTAATTCTATTCCTTGTTGTATATAATCTTTGACTGTAAAATGCTATCGTCTAATGGTTACCGAGAGATCTCGTCATATTATCAAACTCTACTTTGTAATCTACTGACTAATCGCGTGTTTTATGATAATTGCTTCGTAGCAAAACGTATATCTCATATGTTATTTTTGGGCGATAGATTATACATATTATACTACATGTACTCTTATCTGCGCAGGTAACTATCGCAAAAAAAAAAAAGTCAGAATAATTCCGGAATATAAGGATACAAATTTAGTAATCGACAAATTCATGGAAAATATTTTGGCGTTGAATTAATAAAACGAGAAAAGGGATATCGCCCTAAGGTTGTGCAGGAATGAGAATTGAAAACGAGATTCACGCAGCATCTCTTATAGGTACTATATGCATATAATATATTATACCGTCGATATATTAAAAACGATTTCAATCCTTTATTATACCTTTGGCGATACAGCGTCGGGGAAAATACACGCTTCTTGGATAGAGAAGTTTTTCCAACCATGGGGGGAAAAAAAAATAAAAATAAAACGGAACTTTACAAGGGAGGGAAGCGTCTACCTTTCGCCCTAATTTCGCAGCATGGTATTACGCGTAATTATATTTTAACGAACCGAAAACTCGCCGACAGGGATATTTCCTCGTCGCGAAATAGTTGGTAGAAATTTTTGTCATTCTTTATTCTAGTTTAGAAACATTGTTGGGGTATAGGTATAGACGTTAATAATTCCTAAGTAGATAAGTAGAGAGACGAAGTAGCATGAGGCCGAGCCAAGATATTATAAAAATTTATCAGTCGAGAACATAGAGATAATTGAATCATTTTTTTTCCTCTTTGCGCACCGGGCCGCGAATATTTTCGCAATATCGCGTATTCGCACAGTTGATCATTGTCACGGACGAAAAACAAGGTGCAGGGATAATAGGCGAGCGGAAAAATTCTTTCCAACATGATCCGGCGATTATTTTCGAATCAGTAATTTTCATTTCGACTTTAAGTAATTCATGAAAGGAAGAATTTCATCGAAATACCTACCGCCCATTCTAAAACGCGATCTTTTACTCTCACGCATTTCACAATCAGACCAAAAAGTATCACTAACATTTCTTTGACGGGGGTGGGTCAGGCCAGGCTTCGGAGAGCGGAAAATCTCGGATCTTTTGGCACGAGAGAAAACAGAATGGTCTCAGAGCAGACGCAAAAACTAAAATTTCCTTTCTACGTTTGGTTTTTTCGGAAAATTTGACCCCACTCCAGAAAAGTGACCGAATAGTTTCACGTCGTGAATCGGAATCTTTAAGATAAAAAAGAAAAATTGCGAGGAAACAAAAACATCTATATGCACGATGAAGCGACTTTTTAAAACAAAAAAGTTTTTCAAACGCCATTTCTGATGATCCCTTGGGAACTTTAGGCTAGAGCGGTTGCAGATTTCTCACACTCCAGCAGGTTTTGGATTAATTCCAAGACCGCCTGGATTTTAGTGTGGGTATACAACCAGCCAACGTTAAGGGATGAACCATTTGGTTGGTTCGACGGGGCCAGTGCAGATTCAAGGTAAATTAAACCGAACTGCGGATCTGCACCCTATGGGACAATATCTTCCCCGTAGAATTGAAGCAATATTGTATAGGTACCTATAGTACAGTGCGAAGTGCAGTAGGTACTACGTTATATGTATATGTGCGCGCATTCAACAGGCCAAAAACTAATAGCACAACTTATATTAGGGCAACGACTCGCGTAGCTATATTTTCCACAAATTTAACGCCTGATAAAACGACGAAATATGTAGACTCATTATTTATACGAATTTGAATAACTACCCTATTTTTTTTCTTCTCCTCACGGTACACTTGCCAATTAGGTATCATAGCCGATTAAATTGCTAATCGTTTTTTTTCTTTCTAATTTTCCTCTTTTTTATTTCACTTCTTTTCTGTTCAACGCATTACCTATGTAGGGCGTGTGACTACGTACTGTCATATAAATTATCATATCGCTGTCGCAAAATTACGCAGACATGTTGTATCGTCTCCTCCGAAATTTCGTCTAAATACGCGAGATATTTGCTATGTGTTTAAAACGCGGGAGAGAATATCACAGCTTCAGTATAGCTAACATAAGCTGCCCTGAGGACAGGTAGTAAAGCTTTGTAAATTTCATCATTTTAGCACAAACGCTGTTAGTAAATCTAGCCGCCTTCGAAAACTACCTCAAAAGCGGTCTTGGAATTTTTCGGCCAACATTCACGTCATTCTCTTGGCCTACCCCAAGCAACAGAGCATTCCATGCGGGGGCGTTCGATCCGCGAAGAGTGCTTGAGCCTTAATGAAAAGAAAAAAAGAAAAAAGCGTTTACCTCATTCCTTGCGAAAAAGGCGAGATCATGATTTTGCGGGGTGAACAGAGCGCGCATGGTTGATAGACAGAAAGCTCAGCTCGGAGTGTAACTCGAGTTTTAATTTCGGGTGGAAATTGCAATTGGATCGAGACACGCGGATATATTTTCTCTAGTTTTAATTAAATTTGTCAAAAGCCATATATACCCGCCAATATAAAGTGATTGGACAAACTTTAGACCCGACTCTTCAACCGATCCAAACTAACTTCAATCAACTCTTACCACTTGCCAGAGTAATTCCTACCTCATTGCACTACAATCTTTGGAGTTTGAGTTCGCGTTGATGATTATACGCATAGAAGCACGCCGCGCTATGTCTATACGCTTCCTAGTACCACCTTGTAATTTAATTTCACACCACGTTCGCGGATATAACCGTTTAGTGATTGATTGATATTTGCTGACATCATGCAGTGACGATAATTTAAACAGGAATATTTCCGCTAGGCATCAATGAAAATATTGTCAAAATACATTCACATATCATTCCGTTCTGAACATTTTCAAATCTGCAGTACCACACATGACGTACGTGCGTGTCCATGAATACACAATAATATGAGCTTCAAGGGAAATGGTGCAGTGATACCCTGCACAAACGTGCGATAACTCCGGCTTTGTTATATGGGTTACAAAAATAGTATCTCATTAATAAATTCGTTGTTTTTACTATTTCTTTCTTTTTTTTTTTTATTTGGCGCTTTCTTTGCCCATGAAGAGGCTCTCATCCATCGATCAACACCAGTTTATAAACCTGAAGATCTGTGATCTATAGAACAATGTTGTGCTATCATCAATATTGTGGAATCGGCACGTCATTTTTTTCTCTAAATTTGTTTTAATGCGAATGGATGTTATCGGCAATATTTTATACGAACGTTCTATACCCACGAGGATTAAAGAGCTTTATCTCGGATTGGCGCATGCCATCAGAATATCTGCATGTGACTGCAGGGTGTAAGTATCGGGTCCAGATGCATCGACAATAGCAAGCCTATGCTGCACTGACCGTGAGATAAGAAAGAATCCGCGTTCAATGCAGCAGTCCGTCAGAATTGGAATTGCTGGTACGTAGTGCAGACTGTGTAATGGGATGATCGAAGAATAAGGTGGGAATAGCCGCAGGAGTGGAAAAAATTCGGTGAATTAAAACTTTTGCGATATACGAAGACCGAGGATTTCATCCATCATTGGAATATGTCTTACCTGCTGTTGAAAAAAATTCAAGTGAATTGAAGCATCATTGCAATTAATAAATGATAAGGTCAGTCACGTAGTTCCAGCTTCTAGGTAGTTTGCTAAAAAGGGTTTAGACGATTCAGGCTTTTTCTTTAATTTCTTTTTAAACTATTTCAGCTTCTGAATGTTTTATTTGAAAGTTCTGTTGCTCTTGTGTCTCGTGAGTCGTGTGGGGAAACTTTTTCCACATGTCATACGTAACTTCGAACGATACATGTGCAGAACCATTCGTCTCTGACAGAAGTCCGGTAATTCGAGTTATCTAGGCTTCGCGATCGATGCAATCACGTGTAGGTACCTATGTACATACGTACCTATATTGACAATTCGAACAGAGATGAGACAGATTTGACGTGGAAATTTGCATACTATAGGTATTGCAGACTGATTTGAATTCAATCACATCATATTTTCTATTCAACTTTCATAACACTCTGCTGTTCGGAATCTCACTCTTTTTTCACACTCCGAGTTGCGCTCTCCTGGTTTTATTATATTCACTTTTCGCAGGTGCGAATTGATTTTTTTCTCACGATTTGATTGCGCTAATTGTATGAATGGACATTAGCGAATTACCAGATTCGCAAGGTTTAGGGTAGTTTCGAGCTGCATTCGATCAGCATTAAAATGCGATAACGATTTACGCGAGTATAACATCCCTGATGATTTGAAAATAGAGTTAGATCATTCTGAATGATGACACATGATTATACTCTATAATATGTATAAACTGAATTTTTCATTTGCCGGCAAAAAGTTTACGTAACACGACGTCAGTTACCGCAATTTTCCACATCAAATAACATCAAACTCCGATGGTTTTCGAAGAGAAAATTTTATCGACGTTAAACAAGATTGTTTTGCAATTTATCTCGGCAAAGTATAAGGTGGCTATTCAACTTGGAATATATGCAATTCAAATACTGACAAAGTTATTCAAACTCGCCCCTGCAACGCAGGTGCAGCGCAAGTACCTTGTACACATATGAGATCGACATGCAGACGTAAGCATACAGACATTGTGTATACACATGCCCATAATCAATGTGCTACAAACTACCAGGTCGAGGCTATATATTGCTGGAAAAACGAATCATAAGTACTACGTATACATGTGTATATCATATATGCACAGTAATTCAATCAACTCGGACGAGCACCGGTATGGTTCAAAGTTGAATACCATCTTCAATGTTGAATGCATTTCATAAACCCTTGCCTGTACACTTTATACAGAATCCGAAATTCGATTCTGACAAATACTACAACATGTCATGATTGAATAGAATATTTTCTCAACAAAAAATAGTCAATAATCCAATCAGAAATATAATTTTCTCCAACTCTTTTTGGTTGATCTTCGTCACTAGATTTCACGCGGTAATCGTAATTCACATTTTTCAGCCTTTGTTCAGTCTTGTACCTATAGATATGTTCGTGATACAAAACTGATTATCATTTACCAGATCAGACATGGAATTTCGCAGGTAATGCGTATCGATCGTTTTCTTCATTTTTATTTATTTTATTTTCTCTGCTGGACTTTTAGACGCCGCGATTACCGGTCAAACCCATTAGTTTCGCGTTATTAGACTTCAGGTATTTCACAGACGTATAACACCCGTGCATCAGACGTTTATTAAGAAACTTATCCAAGTTGACTTTGTCTGTATTAAAGTTTGCGTATACGAAGCCACTACGACTCGAGTCTCTGGGTTTGAAATACCCGTGAGAATCGTTGGAGTGGCTTGCTGTTAACTTCACCTGGACCAACAAATATTCAACAAATTTCTTAGGTATACATGTTACGTTATATGCCCGAGCGACAGACATGTATACCTCCTAGTATCTTCATCGCGATATTCGTTGCGCTACCATCCATTATAATTAATTCGACGTTGTGAAATTATTGTCCGAAATGTTGGCGAGAACGTTCGTTAATTGGAAAATGGACAGAAGTTCGTGGCGGTAATATTACTCGCGAAATTAAACGGTGCTAATGAATTTTATTAAATTTAAGAATACATTATATTCCGACTTGCGTCTGGCGCCTGAAAAATAAAAAAGATTAAAAAAAATTAACCAATTCTTCAAGTGCCACAACGCATATGACGATTCAACAACGAGATCAAGCTCATCCGTACGGGTGACTATATATCAGAAAATTCGCGGATATCGGTGCAAAAAAAATTACTCAAATTTGATGAGATGAAACTTTTCACCGGAAGCCATCAGATTGTGACTTTTCGTTGTTGGGATTGATCAGAACACATCGGAGAACCGACATACGCTGGAATATAAGTATACGTCAAATTTTTGAAGAGTTATAAAATTGTAATACATCAGAGAATAGTCTCCGAGATTTTCACATAGGAAATAAATATTTTTCTTCGCGCTTTACAGACTGCAGGGGGGGGGGGGGGCGGTCGAAGATAAGTCAGAAAAATATAGAGATAAAGAAAAAAAATTCGTCCGAAATACTCCGGGTTTTTGAATTTTTGGGGAAAATGAAATTCCACACATGATTATATAATTGCTATGTGTAGAATGTATGTATACGCGCTTTAATAAGCTCCGTTGAATGTGCTCGAAACTTGAGACTAATGTTGTTAATATGAGCACAAAGATTTTAGTTGTAGACACCACTTGTGGTGGGCTAGACGAGAGAGTGAAGCTAGTAGACTGATTATGAGTCTGCCGGGCTTAATTTCGACTCATACAAAACATGGTGTGATGGATGTGATGGGTATGAATGAACGATGGAATAGACGGATGGGTGGATGGGTATGGTCCTGATGCGAGAGTACATATTCCTTAGCGCTCGGCGAGAATTTCAAAATCTTGAACCACCTGCGGCATTTGAATAACGTCATTACAAACACCCGCGTATCTCTATAGACTATCTCTGTCTCGTTTATAATTATGCACACCTTGACGCCTCCTTATCTCGGATTGGCAATACCTTATCGTATGACCCTAAGCTGAAGAGGAGGAGGCATCGGAGATACGAACGTTTTTAGATGGCCATGATTTGTAACTTAGGCCAATTTATAACCGAACGCCGATCGGCCATCGATCAAATATTGACAGAAATTTATTGATGTTACCTACATGCTCGCGGCCGTTTATCCGATTACAATTAGATCTGACTCGTAAGCTGACCCCCCGCGGCTGAGGATAAGCGCCATCCATTAATAATTTCATCGACAACGGGGCAGAACAAAAACCTGCAGCCCTTTTTTACGTAAATTTTTCTTTTCTGATTTCAGACTAAGCCGGTCGTCGTCTTTTACTACACGACAGAGAAGATGTTTCTTGTCAGCATTTTGGCAGCGACGTACGCTATCGGCATCGTGCAGTCAGCACCGACGTCGACGTATCAAAGGAGGGAGCTGCAGCTAGCTGATCGTCCAGACTTGCTCTTTTTAAACCGAATTCAGGGACTCGAGGTGAGACCTGAGTTCGTATACGTCACAAAATTTGATTAAACTAAACGGAATCGGAATATTTAGAACTCGGATGTTCAAATTTTAGAGCATCGTACAAATTGGTTGATAACATCGGAATGGATCAGTATTTTCTTATCAAATACCAATAACTTATCAAGTTTAACATTTTTCATCAAATACGACAGAAGAGTTCATCAATCCGCGCCAGTCCATATCGACAGCTTAATAACATAGTCACGTAAGCGCCAAAAATGGCCTTTTTTCGAGGTCGGACAGACGTATCTCCAAAAAAAAATTGTTCTCTGCATTGGAAATTCTTTGATGAACGAAAAGAGCCATTATCCATAATTCGGTGTGATAGCGACGTATCTCCACGCATTTTATCTGACACAGCTGTCGTAACTCCACACTTACGTGGTTTTTTTATAAATAATTTCTAAACAACACAATTCCATGAATTGATAGGAATCTATTCATTTCGGAGATGCGCGTGTATTTTTGAACTTTTCCGCTGTCAAATGATCTGTAACATAGAAACGTATCTCCAGTTACCGAACCGGACTGTACATACGTCTGTTTCATGCAAAAAAATGGCACTTTCGCTTCTGTGTTCCAAATTTTTATTTATACCGCGAAAATGTTTCAAGTACATTGACGAGTGCGAAAATGAAGAAAAAATGGAGATACGTTTCCATCACATGAATATCAAAATGGGCCAAAATAATGGCAGTTACGTGACTATGTTATCAAGCTGTCGATATATGTTCACTCATTTCACGCCTTTCTCCCTATCTGGTTGAAATTGTACCAGTATATTCTGCGTCTTGGGTATAATATGTACACCCACAATCGATCTTCACTTCCTATACCTATACGTACGTGGGTGTATGTACATACGAGGTATCCTACATCGCGTGTTGTTACATACGTTCGTATAACTACACCGATGAACTGATGCGAAAGAAAGAGAAAAACTGTAAGTTAGAGTAAGGGGCAGTCGGGCAGCCCGGCAGGGGTGCGAGAATATAACGGAACGGGGCAGGATCAAGACATAGAAACTAATATACAGCTCACATGTACATACGTGCATACATATATCCTAGGAAAAGTCTATTAAGGTTAATTTGGTACAGGGATACTTTTTCCGGGTACCTTCACTCCGCTGTTTCCGTAATTGAACATTATTTACGCAATCCTTTCTCATGTGAGACGATAAACGTACCAGTATATGAAATTTTCGGAAACTCTATTCCGAATTGTTTGGAATTAGGATTTGAAATCGTTGAACATTTATGTGACACTTATTCGAATCTTGAAACATATTGAAATAATTTTGCACACGCAAGAATTTATTTCAGTGCAAGATAACTTAATCCTCGTAAGCTTTAATTGCTTGACGAAAATATTAGCCAGTTATGATCTTAACTTGACCAAACCAACCGATCTGTCGTCTCGTTAGAGCTGTCTTATGATTAACTTAATTTCCGAATGAGAGGACTGCTGATCTTCAATTTGGGGTGTAATGACGAGGAGTTGGATGGTCAGAGAGTGAATTTGTGAAAAATTGATTTTCCAGGATGCGGATCTGTTCGAATCGGGTGCAGATCGAAGTGCCGGAGGAGCTCGTACCAAGAGGCTGGGTTCTCTGTCGATCGTGAATCCCCTGGATGTCCTGAGGGAACGTGTCCTCCTTGAATTGGCGCGTAGAAAGATGCGCCAGAACCAGAGACAGGTCGATGCTAACAGACGACTTTTGCAGACAATTGGAAAACGTGCGATTTCTAACACAGCCCAATTGGGAATCGATACAAACGAAGACCCTGACCCTACCAGTTTCGCTTCCTCAAAGGCTAACGATTACCTCTACGCCTACCGCGTTCCCGAAATTGATATTGAACTAGAATCGGGTCGTATGGCTCAACATCACCAGCTTACCTCGGACAGAGGTACGGAAAGGCGCAAAGTTTGGGAAAATCACGGCGAGGATCCGGTTCTGCCGGAAGTAGAAAATGACCAAACGCGAAGGGTGAGTATCGAACCGATTCTATTATCATCTGACGTAATTAAAACGACTCGCATTTTCCGAAAATTTTCCAATAGGCAAAAAATTATTCATTATTTTTTGACAATTAATTCTGAGGAATGGGTATAAGTGAATATTTATATTTCAATTTTTGTTTCAGATGGCCAATGAACTTAATCTGTTGTAATTAATTATTCAACGATCTCGAAGAAAGATAACTGAATGACAGCTTCGCTTTTTATGTAGCTCTCACTCGGTATAGTTTTAGATGTTGCAATTATTTATTATAATTTACAGTATTTCGTTAAAATAGTTATATATATATATATATATATATATATATGTGTGTATATATATGTATATGTATATATATATAGCGAGTTACGTGTTTGCCAATTACTCTTTCAGTACAAAATAATATAAATATATAAGTTATAAAATTAATTAATTGATTGAATAATAATTGATTGATTAATTGTCACTGAAACCTCTAAATAAAATTAGAAATATATATTTATGTTTAGCATATTTATCAAATTCAATAATATTATTATTATTACATATTATTATTATACATATATATATATATATACATATATATATATATATATCGCAAGATAAGGAAAGAAACAGTATTATAAATGCATTGAGATTTTTCTAAACGAATTTTCCGATCCAAGTATAAGGTCAATATAAGAGGAATAAAAAAAAAAAAGAAAAAAAATTTAAAATATTAAAAAAATCGCAGCCGTATATATTTATTAGATAAAAATCTTTAAGAAATCTCAAGAATATGCTTGACACAGTGTACGTGCATCGATGTTAGTAATAGGAAATAATACACAGGACACAAGACACATAATAAATAAATAAATAAATAAATAAATCAATAAATAAATAAATAATGCATATATGTACCGTTATATGCCAAACTGAAAACAAATCATCCAATATGAATAATTTATTTCAATATTTATTTTGTGTCTGGTAAATAGGTAATAGATATATATTATATCTTTACACACGTATACCCAGATCTACACACACACACACACACACACGCACAGACACATATGCACACACAAACGAAAACACAAACATATACACACACACGCGCGCACACATATATAAAGAAATAAACACAGAGTCACACACACACATGTGTATGTATGTTTGAATTATTTATCGATATTTATATTATTTATTATAGAAATTTAGAATATTTATTATTTGTTCGTTTAGAACGAGTTTATTTATTTTTATTTATACTATATTATATTAACGAGTATATAATTTATTTATTTCAAAAACCTATTTATGAAGTTATATCGAATTTCATTCATTTGTAATAAACTTTGTTTTCGAATAAAAGTATGAGAATATCTATATTATATATATATATATATATATATCCAATAGTCCTTATCCTATTATCTCTAAGCTTTAAATTAACTTTTCAAATTAATCCTCACCAGCTCTATAGTAGGTACTCCTGAAAATATATTCATCACCTCGCATTGTTTCGATGTCAATTTTTAATAAAGTTTCAGCATTTACTAATAGTAGGTCGACTCATTAGACGTAAACTCATATCCACGATGATATAATATATTTATCTAATTATTTTCTACAAACTTTCTGAAACAACTTTCAATAAATCTCCTGAAAAATTTCATATAATGAACTCTGCAGACTATTCCTATAGTATCTATTTTTTTAAATAATTCTAAATTTTTTTAACTCGTTGTAAGTAACGTTAGAGATTTTGCAGAAAATTTTTACACATCTTTAGTTACAAAAAAAAAAAAAAATTCAAATTTTTCAGAGTTTGTTTGAAAATGTTCGGAAATCTTTGTTTTATAAAAAATAGTAAAACAACTTTAAACTTGATTTACGTAAAAGTAATTTTCATTATTATTACAAACAAATTTCGAAAAAATTTCTGATAAATTATTTTTTACAACAGCGGATGGAAACCAGTGAGTTTCCATCCGCAAATGAGGATGGAAACCAGTCGATTGCCGGTCCTCGTTTGCGGATGGAAACTCACTGGTTTCCATCCGCTGTTGTAAAAAATAGTATGTTCACCTCGGAGAAAACGGTCATTAGCGCCTCGTATGAACTTGAGAACACCTCGGCTTCGCCTCGGTGCTCAAATTCATACTCGGCGCGCAATCGACCGTTTTCTCGCTCGGTAAACAATGTACTATGGAAAACTGTATAAAATCGATTAGATTTTTTTTAAATTTGGTGGTGTTCTCGATTTCGAGAACCTTTTCAGAATAGTTTCAAATATTTTTCGAGTAAAGAGCAGTTTTTAAAAAATTTTCAACGAAATATATAATCCGAAACATATTACCACCCGCAGGGATCACAGTAATATCCTAACAGAATCCATTAGACGAATATCCCCGAAATCCTGCAGGTGGGAAAATATTTGAAAAATCGAGTTTTCGTTTATGAGGCCATAACTTTAAGTCGATCTCGCCGTTTCGTATGTATGACCATCGCATGGCTCCACATGTGTTTCGGAGTGGATCTTGACTCTTGACCATAAAATCAGAAATAACTAATGAGAGACATGTTTTTACGAACTCGAAACCCAAAAGGAAGCCGCAAATATGATTTTGAGTTAACGCTGATAATCCAAAACCAGAATAAGCCGGAAATTCTGAGCCATTTCGGGGATGAAATAATAAGAGGATTCGAGTGGAAAATGTGTGATTTTAAAATGAAAATCAATATTTGATGGAGCTGAATGTTTGTATTCAAATTATTCAGTTGCATATGAGTTTGGGGCTGATTTCTCAATAACGATGTTACAAATTCTGTGGGCTATACTGACTATCCTAACGATCATGAATATCGATAAAATTCATTCGCTAGCCCCCCATCATGCGTGTATCCCGCAAAGCTGTTTGCAATGATAATAATTCATGTTGGACAAAAGAGTTGAGTGGACGGAAGACAATATTAATGTTTTAACAATCGATATTACAGATCTGCAGCAGCATATTTATTCTCAAAATTCATTCGTCGCGGCTTTCTGATCATCGAACTTAATATTGTACAACCATTTCATTGAAAGAAAATTCAAAACGTTTCCCGCCAAGGAAGTGCGCGGCTATGGCCAGCAGCCTGGATGGAGGGTTGCCTATGATAAGGCGCACTGCCAATCATCAAATCAAAAAATATGATAAATGATCAATTAATTATCATTGCATTGGGATTAATGAAATGATATGGTTCTGCACACAGAAATTGGTATCTGACTTTGCCCGATCTTGATGAAATTCTCAGCAGTCTGTTTCCACTTATGTAGATTGTTGCGAATGTGATAATGTTGAATTGTTACTTTTCAACATGATCATGAAACGTTGTCCACTTTCCTATATATGTTGCATAGAGAATTAGCAGGACCTATTCGATAAAGCATAATGTATGAAATTGCAAGCCTTTATAGTATATGATCAGCTAATCGAAGCAAAAAAAAAAAATTTCGTTTGTTGAATGAAATGATGTGAAAATAAAATAGTTCGAAAAGAGTGATAGATCTGCGCAGGAATATTGAGTGTGTCCCAATATAACAATTAAAGACCTCGAAATATATATATTATACATTACAGTGTTTATTTACAGAATAGGAGCGATGACATACAATATTGTTTGTTATTATTATTATTATACTAATATAGTGCAATTATTATTAATTGTTGTTAATTAACAATATTTTCTGTTTATTATATTACTAATATCTATGCTCTAGACAAAAAAGACCGAAAACTCCACTTTTATATTTCTAGACTCACAGAATTCCTACTATAGTATGTATTCGTGATCAAAAAATTTTTTTATATGTATTCTCCCCAAGTGGAACTACCATCTTTTCATTCCAAAGTATGGATATATTTACACCAGAGATAAACGATGCTCGCACACTTAAAAAATAATATTGTTAATCGTTATCATTAAATATTACTATATTATTATTTATTGTTATTATTATTATTATTATTATTATTATTATTATTCATTATTATTTATTTATTCATTTAAAATTATTATTCATTCGTCCACCTGGCCTATAGTTGTATCTAGTAGACACTTTTAATAACTATTTTATATGTATAATAATATTATATCAATATTATGGAATATATCTTCTTATAAAATATGATTTCATTAAAATTAATATTTCGCTCAGAAATAGACAGTATTTACCGAAATTAATTATCCATATAGTATAGAATCAAGTAAATCCCCCCCTCACAGTTTATATACTTATATATATATATATATATTTCGAAATGATTTTCATAACAAATAGGTAAGGGATAATTATTATTGATCATCCGTGTGTGTGTGTGTTGTATAAATTTTAATGCGTTTATATTTTTATCAAAAAAAAAAGAAAAAAAAATCAGATAAACGAAACTATAAGAAAATATTTCACTGGAGTCGATTGTGATGATTAAAAAAAGAATTTATTGTACAATTAAATAATCAACGATTAATCATGCGCGACACATAATCGGAATCGGATTTCTTTAATTCCTTATTTAGGTAAAATTCTACGTAGTAAAAATTTAAAAACTAAAATCTAGGTTTATTATTAGGTATATTTATTACTTTTTTTTTCTTCATCATCATTTATTATTCTGTACATAATCTCTTAAAGAAATGCATAAGGTATAGTTATTGAACTTGCAAGCTTCAATAACGTCGAGATATTTTTATGGAAATTCTATGATGTCTGTAGAGGATTTAGGGGCATTTACTTCATTTCATTTCATTTCCATTTCCATTTCATTTCATTTTATTTCATATGAATAATTAATTACTATCTAATTCTGTCTAATTATTAATCTAAATGTTTATATATCGTATAATTAAATCCATTGCCTATGAATACAGGCAAAACTTTTATAGTCTTTTTAATACACGGAAATAAAATGATTAAAGAAACTCTGAGTAAATATAATTTGGTAAACATGTAAAAAAGAAATCTTTTATTTCTGGTTTAAACTTAAAGTCGATTATTATAAATTAGAAAACTTTTCTTTATTTCACCTTAAACATCGGTTACTATTTGCAAAATATATTCTTGGATATGGAATCAGCTTCTTAAATAAGAATTTATGCCTATATGGTTGAAAAGGTTGAAAAGATGACTTATATTCGTGTCGAAAAATCGTTTTGAAATTAGAATACCAATAAGTAGATATACATAATATAAAGTCCAGATGCAGCTTGTATACATATGTCTAATAAATAAATGTGTACAACATTTGATCTTTATTTTAAATAATTCTCTCGCTTATTAAACGCAAACTTTACATAGCCGTATGTATGTGTGTCATGTGTATAGCTATGTATGTATATATTTAATAATATATAAAAAAAAAAAAATGCCATTCGAGTATTTTTTTTTCTCCGTTCTGTCATAATATATATAATCAATAATCATTAATCACTTTGAAACATCAATCGTTCAAATAATAAAATATAAAACATATTTTATAAAATTTCTTTTCAGCTATCGGTGGATTTCCGCCTGAATCAAATACAGTCGCACGAGGATACGTGTGCAAATAAAAAGATAAAAAAAAAAAAATTGAAGAAAAAAAAATCACACACAATTATGAACGCTATGTTTTCCAATTCTAACATTATACAGCTATTTATAGTTACGCATTATTATTATAATGGACATTTAACAATAAAAAATTGTCGAATTTGAGAATTCTTAATATGACAATATTTTGGTACCTAGCCAAACGCATATATACGTAAAATATAATAATTTCATTATCAGAAAATGAAACCGAATGAATTCTTTATTTATTTATTCACTCATTTAATTTACTTAGGTATTTTTTTCTTTCTTTCTTTTTTCGTTTCTTTACATGTATCAAGGCAAACTGAATAAAAAAAACATGTCACTTGATTTACAATCTGATGAAATTCTGGCTTTGTACCAAATTGCTTCCCTTACGTAATATGGCAGTATCGGCATGATAATTTTTTTTTTTTTTTTTTTTTTAATTTTTTTTTCAAATTTTTCTTTTTTATTTCTTTCAGTTCCAGGTTTTTTTTTTCTTTTTTTTTGTTACCTAACCGAATGTGAGAAATTTTATCGATAAATCATAAGGATAATTAATTAATTAATTAAACAATTATTAGGAATATAATATAGTATATCGAGGCTAAAATTAAATATTAATTATAGATACAGAACAACACTGTGACCCATATGATTGATATTATATAGGGGCGCGCCGAAGCCAAAATCAGAGAAGAATTATATATGCCTATTAATTAGTTAGTCCTAAAATCAATAAATAGTTTCGATATTTCGTAATTATTTTATTTTATTTTTTTTTTTTTTTTGTTTTTTTGTTTTTTGTTTTTTCTTTCTTTAGTTATTTAATTACATAGAGTAATATAATAGTTGTAACATAATTAGAAAATTATGGCAACACGTGTTTAGTTATTTTATTTATTCTTTTGATAATGATTATGTGCGCTATTAGCTTGCCTCTAGACTGTTTACCATTTAATATTTTATACGAATTATTAGGAATATTATTTTCTGCATTTAGTCGAAAATCATTATCATATCCCCCTGAATTTTCACAAAGACAAAAAAATAAAAAAATAAAATCAAAAATTAGAATAAAAAAAAATCAAAACCTATTAAACCTATCCCTAAATCGATTGTACTCTTTGACTTGTGGGAATATTCACAAATAATTCGATATAGTATTCAAAACATTACTCAAGCACATATTATCATTCTTTATTGGACAAGTGAACATTCATCATTCTTCTATTTTTATTATAGTATAGACGAATGTCAGCGAGCTGAGTCCGAAAGTACAAATATGATTAATTTATCGAATTCCATTTCTTCAGCTAGTCTAAATCGTCGCTAGCTAAATGATTTAATAATTAAGATGCTACAGAACTAGAATTTCCTATCGAATACACGATGATATATTTCGTCAACAAATTGAGCCTAAACTTGGTAGACGAATTTCACAAGACTGACTGACTCTTTTCATCTATAACTTTAAACTAAACTGTACCATGCGTGTTCGCTCATTTACAACCAAAGTTACATTGAGACCAGCTTTTTGGATTTTTCATCCCTTTTCGAAAATATGAGAACTGCGTTAACTCAAAATAGGAAGCAAGCGCCCTGTAAAAATCCTCATCAGTTTCAGTAAAACTTATTTCACCTGTGACGCGTTCTGTGAACGAGGCTCAATGTGTTTACAAAATTCATCTATCGAAAACACCTAGGCTGACTGTAGTTCTGTAGCATCTCAAACGTTTGTATGTTTGTTTTACTGAGATTACATTCCATTGGTCATTACAGTGTTTTTTTCATAATAACTATTTTTTTTTGTTTTTCGTATTCTTTTTCTTTTTAATCTTTTATCTTTTATCGCTTGTGCGCTCAACACAGTTACGTACATTTGGTTCCGTTACGCTCTGATGGTATCGATGAATATGATTCAGTTCGTGTTTCACTCCATTCCTAAACCTAAGAGTTATATCGATATCTAAATGCAAAGTTCCCACTTGGAATTGCAGCCTCGTTAATATCGATAATTTTCATCAATGGACACAACATTGAAATCAATCTTTCTCTACTCCCTATTTGTCATCTCTGTGCATTTGTAAAAGCATAAAAATTCACAGTGTGATCCGGTCGACGTGTTATCAAATCTTTTCATCAATCATAACTCAAATCTAGAACGTAGTATGAATTCGTTTGCTAAAAATTTGAAAATTAATTTAATTAGATGTAAAACTATTAGAAACAATAACGATTTTTTTTGCCTGATCCTAAAGTTCTCTGGCGTTTCAAAAACTGGTGAAAATTATTCGAAAGGAGACAACATGCTCTATGTACTATTATCCAAGATTTTCAAATGAGCTTTTGAATAGTCATAAACGTAACAAAACCAAACGTAGTACATACATCACGACTCACGCATTCTGTATAATACACAGCTAACGGAATAGAAATTATCAAACTTTAGCTTTTCGATTTTGTGTTTGTGTTTAGATTGAATATACCCATGTTGTCGAAGTATCAGATACTTTAATTGCGAATTAAGATCTTCAGATTTCTTAAATATTTTCATTTACGTACTTAAGATAGTGTCGACGGGAGGCTTTGAGAGTATTTCGATGATCAAATTTTACATTGAAATTCATGGAATTGAAAATTCACTATCAGATGTAATTCCGAAAGTACAGATCATTGGAGAGAGCCTATATATAATATTATGACGATTGTTAAAACTTGTTAATTCTTTCGACTGAGATCGCATGGTCTTCTTAAATGATTTTAAAAAAGAAAACAAAGAATTCAGATACGTAGGTACTTTGAATTATTTAAACACGAGGGATGCTCGACAAGTTTTTCTTTTATATTATTAAAGTGAAAAAGTATCAACATTAGACATACGTATAAATATTGTCGCACATAAGTATATTCTGATCGACGTCGACCTCCGAATAGATATTCCCAGTTTTAAGATAGTAAAAAAGAAAAAATAGCATAACTGGTCTTGAGATGATGATATTATCAAGATTTAAAAAAGCAATGCTTGTGTACGTCAATTTTATGAAAACCTTTAATGTTTGGTACTTTTTTTTTCTGATCAAAAATTTTATAGAACACTGCTCGTACAAGAAGCTCAGCGGCAACTAACAGGCATGAGTTGTTATTATTATTATCGTCGTATCATTTTTGGAGTAATTAAATAAATAAGCACAAATTTAAATTCATAATCGTTCATGTCCATCCTAACATAAGCGCTCGGTCTTAACGAGCGTTGGAATACATTGAAATATCAAAATTTTTTCCATTGTTTCTGTTGATAAAATTCTGAAAGATCATTTTCTTTCTATACCGACAAGTGTAATTTTCAATCAGTCAGTATTTATCTTGATGATGTAAGGGGTAAGAATTTGATGCTAGACAGCCGATAGTGCTTCAAGCATAGAACTCTCGGTTATGATGCGGCGCTCCTGGTTTTGGATATGCTTGGGCTGCGGGAGATCGGCGCGGTTCATCCAGAGCATAAGATCCTTCATCCTTCTTACGCATTCTATAGACGATGAACATCACCACCAAGATTGCGCAGAGTAGACCAACGACTGCGCCTCCAATAACAGCTGAAATAGATTATATTCAATCATTATTGACCAGGAAACATAATCAAGGCTTCATAAACATGGCGTTATAGGAACGCAGGCTATCATTCATAATGAGACTTCATCAACATTGATTCAGGCACGTGGTAGTACGTCAGAATTTAGTCCCACTGTGTCTGCATAAAGTCGCTGTTCATCTGTATGTTGAAACAGATACTCTAGCTTGAAATATAAGAATCCTAAATTTACTATGAACATTGAATCACTAACCAGACATATTATCAGAATCTACAATGCAATCGGTGACCCGAAAAGTACCAATTTTTAATTCGACTGTCTGGAGTTTTCACGCATTATCTAAAGTAAGATCGAAGCTTGATTAGATAAGCAATATCTCGGCAGAACTTAGTTCATCATTATTGGATACTATAAATAAATATTCCAGTGAATTCATGTGTTCGCATACAGGTGGCAGTGCTCGATAGATTCTTTGCTCTTCTATTCGGTTCACAACTTTTTACACAGAAACATATTTTATGCATCAGATTGATGAAGACCATAACTTATCCTAAGAAATATTTAAACTCTTTTCTTTACCAGCCAATACACCGGGCTGTGCGAAAAAGGAACTGGCACGATCTTCGTGCTTAGGATTCATGATCAACACTTCGTTATTGTCTCCTGTTTCGTCTTCGGGTTCGTAATTGCCCAAGTTCTCACCCGTTTCAACTCCACTATCTGGTCTGTTCACTGTCTCAACGCTAGTCTGAAATGAAAAATATCATCAACATCCAGGTTCCCTTTAATACTTAGTTCAACTGTATGAAATTGGGGAAGATCTCAGCCCTGAAAATGCAAAAAATGATGTTTCCCGATTTTTTTGCTGCTTAACAAAAAACCATGTGAATCTGAATGCATTAAAAAAATCTTTAAGAATTCTGAACATGCATGTGCGCAAAGAATTGATAACTATCACGTGTTGGCTGCAAATTTGGATAGCTTTTCATTTAGCAAAAAAAGAAATCGCGAAAAACACCTTCATTATTTGCATTTGCATTTGGATGTTCAATGTTCGTATTGGGTATAGTTGCAGGTGGCTCATTTAAGTTTAGAATAATATTACTTTTTTTTTTTTGTAAAAGACTATGAGAGTCCCTTGAAAGCAAAACTTCGATACTTAATAAATTAATGAAAATTGTATTCGTAGTTATCATAAATGTATGAGAAATAGATATGAAAATGTGTTTTGAAATTTCACCTGTTTTATCTCAGTGATCGGTTCTTCGATGTAAGGGGCCTTCGGGTCGGCCCTATTCGGGGGTTGAGCTATTCTCGTAGAACCGTTGAAAACTGAAACGAAATAATGATGAATATACACTTTTCTTTTTACGATTACATATTATCATCACTTGCGTGGTTCTTAATTTCATCATTTTTAAATTTCAATGTATGTGTTTGAAGATGTTGCATTGAAATTCGAACATGAATTAAGGACCACCCTAATCATCACGCATCATATGAACTACTCTATTTCCAAGTTTCTAATCTTAGCCAATATTTCCAGAGTACCTTTCAACAAACGTTTATGACCGTTATTTAAATGTCTTGTTCCTGTTTTCTATTTTCATGCAATGAATATCGCGTTTCCTTTACTGGAAACATGGATTTCTTTGATTTCTTTAATTTCTGCGTTATTAAACCACCGTGACGCATTGTAAAGAATCGAACAGCGGAATGTAATGACAAAAGTTCTTTGTTCTCTAATCTGCATTCTATCAGATCGTGTTTCCAATAATGGGTTTGCTAGCCTTACTATATTACATGGAATGTCAGAACGTTGATAAATCAATCCTTCAATCACATCGACTGCTAATGATGTTCCAAACTGTTCCGAAGATTTTAGAAAAGATGATTTTGCCAATTGCATACTGTAAGGTAATTTACACCATGAGAAAGCATGAACTGAATTTTTTTATTCGAATTTTCTTTCCAGTCGTTCATCAGATGATTTTCCTGTTTTTCTCTGACTATGGACACCATGTCCCGAGTCTGATGATCAGTGATTAAAATCAGACGAGAAACTCATAACTTACACGTACGTTCGAGTCGAAGTTCGATCACACAAAGAACGAGGCCTAGTTTATTTATAATAAAACACTAATTTAAGTATTTGCTCAAGAAATGGACACTTTCAAATTTCGAATGGTTTTTCCTTCGTTTTTAATCAACTCTGAAGATGTAGGAGCACGAATCTGTTGTAAGACTCTTGCATCAACTCGCTACTTGTATTCGTCATTTCGCCACGTTTTCCTGTCCACGTAGGTATAATTCGTCAGCTGTTGGATGTTGGCTGTTGGCGCCTACATCTGCGCAATAGTTGCGACCAGCAGACTATACATTACACTTCTACGAATGGAATGAATCGTATAAACTAGCGTGACATTAATAATAAGTATTCGTTAACTTCTATTCTCAGCTCGTCCTCTTTGTCTTACGCTCGCTCGTAGTGGACACATTGCTCCCTAATAAGCATCCATCGATATATACGCCATCCTCGACTATAATTTTTTCGACTTATCACCAACGCGATAAGGTTTTATAAACCGTGCTAAGGACCTGTATATTTCGCAATACTCACATATGTGTAAAGCGCATTATGAACTATTAGCTATTATGCGTGCATAACATGTTGTTGGAAATTGAAACTTCCGTATCTTGACTGCAGCTCTTTACATACGTTTCTACTACTTTATCGTCACGTGACGATAAGGACTATACACAGTGTGCTCGATGGTTCACCACGCTACACCATCATTTCCGCAGGGAATTTAAAACTCGATTGAATAAAGACGCGCAAATATTTCCTAAAGGTAGACATTTTCGAAAGGTAATTGTGTAACACGTACCTGTACCGTCCTCACCATCCTCGTCGTCGGGGCCAATGCCACTTCCGGAGGCCTCTAGGTCGTCCCGGACTTCGCCACCCCCACGACCTGATCCCTCAAGGTCCCCCTGGTCTTCCAAATAAATGTCGTCCTCCAGGTATGAATTGTACGACGCACCCCCCGTCGATCTCTCTTTGCTGCTCTGCTGTTCTTTCTGTAACGTAAATGAAGGGTGAATAGTAATAATTTGACGAATGCAAGGGGGGCTCTTGAATTGTGTTGTAAATTTCATTGTTAATAAATTCAAGATAGAAATATTGTACATCTATTTATAATTCGTGAAGTCATCAAGCCGGAGGTTCTAGCACTCCGGTAATTAATTAGATAAAATTTAATAAAAACTCAGTTTCAAGGTAGATACCTAGTACTTTTAATCGAGCGATAATTAAACTTTCCTAAAAGGAAAGCAAATGTTATCTAATCGACGTACTCAGCTCCCCGTATTTTATGCGATTTAGATATCAAACGAAGGCAGTGTGATCTGCATGGGGTCAAGGCGAAGAAGGAGAAGAAGAAGAAGAAGAAGAAGAAGAAAAAGAAGGAGGAGGAGAATAATCATTCCATGGACAAATAATTCTGAGAAATCATATCGGACGAGAAAAACATCTCGATGTTTTATAGTCTTCGTATTTGAGAAAATTCCAACTCCCCTTATTTCGTATAATATAACTCTACAGCTCGGTCTTAATCAATGAACATTTTTTTATTTGCATATTGATACGGACTATGCTCGTTGCAGTTTTTCCGCTCCAGTTATGGCCGTGATACTGATTCCGATGGTAAATTTATGTTCGACAACGCTGTAAGAGGAATTCCAAAGCTTTTCTAACTAAAAAATCAAAAAATGTACTTTTGATTGATTTCTTTGATATTTCAAGCCGAAAATTGCTAGTAATCAAGACAATTAGACAGTCTTCACTTTTTGCCAATATATACAAACTCGACACCAATTTAAGTACCACAACGGTGTCTCTGACCAGGGTTCACCGGAGGTCAAGTGGTCTGGATGGTTTGATCGCGTGGCGCCGTTAGGCTCGTGACCATGTTCGACACGGGTGCAGGTTAGCTGGTTTTTTCTGAATTGTATTTTTAACTTTGAACCAAGGGGTGCGAGCCAGGATGCATCATATGTGGGCACGTTAGCAGGGGAAGCCCCGTTTTGGTACGAGGTTCATACGAGCCTTGGTATGGCGTTTCTCCTTTGCATAGAAGTATAGGGCTTACAAACACGTACATGTATGATAGTGTAATACATTCGTCTACTTATACCTACATCAGTGTTTCCGTGTACCATATACACACATATGGATCCTGCTTGCTCCTTCCCACGTCAACTCTGGTTCTTATAGCAAGAGACGTGTGCCGTACGTACGTACGTACGTACCGCGGCAGTCTGTTCCCGCTTTTATTTTTATTTGGCTTTATTTTTCATTCCCTTTTCCCATTCCGCTAGACTAAACTTTTTGAAACGCCTGCTGCAGCAGCCCGAGGGGGCCGCATGCTGATGGACTGCACGATCGTGGAATTGGTGGTCCACTGACTTTGACCTTTGTTCTATGTTTCTCCGCGGAGATCAAAGTGGAATTTCTTCATTAATTAGAGGAGAAGTATACTCCGTTGTACCTTTTTTCTTCTTCTTTCCTTCGTCAGTTCGCTTTTCAGATATATACCTACGTTATACGCCCACTCACTCATTCACTCAGCTTTGATACTGAAATAACTGCAGCTGCTAACGTGGGTGAGAACTTGCGCACATTTCCGGTTCTCCGCATTCATTGACAGATATTGTAACATCATAGCTGAGTGCGAGAAATCACAAACTGCTAGAAGATCAGTGTCGAAATATATCGTATGAAAACTCGTGCGTAAAATTTTTACGCACTTGTTGCATAATGTACTATTCCATTCTTGTAAACATCTTTCGTGGTCGGATTCTTTCAGAATCTTAAAATTCATTGCATCCGGTTCACTGTGATGGAAACGATGTACGTATACAGATGAGTTATGAGCGTCCTATATACCTTCTTGGATCAATTAGATAAATCGGTTTGATATTTCTGACAAAAATAAATGATATTTGAATCCAGAAACGGTGATTTAATAATTTAGGTATATAACTGAATTCGTTGAATCTGATCGGTTTTATTCAGTTTCCATGACATAGCAATATTTTAGGACACAGTGATGTATGCCCTCTTACTTCTCTCCCAGTTATTTCCGAAGGAGGTGCGCCCCTAAAGTAATTCAATTTACCGCAGGATCGTATCGCTCTTCGCCGTCGAGAAAAGGAGTCATGAACCTCTGTTGTAACTGCTAAGGCTTGGTAAGGTAAGGGAGTCGCTATATGTCGAGGGGTTGGAGTTTGGAGACGAGAAAATCGATTTTTCAGGACAAAGAGAAAACACTTGAACGTCACGTGGACGGGTGGGAATGTTTCAAAGTCGTCGATAAATTTCACCCATGAAATTACAAGGAAAGTTTTAACCCGATTGAATTTCAAGAAATTTATGAAATATAAGGAACAAGTTCAATCTTATTTGGATTTTACTTTCAAAATTCCAATACAAAGTTTCATTCTAATCATTGTATCAAAATATTATACTTATGGCTATATCGAGCCAATGTCAATATGATTCTCAAATTTCGTCTTTTACCGCGTCATGATTTTTTTTGTTTCCAAGATTTCACGCTAACGGGAAATGACGGAACGGAGATAGGCCTTGTCTTATCTATTAGATGCATTAAGAATTCGGATTAAAGGAGTCCGACCCGCGTTCTTATTTACCCTTTTTCCAATTTACGTAAAAGCCCATTACTTCTTCGATACGGCGATTGCAAATCTTTTCTAAATTCGTTCACAACGTCGACGGACGGTATCGAAATTCCTTGCTTGGCAATGCATTTCTCCAGGGACGCCAAGCGTCGGTCTAAACCTCGTCTTAACTTGATGGTGGGATCAGACAACCCGCGTCTCGGCTCTGCACGCCCGCGCTCAATCTATTCTCTATAATTTCATGCATCCTTAAGCTAACGTTAACGTATCTTTCGCTCAGGCTCAGACAGCATTATTTCGATTAAACTGGCACAGTATGGCATTACACATTCGCAGAGCGTAAAAACGCCCTTTTCTCAATTCATAATATGCGTGAATAATACAGAACGCTATGTACAACATTTTTCGCTTCTTTGAACCAATAAGACAACATTTCGAGCAAAAATGTGCAAGAATGAATTCTTGTTTCCGATTTGTACATTTCTCATGCTTCTGAAATAAATTTTAGGATTTTGTATCCAGCATATTGGTTTCGGATCGGATTGCTATTTGAGCAAAAAATTCCAGCTGCATAAATGCTCAAACTATAATACGTAGACGTAAATGCAACACGGGTGCGCTAGGTATATGGTACAGCGCGATTAACGCAAACGCACAAATACTCTGTTCGTGTTGTTGCGTCTGCGCTACGTTTGCGAAAATTGAGCCCGTGGCCTTAGTTCTCGCGAGTGATTATCACGATTTAAGAAACAAATGATTCAAGATGGCTGCCTAATTAGGCGCCATTTTATAAGCTTTTTAAAAAAAAAGTCTCAAGTGTAATCATTTCATCCATCCTGCAGTATCAGAAAATTATAATTAGCTGTATCCAGGTTTTGAGAACGCAAATTGGAATAGCTAATTACTAATTGGCATTAATTTTAATACAATATTGTTCACCAAACATCATGATATCTCAATCAACGAATTACGACCTTTAGTAGTAAATATCAGTAATTACTGATTTCACGAGCAAAGCTGATGGATTCTTTGATATTCTCAAATGATATTGATAACGATGTGGGAATATCATACAGTCCATCACTGTACAAACATTAGAAAAACAAGTTGCAAAGTATCGCAGCAACGGAGACGCACCTATTTAAATAATTTAAGAATCGTACTAGAAAAAAATGAAATAAGTTTGAAAAAGAATGAATTAATTAAGAAAGCGTAAAAGTATATTAAACTGGGACGGAAATCCGTTTGAATAAAGCATCATGCGTAGGAGTTGAGTTGCGTATACAGATCTAGGTAGGTATACTAAGAAATAACCCTGCATCAGAGTTGCGCATCGCTTGTTCGTCGTATCATGTAGCAACAAGCTGCCTATAAAGCTGTCAGAACGTAAATAGTTCGCTATAGTGGTTATGGTTATAATAATAAGCGTTTTGTCGGTTGTAAAATGTTTTTCTTTGTTCTTTTTTTTTTATAACGCTACGGGATTGCGTAGAGTTAAATAAGCAGTCAAATTTCTAAACTGACAGTATAAGGAGCGATGAAACAAAGAAAACAAAGAAACAAAGAAACAAAGAAACGAAGAAACGAAGAAACTCGTACCAACATGAAACTCTCGGAGTCGAATAAACGAAGGCTGGGTGTAAATCGAGTGAAAAATTCATGCGAGTTGCGAAGCTCGGACCTCCGCGATCAGCTCTTCTAATATTTTGAAAGAGTTTCTACGGGTCGTTTTATACATAAATTTAAAATCAAGGTGCATGAGGAACTATACATCTACTTACAACTTAGCTAAGATGCTTTTGTGGGTGACCTAGTGCCTTGGTGCCGAAGGAGGGAGGATTTGGATGGTCTAACGTAGCTTTAGGCCAGGTGGTGACTGCAATAGTCTAGTACTAAGTCGGGCCACCAGTCGGCGCACGAAACCAGCACCGACCCCTCTCAAACAGCCGGGCAACCCCCAGCCAAACTCAATGGCGTAGATCTTTGGGGATCTTTCGAATGGTTTTTGTACAACCTACGTAGATGTAAGACGCGAGGTAAACTCGTGTCAGAGGGAACTGGGTTTCGTTAATTTAGGGAAAACTTGATGTTCGTTTATTTAGTTTCAGTAAATAATATGAAAATTAAGTTTTCAATTATTTATAAGCGCATAGGAATGAATACGCATAGGAGATATTTCATGTTTTTTTTTTTTTGAAACTTAGTGGTCCATGTACAGAGCGATTCTGTTGAACGTATAACGCGACGACTTGTGCATCGAGCAGCTCGAACATCGAAGATTTGGTTTAATTTTCCGCACGTAGCCGAAAGGCACGTGATATATGCGAAATAAAACACAATCGTTCGATGTTTCGATTGGGGCCTGTATGCCGGCAAGGCGCGTTATACTTTGAAGAAAATCGCTCTGTATATTCACTCATTTTTACCCTATGTGTTCGACGCGTTAATAATTACAGACATTTTGACTGGGGAGCAGCAGGATATTTTTCTTGTTATTTACTAATTGGCATAATATTATATCGCAGTGTGTTGTGCACAGCGAGATATTGCAAAAACGAGGACAAAAGGTTGAGAATATAATTCATAATCGGTTATTATGTTGACCTTATTGCGAAATGATGCAACTAATGGATAGAGTATTGCAAAATGAAGAAAGTAAATCGAAAAGTTTATACGAAATCAGTTGTGTGCAAGAAAAAAAATATGTACCGTGATTTTCTGTGGATGCGGCCCAGCAGGGATACCAATCTAAAACTCACTAGATGTTTCTAGTAAAATCACTAGACATCACTAGATTTTTACTGGACATTACTAGATTCTTAGTGATTTTGCTAGGAAAATATAGTAAGTTACTAAACTGTAGGTAACGAGTTTGAGGTTGGCATCCTTGCTGGGCCGTATCCACAGAAAATCACGGTATATATATTGAAATTCAAACCAGTTGCTAGTCGTATTTGAATAAGGAAGGATTTTTCATATTGGATTCGGAGCAAGGATTTATGCCTTACGTACTCAAACGCTCATGAATATATTTTTCATACTACTATGCTCAGCTTTGCAAGTTTTATGATCCCAATGGAAATCCACGGACTGATGTAAGCTAACGTGATTTGTGCGGAACTCAAAAATTCCTTATTCATAGTAAAATACAAGAATAAAAATGGACACCGGAAGAAATCCAACTGCAATATAAAACTCCAAGTTCTTCCTCCTAGAATTCTCTACGCTCCTAAAAATTCTTGACGAAAATTTGAAAATTTCATATGTTTTTTCATTGCAAAAGAAATATGTATACAATTTCTTACGTAAAACAACGAAATTAAGTTTCAATTTTTCTGAAAAATCGTCAAAATTCATTAGAGGTATTTTCTTCACCGTATGATTTCGACTAAAATTTGAATAATTAACGAAATAAAATCTTCATTTCATATGTACGGAATTGAGCTGTGTTCGTTATCACGTGGAAATTATTATTCCCATGATAATACATTATCCTGCTGCCATAACGACCACCGTTACAAATGCTTTAATTATTCATCGATATATCAATTCTCGTTCGGTATATTACGCACCGGATTTAATCGGGGACAATTTAATCAAGAATTGCAAGAGATTTCGGTCAGCCATTACTAACGATCTTCTCGCTCTGCGTTCCATTGTTCCATTTCATATAGTAGGTAGCTACGTTCTATGTGTTCGGATGAAAAACTTAAAAATATGTTGAAAAAATTTTGAAATAGAAAATTGGCCAAGTAAAACGAGAACCTCGTAAGTTAGTTACCGAGATTTTGGGCATAACATACGAATTTGAAAAGTAACTAGAAAATCTCATTCGTCTTTTGAGAACAATGATAATCATGAGAACTATGTGCATGTGTGATACAGGATGGGTCACGCCATACAGAGGTAATTAGTGCATCCCGCAGAGACCTGCTGTGACAAATTGACGTTCAATTAGTATTTAAACTGGGAGGAAAGCGCGGTATCCCTGGCATAAATTTTAGGTCAAATTTTTATTCGATATGTAATGTCCCGCGGGCTCGGTATAAACCCGGATCACTGAAAACACTCAACGTTTCTACATAGAATAGAATAATTACGACACCGCATTTAGACAGCCATGGCTCGGCACGGCATCGCGTGGTCTTCGTGATACATTGCGAGCGGTTTTTGGTCAAATAACAGGGCAGTTGTGGTCCCGGTGACAAGTGGGAAGAACTGTTCTGTACGTCCCCTACATCTGCCGTCAATTTTGAGTGCCGTACACAAAAGGCCAAAACATTTGTAAAGAGGATAAAGAAAATACCAAAAATTATTATTCCCCGCGTGAATAAGGCTCGCGAATTTTTCAACGTTTGAACAAACAAAAAAATTCGGCTTGGCATTACCACATTCACTTAAACCATCATTCGGAACTTTTTTTTCGCCCTTTCACCAGAAAAATTTACGGAATTACGTCGAATAATGAAATGAACCTCTCGAGAGGCTGAGTGCGGTGATTCAATGGACAATAAGGTTTTTCATTTGATCAACACGCAAAACTGAACGTCGTATTACTCATGTTCATGTAACTTGACCTGCACAAGTGGCACGAGAGTGTCTTGGTGTTCAGGGGTTCGTTGGGATGCTGATTCTGAATCTGAAGTCTGAAATGCCGAATTCAAAACATTTATGCAACTGATATCATGCATTTGGATGATCTGAATATGTAGATACTGGATCCACCATTCGGAATCTTGGATCTTAGACCTGAGATTCTGAATCAGTGACCCAAAGAACCAAGACAGACTTTCGTACCACTTGTTCCGGTCAATTTACATGAACATTATCACCACGATGTTCAATTTTGCGTGTTATTCAAGTGGAAAAGTTAATTGCCGATTGAGGCACCACTTGGACTTCAATGACAGCGTTGCCCGCTTGGAATGTCGATTATTTGACGTAATTCTACAGATTTTTGCGGTGAGAGTTCCAAAACGAAAATCAAGTAGAGTTTTATGAACATTGCTAACAGGCTGCAATGTCTTGCGTGTTAATCAAATAGAAACCCTTATGGTCGATCGCGGCACCACTTAGACTTTAATTTCGAAGGTCCATCGTTTGACGTATATTTTGAAGACTTTTTCGGTGGGATTTGAAATGCGACATACACCCACCTTCCCATTCAATCCAACGTAGATAAGATCGGGTCAAAGGAACGTGCACGATTCGGAGCTCTAGAATGAAGGTCTTTGCCATGATTTCGACCTTCTGCGTCTCTTCGTAAAGGGCAGATTGTAGATTCTAGTATACCGTGATCCGAAGTACTTGAAATCACGTAGCTAAGTATTGGCCTGATTGAGGATAGCTCTATCTAATCCACTGGACATTTTTGCCTATGACTTCATAAAATTTAGATCCACAATCACGGAGCGTTTTGTGCGAACAAATTTTACCCGAATTTGAACAATTGAATCAATATGCCTTGTGAGTTTTAGTATTTGAAAGAGTTTCTTCGGCTCGCTGTGAGAAAATTTTTCATTTCCATTCTATTTTAGAAATATTTAAACTCTATACCTACTAAGGGAATGCCTGTGTAGGTAATTCAATTGTTGAAAACTTCGATGCGGTAAAAACACATTGTGAAATTTAGTCGCCTGTCAACCGCGGGTATTGTAACGTATTGCATGAATTGCCAATCAATGTAGGTACGGGCATTGTTTCAATATTTATAGTATGGTAGGCAGTAGGGTATACCTACGTGTGGAGATTGATGGCGTGAACAAGTCAACCGACAAATCGTCGATCGAATGTGCAATCGTGAGATTGACTTTCGACTTGTTACTCACAGGCTGTCAGGGATTGAATATGGTAATATCTATCATCAAATAACCTTCATCGCTACCATGTGCTCGAAACTAAATCAATTTCTCAATTTATTTTCCTGACGATATTGCGATAAATAAATTATCCCTTTTCGTCGGCTCATATTTATCCACATGAAACATACGATTGAATGAATGAATGAATAAGAAGTAGTAAAAGAATTGCTCCTTTGAGTCTTAAATTTGAGTCTAATATCGAAGAAAAAGTGGTCATCGTTTGTCAAAAACTTGCGAAATTTGTAAGGAAAAATTGTAGAATGATGTGATTTTGGGGTAAACCGATACGATATCTAAAAATGAGATTCATGGATGTACTATAGAACGTTCCCGAAAAATTTGGCAAATTTCTATTCACGTTTTCTTCGGTGCAATCTATCCATACAAACGCGAGGCTCGATAAAATGTAGAATGATTTTGACTGCAGGATGTGTGTGAAGATTTTGTGCAAAAAGACGAGTGAATGGAAAACGTGCTTTCCGACATTTGTAAAAAAAAAATATATATTTCCAAGATTCATCAGATGCATCGGGTTCATCACTGTCTAATTATTATCGATCCCGGATAATAATAATGACAATGTTAATTTGCATAATTCGCAAACCTTGAACGATTCGCATCAGAGATTCTTGTGGCCCGTCAACTGTCTTGAGGCTAAATTATACCCGTAACGTCATTAGGAACACAAGGGGCGTCTAACCAGAGGATAGAATCGCAGTATAACCCAACCCAACCCTTACCTATGACCCGACCTAACCCAACCCAACCCAAGTCAAGCAACCCAAACTGATTTCGTTACCGTATCAAGACTAGAGCAGCAGCACACGTTGCCTTCTATGTTGGACCCATAGCTCTAGCTAACCACTGCTTCGTTGGATCTTAGAATTTCATTAAATATGATCCGCAAGAACCTGGCTGTAATTAATTGCTAAGCATCCTATTAGTCAGAAATTTGATCTTCTAGTTCGTAACGTTAAGCGTGTGCAAACATCGATTTTCCGTCCATACGCAGCGTTCGCAAAATGCCCATATCCCGCACGGCTCGTATTAGCGTGCGGAAAAGTCGTCTTGAAGACTTGGCGCATCTTATATCTAGAAAAATAGTAGATGTTCAAAGTTACGTCAAAGAAACATATTCTATGGTGTATATCATTGAGATTTTCAAAGTAATTGATATTATAGAATCCCTATGGTTAGGGGCCTTAGGACTTTTTCATAAAATAAAAAACATCACGAAATGAAATTCGATCAATTCATTTTCAATTACAGAATATTGAAGCTTATTAAATTCCTTTTCAATTTACCCATCGCAGCCGTTAAAATTCCCAACATATTAGTGCTCGAAATATCTGTCAAAAGGGAGCTGGTATTTCATATTCGAACCTAATTGCACTAACTTTTACTTTTTAAATTCCCGGATTTTCAGATAGAAGAAAATGTGCGTTTATTTACATCTCGTTAAATTGGGGCAGCAAAAAACGTAATCCTGAATAAAGCCGGCGGATTATTACCGCGTACTTTTAAACCCTGCTTTAGAATTTCAGCGAAATACAAAATTCATTCGGTAATCGTACCTTGAATAATATCATGTCTAGCACAGAGAGAAGATTTGTGCAAAAATGAAAAAAATAAAAAAGGGAAAATTCTCCGTTGTGATGGTTGTGCCATTATTTGAAAACGTGTCAATATATGGAAAACTGAAATTTAATTTAACTTTCTAATCAAATTTTCTCTCCAATTTTTTCTCGCTTTATTAAATAACGTCTCGAAAATTTTCTCACTTTTCTCGCTTTACAGTTCAGTTTCTAACAGCCCCGCTATACAAACCTTATACCCGCCTAAGGGAATGCCCGTTCTACGCCCCCTCATATTTCAGCTTCTGGCAAGTTTAGGCGTTACATATAAATATACATGAGTCCCTTTGGGATTCCCGGAGCTTGTCGTGCGGAAAATCAAAAGAAAAAAAAAGAAAAAAAAGAAAATGATTCGATATGACGTTAGACGAATGTTTAAAAAAATGAAAAATGATTCTCTTAAACCGTTGGCCACGTAGTATTACCCATCAAATATGATATCTGGGTCCATTATAGAATTTCGAATAGTCTATAATCCACAGGGACAGGAGTTATAGGTAGAAGCTAAAACCTGCACGAGGGAAGACTAATCTAATCCAAATATAAAGCTATAAGGTAGAAAGCCCGGCTGGCATGGCATCAGCAGGATGGGACATAGGCTCTAATGTAAGCTTGACTCGGATATGACGTTGGGTTGGTAAGAAAAGCAGACATATCGATTTTTTGGGGCATACTATATGTATAGAGGGTGAAATGTTTGCGGGGAAACAAACTTTCAGAAGGGAGACTCTGACTGACAGATGGTAGATAGGAAATTTGTTGATAGCGTCGCCACGCGATTACAATAACTACACAGCCTAGTAGAAGCCCGGGGAATCCCGGGGTAGGCCCCCGGCCGACTGATCAATTATTTATAATTGCGTGTAGAAATTTAATACTCAGGTATTGGTGAAGTGTAGAAAAAGAAAAAAAAAATTAAAAAAAAAAGAAAATATAGCATCTTCTTTGAGCTTGCAGATTCCGATTCATTTTCACGATTTTTTTTCCTCTGCTGAATAGAAAACTAGCAATTCTTTGCTCACGATGTCCCGAATTTTCGAAATTTGGAAAGCACGTCATTTTTTTACTTGATAATCCCATTTCTGTGGACGATGACTACTATTCGTCCCTCATTTAATCATCTCTTTTACAACAGCCGCCATAATCCGATAAGCAGGTCTTTGATAATTGTATTTCAGACCCTATGGTATAGATATTTAACAACTGGTGAAGGTACGTGCATGCCTTGATCAAGCCCTATCAATTATCTGATCTCGTTTAACTTTACAGCAAAGTATATCGCATAGGTATATACATGTATGTATATTTGCTCTAATTCACCGATGAAAGAAGCCCACCGCAACGAACTGCACTGAATGTATAATAATCAGTTGCTGATAGTGCACTGAATTGTAAACTATAATTGAATTATAGTATCAACTGCAATGCACGAATAGTGAGAATGGGGTTGTTAATTAATGAACATGAGCGACCCAGTCGATTGTTGATAATCAAATATCGTAAATATTAGCGACAAAACAGCTAATGTGATGATATGAGTATCAATTATATCGTAACATAATCACATACTGTGAAATATTCACTCGTTAGTTATATTTTTACGGTCAATTCACTTCTCCGAATTTTATTCCCAATGTATTCATTTCGTGGTACCTACCTATGTATCAATTCATCAAATTTCAAAACTTGAATCTTTGATTAAGAAAATTGAGGAACAAACGATGAGAATTTCATAAATTTATTCTGAAGATAAATTCAAAAATTCAGCAATATCGAACATTTCTGTGATCATCTGTCGGATGGGTGTGTCGTGAATAATTGCAGGTAAAAAAAAATGTCAAATCTAAGCATCGATGCGTTTTCTGTAACTATCGTCTGCAGTAATTACGAGGAATGAAGAGTGTATACGGCCATACTATATTTGCGAACGGTTTTTTATCGCAATTACTGTATTCGTTGAACTTTTAACGACTTTATTCCGCGAGATATGGTTCTGGCGTGTAATTTCAACACGCGCATGCATCTGCATCTGCATCAGCGTTGGGTGAAAATATTTAGTAGAAGCAACGCTTGTTGACGCATCGCCGTCGTAGATTGTGTAGAATTGTTTCATGAACTGAACGTACTATACGTATAGGCTAGCAGTAAAAATGAAATTACATATATATTTTTTTTTTGCATGTACTCCTTTTTACTTCAGGAGAAAGATTATTTTTCTAGACTCTATAGAGAGCTGGGAGTAATTCAAGTCCAATTAACTAGCAGCCAATGTAAACGAAATGTCTTGTGCATGTCAGAAAATGAAAAAGAGAGAAAAAGAAAAATGAGAAAATAGAAATCCAAGAGTGTATTTAAAGCCTGGGAGTAGTACTGCACAAACAAATGAACGATGCCAGAAATCCTAACAAATTGGTTCCTTTGAAATCGTTTGGTTATATCCTACGGCTTCTTGGTCTGCTGCAGTTTGAAGATGCGATGCTTTTCAAGTTTTCAATAAAGCTAATAAGTTCCACGCTGTGGAAAGCTTGCAAGTAGTCGCGCGGTGTCACTTGGCCTTAATAAGCTTTCGATCGCTTTGCCCTCTCGGCCCGATATTCCCTTCGCTATTTTTCCTTCCCAGCGCTCGGAACCTCACACCTTGCACTCTGCCTCGACATCTCTGCTCGGGAGCTTTTGCACCGATTCACCATTGGCACCCGATAATTTAGATTTTAAAGACCAACCCCTCACTCACTTCCGTGGATTTGAACCATGTCTGAACGAGGGATGGTATGGAGTGGAAGACTGTGAGGACTAACGAGGTCGTCACCGCAAGATCATTTGGACAACTTATATAAGCGGATCAAACTACTGCAGACCACGTCAAATAAGCTGCTAGCTTCATCAGCCAGTCAAATCAGACTTATTTCTTTCTAAAAACTGCAATTTGTTCGTTTAAAAAACGAATGCTGATCATTGTGCAGCTTGTGCAGTCATTTTCGACCAGTGTCCAAATTCCAGAATTTACAGCATTCGCTGCAACCCGTCTGACGGATTGAGGCAAAGGTCAGAAGATAGAACAGTGCTGGGTGATGTGTGCTTGTTCACGGAGGATCCGATGATTAGATAGAAAAAAGGAATTGCCGATGCAGCGAAAAAGCGGTGATATCATAAGGACATGGCGAGAATTTTACACAGCTAACACGGAATGGGTTGGAGATAGGGAATCTACTGGTGGGAGTCCCTTTTTGGAATTGATATTCCCAAAAGTTGAGCGAAGAACTATAAGGAGCTAAGAATTGCTTGTGGATTCCATTCCCAATAATATCTGCAACCTGGTCCCCTCATCGCCCCTTTTCATTCTACCGCATAATATAGTCGCTGAGCTCTTTTCCTTTCTCTGCAAGTTGCTCTCTGGCCTCTAAATGTCCGCGGGTATCCTCCGAGCCCTCGCGCCTCGCGCCGCGCGCGGTCGCTAAACCCTTTTCCAATTCACAATGGTATTTCGCTAGGAAATTCAGGAATTTTTACTGAGAAATTCCAAAGTCTACGCCACTGGCGCGCGAGGGTGACTGCTTCTGCCCACCACCTCATCCACCCTCCACCCTCCACCCTCTTCCCTCTTTGGCCCTCCTCAGCTTTCAGAGGTGGGAATAGTGGGAATAGGGGTTGTGAATCAATACAAGGGCAACCAACCCTCCAGTTATCCCCACCATAGAAACACCACCATCGCTACTACCACCGCAGCCACCACTCAAATGTACAGGGAGAAATGTATACGTACACACTCGTGTCCAGAATTCTTTATACATTCATGCAGATAGATACACACATGCGCGTGTGTATACATATCTATGAAAATGCCGAAAATTGGGCACAGCCAGGGCTCTCGGTTTGAAACCCTGTGATTTTGAGATGAGAAATTCGTTGTCAGATCATTGCAATGAAGTTATGGACATCACGAAGCGTCACGATGGCAATTAGACCTTGTATCAATTGCACGAGCGAATATCACTTATCGAACGAGATAAATTGTTGAGATATTAGCCACTCTGACTAATTGGAAAATAGTGCATAGAAGTACAACATTTCACGTTCAACGATATACTATTCGCGGATATGACAGCAAGTCGGTAGAATTTTGAATCACTGCAGGAGTGAGATTTTGGGAGATTATCGCATAACGATAACAGTCCTTCGAGTTTTATTCTCTATTCCACCTGACCTGACTGTGGCTAATATATAAATTTGTATTTATCGTGCGAGCCATATATATTATTGGTGGGAAGGAATAGGGGCTAACAGAAGTGGTTAATGGATTGGATCGATCAGCGAAAGCTTGGATAAGAAATTTTGTCCTGAAAACGAGACAGGGAAGACGGACGTGTTTCGTTCAATTCCATTCGATTCAACCATATTTCATTACGTTTGGATTTGGAAAGGTCTCAGCTGATGACGTACAGTGGTATTAGAAATTGAGTAGAAAGAGCTACGAACAGTAATCGCCCAGACAAACTGTACCGCAGGTTATCGAGGAAAAGTTTTTTACCCCGGAGTAAAATTGAGCAGAAATATGCACCCCATCAAGTTCTAGGCCGAAGGGTGGCCATCTTTGATAGCGTTTGTGCCCTGTCTCTGTGTTAAGAGTGTATAGCATGAAGAGGGGACTCTCTTTCTCCTTTTCTACAACGAAAGCTTATGTATACGAAGAGCAGAAACAGAAGTAGCTAAACGATGTGCTTGCGGAATGCGTATGTAGTTGCAAAACGGTTTCTCAACCCTAGCAAATCGTCGAAGCGTTGACAAAGCAAACGGTAGTCCGGTCCATTAATTCAACCCTATCTTCCGGTGTGGGTCGATATTATATAGAAGAAACTGAGATGTCCCGCAAGATAATATGCCCCGTTCACCAAGAATCGTGTTTCTAATCGGGTAAATTTCCTCGAAGAAAACGACAAGGGGAGAGATGTGGCCTGTGACTAATGGCGTCTAACCATTCGCACCAACACTTTAATATCACCACGAGAAATCAGTCAACTCCTTTTTTCTCCGATTATCAACCCCAAAGATCTCTACATCAGATGATGAAATTCGAAATGGTACATTCATCTGCAGTTGCATGAATTTTCTGAATTCGGAATTTCAGACCTCAGATTCGTAATTAGCGTAAATTTTGATCGCATATGTTTCTCTATGGTGCAGGAATGAACGATTTAATTACATTATAATGCCGCACTGTATTCTGATTGGTTCATTATACCCGTGGGATCGAGGAATTCATCTGGCACACCGAAGTTCTATTTAGCAAGGGATCAGCTACCCCAATTAAGCCCAATTTATCGTCCTCCTAAGTCTCACACGGTCCTATTTTTGCGGCACTAGGATCCGCGACGTGAGTAACTTATGATATACGACAAATATCCCGGAGGATGCTGCAGACTCTTTGCTCTAGGGAGTTGACTGTCCCTTTATAGACTTTGCCATATAATATACTAAAATTTCGATCCATCATTTCTCACATACTAGATGCTTTCCTTTTTCGTCAAGGATTCTGTAATATAATTTATATCGCGATGTGTGTCCTTCGTAGATGATTTTAATTTCATTGTACGGGTGTTGTGTGTGCAGCAGCATAGGGGACAGCGAGGAAACCCTCTCATCTATCATCCGTGAATAGCCGAGCGTCCGGTGGTCAATAAGTTCGTTGATTTAGATTGGTAACACTATAAAATTGTTCGAGCGTAGAATGGAGAGCCAGAAGCATGAGGATATGGGCTGATACTACCCATAGGTACATACGAATAATAAGGAACGAGCTTGAGGAAATTCGAGCTGAAATTAGGTACGCGAAGAACAAACACCCGCAAGCTCGTATTCCAATCTGCGATGTTCCTTAGGTTTATATTGTCGTTGAGGTAACGATTCAACCTGTACCAGAAAGTACTGAGTACCTACACGTCTCATTTTCCCGTGTATAAAATAAACAATATGGGTACATCTATACAAAAAAGTCGGATAATCGATCGGACGCATAAATCAAGCCATGTGTGCCAATCCAGGTCAACCGTGGACCTGATGCTCCCCCTAACCCTCATCAATTCTTAAAGCTCGAAGAATTTTGCTCACTGAAAATTTATACCCCACGAATTATATCGCACGTTTTGAGATAATTGTGAAATTCAGATCATGCTGCAGGCAATAAGGGCAGTACTCTTGTTGCATTCGCAACTTGAAATGTTACCACAACAATCGTTGTCATCATTTCTGCTGCAAAAACGTGCTGTCGATACACTAACCATTCAGAAATTGAATTTCAACAGCACGTTCATTTTCCGTGCATGATAAAGGTTGGAGAGAATGATGCATGTTGCCTCAAGTTTCTTGTGGAAATGCATGTGTGCTCAATGAGGTCGGAAAAAGAAAAACTGCAAATAACTCAATTGATTGAAGGATTGGGAACGGTTTGGCGGTGATATACCTAGATATACACTCATGAGAGCGGGAGAACGGTTTGGGTATCAAAAACCAGGCTATATGCACACAGATATGGGATGGAAATTCAGGGTTGGGGTGTAATATCAGGGCGTGAAGCACTCCTTGCCAAACTACAATCTCGTATGTAGGCCAGGCGGACTTGGGCTCGTCATCTCTTTCCGTTACGGTGAAGTGGGCAAGCACCCCAACAGCTGTTGTACATACTATGGGTACATGTATGTTACTACGTATACATAGACGCAATATGTATATGTATATGTATATGTATATGTATATGCATATGTGTAACTTCTATTCTCCCGGTATATTACATAGGAGAGAGCTGGCAAGCTGACTTTATCACTTTGCCGATAACTTTGGTGGAACTCGTAAATTTCGAGCCTGTTCTGTATTTCGACGTTGGATACCCACCTTCCGCACTATAGTTCCCATACCGAGGCTTGATTCGAACCGAAGAACGGAGGAAAACGGAATCGGAGAATCCGCAGGAACACAATACCGAATACGCCGTTTGTTTTCTGGAATCGTGAACAACGAAAAGGGGATTTATTGGCCGGCCCCCGTCATGAATAGAAATCCTGCACGGTTTTGGTCCTGCTTGAACAACCAGCCAGCCGATAGGTTTAATGAGTCGTGGATACCAAGGTTGTCCGCAGTGTATTTCAGAGCCATACCCTAACATACTGTCCTTATCAATACCCGAAACTTCGAATTTTTATTAAACTTTTCGTTTTCACATTCACCTGCATGGCATATCCATGCATTCATTACATCGACGTAGAATATCCCCTCAAATGTTGAACAAATTTCGATCTGTTGCATTAAATTTTTATTCAGTGAAATCAATCCGCACGTAACGCGAAGCTCATGAAATGGCAAATAATTGTGAATTGAATTCCCCCATAAAAAAAGAAAAGAAATTAAGAGAGTCCGGTTTCAAAGTACCTACTGCTGCAAAACTGACGATGTCCAACATCTGGGCCAGTTTGCGGGGATCTGATTAAATCCCTCACATGTCATAATACTGGCTATTACTACCATCGCGCGCGATCAGGTGTCGATATATTTATGGGCCATTATCCAACGCGAATCGTGTTTGTCTTTATCGTTTATAGACGCGCAGTATCTTTGTTATAGTATAATATAAGAGAACGTTTATCGCAGTCGTTTCCTCCGTAGAAACGAAATGAATTTGCGAATAGATTTTCATTGATTTTTTTTTTTTGTTTTTTTTTTCTTCATTCTGCAATGCAGCGATCTTTCTTTTTCAGAAATTTACAGCTAATTTGAATTTCGCAGCAATCAGTATAAGCCGGTATTAACTGTTCTTTGCCAATTCCCGATTTTGCATGAAAACATCATTATTTTTTCATCTTTCTTCACTAGGTATGACATAATTCTATCATCGTGTGAAGGATTAACTCGAGATTATTATTACGGTATTGTTATGTTACCGCGAGGATCATGAAGTTTGGCCATAGACCCGGAGCGGATCAAGATTTTCCTTCTTGATATATCTTCGGCGTAAGTGCGGTCCGAAATTAGGATTCTATCCTCTCGTGATCATTAGAAGCTATTCACGACCCCGTGATAATGTTCTATAATATCGTTAATCTCACCTCGACAAAACTCGATAATGTCAAACGTGAACAGTATAGAATTGTTAAACAACTCGATATTTAATCAATTTTACGATTTCACTTTGGAAATACATGTTGATCTTAATTTGAAAAAATCTTAGACATAGGTAGGATGTGTCTGCGTTTAATTAATGCGGTGTCAAAGTGAATTCTGCAAATTTGTCGGAAAATATACATGCGCGAAAACATTTATGAATTTATCCTTTTCCTGACCCTTTGATGAAAAATTTCTTGAAACTGTCCCGAGGTCATTTTTATGTAAAATAAAGTCCCTTTCTCTGGTGGCTACCCTTCTTTCTGTTCTCGATTAATAAATAATCCGGTTCACTTAACACCTTGAAAAACCAAGTCGACGATTAGAGAGGGTGCATTTATTTTTAATGGACCAATTTCGAAGGGCCGATTTCATATACATACCTACCCGCGATACAAAATTCAATGAGCTTAAAACGTTGTTTGAATTCAACTTTTATACACTCATTTATTACTCAATGAATTCTCGGTTCGTCTCAATCACCCCTAAACGTGATTATTCGCTATAAAGCATTAGGGTGGTTCATAATTTGATCATTTGATCATAGAAAGGACCGCGTTGATCATTAGCAATAAGTTTCCTAAATCGGAAGGAAAAATGTTTGTTGGAAAATTTTGCGAGTGAAATCCGTTCGTTTCTAACGCCATAATTTAACTAGTTGAAATCGACCCTGCATACTCGGTATTGAAGGATTTGGGGAAAAATTGGATGAGATATCGGGTGAAAGGTGGGAAGGTGGAAGGCCGTGGAAGGGTTCTTCGCCAGTTGAGTTGCCTCGCGTTAAACCCTCCGTGAATAGGGGCGTCAGATTTTCTGCAAAAGGTACTGACAAAGGATCGATCCTCTTGATCCCCGAAGCCAAACCTGCACTGAGATGCCTTGAAAAATAACCATAGAATTCCCGAATGTATCACATATTGCATGGGGTAAGGATTCCCCGAGAGACCCAGGATGATCACCTGCACTTGAACTGCATGCGATGCTAGGCTGCACACGTGGCGCTGCAGACAGCAAACTTATCATTGTTGTAATTAGCGTAATAATTAATTAACATTGTACGGCGATATTCGTGTGATCGAATTCTCCCATAAGCATTGTGTTACTCCAGAGTTTACACGATCTGCATTATATCACGATCCGCGTCATAATTATTCACGCGTGCACTTCAACTGCAGCTGCAGGTATTTCGCACCATGTTATGAAATTCCGAATTCTGAAAGTCGCGAACGGATTTTTAGAGAGGGTATAATTTCCCCGAAAGTCGACAAATTTGTAACTTCAACATGTCCCCAGCTCGTAGTGTATTTTTTCTTCTTCTTCTTCTTCCTCTTTCCTTATTTTACCCTCAAGGCGAGGAAGCGAAACTAAGAAGCTATGCGACGAATTAGACAAGAGAATCCATAAACTCTCTAGTGTTTCATCCAATTTGTGTTAACGGATTAGTTTACTAGTTTTACTCGTAGTAACACGTGCAGCCAGTTCCTCAGTGTGACCATGAAATTTCTTTTTTCTCCGAAATTGCTTCGATTAAACATTTGATCATAGTAATTAACGAAATTTCAATGAAACCATGCATAATCAAGTTCGGTCATCAAACGGTGCTTCAATGTTCATGTAATAGTACATGCAGGTCGTTGATGATAAAGCATAAATGATTACGTTAAACACTTCACGTGGCATTAAATAAAGTAAAATTGAGTTAGACGCACTGTGTATTTGATTCACGCTGCACCAAAAGGTCAGAGTTAAACTATGTCGCGAGTAGTTGGTTGCATCAGTCCACATTGAATCATGAATGATGAGTCATTTGTAAGATAAACGTACATACATGCAGTAAACGACAGTTTAATATAAATTCAACTCCTTAATATGTGACATCGCGAGTGTTATTATCGCTCGTAACACACATTACCCGATTGAACTGTAGGGAGACCATGAGCTCTGGTTTTTTTTATCGAAATAAAAAATTCGTTTCCAAATCATTATATCGACTAAGTTCTCGTCACACTTGATCACTATAGCTTCATTTTGAACCGCATGATTAGAAATTGTTTAATTTTGTTTTCTTTTACACTCAAATTTTCATTCATAATTTTTCGATGATATTATGATAGTTAGCTGGGTGAAGTCAAATTAGTTTTAGAATATTAGACGATAATCTCTAGCGAAAAACTAGGCTTTGTGCTATAGGTAGGTACCTACGCGGGGTGAAACGACCCGCTAAAACTTTCTTGAAATTAAAATAGTTTTCAACCAAGCTAAGCTACTTTATAGTCAACTCGTATAGTCGCTCCCTAATCTACGTTCTGAGATACCCTTAAAACTCTCTTTCTTCATGTTTCCCATCACCGTCGTGACGCCTCTCTTCTGTCATTCCAAATTCACGAGGGGCCATTCCTGATAAGCGGAGACTATTTTTTTTTTTTCCCCACTCAAACTTCTTGAATATCAATTTTACCGCAATTCTTTTCGCTTATCTTATCTCATTCCTACATCATTTCATTTCATTTCAATTCAATTGCGAATCGAATTTGATCAACTATGCCTAAATATCTATCCAAGGTAAAGATTCCCAACGCGTTTTAGTTCGCTTTTTTGCTTTTTTGCTTTTTTCGGTACGTTCTTTCGTTTCGACACTTTCCCGAGGATATTATATACAGTATCGACAAAAGGCGGGCTATTCAAATATTTACATCGTCACTGGTTCCTTTTCCCCGTCCTCCATACCTGCAGCATGATGGTCCGACATTGTCGAATGCCGCTAACCCTTATCGAGCTGTTGACACTCGAGCTCGAGCAGCTAAAACATCTTCGGTGAATTTGGACAAAAAAAAAATATATATTTACCTAATTTGAAAGAAAAAGAACCAAAAAATTCCAAATTTCAAATTTCCACGAAAAGTTAAAAAAACACCATCAAAATCCGGTACCACATATGATTAGCCAGTTCTATATATCAGTGATCTTATCTCGGTGTTTGAACAGATCCAGATTTTTTATTTTTTATTTTTTTGTCAACTAGGAAGAAGATATAGGCGGAGATAACATCTGGACCCAATTTCACTCATTCCTTACATTCACTGTCCTCCTAGCCAACTGAAAACGCCATACAAGGTATGAACAGCACCCGAAGGTAGGTATAATTCTCGATCTTCTTTTCTTAATTTTCAAAATTTCTAGTGCAAGTATAATCGGTTTTTTTTCCCCCTCTATTTTTTTCTTTTTTCTTCATCTCCCGACTTTCTGCGGTGCAGCCACTGCGGATTTAACTCGCTCGAAGCGGATAGTGAAATGATGAAAATTTCGCAACGAGCTGAACCGTGTAGGTAATAAAAACGGCAGGAGCACGTATGTGGTACCTGCATAGGTATATGCGCATATGCATATGCGTACTTATATGTATTAAATGTAACATTAAAAAGCAAATCACAAAGCTAGCCGTATCCTCGTGTACTGCAACTATGCCATGCTTCACCTGCGCAAAGATCAGCCATGTTAATCGTTATGTTCCGCAGTAGAGGTTTGTGCAAATTCTAAAAGTCTAAAGTTTACCGGATCAACGAGTTATGAACCGCAGAGTTTTCTGGGTATCAAATATTTCTGGTTTCTGTTTCTTCTTTTCTCTTTTATTTCGTTCATCAACGCATTTATATTATCGGAGAAAAAATATTGATGAATTCGTTCAATCAAGATGAATTATTTATTATTCGTTGAAAATTTATACGTAGAAGTTTTTTTTTCTTTTTTTTTCGGACACTACCTACTTTGAAACATAAGTTAGAAACTTGAGACTTGAAATTCTCTGGTTGGGTATAAAACCTGTTCAGAAACAATTATACTCTTTGGAATGTAATCTACTCTTTAGTCTTTACTCTGAAGAAGAAAGTAATGAAGTTCCTAATCCGTTCCAACATTCATTTAGAAAGATGTGCCTCTCTGTTATTTCTTGATATATTAGGTATTACTGCAAAGAGAACTGAGAAAACGGACTTTTCCAAAAATTTCGCATCCACCAAATTTTCTCAATCATCATTCGAAAAGATGATTTTCCAAGGTGTCGATGAGTTCGTATAAAAAAAAAAAAAATCGATTTCCGGTATTATCCGAAGGAATGATCAGCGTCTGAAGAATATTTCGAGGTAGGTGTGTATGTAGGTACCTGCTAAGTAGGTAGGTACCGTAAAAGCTGTAGACAGAAGAGAAAAACGCGGACAAAATCCTTCGGGAATCTGCTTCGCGCGTAAGCCGGCTTACTTATACTTAACCTCAGGGACTTCGCATCGTATAGGGTAGATAAATGAGCGACAAGTATAAAACTGCCGAAGTTTTCTTTGCCTTAAGAGACCAAGTCGAAAAGTCTAGCGAACTCGGTCCGTATTCATTTCTTAGCAATGTATAATATACAGTTGCGCGTTAGTCGGCGGAATATGCTATAGCTTTGCCAATAATTATTTAGCGAATAGGAGAAGATGATGAACATTAGGAAATGCGATCGAGAGTAAATTTTTTTTTTATTTTTTTTTCGTCTTTCTTTTTTTCTGTTCTACCGCTATATACGTGCAGATAGTTTAAAGTTATAAACGATCGGTTCTCGGGAGTTGCGGAGCGCCTATATCCACGCTAGATCCTTATTCACCGACGTTATCCGCTTAGCTATAGAATTATTCAGGATCTAGGGTCGTTGGTGAGGAATAAACCCCGTGAATAAATATTTTATTCGATTTTCAGGTGAGATTAAGGCTAAATATGTCGATACTTTAATCCGTTCAAGAATTAAAGAACCTCTTCACCTTTATACTCGGGAATTTTTATATTTTAATCATTGATTTACCTGGATTACGATACATCCTATACTGTGCGAGAATTTGTTGTGATGAAATTCTTACCTGCAACATAAAGAAATTCTTTTTAAATTCATTTATTTCAACGGTTAATATATTAAATAACAAGATAATGTACAAAACCGAACTTTGCGCACGCGGTGTGGAAAAATATATTTTTTTTCAACGATTTTGGTCGACTGCAGCACTATGCTTATAGCGAGGGATACAGGAATATAATATCAGATCATAGTCTGCTTGGGGGGAAAAAAAAAAGAGAGAATTGGGTTTTCCGTTTGATTACATATACCTAGTATTTCGTTAGAAGGTTGTAAGACTAAGTGGTGGATTTTCTGAAAAAGAGAGAGAAAAAAACCTTTCTCGCGGTTTACCGAAGCTTGAAATCAAGGAACTTTTAACAAGCAAGGAAATTTACATCATTAAGCAGCTGCTTCTTTCGGCTACTGCGCGTTCTCTGCAGTTGTGGTACGCGAAAGTATCTTTCCTACCTCTGGTTTGGTGCCTTTAAAGCTTCGAAACTCAAAGAAGAGGGAAAAAAAAATAATCTTTAATAATGAATCGAGTAACCTTCAAGGTGCGTTAAAATTTGCACATTGCAATTCGTCCCTGCAATTTTATTTGACCAAGTTTCGACCGTTTTCAAAAATTCATCAGACCCTGAGAATTTATTTTATTCAGAGAATAATGATAGGAAATAAAAAAAAAGTTGATGATAAATTTTGAAAATTCGAAAGGATTCGCAGCCCTGGTTCTATACGCAGACGTGTTACGCATAGGCGAGAAGGCGATATCTCTGGCTGTTAAGTAAAACGAGGCAAGTTTCACTCTTTTTGACGAAAATGAGTTCAGGTAATTTTCCGAGTCACTAAGCCTCCTGCATCTTGATATCCAGTTAGTTACGAGCCTCTCTGAGTAGGTATTACATTATCCGGGCGAACTTTGGGGTTGCTTAAAAGCGTATGCATTGGTCTGAGTGGATGCCTTATCTCCGAATGACTTCAACTCGAAAAGTAGGAAATGACTCGTGTCGTTTCACCCAACTCCTCAGATATAGGGTATAAAAATGAAGAAAATTTCCAAACTCGCTCCAATATAGCTACGCGCATGAAACCAACGAGTCCTAATATTCCCCCGGAACTATTTTGCATTCAACAAACAGATAACGTCACGTACAATACTGCAAAACGGTTCGAAACTTTGAGTCTGCACTTTTTCAAAATCTGATTATTTCACACGTTTCACAGATTTTTCAGGTCTTTTTAAACCCCGTGCCTACAGAGATATGGGTACATGTCACTTATGGGTATGTAACATACACATGCGTGTACACTCATACCTAAGTAGTGTCGCAAAGCTGGACACTGGCCAAGATAGCATCTATGGAGCCTGCATGTGGATTTCGGGTCAACGCAAAGAGATAGGTATACACCCACGTCCGCAGATTGCTATATGCAAAGGGGTATGTATAATGTATATAATATGTACATGTATAGGTACGCCTTAGCAATGGCAATTTCGTGGCGTCAGGCTGGTAGGTATATGGTTTCTAACGCGTTTGGGGTATTATTTAGACTTAAGCACAGCCGTCGCCATTGCTGTACACCTACAAGATTTGCAAGCAATTATGTAGAAACCAGGACATGTTACGCGGCAAGTAAGTATGTAGAAGGTACCTATATGTGTTATCGGGAAAGGCTGAATCGCCGGAGTTTCCGCTGCAGCGTTGCGAAAACCGAAATTAATTCTGGACCCAAGAGCGCGAATTAATGATGAACAATTTTCTCTACATATTTTTCTTCTCCAGTTAAATTTCGCTCTGTTGGTCCGGATGGGCTCTAAACGCGAAACAAAAATTCCGCTTTGTCACCCAGAGCGAACAACCCTACATACATGCATATGCATACGCATACGCATACGCAGATGATCGATAACAGCGATTCTCGGTGCTTTCCCTTCAGCAGCAGCCATATAGCATAAAAAATGCAATTCAAAGTCCAAACTGCAGCCGCGATGAAAGAATTCTTCAATAAATAAATAGTTCAGCTGATCGAGGTGTACGGTTGTATAAAAAATCTGTTCGATACACGCTTTGAGCCGATGATTAGGCGATTTCAATTTGGTTTAGAAAACGAAAAGACGAAAAGACGAAAAAAATAAAAAAAAAACAAGACCCTTTTCGTCGAACGAAGATTCGATTACGTTTCTCCTCGGTGAAATTGCAGTGGCCGAATTCGATCGCAAAAGGTGGTACAGAGGGGTCGTCGTGGACTCGGGGTTTCCAGCTTCAATCTCGTTTGGGCTTACCAGGCGACACAGAATTCCGTGTATGTATGTGCTAGACGGGTAGTACGTGTGTATTATCATCGCGATTAAATTTACGAAAATATTATGTCCACTCGTGTATTTATTATGAATAATTATCATCGAAACTGATGATGTTCGACATATTTTATTTCCCATTATCAAATCAGTGTTATTCGCTTGCGCAATATAATCGTTGTTGTTTTTTTTTTCTTCTTCTTTTTTTCCTTTAACGAGCACAAATACCATCATTAAAGGTCATTTTATTATCGATATCTCGTGATAATACATCGAGAATAGCTCTTCAGAATTTCGTAATTATATGTCTCCCAGCTAATGAGCGAGCAAAAACATTCGCTTGATGAACACATCGCGAATGATTTTCAACGTCGCAGAATAATAATCACTAAACGAAGGAGAATATCACGTCGCTGACAGCCCTGCAGCTGCAGGAATGGCTTAAACAGCTATCAGAGTCCTGCGCGACGCGATGGGCCCCAAATTCCGAATATAGGAATTTTTTGAAACATTGGCACATGCCAGACAAACGGCAGTTTGATCCTCCGCAGATTCAGCTAGTATGTGTAATGAATTTATCAGCTGCAATAAGGTGTGCGTAAAAGTCGATTTTACAATCAGCTCGTCTCTTCCCGCACGCGTCTATTGCGATGAACTTTATTTTGTTACCCAGCAGCTCTAGTGCGCGGAACGTCGAGAATTACTGATAAAGGGAGAACTGAACGTTGCATTGCAGCAGGGGTTGGCTGAAACGCCGCACGTTATATGTCATCAGACATACTATAGATAGGGAATGAGCTCGTAAACCGACCCTCGTGGTTAATATAAAAGCAAAAAAGCGCCACCCCGTAGGCAAGCAGAAACCTCAAATCACTACACGATTAGAGGGAATCGAATTTTCAGACCCATCATTATGCCGCGAAATTTTTAATCCCGATGCCACGCACGTGTTGCAGTAGGTATAGCCAGCGGCTAATAATTTATCAAAATTTTGCCCACCGGACTTGAAGAGTTCCAAAATTTTATGCGATTTCGAAAAATTCTCAATATTTGATCAGAGCTTCTCAGGATTCAACTTGCACGGGATTTCATGACTCTTTGTAAGAAGATTTCATCAAATTTCATTGGGTTTTAGGGATTTCGAAAGATTCCATGAGACTTTAGGGATTCAGGATAAACCTGTGATATATGTGCTCGAGCTTTAGTGTTCGTCTTTCTTCGATCGAGGAATCGAGGAATCTAACATACTATATGCGCCGTTGAAAACTGATTGATCATTCCTAGTGTCGATAGTCTGTTTTATATTTTCTTTTCGTTTCTGGAACGACCAGAAACGGCTGCAGCATAATCTGCGAGGATTTTTGACCAGTGGTCGTCAGGATGTAGGGGTAAGTTTTTCACCATGGCATAATAAAACGATTGGGCAGCTCGCACGGAATTCGATATGAGTTCAGCCCCGGCTTTTCTCTTCTCTCTCTGTATCTTTGTCCAACTTTAGTCACCATAGCTATGTACACCTTCAGCTTTAGTTTCATTACGGAGTTCTAAGTGGTTCTACTCTTCTCAGTCTTTTATAGATAGACCTAGGTATAATACTCGAAGAAATTCATTCCTCACTCATATTTCTCTTCCCTTTGATTTCGCATTCCCTTTATTCTTACGGATCTAATATTCCGCAGCAATTCGTCCCTATATAATTATTGAACGATTGTGAAATTGGGGGTAGCTGCAGATGAGAATCAATGTCTAATGAAAATAGAAATTATTTACGGTGCAGGTGTAGTAGGTCCGATCTTTTTTCCTTCTTCTTCTTCTTCATCATTCTTTAGACCGTAAAAATTTCTCGAGTAGGTAGGTAGGTACTATAATTCACCCAAAACGTCCGCCGACCCGAACTCTTGCTTTACGCGGATCTTTGATATCGTGAATATTCTCTCCGCGGATGGAAGAATGAAGGCTTGATATTTTCGAGAGTTTCTTATATAGGTATAGTCGTATAACCCACGCGGCTGTTATTTTTTTTTTCTTTTTTTATCTTTTTTATTTTCAGGGTAAAAAAGAAAAGTTCCGCAGACCGCAAGGATGAAAGATCCGTCACGTTTTGCCGAGGGACTTATTTCAGTTCCTGCGATGCCAGAGGACTTGAGGAAATAATATAGTCTTTGAGAGGTACGTCTGTTACAATTTTCAGAATCTTTTCCTCTACGTGTTCGAACTGAAAATTTTACTGCTCCCTCTTTCTCTATCCCGCTCTTCGAATTTTTTATCTTTCTTATTTTCCCTTCCATTCGTGACATACGATGTTCCGGCATAATCCTAAATCCAACCCAGTGTAGGCATAAGTTTTTGTCATATTAGAAAATGAACGACAATTTTCTGTATTGACACGTAATATGTCTCATATACATTAACACCGCTGCGCACTGTACACCAACATACCATATTCGATCGGGTTAAAATAGAAAATTGGCTAGCTATAAGGTCATCTATATCTAAGACGTCAAGGCTACCCACTAGAAGAATCAGAAATGAACACGAAGTCACGTTCGGTGGTATAACGCCGTTGCGGTTTTAATCAATAAGGAAATAGGAGACGTTATACAGGGGTAAGAAAACCGACAGCCCTTCACGAGAGCAAGGCACGATTCTGCAAGGTCATTTAAACGCGGAGATAATCATACCGGAAGTGGTTTGAACTGCAGGTAACATCTGCGTTCGGGAACGAATCATAGAAAAATTGTCTAATTGGTAATACGAGGAACTATAACGAAAGGCGATTTCCACTTGCATAGATGTTCGAGTTGTGTGCATGTGCATAATGATATTAAATCCGTTCATCATGATTCGGGACGAAAGCTGTAGGAATCCCGTATTCGCTATACGGTCAATTTTATTGATATCAAGATTGCACATCCTGCGTACATCGGAATAAATTGTAGCCAGAGAACTGCAGAAGCCATAGACGACATTGAGGGCAGCCAATATAGCTGACAATACCATTAACTTAATTAACGTGTAACGACTCTGAATACCTGCAGCTCAAAGTTATTTCAAATAGCCAAGAAGCGCGGGTCGAGTGCTACACATTCGATATTGAATGTCCTTTTTGGTATGATAAGTCCGAAAATCGGATGTAAGCGCACTTCGTACTTCCGGGACGAAACGGTATTGGGGTAGTAAAAACATTTGAGGGGTATAATAGGTGCCTACATGTCTGTACAGGAAAGAAGGAAAAAAAAATAAGCTTTTAAATAAGAGGAACGCGAGAGAGCCGCGAGGTCAAGTCGCAGAGATTCAAGCACCTAATTAATTTCTCTTTACCTCCTTGAAACTTTGCTTATTAACCGCGCATATCTTCCAAGGAAATAAAACCGACTGGGTAAACTGATTCCGTGATTATAAACTCTGGCCAGGTTCGATATTTCGTTGAAAAAAGACGAAAAAAAACGAGAAGAAACATGGAAAAAGAACTTATTCTATTCCTGTTTTCTTCTTTTTCTTTCTTTCTTTCCAGCTTTTCATGATGTGAAAAGATTGAAAAAAGAGTTTCTGAATTTTCGAAACGGCTTTTGGAACGGCCGCATATCGAAAATCATATAATATCACTTATTTTCATGATGTATGTATGTTACCTACTACCTACACCACCTACGATGCTAAAACAGTTTTTCATCCCCTTTGGAGAACGTCGATTTATCAGGGGTCGATCTGTTCCTGCAGATAGTATGTCGCGAGGGATAGATGCCGTTTTTCTCTGAGAAGAACCCGCAGGATTGATTGATGAAAGAATTGATCCTAACTTCGCACCTGAGCGGACATTGATGTATGCACTGTACATGCGTCTTTGCCCATACGGACGGATGCGTATTTCGTGAAAGTTTGTCAAATTCGTGAAGATTTTTGGTTCCGGTTCATCATGATCTTGACCAAACTTGTAGGCGTGTTTCCTTGAGCGAAAATATCAAGTACCTGCTGAATAACTCTCCGGACTGGGCCCTTACTCTATCAATTCACTCGAATGTACAATAAATGATAAATATTCATAAACATATTCAGTGCAATGTAGAATCTCATGACGCAGCACAAAAATTGTTTATTTCTTGGCAATCGGGGAAAACCCAGGTTACGCTGATTTCTATTGTACATTTAAGTAAATTGATAGAGTGAGGGCCCATTCGAGAGAGTTATTCAGCAGGTACTTGATATTTCGGCTCAAGGAAACACCCCTACAAGTTTGGTCAAGATCGATGAACCGGAGGTGAGACATTCTCCTGGTCAGATTATGAGAGCGCAGGGGATGTTGTGGTAATTTTGTTAACTAGAATTGCCTCTGCAGGGTTCTCGACTTTATAGAATGACCAGAAGATCTCTTTAAAATGGCTAATTGAGCTGCTGCAGTAGGAATAAAGTTCGCCACTTTGTTGTCTGCGCAAGTAGAGTCTTGAAGTTACAGATGAGACTGCACAGAACATAGCCAATAAACGATGCTGAATCTATATCACCTGCACCAGGCTGCAGCCCCTGCAGAGGACAGGTCGGCTGGCGCCTGTCTGCCATGCATTATACATGAAACACTCATTCTCTCTCTCTCTCTCTCTCACAGAGAGCCTTTTCCCTCGATTGCTTAGTCGTCGCTTTGTGAAATAACTCGCCTCGAGCTGTGGCAATGCGAAAGAAGTGCCTAACGTTAGTGAGAGAAGGCAGCAAGCCAATATAATTGGCTTTGCGTGGTAGGGCACGAAGTTAAAGCGATTGAATGGTTTTTTTTTCAAAAATTATCAACGATGGTGACACGCCAAAAACTGATCGCATGTTGTATGTCGCTGCATGTGCGAATGCAGATGGTACTGCAATTTGCAAACGCGAAGGATGATGGTTTAGTAAGTTACTGGTGATACATTACTCCGGCTAGATTGGCCCCGCGTGTCACAGAGTTCACTATTTGCTTCATCGATCGAGTAAAATGGACCCTAAACAATCGAACCAATCATTTCGCTCGGTTGGCAGTTCAGTTTCTCTATACGGTTGTTTTGTCTTTTCCCTTTCTTTTTCCCCATTCTGTCTTTCTTTCTGTTTTCACTCGACCTCTCCGCCGGTTCATTATAGTTTCCGAAAGACAGGCGGGCAGGGAATCTGGAGAGAATCGGACGGTGAAACAGGAGCGCTGAAAATGACGTCTCCAAATCTTCGGGACGAGTTCTGGGAGAGATTTATGTCCCCGGACATGAGGTAATACAAGGGAAGCAGACGGTGAGTGAGGGGCGAGGGTGTAGCCGAGGAAAATCAATAACGACGATTGCAGGGAAGAGTATTCTTCCTAGCCATTGCTGCACGAGGATTCATCCCATGATATTTACGGAAGAGAGTCCTTCGCAAGGATCAGGATATAAATGCCTTTGATTTCCGCCCATAATCGCCAAATCCCGCGATATGTATTTAGAATGTACATACGTGCTGAGAAATCTTAAGCCAAGAATAAATTGTTAGCCACTGTAGCATCTCCAATGAAGTAAAACTCGTTTAATAAATATCATTCATTATTCATTAATCATTACATTACATATAGCTAGCGCTTTGATACGAAGCTCGCAGATAGAGATATGGTGTGTTGCAATTGTCGCGCTCGATCTTTGGCACCAGAAAAAAAATTAAACATATCAATAACTGATTCCGATTAGTGACACTCGTCGACATCTCAGTTTAGAGGTCTAACGATAACATGATATATATGTGTAACTTAATTAAACAACGATTCGATCTGTTTCCATTAATCTTCGAACATGAAAATTTATTTCTGCGGATTCTTCGTTTGAAATTTTGAATTCTTCATTTCAAATTTGTAATCAGCGACCTAAAAGATCATCGATTTTTACTTTTTACGGTCAAGTTATACGAACATTATTATAGTAACACGATGTCTAGTCTCGCGTGTTAATCAAATGTGAAACACTCGGACTTTACGTTCGACGTCATTAAATCTCTTATCGAAATTTTTGCGGTCAAAGTTGGAAAGAAATAATTTCCAATTCGTTCGGGGATACCCCATAGTACGTCGCTGTAAAACAGGATATTTTTGGCTCAAAGAGCGAATTTTTCCAATAACCCAATTTTATCACGGTATGATAGTCTTTGAAGTATATAATCGCATGAAACTTAGAATTTGTGAACCATCGCGGGGTCGTCGTCGTCGTCGTCGGCGTCGTAGGGGTATAGGGACCGAGATTAACCGCTATCCTTCGATTTCACATTTATATTGCTCTTCGGTCTCTCAGACTCAGAAGAATTATACCCGAATGAAAAACAGTTACTTTCTGATCAATTTTTGTATGACAATTTTGCGAAAACGATGATTATCGCATCAGAATAGGAGGCTTCGTCCGCGAAAAATTTGAAGAAAAAAGGAATCCGAAATCTGGACATCGGGTCAAGTCCGATTGATCGCGCGAAGTCCAGCCTATTGCCAATCGCAAATTGCATATGGATCTGTCGCTATTCAAAAGTGCGAACAAGGTAACTACACAATGGCAATGGTCAGCTGCGTAGAAGCACTGCAGAAGCGTGACCTTCGCTGTACTCTTCGCACCGTGTTGAGAGGAGTAAGTGCTCAATCACAGTAATATCCTCGATCTGACGTCACGGCCTAATTTCTGCAATTTCTCAATTATCAATAAAACTCATGTCGGAACTATACGAATTGCATCTATGTCATTCGGCGATCGGTGCGTGCACCTAATAATTACACACCTGCGGCATAAATTTCCAAAAATGATATGCGTCAGAATTTTGAACGCATATATGCTGCAGGTGGGAATAAAATCGATTCAGTTACTCGTATTCAAATCTCCGCACCGATCGATCACCTGATTCAAATCAATTGATCGAAGACTCATTAGTTAGGCTTTCGGTAATTTTCATCTATCGCGTCTAAATCATAATGCCGGGATCTATAGGTGCGAGAGGTGCGATCTTCGCAGCTAGACATTTACGCGTAGCTCATATGTGTAAATTACTACGAGGTCAGAATAAAACGGGATCACAGCTACGTGCCGGTGTTCGGCGGCGATGAGTGACTAGAAAAATTTTCAGTCAGTCGACGACGACGTCTTTCAGTAGCAAATGCCATATCGTACTATCTAGGCAGGTGTACGTGCCCGGCGAGACTAGCTAGTTTATGAATGAACTCCATTCATAAACGAGAAGTGGATTTCAATTATGGTCGCAGCGATGATATATTAAACCCAATCTTGAATTAGGCGACTAAAAATCAATTAGGTATATCTATCTCTGACATATACATACAGACTGCAGCGAAATTTCACTCCGGATTCCGCTCACTCGGACCTACAGGATTTATTCAAGCGATTAAATAATCCAAATGAGACCAGTCATTGACGAATTAAATATACATTCGACTTTAGCTAAGTGTAGTGGGGCACGACGATAGCGGAAAAGTTCTATTCCAGTCTGGTGATTTTCCAATCAATACAGAGCTTCGTCTATTTTTTTTTCTCCTTCGCTATTTGCCAAAACGAAAGTGGTATGGCCATGCAGGTCGATATGTTGCCGCGCTAAAACCGCGCTGTCAACGACAACGAGGCGTATACAGTCTATAGTTGTTGTAATAATTGCAATGATTACAGGCCGAATTTTCTCGCTTTCTGGTCTCGGGTTTCTCTTGTCTGTAGTAAACGTTGCGTTTTATAATCGCATGAAATCATAATCCATATATATGTGAACCCATTTTTTCATGGTATATCATATCTTATGCAGTAATCTTCCAAATTTCTGAACGGACTTCGCGCACGTTAGAGGACGTGTAAAGAAAGCCTCTTGTGCAATGGATCAGATCTTGAATGGATTGTTTGACGAGTAAGATTGTCCAAAACTTGACAATTCAATATTTGCAGTAGTTATCTTATATCGATACAGGATGAAGTGTGTGATCAATATCAACCGCGAAGTTTGTCTCGTCGTATACATACTTGCTAAAAAAAAAGGTACTTGATACAATGCATTAGAAAAGAGAACGAAGAAACTCGTAGATAGATGTTTCAATGTTTGATCAACGAAACGTGGGGAAAAAGAGATCTTCGGAACTCTGTGGTCCATATCGGCTCATTCTACCCCATATTAAAATCACGAATGGCGAAACTAGCAGCTTTCGGGTTCCACGTATACGTCTGTCTTCATCATACGTCTACCGCAAACGAGAGGCACTCTATTTGCGAGATCGTAGTAGGTAGCTGCTGGCGGATAATAAAGAAAAGAATTTCTGTTGGTTGAAAAAGAAGAGGGATTTCACTACCACCGCTGTCTCTTAGTCTCACGAAGAGAAATAAAAAATGTCAAAAAAAAAGGAAAGAAGAAGAAAAGAACCGAATAGTTCAAAGAAAAGGTGAAAATTTGTTGCTAAACTACCGCCGTCGAGGGAAATGCGCGGGGACAATAGCCGCTGACGCGACTATGTATATAACGCGGAACGAGCTGTGTGAACAGCGATATGATCTCGAGTTTGAATTTAAATGCTTTCAAAAGTTACGCAGAGCAGAATAGCACTGGCTACATCGCGACCCTTTGAACTGCACGAGTATAACATAGATCCGAGTTAATTATCCAACTCGGAGATCGCTATTCCCATTCCCATTCCCATAGTTGATATTCGCACAGATTTCTAGGATTTTTAGTTACTAATCTATTGTATAGTATAGAGAGAAGATTGGGGGTGGCGATAGAATGAAAAATTAAAAAGAAGGATGGATGGGTAATACTGCAGGAGCAGGAAATATATGGGCAGTAAAAAACAGAAATGCAGATAGAAACGCGAGGTGATTGCAGCACGTCGGTATACCGTGAGTTTCTGTGGATGCGGCCCGGCAGGATGCCGACCTAAAACTCGATAGCAACAGTTTAGTAACTTACTATATTTTCCTAGTAAAATCTAGTGATTTTTAGTGATTTTACTAGAAATATCTAGTGAGTTACTAAACTGCTGCTAACGAGTTTTAGGTTGGTATCCCTGCTGGGCCGCATCCACAGAAACCCACGGTATATTGATCATTGAAATTGTTTCGCGAATGATATAGGGGAGCCGGGTCGATCCGGTTCGGGATTTTTTGATTTCCGAAAGGTGGAAAATTTCCAATTTTTTTCTCTCGAAATTGAGGAATGACTGAACGCACGAAATATGGGTTCATCGGCGTCAATGATCGGCTTCGTTATTGTCGAAGCCCGCGGTTCAAAAGCATACTATGACTAATATGTTGTATAGTGGAAGCTGAGAGCAATAGTCGACAGAAGTTTATTGTCATAGCTTATTGTCACGCGTTTCCGGCGGTTAGTGTAATCATGAATGTATGTATGTACGGTGCATTTCCGTATAAAGAGAGAACATACATCGCGGCGTTCAAACAGAAAAATATAAAACAAGGAATGCAAAAATATAACAAAGATCGATGTATCAGTTGAATAGGATAGAAATGAATAGACGACCTCCTGATCATAGATCGCAATGCCTTATAGCCAGACACAGCATCTAACGCGACCTAGACCACTGTGACGGTATTTAGCATACATGATTGGTATGGGATTCCCTCGCAACCATTTCACCGATTTCGCTCTACAGAGTACCAGCATGAATAATTAATACCAGAATAATTAGTCGCTCTGTTAGAGGAGTCCGAATTTCTCAGCTAAACGATATCGATCGTTGAAAACGACGTAGGTTTGACGTTCGCCAAAAAGCTATACCTACATGCAGAAGCCAATTCCGAATGAATAGCAAAAATCGGTTACAACTGTAGAACAAAAAAAAAGAAAGGAACAAAAAACGAAAAAACAACCATATTTCATATCATCTTTTTCAATATCATATACAGGCATATGATTCAATTATTATCGAATGTTACAGAAAGTTGTATGTATATGGACCGAAATCATCGGAGTCTGTGGCCACGGTTAAAGTCTCCTTATCGATAAGATTCCGTGTAATTTATGTAACACCAGATAAGCTGGACGTCAAATTACCAGTATTATTGCCTCCGCTTAGTGTCTACGTGCATATCATTATCATTATTTATCACTATCGCTTTTTTTTTTTTAAATAATAATCGTTTTATATCTATCCCCGTCCGTCACGATCGCGATGCCTCGTCGGGTAATATTATCTAGTCCGTAATATACTCTGAGGCCAAAGAGTTGTTATAATCTCAAACTATTTATTTTATATCTATATATATGTATGTTTGAATAAAACAAATAAATCGTATACTTTGAACATTTTTTTGTTCTATTTCTATTTCTTTTTTCTTTTTTCTTTTTTCTTTTTTCTTTTTTCTTTTTTCTTTTTTCTTTTTTCTTTTTTCTTTTTTCTTTTTTCGTAAACCAATCAAACCCATTCATCCAATAAGCCATGGGCTTTAGTTTGATTAGTTCAAACAATAAACATTCATTCGAATCGAATGAAATGAATAAACAAAGAATTATACTTTTAATGAAACAAACATTTGCTCGACTATACTGTCTGTGAAATGTTTTTCAGTACCTATACATACAATCTGAAATGCAATTTGTATCGTCGATGAATTTGGCAAAGATTATAGGCACGGAGTTTTTTTTTTTTTAGAATTTTTGACAAAATGAAAATAGAGTTTCTATATTATTCACGTACTCTCTAAATTTTTGGGAGTGAAAAATTCACTCTTTTGTCTTGGAGTTGCACGATTTTCATTGAAAGGGAGCGAAAATTCACTTTCTTGGATTGAAAATCGTGCAACTCCAAGACAAAAGAGTGAATTTTTCACTCCCAAAAATTTAGAGAGTATGTAGAAATTATCCCGATCGGTTCTTCGTAAGGAAAAAAAAAAAAAGAAATATAAATTTACGGATAAAAATGCCAGAGGAATTCTTCTTCCGCATTGAAAGTTTCTCAACACGGATCTCCTTGAGCCCGGTTATTATGAAATACCATTTACGAGTGATCTTAATCAATCCTCATGCAGGTCTCTGGGTCCCATATTAAACTCACCATATGGGATCCCTCAACGCACTAAACTCAAAAAATATGGTCAGATTTTTTAGACGAGAATAATTCCATTCCATCTCGGAAATCCACCTTCCATTTTTTTAATAACGTAAGAGAGCCATGATTTTTATTTTTTTTTTGTAATCGTCATCACTCGCCCAAGTTTTATGGTGGATATAAATTTTGCAGAATGCGATTAAATAGAATCTTGAATTCTCTACAAAAAATGTCCAAGACCCAAGTCCCTAAATTCAACGGTTCACAAGTTGTCAGTGTTGGAAGTTGAAGTTGTCTTATAAAATGCGTAAAGTTCGATTTTGCGCACGCTTCTCGCCTCGTGTGATTGTCACCCTTGCTTCGCTCGGGCAAAAAGCTTCACACTAGTCCGAGAACCAACACTTTCTCTTCCAAGTCTTATTCTACATAGCGGATCCTCACGTCGGAATGACGGAACAAATATATTGCCTTGAACATATGTGTGTGAGCGTTATTTTTTCTTCTTTTTTCTAATAACCGCGCCTCTCTTTGACATATCCTAGGCTCTGCCTTTCAGAATCCGTCTAACAAAAGTACGTATCCTATCTATACCATACACGTATCCATATATCACTGGGATTGTATAGGCAGCGTTTTGAATCCTCAATCAGCATTTCAACGACGTATTTCAATATGAATATATATATATGGCCGTAGTGAGCAATATATAAAAGAGATTCCTTGAAAGAGGGTATTATCGGAAAAACGGTAGCCTATCTATGTGCCAAAAGAATTTTCTATTTTAATAACTCAGTTTTACCACAGCATTTCACTTCATTAGTCTTTCAAACGAAAAAGCTAAGTTTGTATCAGATTCAACTGCTCCGAAGTTATCCTAAAAAATGTGAAAATCAATGGGGCTCTAATAATCGGTCCAAAACCTAGAGCACACAAGTTTATCCCAAAGACGAATGGACCGGTCTGACTTCCTCGTCCAATAATTATCGCGTGTATCTAGTTAATTAGGAGCTAATCATTATCGGCGAATATATCTGCAGTGGCGATTTTATCTCGAGCTTTAGATGTTATCTGAGATAATGAAACGGATAGAAGAATACGCAGATCTAATCTTCGTGTATATTGTAGGGATAGATCGTTAATTTTTTTTATCTGTGTATAGATACTTGCTCGGATTGGTCAAATAGAAAGAAAACCGCAGGTAGGTAGGTATAAGATAATAATTTTCAACGAAAAGGTAAACCCACGCTTTAGGAAAGGTAGCTTCTCGTTAACCGCAGCCATATACGTATATATATACATAGGTATGTGTAGGTATAGTATAGGTAACAGGATTTTTACCAAGCATGCAGGATGCAATCCATGTTATAGTGGGCTTCGGTGAAGCGTGGGTTGAACTCACGAATGCAATAAGCCCCAGGGCAGGTGACCCACCTTCTTGAATGCGCGTAGGATTTGGAGAGCGGTCCAAGCCGAAAGGTCCAAGCGCTGACATAACGCAGCCACTACATTCACATATACGTATATACATATACATATATATATATACACGACGTGGGGAAAATTCTTCGTCATTTTTTCTATACTTCGGGTGATATGATCGAGGACTTAAGACTGATCGATAATTTGGATTAGGAAAAACATACGGCGACGATCGATACTAGATATACTAGATTATGAGATATTCATCCCCTCGCTGCAGTGGGTATAGAGGAAATGAAGAAATGGGATCGTAAGCTGAAAAATTTCCTAACATCAATCTTGATATCGGTTTATACGTGAATTAAACTGATATGATGATGATGATATGCGGCATATAGTTATTATCGTCTTTACTCGCATGTCTACGTATTAGAACTGGCCTGCCTGCAGCAGCGAGCCAACCATATAGCGTATACCATTTCTGTTGAGTAAATTGACGTTTCTAAATTGTTGAATCGTTAAAACCCACGACTTCCGGCCAATAAAGATCTAGTGCATTAAATTCTGCGTATCCTATAGTATCGCATTATATACGGTACGGAAATTAATTCCTCTGCATTATAACATGTATCGGAAGAAGATAAGAATCATATAGTTCTGAGAAAGTACGAGATTCTGGTATCTCTAAAATTTCGGAAAATGGAATGAACGATTTCTCTGAAATCGCTCCAGCAGCAGCAGCAGCAGCATCCCAGAGGATCAAATCTCTCGCTCATAAGTTGCGTATGCGTGCCTTTACTCCTAGCGTTCGTTTACTCGTTCACAACGCCGTTGCTAGGACCGGTTTGAACGGCAGTCGAGTGCTCAGGGTCCAGAAGACGGAAGCGGGGCGATGTGGTAGGTAGGTAGGTAGGTAGGTAGGTGAAAGAGAGATGAAGAGACGGAAAGCCGCCGCACTGCTGGACCAATCTCAGAAGGCCCCTGGTCCGATAGATAACTGAATGAAACCGGGGGACTTATCGAAGGGATGAATGTGGGTGTCCATACGACGCGGCAAAAAAAAAGAAGAGAAGAGAAGAGCAGAGAAGAGAAGAGAAGAGAAGAAGGAAGCACTCAGCAGACCTTCGGGGATAAGACGTAGTACACAGGTATACCTACCTACCTGCGATCTTTCAATGCAGATGCGGTAGACATCGTAGTCGTATACGAGTTCAACGGACGATACGGGGCTAATTAATAGTCGATGTTTGGTCGTTTCTATAAGTCTTTTTATAATACCTAGTACCTATAGGAAGAGCGTTCGGTTTCATGGAAAATCGCAGAGAATTATCTTCCAGTTGATTCAGTCTTCACACACCTGATCACTTATGTGCTTTTAGACATAGTTAAAAATTTTTGTCCCAAATTTTTCTCTCAATATGTATGCATTCCGAATTCTAGATTTTCGATGAAAGGCGATATGATAATTGATTTGATTATAAAGGTGCGCGCGGGGTTGGTATAAAAGTAATTCCCATGACCTTTGAAAAGTATATAATTCGCAAAGCCCTATAGCCATTCGAGGGTTTAACGTACGCCTCGGTTCGCGTACCTACCTACCTACCTACCTACCTACTCCCCCACGAAAAAAGTTAAACTCAATCGACGCCCTCAAAGGATTGAGTTTGCGAACCAATAACGAATTACCATCGTAGCCACCACTCTGGTAACGTTCAGCTGTATATACGTATATTCCGAACCTCCGACTAAGGCAGTGAGTCAATTTTGCAAACCACTGAACGTATAGGTGTATGAATAAAAAAATTGAAAAAAAAATTGAAAATAAAAAGCAATGCCCCGCCATTGGGATGACCACTTTCCACAGATTCACTCAATTTGGTCATTTTCGAAATTCAACGCTCCCCCATGGTCCAGGACGTTTCGAAATATATACGAAAATAAATGTATAGCCACAAACTCAGGTTCCTAGATCTGAATTCTAAGTAACGTCCGAAAGCCTTCGAATTTTCCTGATATTTTGAACATGAATTATGGGTCCAACAATTCTATTCTAAAATTAACACTGCAAGTATGTATGTACCAAGATACACATCTAACTATAATGTAGTTAGAGAGAGGCTGATCATTTGTCCCGGGTGGTAGATTTTCGCCTAAAACCATACGCCGCGGTAGAAGTACCTAAGCTTGTATTGTAAGGTTGTGTGAGTGAATTCTATAGGGGTAGTCGAAAAGGATCCTTTGTCAAATCGGTATAATGTGTTGAATATACCCTTTGCCCGCGTACTTCGAGAGGGAACACAGCAAAACTTGACGGACAAACTTATGCGGTTAAACGAGGGTAAAATTGTTTTTTTTATTCCGCGATTGCATCAAGTCCGGCTATATATAACGAGTCAAGGATAATTGAACTGCACCGACACAGAATTTTTTTCATCTTTCAAAAAAAGTTTGTGTAGATATTTACAACGTTTTTGAAATTTGGTTTTACGTGCGGAGCGAGATATAAGCCTGTTTAATCCTTTGCCTCGTGTTTTCGAAATTCGGGAAAAAAATATCCATGCGGATGTGTTTGTGTGTGTGATAAAAAAAAAAAAAATAACAGGAGAAAAAAAATTAATCATTGCTTCCTGAGCTCGCTGCAGGATTATGATTTTTTTTTCGTTCACCTCGTTCATACAGCGTTTGAAACCGCAATACAAGAAGAGCGAAGCGAGGCGAGGCGAGGCGAGGCGCGTAACGAAAACACCAAAGACCAAAAGACTCGGTGGAGCTAGAGCTGTCACATAAATGAAAAGCAGACCCTGCAGGACCAACAACCCCCATGCCCCGTGGAAGGAGCCGTGCGGAAACTCTAAAGCGAACCCGGGGCTCTCGACGTCGACCAACCGACGAGACCTGGGTGAAAGAGGACGACGCGACGCGCCTCGGCCGTGCAGGTTCCGAGTTACGAAGTGATTAGCGACGCTCTTGATTAGCGAGTAAACGACTTCTCCGCGTTGCGCCCTCAAAAGCCGCTTTGTACAAGTTGAATAATGTACTTTTTCATCTCTGAAACACAGCTACGCCGATTAGCGACTGTAGGTACCTATAACGTTCGTACTAAATTCACTTTTCTCACGGAACGAAGTTCCCGTTTTTCGGCTCCGTCGATGCGAAAAATCGTATACACTCCTCGGGCAGTAAACAAGAAAAGCCCCAGATCACATGTAATTGTCGTCCGAGGCGAAGCCGAGCCCCGATTACATGCGATCTGGGACCTTCCTTATTTTACTGCCCTAGGTATGAAATATACGATTTTCGAATAAAAAGTTCGGATAAACTATATCAAACATTATTTCCTCAATTAGCTGGAGTCGCGGATGCGATAAAAATAGCGAAGCATCAGGCTTAGAGATGATTCAGAAAAGCGCTGCTCTCTTTCAGCCGCGGCGAGAGCAATTATACCACCAAATTGCGAGATAGAAACAGTTCGAACTCTTCGATTATCAAAAATTTTCAACTACTTCTTCAATTTCCATCGGCACAACGATTCAATTATTCATCCAAACACTGCATAGGGACATGATAAATAAATGATCATTTTCGTCGTTGCTCAGGGCGTATATCGATTGAATCGTGAGCCAATTGGATTTATTATTTACACTTTACCGCACGTGTATGCCAATTTTTGTTGCATGTAAACTTTCCGCCCATAAGCAGCTGCTGCAGGTAGTACATGCAGTATTTCATTATATTCGATGAATTTGAACCATCAGCTATATTATGATGATAATTAACGTTCAACTATATTTAGACGAATCATTGGCAATTTTCTGCCAGTCTAAATCGCGGATTTTGTTTTTCAGTACACGGCGCAGTTGTTTCGCCATTGTCGAAACAGAAACAAAAAGTTTGCTTATCGGTCAAAGTTTCACAGGACCGTCGACCCCACTCGATGTTTGATAGTTAATTAAAACTTCGAGATGACAAGTCGGAATCAGCATCCCTTCCCTGCATCGATTTTACGATTTAAAAATCGAAAGCCAATCAACATCCGCGTAATAATTACTCAGATATATTAATGTTCTGTTACATGGGCCTCTGGGACTTTCGCATTTCGGTAAAACCTTCCTTTTCGAATTTTCATGTGTAAAAATTAAAATCTTCTGGAATAAAAATTCTATATTTTCTATTCGAGTGGCTCGATTTCGAATCCAATTGGACCAATTTTCACCTTATCGTTACGAAGTGGCAAAATTTTACGTGCAGATATCAGCGGGCGGAAAAGACTTTTCCGCCCTAGGGCCGAAAAGTCCTGTTTTGCGCCCGCTGCAGAGGTCGCGAAGGGGCATTTTCCGAGCAGGTGTGAAGAAAAGTTAATTTACACAAAAAAAGCAGCCGCAGCTGGTGATGGCGAAAATTTTCGTACACCCCGGGCCAGCGTCCGTCCGTCCATGCGGCGTATAGGTATATCTATATGGTAACAGAGTCTGTCATGTCTCATTCGTCTTCGTAAACCTAGCTGCTGCTGCTCTGGCATAATACATTCGCCTACTGTCTACCTGGACACTGCCCAGTAGATATACCTACCCCATAGACGTGTCGTAAATTCAGTGGGTATCGTGCGGCGCGACGGACGAAATAATCGTCAATCCTTGTAGAAGCTGCGTTTCTGTTTGCAGCCGCAAAGAATACGAGAACGAAAAAACGTTGTACATATATATATACATTATACCTTTCGCGGATTTAGGATTTTCGAGGGATCCTGTAACCAGCACCTTGCGTGCATTAGTCTGATTAGACGCGCTTTACACACCGCCGTTTATTATACCCTGCAGGATCCCAACAAAATTTTTTAAACTCTCCAAAATTTCACACGCCGCAAGCGTTTTGCCATATTTTATACCCGCTATTATGCAAGGGCGAGGAGGGATTATCCCGCACGAAACAACGAGAAATGCCTAAAATTTTCAAAAATTTTCACATCAGAGCTGACAGTGCAGAGATTTTTGAAACTTGATTCATTCCTCGAGAATGATATACATATACCTCTACAACATGTACCTACATATATGCCACGAGTTGGTATAAAGGCACACCATCCATCCCCGCGGTGTTATCTGATGGGAAAATATAAAACGTTGCTTTTAGAATAGCGGAAGGTTTTTTTTTTTTTTTTTTTCGGTTTTTCTTGTTCTTTTTTGTTATTGAAACAATTTATCGAAGGATCTGTACCACTCGATATCATGCGGTGAGATTTATCGCCATATCAGACAACGCGCGGGAGAAGTTCTCGGTAAATTATTATGGTAATTAATGATCCGTCAGTACTGAGTGCCATGGATCTCGGAAATAATACATAATGCGAGACAAAATTACGTAAAGCATATATTAGTAACCGCGTGTTAATAAGAGATTCATGGAAATAAAATAAATAAAATAAAAATGAAATAAAATAAATCGACGAGTAGATTTGCGGCTCGATTATTAATTTATTTTTCTTGTTTTTTTTTTTTTTTTTTCTTTTTTTTCTTTTTCATTCGCTAAAGTCCATTTGAGTCAAAAATCGAAATCTCGTGTCTTCCCACACTTGTAGAAAAAAAGTAAAAAAGAAGAAAAAAGAAAATAGTCAGTCAGGTTGAGATCAACGGGACAAATCAAGGACTACAACATTCCTTTGATATAATCCGCATATATATACCTCCATATAATATATATCCATATACGACCATATGATATGTTCAAATAAATCGTATTGAAATATTATTTGTCCACCAAATGTCAGCGAGTTGATTTTTTCTATTTATATAATAATTATATCAATTATTCTAAACCTGAATCTATATGATTAAGACAGGAACAGGAATATAGGTACCCGTAATATTCGCGTTCACACATGGGTATTCGTTAATTTTTGTGGAAGAAATATATTGACGACGTGCATGATAAGTTTAAAAAAAAAAAGGTTTTTAAATGATTCGCATCTCAAAAATGAAATTTTTTTTTTTTTCTTTTAATTTAGAAAGGTTTTATATAGTTGACTTCAAAGTATTCAAAGTTTGAAAGTGGGGTATATGATATATAATATATACAGTCAGTCCCTCGATCTGGTTGAATGTAAATGGCGAAAGGTGGTGGGGTTTCGCGGTAGTCGGAATGAGGCGCGGTAGCCATTTCCATAGCAATTTCTATTCTATTTCCGTCAACGTGGCAATGGCTTTCAATTATAGACTGCAATATTGAGAGGCACGTTTCGCCAATAACTGCACCAGTAGTACCATACCGATTCCAATATCTCTACGTTCCTTAGCGCAGCAGCGCGGGCAATACCTGCAGTAGATTCAGCCAAGTTGAGTTACCAGCTATAATTTCTATAAGATTCAGGGTCTAATTCCTGCCCTTGTATAGAAATAATATAAGATTTGAGGAACATATACCGCGAGTTTTTGATGAAACTGCGCGCGCACGCGCGTACGGTACGTGTCTGCGTTGGTTTCGCCGCAGGGAGGGGGTCACCTGCAGTTTCACCGTAAACTCTCGGTATATAAATATGATTTCGATGATTGTGCAGCAGATAGAACATCTCGCTTATATATATATACGAAAATTTGATGATTGTCAAAGAAATTCTGTATATTATATATATAGAGTAATTCACGAGTACCGCTACACAGCTCCTCGAAAGCATTTCGAATATCAAAGGAAACGAAGTGGTCGTGGAATTAAAGGTGAAGCCTTCTCCTCTTCCATTATTAATACTCTCCTTGTACTGTAACCACCCGCGAATTTTTCATCTTATTAATCAAGGTATTTACCTACCTCAAAAGTCTCGCGTATAATAATTTATACCGAATTCGAAATTCTGCTACCTATTTGGCTCATTAAAATCCGACTTTAAGTTTACTTATAGAAATTCAATTTTATACACGTATAAATAATTATGATTCGTTTATTTATGTTGAAATTATTTTTTGTAAAATACGATATATTAACCGCGCGGCTACATTATAGTTACCTATAGGGAATAACGCTCTTTATTCATCTCGCTTATACAAAAAGCTGAATTTTTGTTACGAAATGAGATCTTATGGTCGAAAGCCTGTGCAGGAACGCCAGATGCATGAGAGATCTAATTCCTTATGATCGTCGAGCGATATAACGTAGTCGTTTATTAAATATAAGTTAGAAAAACAAGGCGGGATATAGAATTGGAAGGAACTCTAACGAGCGTTTAGAAATTCTGTATATACTAATCACCGGGGCTTATCTTCATGTTCGGAATTTTTTATCCTGCATGCATTCGCGTTTTTTTCCACAAGAAAAAAAAAAGAAAAAAGGTTATCGAATTCGACGCCAATGCAGATTCAGATTCCTTGTTACTACATGAGATGTCCCCAACAGTTACAGAGCATGAAACCAATTGGTTCAATTTACATCGCTGTCATAATTATACCAAAAATTTAATTACTACATTTTCAGCTCCACTTATCTCAGCCATGCATGAACAAAATCATAACTTCCCATAGCGCATTCTACGCGCATAAATGAGTTCCTTCGAAATATGTAGCACTTGGATTATTTTTGAAATTCTTAAACATGTAGAACTTTGGAAATATGCGATTTCTTTGTTCTTCTACTTGAAGGGTCTAACCAATTGCCCTGAAATTTTCACCGAAATTACTTCGAGGTGGCACTAAGAAGTGATCAAAATTTCAGCCTCCCGTTTTTCTTCTTTTTTTTTCCAAAAATCGGCGAAGCATGTAAAACTTGGGAAAAATGTGTTTCCATTTTTTCTCTACTTGAAGGGTCTAATGGATTGCCTTGAAATTTTCAACGAAATTACTTCGAAGTGCCACGAAGACGTGATAAAATTTCCAGCCTCCCGTTTTTTCCTTTTTTTTTTGCCAAAAACCGATCCGGTTCACGTGGAATATCCCATATATACTTTACGGTAATAGATCGATTAAATCAGCTGTAAAAAGATGGATCGATCTGTGGTGAATCTTTCGCTATTCTAAAAATCACGAATTGCGTTGAATGATGACAGATGCAGGTAAAAAAAAGAATCGATGTATCCTTGATGATACCAGATCGGTTGAAACCTTATTTAAACGTTTGATCTTAATTGATTCGAGGCCAGGGAGACCAACTTTATACTTGTTCAACTCTCACCGTCTGTATATATTATTCATTGAAATACATAATAATTTCATCTTCACGATCGACAGTATTAACAATAAAATAAGCTAATAATTAAAACGACGAAAAACATAGGTACAGCGTAAGAAATATAATATTATGTATAAAATTGGTATTTAGCGTCATAGACGTCGTGATAAGTTCGAACTTATTATTCCCCCATTAAACACATATATACGATATTGAAAAAGGTTCCATAGCTGTGATACCGCAGTGGTTGTTATCTTTACCCAAAAAAGAAGAGATAAGTTTTGTTTTTTTTCTTTTCTTTTCTTTTGCTCAAACCATTAATTGTTTGTCGTAAATAATAATTCTGTGGTAAAAATAAGATAAATGAAAGTTAACAGGAACTACGAAGATAGGAGCTATGAGGGGGCAATAATTAAGTATAGTGGAAAATAACTATAACAGAGGAAGAATGTATGTTGATAAAAAGAAAAACAAATTCTTTCAATACGGAAAAATTTGATAAAACGAGAAAAACATTTACGCTTCTCGCTTAGCGATCGATTTCCAGAATTTCTTTCACGGTTTGAAAACGACTCGCGAAAATTAATGGAGAATTGATAAGAATGAAAAAAAATACATACACACACGTAGTACAACTCGAATGTACATTATAAGCTTCGAATTTCATATTTAATAACTATATTCCTTTTCATTATATTTCTGAACAAATTCTTGACTGATTAGAATTCGGATCTAATTCCTGCGCGAAATGACTAAGATCCGTAAATTTTTATCAAAAATTGAAGAAATCAAAGAAAACGACTCGAATTCAGCATTGAAAACGCCGAAATTTATTTCGTTTAAAAGAATTCGGTAGCCTATACCTGTTTGGGTTCTTTATTCGATAAAATTGTGAGAGAGAGACTAAAACCGAAGAATGGAGAAGACAGCTAATCCGTCTGAAGAAAGGCGCGTATAATACTTCGCCGTTGAAATATCCTTCAAAGGATTCCCCGTCGTCCTGCGCAGTTTTTTCATATAATAAAACATCGAGGATATAGAAAAAAAATGAAGAAAATAAGAAAAAAATAGAAAAAATAAAACAAAATAGGAAAAACATGAAAAATATAAGGACACACACGCAGGTCTTATAGCAGTACATGTTATAATATTATGTGTGTACCTGCGGCATTTTAACTCGAAAGCAATATAATCTCGGCTCTCATATGCTTCACTGCCACGCGATATAGGTACATATGTTTATACTGACGCAGAAACTGACGCGTGGGTGTGTGCACGATTGTAGAATGCGTTGAGTACTACAAACGCGTACTATACGCCGATCTCGTAGTGGTTTGGTGTATGAATGTATGAATGTATGTATGTATGTACAAAGGGAAGGGCTGCTGCTGGACTGCTGCTGCTGCGGAGAGACGAGACAAAGATGGGCATTGAAAAAGTTGTCGTCGTCGTCGTCGTCGTCGTCGTCGTCGTCGTTCCAAAGAAGGAAGGAAGGAAGGAAGGAAGGTGGTAAAGATGGATGAAACTTTTTACCGTCCCGCGTCATATAAGTTATACACGAGTATAAAATATATATATACGTATATGTACGTTCGCGATATTCGCGACCATATGGAAGCTATAGCAAATTCGAATAATACCATTCGCATGATGAAGAGTTTGGAGAGAATAATGATATCATAAAATGGAGCATGCAGAGTCGAAGTTCCAAATTTGAAAATGATGTATCATTGACTCGCTGCAGTTTTAATTGCGGAAAGGGAAATTTTCACAAAATTTGAAAGATTTTGCGGATCGAAGAACGCATCGGAGGCTTGAAATATTCCGAAATCTGAAGATACTAGATACGATACAAAAATCCTATCAATTATTTACGACATCATAAAGATCTGATTATCTATCGGATTATATGAAATCGGTTTCCTTAAAGAGGGTATCGATTATCACAGAACGATATATAATCTTTCTAATTAAATATAAGAATATTAAACTTCAATAAAGCTAAATAGCTGTGCCTATAATCAGTACTAATTAGAATCAAAAGTCACGGTTTAAAGTTCCGATCATAAGTCGAACCGAACGTCCTAGTATTTTACATTACAGTGCAGTGGAATAGATTGTGAACTGCAGTAGCGTGATCGGTCAGTGTCATGACTGCAGCGAGATTGACTCGCTATCCTGTATAGGCTACGGGGTATAAATTTCAATTAATCGAGTGGTTTACTCGAATACTATTTTTTTTTTTTTTGGTTTTTTACGTGAAAACTATGAGGACCTAAAATATGAAGGGAATGTAAAATGTTTAGAGTCACAGGCTGCAGGGTGAACTGGCACGGAATGTCCCATATGCAAAAATATTTGTTCGCGCTCATAAAGCCCTTTGAGACTCTCTATCTAATTCCCGTTCTCTTATTCTGGTATACATAATTCTGGAAATATAAATTTGGAAAACCTAGTGAAAATCCGAGCTACCGCGTATTTCTCATTTAAATTTTCTATACCTAGTTGTGTAAATAAATTGAGAAGGGATTTGTATTCCAGTCACGATTTGCATCCGCTGTTTCATATAACGTTGCGCGAAAGAGAGAGACAGAGAAAGAGAAAGAGGAAGATGAAAATCTAATAAGGGATCAAGAGAGAGAGAGAGAGAGAGAGAAAGTGAGAGAGGTTTTAGTAGCTTGTTTTCCCTTTTGCGGGGTGAACTTTACGGTTTCATAAATATAGGGATAATATGTCTCCTCTCAGACAATCCATTCGCAATTTGATTCATTCCACACGTTCGTATAACAACCAGGCGAGTCGGATGACCGAAAAATACACAGTAATTTAAAATGTACAGCGTTTTAAAAGATCGTTTTTCTATCCGGACGCAAAAATGACTGAATCGATTAATCCAGAAATTGAACGTGATTAGGGTTGGATGAAATCCCATCGATTGAGACCAAGATCACGAAGATCCGTTGATCAGTTCTCAAGATATCATCAAATGAAATTTATTTTCTTCTAAATTTAGATCTTCGAAAACATCGAAAACTATTGGGCCGATTAAACCGAGAATTTAATAAATTCTGAATCGCATTGATCCATAATGTACAAGAAAAGGTCAAATCCGTTAATTCACTATCGAGATATCGTCGCGTTGGTAGAAAAAAAAAAAACTTATCATCTTAAAAAAAAAAAAGAATGCTGAGATATATTAACATAATCCAACCAGTAAGCTTTCACGCAGCTTTTATCGATGCGATCCAGCATACCCCCTAATCGGTTTGTGTGCAAGATTACTCCGTCACTGATCATCCAAAGTGGAACAAATTCTGCATGAATATTTTAGAGACTTGTGTGTCTACGGCGTGAACTACGGAAATTGCATCAAATTTGCGGGAAATCATTCTTCTTCTTCTTCTTCTTCGGTATTTTTTTTCCCTCTTAGATTTACTACATTTTTTCCTTTCGTATATCAATCGGCGTATACTTTGAGTGAAATTCTCACTCTGTAGCGAACAAGGGAACACGTTCATAGATAAATGATTCACGTTGTTCATGCTTTATGACGTAAGTATAGGTATTTATGTCTACAGGTAATCCATACTATATAAACATATAGTATGACAACTTACTATATGTGAAATACTAAGACGATGAAGAATAAGGAGAAGAAGAAGGAGAGGGATAAGAAACAGATGTAAGAATCGTGACTGTTTTCCAACTTCTTGGAACTCTATAGATCCGTACGTTCATGTCCATATATTATACGTAGTTCGATATATAGATAGACTGCAGACAGCCAAAAGTAAATAACAAACAACATATAGGCATCGTTGGGTGACGATGTTTGAATAATTCTTTAGCATAGGGTAGTGGAGGAGACAAGATAACAAGAAACACTCGATAGATAGAGTATAAAACAGCCCCACAGGGAGCAGCCTATTACACTAGGTACAACTCACTCCCGTATAACTCAACAATGAATACCTTCGGATTTGACCAGCTTGAAACCGTTAGGCGGGGAGAGACCGAACAAGAAAGAAAGAAAGCCAGAAAGAAAGAAAGAAAGAAAGAAAGAAAGAAAGAATGAAATAAGTCACAGGAAGAAGCCATAGGCATCGCGACTTACGAGTGTATTTACATCGCGTTCGAAACGTTTTCAACGAGTTGATCGATCGGCGAGGGTATAATACTACCTACGCTTGGCATAAGGGCCTAGTTGAGGAGCTTTTACTTTTCTGAAGATTCTGCACGGAGCGCTAGGCGTACGTGTAACGCCGGGTGCAAAAGAAGATAATAAGTACCATTTTATTTATTCGAATGGTTAACTCATCCGTCACCTGCACCTTTATGCGGATACATACATACAATATGTTGATGTGAATAACATATTTTTTCACATTATATTATTCCGTTATTATTGTCGATATTTTATATCCTATAATCCGTTAAAACAATTTGATATTGGTTTACGATTCATTCGATGCATAATATACGAAATTATTAACATCGAAGGTTTATTACGGAGTATTCATCATCTTACATACATACCATACACACGTGTGCGTATGTCATGAATTCTATACACACTTTTCTATACGGGCATCTAATTTATACGTATAATACGTAGCGCATACGATCATTTTCCGCCGCAGGCGATATATTCGAGGAGAAGCTATAACTCTGCACACGGGGAGAGGAGGCCGTGACGATGTTAAACTGCAAAGATAGAGGGGGACGACGAAGATGATGATGATGATGATGATGATGATGATATGTAGTATAGGAAAAGTTTATAGTAAAACTGATTACCGAGAAAGCGTCTATACAGATCAGTTTTCAATTTTGTGAAAATATATTCTCCAACTGTAACGATGCGAATACATATAAGCGAATCGCAATGAATGAAAAATTAACGTAAACATGGAATTTCATATTCGCGCGTTATCATAATAACGAAATAACAATCGCAATCGAACGATTTCATTATAACTAACACTCGTCTTAATCGTTTCTACGATTTAACGACGTCAATGTTGACAGACTGACGGTGGCACTGCTCACCCTTTGCAAAAAAATGAATCATATACGGGGGGGGGGGCTGTTTTCTGCGGCCCCCTTGCCTCTGCGACACGCAAACATGCCGCGTGACATATTCCCTTGATTTGTCATTTGATTCGCGAATTTTCTATTTACTTACAAGTCGGATTTGCGGAGAATGAAAATCTAAGATAATTTGTCATTAAAAAATGAACAAAACAATAGCTATACCTATATAACAATCGAGAGTGGTTCGAAAATGTTTCAACCTCATAAACAATTTCTTTCGTTTTCGTTAATGCGAGTGAAAAAAAAGAATCCGCTCGCAATAAACTAAAAGCATGATTTTGTTTATGTATGAATATGAATCGCTGCTTTCAAAGGTATATAACCCAGAATTAAGAGGGTGGGCTGCTACGGCCGTAGAGCGAGAGACACACATGTTTCTCACAGTCGAAAATATCCTAGTAGGTACCTACAGAGCTGCGTTACTCCGGATATGCATTTCCCTCGTAACGAGGGTCAATTAAACAGGTCTGGCGTGATTTGTGGCAGTCGCGTTTCTCTCATTTATTATTACGATTATTAAACGGTGAGTTTAGGGATGGTCGAAAACGGGAAGGGGGCAGGGGGAGGGGGAGAGGGGGTGGTAAGGTGAATCAGTTTATTAAATTATTTGTTAAAATCTAAACAGCACATTAAGCAGTTTATCATGTCCATAAACGAATAAACTGAAATATTTCAATGATGCACGAATAGAAAACATGATATTATGTTATGACATAGTGAATAAGTAGTAACTCTTGTAAGTTATAATAACTGACAAGCGACGTTCACTCACCTCTGATGCAGCGTTGCATCCCGATAATATAACGGCCGCGATTGCGAGAAGCAAACATATCCTTGGGTGCATGTTCTCGTTTTTTATTTTTTTAGATGTTGTTTTGTTATTTTTCTGTTTTTTTTTTCTTCTTTTTTTTGTTTTTTTTTTTTTGGGTTTGTTATTTCTTTTGTTGTTGTTTTTATTATTCCTTCGTAGGGGCCCTAACGAGGGCCGGAAGTATCACTTTTATGAAAAACAAAACTAATGGAAATATAACCGAAAAACCACCAAAACTGCAGAGCAACAATGCGATCACACCACACTGATCAATGAATCCTACAACACTGAGGGCGCGACGGTCGCCAGTCACCACTTTCTTCTGTGTTATACGCCATTTTGACCGCGGTGGCTCCATCCGCTATGTCGACGACGAACCATCGCCTTTATGGACTTGGAATTCTTGGCGTTAAAGCATTTTTAAGATATTGATATTCATTAATCATTCTAAACCCGATTTTTATTTATTTAATGCTTAGATTACACGCTATAAGTCTTTGCAGCGTTTTGGTCCTTATGAAAATGATGAAGGATTAAATAATACGATTGCAAAAAGCAAAAGAAAAAGAAAACAAAAAACGATCATTGATGCAGAATGAACAACAATTTATATATATATGCATGCATTTGTACCCGTTATTCACCTTTCCCTTATTAATTATACGGATCTACATATTTCACTACATGTTTGTACTTCAAAGCTTCTATATGCACACGTTATTATACAGCTTTGCGTTTCATTAGATTAGTTGTTTATTAAACAATGCAATTTATTGTTACAAATTTATGTGTGAGTACACGCATTACATACCTCGTATCTAATGTCGAAAAAAGTAGAAAATAATCAATATACTTATACCACGTGTGAGTTAAATGACTTTCTTTATCACAAAACCGACACTGGGCTATTGTGCAATCGTTAATCGATAGTTTAACAATCAATTTACACTATCGGGCTATTATAAGGTTTTATATCTATATACAATAGCCATTTTGGTTGTATAAATGTTATGACGGAGATTAATAGATTTCAATGCATGAGAAACACCGCGGGTGAAATTAGTTCAAACGTTATTTTAAGTATATATACGTAAAAAATATACAAGTTTGAAAAATTTTTACACAAATTAGAAAGAAGGAAAAACCTTCACTATTATATTACCTTTCTAGGTATAATTACAAAGCTGATTGATCTTTTATATACTTTAGACTTATATCACTATCGTAAAAATGATTGTTTTTTATTCAAACGAAAGATTTTTCTAAAAAGCTATATACTCACCTCTTTCATCATATTTTATAACGATTTTATAAATTTTTCAGATACTTCGACCAATTTTTATTATTTCATCATTTTTCATAGATTGCGATTAATTTGGATTACCTATTTTGTAATTTCACACAACACTGAATTACATTATACGCATCTGAATCGATTTTATAATAACACGACTCACCTATGCTCTCCTAAAGATACATATTCCTCTAATTACAAGTCGAAGCATTATTCGAATTTCGATATTCACAAGTCCTTATTCATTTTTGACAAATAAATTGTTACCATCACACGCTGCCAAATACTTTGACGAAAGAAAACAGTCATGAGACTCCAGATATTGAAGGCATGAAACAACAAGAGTGTCTGAAATATTGTCAGCTCAATCTCTATTCAGAATTAACGATCTTCCAGCATTCTATTTGAACATCAATTCCAAATAAATTATGAATGTCCTTCTTCATTCATGAAGAATTCGATAGAACAATAATGATAACAATACAATAACAGATTCCTCACCACTTTGAGCATACTCTGAGGTGAGGCGATGAGAGATTGATTAAACTTTGTAGCAGTTCCAGTTCTACAGAAGTAACAATACTATTGAAACCTTCGAACTGGTATTTCGAAAAGTTTATAATCTTAGAGTGACTCATCTTCATTGATTTCATCGCATTGATATAAAAGTCCGAGTGTCGATGTATGTCGAATTAATGACTAGGTAAAATTACCGTAAAATAAGATAACATTCATGTTTTTAACTATGAAAAGCATCATACTTTATTTCTACATAATATTTCAATAGATATAATAGTTTTAAAAAAATTACAATTCAGGATGTGATCTATATAACTATTATTCGTTTTCAAGTTAAAATGAATAATCTTGACGCGCAGGGCCATATCTATTTGGTAACGCTTCTAAATAAAAACATCACTACTTCTTTTCCATGCTTCCAATTCTGTTCTTATGACGAGCGATCGCCTCTTGATGACGTTTTATCTGTTCCTCGTGGAAAGAGATCTCGTCGTGAAGACCGTCGCGCAGTTGGCTCAGCTGCTCTTTTTGCTAAAATAACAAAAATATATTATTCAGAACATGGAATTGTCTCATAGAGACTAAAATCACCATTTTTCTTCAAACATGATAACCATCGCTTAAACAAATCGAGTTATACCTGATTATAAAAGTATTGATCCTCTCTGGCGGCTTCCATTTTTCCAAAACTTCCACCAGCTTCTCGGATCGATCCACCACCACCACCTCCTCTACCAGCTCCGCTCCCAGGTTCACCGGACATTCTTACTTGGCTGAAAATATTTGCCAAAGTATAAAATAAACGACGATAACAATGTCGCAATGCATTCCAATTTGATACACAAGCGTATCAGTGTTGTGTATGTGTGTCTGTGTGTGTGATTTATTTATAAAGCACAGGCTGCTCATCGCAGTTTGTTTTTCTTCCCTTTTTTATCGCTTCGTTTGTTTCTCGTTATAATTGCGTGGTTTTAGTAATGGAATTCGATATTTTCGGGGGGGTTTTTGTTTCTCACGTGTTATGCAACTCGATTATTGTTATAAGGAGAGTTAGGATTATGATTGTTACATAATTCTTGGAATTTAGGTAAAATTTATTATCGATGTGAAATGGATGACGGGTTGGACTGTCGTCTACGCATATTGAGGGGATGATGAGAAAAGAGAGAGATAGACGTTCTGTTGGTTGATATTGATAATACTCGAATTCGAGACAAATGCAGTTGATAATTTACTCGGGTTTTCCCGTTTTTATAAACCGAATTTATGAGTAGTTTCAAAACGCTTTAGACATGGAGAAGGTGAGCCGGGTCACGTCACACTGTAGCCGGGGATAAGCGGTAATACAATGTTATAGTTAGTGATCGAGTGAATTTTTGATTAATATTAATAACGGTTTAATGTGTACCTGAAAAACGCCATGTTTCGCGACAAAATTCTAGGTATACGTTGCATGATTTATTATCAATTAAGGGAACACTCGGCACAACGTAGAATAACACACAGAAGGTGAATGTACTAACCACAGATTATAAACTGAGGTAAGAATGTCGGGCGCCCGGCTAGGAGTATTCCAGATTTATCGCTCGCAGTTGTTCCGAAATTCACCGCAAGGGGCAACGTGAAATGCGCGGGAAGAAATTCGAAGATAGATATGAGCGTTGGCTGACAATGAGCAATGCAAAGCGTTGCAATAAGCGTTTAAGCGAATTTGTGGGAAATTTTATTGACGAAATATTATTGTACGTACTCAAAAAGTAATTCCCCCAAAGTTTGAGCTCTTAATCCCAATTCTAACACCAATCTGAACAGGTTTGAAATTTTTCCATTTAAAAAGAAGTGGAATTAAGGGCTCGAGCTGAAAGGAAATTTTTTTTTGAGTACATACAGCAATATTTCGTCAATGGAGCGATGAATAACAAAAATGTTCGTCCAAACGACGAAAGCACCCTAATTACCATATACTTAGGACATCTTAGCAAATGCCGCTGGAATGAGAAATGAAAGAAAATTTATCGGTCAATAATCGACAAAGAATGCGACCTTTCCACAAGATTATAATTACCTACAGGTGATTTACCTGTAAAATTCCGCAGTCTGACTCTTGATCAGATCTTTTTTGAGCTCCGAAGTCTTGAGCTCATTAAGAGCAGTCTGTTTTTGCAGTTCGGCCCTTTCCAGTTCAATATTGAGCATTTTTAGCTTAAGATTGTGCTCCTTTTGCGCAGCTTCAAAGATCCAAACCGTATTTTGAATCGCATCTGATTGATCATCTGCTCGAATTTGTGGTACACTATGATCGCTGCCGTCTCCGCTATCGTCTGTAATTAAATGCAATAAATAATAATAATAATTAGACTTTGTATAATCCTAGTAGGTATATTAGAAAATGATAATTGTAGGCTTTTGAACGTAAAAATATTCTATCCTGACAAGTTGATAATTATGACATTATAATTTATAACATGAAAATGGGATATGTGACTTCATATCACGTATACAGCCTGCTCATTTCACAATACTATACGTTGATAAATACGACCGGTAATATCAGATATATACCTGTTTCTTTGACTGATGGAGGACTTCATGTCAAGATGACAGGTAAAAAATGCATAAACTATGATTACATCGTAAATTCTGAACGCACTACGTTTTCAAGTAATATCGACGGTACAGCACGTATATAGTTGTAATTTTATCGGCATCGTAAATTAGATGCGTTTCACTAAGAAAGATACTCTCTAAATTTTTGGGAGTGAAAAATTCACTCTTTTGTCTTGGAGTTGCACGATTTTCAATCCAAGGGAGTGAAAATTCACTTTCTTGGATTGAAAATCGTGCAACTCCAAGACGAAAGAGTGAATTTTTCACTCTCAAAAATTTAGAGAGTATAAGATGCAATACTTTGGGCACATGTTTAGATTCAGTGGAAAAATGGCCAGAATTTTTCTGGCAATTTTTCATTCGCGTTGGAAACTTGATGTCCTATTTCTAAAATATATGGACAGACACACGGAAACTGTGTGCACAAAAATCACAAAGGTGAACTCAAAAGTATATAAGAGGCACCCCATAGAGTTTAGACTTTAATAACAGCGTTTCGCGTTTGGGGGTTGATTATCTGACCCAACGGTGCCGGGGGTACGTGAATTCAGAAAATCATTTACCATTCAGAATTCAAACTTCGAGGAATATACTCACCCCGTTCAAGATACCTGAGAAAGATCTCGTCCGTTTTAGCCCTCTTCCGATTATTCGCGGTTACTTCTTCCTCGCCGTCCCTTTTCTGCAGTTGGTTCGATGATTGTTCTTTACGGTTTTTACCGGGTTCTAAATAATGATTTTCCTCGTTGTATCCATCGTTGCTATTCTCAATCTTGACCTCATGTACCGAAATCTCTGGGGGTGATGCCACAACCAGCTTGTCTAATAAAGCCTGGAAGTTTCCTACCCCTATAACGTCTGCGTCTTGACTACTCTCGTCCGAAACATCAGCTTCGTCGTTATGTTTTCTCGAACTTTCCATCAGTCGCCATACCTCGATTGACAGGTTTGATGGCCGGTTTTTCGAGGCTTCTTCTGGACCAAGTGTTCGCACCTGTTTCATCGGTAATACGCTAATAATTATGGGTAGAATATTCATAGGGTGGATTTCCCCATTTGAAATAGACGTGCTCAGTATATATGTTTTGTAACACATGCACGATTTCTACGTTTATTTTTCACCTAATAATAGGGCCAAAAGTAGCCGTTTATTGCCCGGCGGGCAAAAAAAGTCGGTAGCGGGCAATAAGAATTCTTTTTGCCCGCTACTGAAGTTTTCGTTTTATTCTACAGATTCTCACCGAAGACTTGGAGGTCCGAACCAAAATTCAAGAGTAGAATTCGGCACGTAATGAAATCCTGATTAGCACCAAACAGTGAGGGCTAGGTCCGTTTTGAGCAAGTTTAGGTGAAAACTAGACTTGAAATTATACAATTCTTCGTGATTCTGGTTTATACCTATAAACTAGTTCACTTTGATAAAACGTATTGTGAACAGATTGAGGGATAAACTCCAAGTCGAGAATAGAATTGATCATTGAGTTTATATTTCACAGACTTTCGGTGTTGTAAGTAGAATTTAAGAATTCATCAGGATATAGGGACCGCGCTTATCAGGATTTCTATCGCGAATTCTGATTCTGATTTACACTTCTGGATCCTAACTTGGGACATAATTTTATTAAAAAAAAAAAAAAAAAAATGATATTTCTGTCGGCAAAAAGTAACGAGCGATAAGGAGTTGAGATTTGTGCAGCATGTTACGACACACGCATGAATTACACAGCATTTTCAAGTAGTATTATTGATGGGTGTCACTTATCTTGTTGTCAACGAATAAATTATATATGAAATTCCGAAACTTTGTTTTCATAGAAAAGTATGTATGTACAGTAAACCATGGTTGAGTGAACGCAAGGGATAATCGCATCGTAATTAATTACCACTCAAGCCTTATAACTTGATATCAGCCTTTCGCCACGGCCTACCGATAGTATCGCCAATACGTCACGAGTAGCTACATGTGTTATTTTATTTTATTTCCGTACATACATACATGGATTTTATTAACGATCAACTGTGTTGAACTATAAGAAAAGGGAAACACCGTTCTTGATTCAGAGGCTTAAATCAAAAGACAGAAGACTGCATAGTGATCAATAATAAAAACTAAAAGAAATACTAAAATACATAGCTATACCTATAATTTATTATAAAATCAAAATCAAAAAATCGGGTAAAATTGACTCATCGAATCCATAAGCCGTGAAAAATTCTGAAAAAAATTACAAATTTTTTACGTAGATTGATAGAAAAATATCAGGGCTATGAAATTTGATCATAAGAGATACCAAAAACCGTACATAGGTACATATGTATAGTTATCAATTCATATTTTTTAATACATTTTCTAAGTCTGCAAAAACGGTTTTTTAGCACATAATAATCGCATGCAGATAAAATGATTTTACCTGCACCGCGATATTGAATTTGATATAAATTTGGGACACAAATTTTTGGAGAGCTACACTATCTACATATTAAAGTTCAAGAAAATTTCTTTTTTTTCTTTTTACGGTATCTGACCTTTTCGGCGAAGGTGTACATCTCGATTCTAGCTTGAGCCTTCATGCGTCGCCATTGTTCTCGCATCCTGGTGATATCTCTATCGGTTGAAAATCGACCCCGAAAAGCCGAGTAGATCTGTTGCCAGGCAAGAGTTTTCATGGCGGATGCTGCGGCGTCAATTTTCTTGTTCTCAATGGCTCCCACGTGAGTTTTTATCAGGGAAAATAGTGCGGTCTTTTCTTCTGGCACCCAATTTTGGGTACGTTCTCGTTTTTTCACAAGAACAGTCGTCGATGAACTCATATCGCTATATTTATAGCCTGATTTTAATTCGCACTTAAAAATCGATTCACAATATTCAATTGCCTACAGCTGTACTATCAAATTGCTTTAATGGACTAGCTGCTGTCGTATATCTACTATTATTTTGTTTAAGCGTGGTTAGGACACTCAATTGTTTAAATATATTAGCGGTATCTAATTAGTATTCACGATTATTGCAGGGTTCGGTGTGCTGTGGAAAGCAATCTGACCATACATACTTAGGCATACACACACATAGCATCATACTTCATTTTTATTACGACAAATAAAAGAAAATCGAAAAATATCGTCTATTAGATTATAATTTAATAAAGCGGAGATACAAAATGTTAAATGGTTTAAAAATTTATGAACGTGTCATTTTTCCAAGATATGATCTGTTTCTTTGTCATTCATAGTAATCTCTTTTATCCTATTTCTTTGGGAAGTATAGGTATTAAAATTTGTCTATACGATACTATCAGAAAAGTTTCGAAACTGTACGAAGTGGTTTGTGTAAAAAAAAAATAAAAAACTTAATTTTTGATACAATCATTGGTTTATTTCTGAATATTTGTTCTAACATATTTGCAGTGGCCATATTTGACCATTACAGAATAATTTTTGGACAGTGAAATCCCCTCGGGCCAAAAACTATCCATCTAGTAACTTATGGAGATACGGTATACGAATTAGTCGAGCTTGATCCGCTTTTTTGGCTCGAGCTCGAGCTGTTCGTGGATTACTTACTCCGGGTGAACTCGCGACTAAGGGAAGCGTTAGTCACGACTAACCCTTGGGCAGACGCCATTTTTCACAGGACTAGCTGAGCGTTCGATATGAACAAATCCACCCCGTCGTTTCCGAGCTTTCAGCGAACCCCCGCTTCGTCAGGCGCCTAGCTGTTGTTGTCTCGTCTGTTCTGTCTCTGTTGCGAATTCGCGTAGGTATTAGTAGTAGGTATTATATCTATTGGAGCTAGTTGTCTCTGTGCATACATAAATTGCTTTCGCTCTCTCCCCCTTGTCCTGGTTACTCTATCATACCTCTGTCGTGATAACTCGCTCTGAGAATGGGTACCTACCCCTGCAGTCGGAATAGAAATTCTAGTTCGGTACTCCAAAATCTGAAAATAGATATGATTCTGTTTCAGTAGCATTATGGTGTAAATCATGATCATCATTTTCACTCGAAATTCTCTACATATCCTAGGACGACGCGGAGGTCCAGACTATAGTGTCAAAAGTCTAGTCAGAAATGATCATGATTTCCTAGTTTTCAATTTTCGGCATACAGTAGGTAGTATGCTCACCTTGGCTTGGCGAACAAAAGTTCTGTATTTCTATTAGATGAAAGGGTTCACCTCAGTTAAGCCTCGAGGGGTTGAATACAGCTGAAAACTGTTTTTGGTTGTACGTGTTTTTGGGTATACCGTGTGTAAAAGTAACTTCAACCGTATTACATCTTTCCTGAAAAAAGTGCTTAGCGTTTAGAAGTTCATTCGCAACTGATCGATGAATGTTTTTGCCAAAAGTGACCGTACGGTATTGTAAGAAATTGACTTAAGCCAATTAGGAAACCTCGGCACTACCTTTGACGAACTTTTTGAATTTTAGCAGGGATTTGTGAGGAACAGAAACGGGCGGTTTCTGCATCCAAGTAAAAAATTGAGATGATAATAATCTTCTATCAGGCGCATGCCCTACGGGCCGAAAGCGCTCGTTGAAACTGTATACGTATAGGTATATGCATCTATGTAACTCAACCCAAAATCCGGATATTTTATCTCCACCGAATTCCAAGACCAAATTCAAATAGACAACCGTGAGAATTTGAGCCTGATACGAATTAAAATTCTTGATGTATCGACGTTTCAATTTCATCTTCACCCCGACGAATGATCTGAACTTCAATATCGAGGCCTGTTCAAATTTCTTAAACCCCATAGCCAAGCTCATAATAAATTTAACCGGTAATTTTGAAACCCATATACCATTTTATTGAAATGGGCAAAACAATTCTACTTCTTAGAAAATAAGACATCTTTCATTTCTCAGTAAGGCTTTGGTGTGTATACAGTATTGTTTATGTTACAACAATGCCCTGATAGCGTTCCAATATTGGAAACAACTATCGTCTCTTATCTTCTCTGTTATTGACTAGCTTAGTCTGTCTCCGGATTTTGATCTGTGTGAATCACTCAAATAAATGCTCTGCTTTACTCCATAACATTGTGTATTGGTGTTACGTCGATTTCTATTCCCTTGATCCCATATTCTAATACATGTTTCTATATAATCCCGAAAATGAGCGACTCCTGCAATAATCGCAAACCGCACAATTGATTTATCGGGTTCTCGGACCTCATTTAGTGTCTCGAAATTTTTGGCTGAATGCACTGTGCGAGAAGTGAAAAACCGCGCAAGTGAAAATCCGCCGATTTCTGACGAGTATAGTTTCGTGTGGGATGAATATTGAATAGGAAAGGAAACAGACACACCATAGGTGTTGTTGATCATTATTTATTGACCACCTCTCTTTTAATGCGTCAGTTTATTGGCTGAAAGGTATCACACCGTTCCATAATGCAGCTACCTTCTGCAGGATGTTAAAGTGCATCAGTCGCAATCGAGGTATAGTTCAGATATCCCCACGGTTTTCATTCCTAGATTCTCGTGTCATCGAATGTACTCATTTTGCCGCAATCTGCAGTTACTATACGCGAACTAATCCTGACACGACTTGTAGTCGTCTACGTCTCGGCTTAATCTTGGTGCAATTATCTCGGAGTTTGATAAATTCCAATTCACGGTGAGCGAGTGTTTCCCTGATATTCTAAAACAGAGATAGAATGAATCTGATTCTTGACGTTCTACGAAAATACCGTAAAGTACGAATAATTGATTGGAAAAAAAATTCGCAACAGTGTTCAAGGATCCGATTCATATAGTGCATATGATCCCTGATATTTGTAATACAGAAGTACCCGATGTCGGGATAAAAATTATAATTCTATAACACAAGTTCTTATCAAAGACTTGAAAATGCGAACTAGAATCTGCGAGGGTAGAATTATTGTGCATATAATTAAATTCTAAATTGCATCTAAAAGTGAAATTTTAGGAATTTTGGGTGCAGATTAGGCTTTTGAAATTTAGTCTGGATCTCTAGATCCTAGAATTCTAGATTCCGACTGTTTGACGAATAAAATTTCAAGTCGAAAAAAACAACAACAAAAAATGATCATTGAGTCGATCTTTCCAGAGCTTTGGGGTTGTAAGTAGAATCTGAAAATTGAGTATAACGATGTAGAGACGCTAATTGAAATTTCGAGTGCAAGCGATGATTCTGATTACTTATCTGGTTTTGGGAAGATCAAACTAGAATTTAAACAAAAGTAGGATTTTCCATATTATCAAAGATCTGCGGTTGATTTAGCAAGCCAAATGTCAATGCATCATGCATAATTGCATACGACCTACTGAAAAAACGCAATTAGTAATAACCTGTCGGAGAACAGGCATAGGCACTTACTGTCACCTCACTCACCTATATAAAGAGATGTTGATTACTATGTCGCTTATCGATAGTGTAATCTACAGTAATTTATGTAAAGGTATCTCGACAACTTGAGTTTGTGAAAAAATCAAGAAACTACTTTGGCTATAAATAATATAGCTACATAAATTCCAGATGGATTCTGCGCAGAGGCAACTATACCCGTTTTCAAATATCTCATCGAGTTTCAATTTGACATGGAAAAATATTTCTTACGCAATTAAGCGAGAAGATCGTGGAAATTTTTTCACAAATTGTTACAGATCTGAACATTCGAAATATACCCAAATCCTACACAAGGGTGAGAAAATTTCATTAGCTGTCTAAGAAGAGGGTAGATTTTTTATGAATTTTTGAACATCGTTTCAGTTAACGGAGTTGTCAATTCTGGTACTCTGATGGCCATCATGGGTCCAAGGTATTTGTTTGTTTTATTTTATCGGTGAAATTACCATATTGAAAACATCGCTCGGTCACTAATCAAATCGCATTATAGTGGGGCCGGAAAAACAACCCTTTTGGCAACGATAAGTCGCCGAATAAAAGGTTCGGATAAAAATTTCATCTCGACATGCATTACTCACTCTATAACAATATTTAATTGCGATTTATTTTGTTCGAAGGGGAGCCTAGCGGGGAGATTTTATTGAACGGTGAACTTATTACAAAAAAACAAATGACCAGGATTTCCGGCTTCGTACCACAGCAAGATCTCTCAGTAGAATCTCTAACTGTTCAGGAACACATGGAATTCATGGTAAAATTCAAATAAACGGGCTTCATCATATACATCCTACAAGCTATGTCCTTGCTGTTTCTTTTTTTTGTTTTTTGCTTTTTATCTCTAGGTTTCTTCCTTACTTTTTCTTGCAACTTATGACCATTTCCGTTGCAAGTGCATAACGAGCACGTTCCTAGACGTAGCTGTAGCTACCACAACCTTGCTGCTTTGATCTAAGGCCAGAGCTTTCTAATCATAAGATTACGATCTGTGATGTTAGGAGTTGAGTTATTACAGTTGTGTGTTTGAAGTTCTCTAACGAGAATGCCTCATTTTCCATCATGTAATCACTCGGGGTTTACATATCTTGCTCGACCTATCATAGCCAATCATTTGTAGATTAATCGACAATATTAGTTGTCACGAATAGTATTGCCGAATAACCTTCCTCTCCACTTCTGTACATGGACAATTTACTTGCAATCTTGTTAGTTACCGACTAATTGTTGAAATAAATTTCAACAGATTCACGCAAGCTTTTCAAAATCTCAAGCTTCATTCGATTTTCGTCAAATCATGCGTGTAGGTCCTCCTTCCAAATAGCGTCTTGCATCTAGCTTCCTCGTGGCTAGAGAAATAAGTATACCTCTTCGACCCTGTATAATGATCCTCAATCTGATCCTAATGCTCAGTTCTTATTTCGGAATAAGTAATGATCAGGGTCTCACCCGACGATTGAAATGATCATTGATCACTAATAATCATTGGTAACGATAAATGGACAGACCGTGTTTCTCCAAAGGCATGCATGAAAATGGATCGAAGAGTTGGGGTATCGTTCAGAAACAGACGTATATGCGAACTGCTGACTGAACTGGGCTTGAACAAGTGTAGCCACACAAGATTGGAAACTTTGTCAGGTGGTGAACGGAAGAAAGTGTCTTTGGCTGTTCAGGTAAAAAAAACTATTTCTCTATCTAAAATCTAATCTAAAATTGTGGATATATATGATTCAGGAGCGTGAATCATTTCCGCTCCGATCAAGAGATAGATCTGCGAAATTAGTCAGGCAATTTCTGTCTCCCACATCGCTGATTGAAACTTTTGGTCTGTTTGATAAACTGACGGAATTTTATCAGGCGAATTTTTTATGGATCGATTCTCCACGTCGTTTGCTTCTTTTTATGCAATTTAGTTATTGACGGAACCAATTTTGCTGTTTTGCGACGAACCGACGACTGGATTGGACAGCTACAATGCTTTGTCAGTTGCAAAAACTTTGAGGCAGGTTGCTGCACGTGGAAAAATCGTCGTTTGTTCAATGCATCAGCCAGCTTCCGGCCTGCTCGATCTCTTCCACGAAGTGGTGCTCCTTGCAGCCGGAAGTGTTGCTTTTCAAGGAACCCTCACAGACGCCACGCGTTTCTTTGACAGGTGAGAAATTCGCCACCCTAATTATTATTAGTGAACCGTAATTGCTGGTTAACTATATACCTATACTCGATTGTTATAGTCTAGGGCAAGTCTGTCCTGCTACCTACAACAACGCCGAATTTTATGTGTCTCAGTTGTCTGTTGAATGTGGAGAAGAGAAAGGAAGTTATAAAAGGGCAAGTATATAAGTGATTTATCTATAAATGGAAATCTATATGTGAGTATCCTATGGGTATACTGGTGTTTGAACCGTTCAATGAATAATCGCGGCCGTGAACTGAATGCACATGATACCCACACATTCGTGGAATACTATGTCTAACATCCAACATGCATAAATCATACTGCGCAACATTGAATGATCGTGTAGAGTGTTCATTTCGACATCGGGAATATCTTCGAAATGCATGACAAACATGAAAAAGTATGCATAGTCTGGAAAGTACATAGTTGGTTCTGAACTAGTGATTCGTTTCATTTTTTTTAGCTTTTTTTGCTCTTCCTTTCTCGCCATCAATTCCCGCTAATGAAATGACGTTCAAGAAATAAGGTTCGACTGAATTATTCATCTCTCGACTTACTATACTTTGAATTTATTCAGGCAAAATGGATCTGCGATAATTTCAAAAAGTCAAACTTCGGGGAGGACCTACGGAAACGCATCGAAGATTCTTGTCGCAACACGTCAATGCCAGATTATTATAAGTTCTTTGAACAGGAAGCCCCTTCATTAGACGAATTAAAGAAGGTCCGAGCCTCCGTGCAGTTGAAATGGTTAGCGTGGCGGTCCTATGTTGATTACAAGCGAAATTATGCCGAGATTCTGTTGAAATTCTTTTTGTACATGGTGCGTAGGCTTGGTGCTGTAAATATCTGATTATACTCATATCGGTCTGAAAGATTCTGCACTTCTTTCTTTGGAACTGTTCATTTCTTCACTTTGCAGTTGATCGCTCTGACCGTTTCACTCCCGTACATTGGGGTAGTAGAAAACGTGGACCAGCGCGGTATCCAGAACGTCCAGGGACTCCTTTATCTCGTGGTTACAGAAACCATTTTCTGCTTTAGCTACGGGGTATTCCACACGTTCCCAAAGGAGCTGCCTTTCCTTCTCAGAGACATGGCTGCGGACCTTTACCATCCCGCACCTTACTACCTCAGTAAAGTTGTCATAATGGTAAGTAGTCCTTTGCTGCGCGCTGCAGAAACCGAAATTGCAAGAAATACGAATATGAAACATCTTTAAGCCAGACCATTTGGCACATAAACATTGATTGCCAATTTCGTAGCTCCCAGGAGCGATATTTCAGCCTTTCTTGTACTGCGTCTTGATCTATATGATCACTGGCTTGAAAGGTGGTGTTTGGGATCTTTTGCTGTTCGTTTTTCCAGTGATCCTCTGTTCCGCGTCCGCTTCAGCTTTCGGTTTGTAATGCCTAAGGCTCATTCACTCATCCGAAAATTATTCAGGATTTAATTATTCTCGTATATTGTGTGCAGGGTGCTTGATGTCAGCAGCATTCGAGTCGTTCAGCACAGCCTCGCTCCTCTCAGTACCGATAGACTTTCTCACTATCACTTTCAGCGGGATTTTTCTCCACCTCGGGTAAGTCGCGTCGCAGAGATACGATCCGCACTCAAGATGTCTTTTCGTTCTTTTTATTTCGAGTTCCCATCGAAAAACTCTGTAGAACGACGCCAAATAATTTCATAGATTTTTGCGCTGGGTGGCATAAAAAAAAAGTGTTCCGCAATAACGCGAACCCCTCGATTTCATCCTCAATTCATGCACGTTAACTGGATCAATGAATCAACAAGGTGAGTTTGGATCGTCAAAGGAATCGGTTCCATTGATCCAGGAGTAATTAAATTGTGGAAATATTCCCCGACATTCAAAGGTGGGTAGAGATAAGGATTATTAACCGAAGTAGGTACGCGAAGTTATCTTTGGCTGTAATAACAGCCCTCAGGCTCGTCTGTACAACGAATTGTAGTATAGTGGCATGGAGGCGCCCGACGTCGACCTAGATTACAATACCACCTCGAAATAGAACATAGGTATTGTCGTTATGTCCTATAGCGAATAAGGAGTGAGTCTGCAAATCGAGCAAAACGAGGATATAGATATACGCGTTTCATCGGAATTGGCAAGCATCTCAAGACCAGAGACCCCGAGGTGAAACTGCAGGAGTCGAAATTCGGATGATGATGGATGTAACCGATTTTTTAGTCACGATTCCCATATTTAATTTAACTCATTATAGTTTTATCTTGCAGAAACTTACCGCCACATATTTCATGGCTGAAATATATATCTCAGTTCTACTACAGCTCGGAAGCAGTGTCTCTTTTGCAGTGGCGTCAAATCAGTCACATAGGTCAGTTAGCGTTGTGTTATAATAACGCGTCAAATTTTGTGGCAAATATGCATGCACAGAATTTTTTGTGATTTTTTTATTGCCAATTACTTCAGTTGGAGGAGAAATTTTTTTACAATTTCTTACAGATTGCCCTTCGAATCCCGAGGAACCTTGCGTATCCACCGGGCTTGATGTTTTAGAAAAATATGGCTACGATCGTGACCACTACATGATTGACCTACTGGGATTGTTCCTCATATTTGTCGTTAGCCATTTGGCTGGATTTCTCGCTATTTATCGACGAAGTAAAAAGGAGCCAGTTTATTGAAGTAAAATGTTACGAACGTTTGACACATAGTATATGTATACATTTTTCACTCTGATTATAAAATAAAACGCCTTATCAATACATCGATTTAACAGCTCTGCGTCTTTTTACCCCCAAGTATCCCAGGATGTGCATCACTACCGTCAACGCACTAAGTCCACAGGCGTCTATCCATAGATTGAATTCGTTGTATCCATATTCGGCTAAAACTTCTCGGCCGTTTTTAAGGCAGGGCAAATCCTCGTCGGGGTAACACTCTGCAATTTTAATTGCGGAATAAATGAAAGCCATTTTCCTATTCTCGTTTAACCGCAGGCAGGCAGCAATAAGAATTTTATTTATCTATTATTACCAATTGAGTCAACTGTTGTCCAATGAATAATCGCCAAAGCTTCGTTAGTGTAATAAAAAATGGATAAGTACTTAAGCCAGGATAGGTAGGCAGGCATAGATCTAAAGAAACAGATACTTCAAATAATCTCGTCGGTTAGTCAGTTTCGTAGATATTTTCAGTATGCTGGAGTACCTGATGTTGTAGAATATTCCAGCCATCGTGAAAGATATCAGATCAATTGGTACCATTGCCGTTGTTGCGATTAACGAATTTTCTATCCAACTAGAGGCAAGTACGCCATAAGCTGAGCTGGCAATTGTAGTCACTATCACGCATACAGCGAATTTGATGAGAGTAACGAAACTCGTATTCAGATCCAGAGCCAGAAGCATAATTGAAAGAAATGTAACGGCGTGGAAAGTCGCCCTGGGAATCTGACGGTAGAAAAATACATGTTCAAAAAAGACAAGATGTAAAAAAACAAGTATTCTTCACGTTACTTTTCATCATCTTATAGAAATCCATGCGATAACCGCAGGAAACTTTTTTTTGTAGAAGTGAACGTTCAAATTGAAAAAGATATGGAAATTTCACATGCACATCATTTGAATGTTAAATCCTGCAGTGAATTTCTGATTTTCACATTGAGCCGTTCATATTATGGGATAATTCGTCGAGTCTGTTGAACAGATATCTTTGCATCTCCATGAAAACTTGTAGCTTGGTTCTTGGATACTAAAAACCAGAAGACGTGAAGATTCGTTGAAATTATCGAATGGCATTTTGTTTTTCCGAATCCAATACAGTGCGACCTCTCAATAAGCACGCCCGCAATAAGAACGCTTCCCCAACTTCTCGCTCGACCACTACCCCCACTCCGAGCTCGAATTGCACTTGGGTACGAATGAGAGAGAGAGACAGAGAGAGTGAGTCACTGAAGAGCGCACGCATGGTGGGGGTACTCGAATTCTTGCAAAACCTCTTCCCCTTGGGGGCTTTTCGTTCTTATTGGGAGGTCGGACTGTACTACTTTTCCTTATACCACCAAGTTGATGAGAAGTAGAAAACATTAGAGATTTTTCAGCGATTACCAATCCGATTACAGTTGCGATGTAATAAGCCGCTGGATTGTACATTGAATTTTCCCGCAAGTAGAGAGGCATTTCATAAGGCAGTACGTAGACAACGGCATAGGCTGTCGTGAATATAACTTCGGAACTGACGATGTAGAAGGCACCCCTAACGTCTTGGACACCAGATTGAGTCCGCGAATTAACACCGTAATAAAATATACCAATCAGAATCGCAGAGAGCTAAGAAAAAAAAAAAAGACAAGAATATTGGATTGTTGAATTACTCGATCATGGCAATCATGGGACCTTCGCTTTGGATTGTAATACTGACCAAGAAGCTTATATGGTGTATTGTATCTTGAAACATCGTCCTTTGCGTCTCTACCATAATTCGCCACGCAACCCAATAGAATTGGACAAATTGGTTCGGTTTGCATCTATAAAAAATTATTTCATTTGCGGGAAACATCTTTTCCAAATGTGCAATTGCGGTGTTCCCTTGATGGGTTCGAAGTTTCCTTACTTTTCAGAATTAATTCGAATGAGACGTTGCCGCTCACTATCAGTTATCGTCAACGCTTTCGAGTAGGTTGAATATGGGAATGGGTCGTGGACTTGGGCTGATAATCCAGAAATTAGAAACGAGTCTGTTGCGTTTAGAGAATCGGCAAGATTACCACACGACAAAACTTTTACATAGTATTCTGCCTCATTGAAAGATCTCGGACAGTGATACCCTTGGCTGAAGATAAAACAGCTCAGCAACTTGTTCAATTGACCGGCAACGATTCGATAATATGATATAAAATTGGCACGTACCTACCTGTTGAAGAACTTTGCTGCATTTTCCAACGTTCCGTAGTAAGCTATTCTTCCATTAGCTAAAAGTATCACGTGACTAAACATTTTGTATAGATCCATTGCTGGTTGGTGAATTGAACAAAATACTAGCGTTCCATTCCTGGCTTCTGCTTTCGCTGATTCAATCACTCGCATCGCTGTCCATGTGTCCAATCCTGTGTTCGACGTAGTCGACATAGAAATTGGAATCGACCAACTGAGTTTATAGTTAAACTTAACAGACGGACAGACACAAAACTTAACTCAAACCCAACAATGTCAATACGTGTAGGAACATGCATAAGTCGTTTTCGAAATCTATTTGACACAAATGAGCCTTGAGATCACGGAGAGCTTTAGCTTAGCGAAACCAACATAAAGACCGAGTGTAAGCTCCCCTTTGATTAATTAGATCTACAGACCCGATCCATACTTACCAGTCGTGGGCTCATCGAGGAAAAGTATTTTCGGCTTTGTAACAAGCTCGACTGCCAATGACAGCCGCTTTGTCTCGCCACCTGACAATTTCGAGATGAAAGTGTCGCTGCTCTCGAGTAATCCGAGCTGAGCAAAGATATTTACAGCCAATATATTCCTCTCTTTCGGGGAGGTTCTTTTGTCCAGCCTTAAAGCACACTGAAAGAAATTGATACCGCACATCGACATCATGTACTAATTCTTATCTTCGATCCTAATGAACACCAAGCTGATTGCTGCCTTACAACTTCATACTGGTACGATCAATTCCAATAAGCTAATCGCATATACGACTGTACCGTAAATATCATATACTCCATCGCTGTTAGTGCTGATGGTAAAGCATCGAATTGCGGCAAGTACCCGGCTATTTCGGACATGGTGTTTCTCGACATGCTGCATCCGTTTATCCTGATCAACCCTGAGGACAGTTCTATCCTCCTAGCCAGCGCTGCTAAAAGAGTCGTCTTACCTGCGCCGCTGAATGGTTGATAAAACTTTAGATCTGTGCTGGTGGGGGTTGGAAATATTATAGTTTAAACCTATGTTGGGGTAAATTGCCAACATTGTCCCCGTTCTGTCAGATAGTGAAGATCGGGGAACAGAAAAAATTGTCGATAGTTTCAAGCAGGAGCAAACCCTTCGTGACAGACACGAGTCGAAATTGAACAATTTTCACGGATCGTTATATCGCAGAGATATGGGTTTCTATGAAACTGAAAATCTTGGTGATGCCATGAAGAAGGCGATTTATCGTAAAAATGAACAACAATGAGACGAATAGTCTTCAAGGCATGTTACAAAAATGAATTTCATTGTGCTGAACCGAGTAGACACGCACCAGAATACTGCAGTGTAGATCTACTCGTTTTGTCATGTGATGTGTTACTGGACTTTATCTGCGTAATGTAATGCAATTTTATTGAGAGAAATCGTTAGAAATATATTTAATGAAATATTGAAGGAAAGTACCCAAATGATTGCAGATTGTTATTTTCTAGCATACTTAGGACTTAACTTCTAATAACTTATCATTAAGATCAGAATAATACTCAGACGTTAGTGCATTGCATTGGATTACCTACCTGGGGCCCATGATCGCTACTAAACTGCTAGCGTTCGCATGACCAGTCACTGCGTTAAAAAGATCGCAAGATTATCTCGAATTATCCGAATTTCAACAAGATCATTAAGGGTTTAATGTCAGTATATACATGCTGCGTAATCTCACCCGAGTCCAATATCTTGTTTGGTTCATCATTAGCCACAGAGATTCGAAATATTTCCTGCACGATTTTATGACTGAAGAAATGACGCTCGCGGTCTGCATGAACGGTCACATTTTCCCACGTGAGTGTAATTGCAGATCCAATCGTTTCGGCATACGAATCCGAGTCGATTTGATTCTCCATTAATATTTTAAGACGATGATTCCACTTAAGCGATGAAAAATTCAAATTGAACTTGTCAGTTGGGTTTATGTGGCGTTTTACTTCTTCCAGAGTTCAAGGCACTGTGCATGTAACTCAGACGCATTGTTCTTCGTCCCCAGTTGCTTATCGTTTCAGTGTTTGATCAGGCTATCTAGAAGCGACAGAGCCAACTTATGCCTATCCACAGAGCGATACATCATCGTCGTCATTTTTATTATTTATGTTAATTTCGGAAATTTACACTTCCTCTATTCAATGGCAATTAGTACATCGAAGAAGGTGGGACAAATCGACATAGTATAACACGGCTAACGTCTGCAGATATATCCTGACCATCTCCGATTTGATGCATATTTTTTTATATCGTTCTTCAAACTCTCAAATTAATTTTAGTATGATCTTCTTCTTCTTCTCTAATCTAATATCATTCAGTACTGATCGTACCTTAGAAACGAATTAGAACCTAATCAAGATTTCATCAGCGAGTGAGTTTGCCTAAATTCTGTTAAAATTCTTCAAATTTTTCCTAAATTTCGATCTTTTAATCACTGACTGGTTCAATGTACCTAAAGCCAAGAAATATCATCATGGTTCACTACATTGCTTAGGTCACGACAAAACACATCTGTACATTGATCATTGCACTTGAGGATTTTCCTCATTCTGGATTCGTCACCATAAATTCAAACTCGACAGATCCCAAGGAGATACCGTGATCCAGAAATGAGCTTCTAAATTTCCAAGTACACTTTATCAAACCGGGAAACTGATATGCTTATTTAACTAAAACGATGATAACAGCGACCCTGCACTATTACGAACATGCATATCTGATTATCTCAAATTTATTGAAACTGTCCTAAGACGTGTGATGATTTTTCGAAAAATCTCTAATAATATTCATAATCTGTTTAAATTTTGATAGTCTTTCTCGAACTAGTTTGAGATATCTAATTTCCAGTTTATGGTCATTCTGACAGAGATATTTAATAATCTCAATTGAGTTTTTAGAGTAATTCATAAATTTCTTGCTAGAAAAAATTCTAAAAATCTTCATCTAATAAATTGTCAATGATCAAATATAGGACTGCATTAAGAGGTGGGAAGTAGTAAGTGCACATAGAGACAAGTTCATAAGTAACAAATGAATATAATTTAATAATATCTCGCTTACACAGATAAAAAATGAAGTGGATGCGGTTTAGACAATAATTTTCAAACTGTTGTAAGTCTAATACCAGTTGTATACAGATCGATTTAGTAAGATGATTATATTGGATAGTGGATATATACTGATAAAATATTTGTGTCTTAGTCTGCGAATGTATGTATATATATATATATATATATATATATATATATATATATATATATATATAATTTATATGATGGTATCATATACCTGTTGTTAAATACATATAAAAGTGCAAACGTGCCAGTGTATAGCGTTGAGGAAATGATTATTATTTATTACGTAAAATTTCTCATTATGTATAATATATTGTATAATATTTACAATAATTAATCATATTATTATTATATCATATCATTTAATTTAATTTAATTTAATTTAATTTAATTTAATTTCAACAACGATGAAAGTTAGCTATTTGGCACTATAATATAATATAGTAAGATATAATTATATTATATATTATATATATATTGTATAGGTACTGTAAAAGGCAATACGTATCAGATGGGTTAAAATATTATAGTAATTATTCGAATCTATGTATATAATAATATAGTATATATGCAGTATAAGAATCGCTTCGAAACGTATAATAATTTAGATAAATCATAAAAAAAAAATTTACGACTCTTTCAAATGGGGACAAAATATTGTGAAACCATTATTTTTTTTTGTCTTTCTTTCTTTCTTTTACACAAAATTTATAACAATGTCAAATTTCTTTATCATTTTACAAATCTAGAATTTTAGATCATAGATTTATCTCATTCTTATTTATTATATCATAGAGTTAAAAACAGGGTCAGAAAATTGATTTAAGGAATTATATCACGTAATGTATTACGCACATAGGTATATATACAGTACAGAGCTGATTTATTGAAAATCAAATGGCACTGTTTCTTTCTTTCTCTCTCTCTTTCTCTCTTCTAAAATAGCCTACGTATTATAAGTTTATTTGATAAAACGACTTACCTACGCGAGGAAGGAACTTAACAAGAAGAAAAAAAAAGAAAAGAAAAATTTACCACATATACCTACACCTATAACAATTACAAGTAAGAGTTGATTCTTCTTTCATGTATTTAATCATTAATTTAGTAATTAAATAAATTACTAGGATGACGTGATGGGAAAGAAACTGTAATTCCGAGTAATATGCTAAGAGATGGGGAAATGTGATAGAAATAAAAGTTTAAGGAACGTAAGAAGTGACGTACTACATGAATTCAGCAATGTTTATAAGTCAAATTATCGCTATTATTCGAGTCCTTTTCTTCAACTATGGAAAAGAAAAGCATAAAGTGAACACGTGGATGGATGGATGGATGGATGTATGGATGGATGTATGGATGGATGGCTTTATTGGGCTCATTAATTCAGGCAACCTGAGATCCCTGGACGAATTTATAATACCGTGAAGTCAACCTCTTGATGAAAATCACGGTTCCACTTCGCACTTTAATTATTTTTAGATTGGTCAAAGTAATTGCATAACTGCAGTCCAGGCGGCTAAGTGTCTTACGACGTTTAGCAAGTGACGTCAGCAGGAACATGACTTTTTTGTGTTTGTTGGTGATTGGTTCAAGGCGAATCTTTCGCCGTCCGATTGTTCCTGAGCACCGTTTCCTCTTATGATCTGATCATTTTGCAGAATCTGTTTTACAAAATGTTCAAGAGAGAAAATAAAACATTTTATGCACGTTATATCACATCGCATTCGGATAACAGGATATTATGACGGTGCATACCTTGTTGACAAGAAACCTCGCAGCCTCTTCAATGTTTATGTTCTCTTTCGCCGAAGTTTCAAACCAACCGGAAAAGTTTTTCTCCTTACAGTACTCGTCCATCTTGTTAGGAGAGTTCACCAAGCCTTCCTTCTGCTGGTCACACTTATTTGCCAGAAGGACACAAGGGATTGCAGAACCGTCCGGAAGTTGGACTTTCGAGTCAAGGTCCTGTTTCCATTTAACAACCGCGTCGAGGGTGGCACTTCTTGTAACGTCAAAAACTATGAAGGCACCAACCGCCTCCTTGTAATAAACCCTTGTCATATTTCCGAATCTCTCCTGGCCTGGACATGAATGAAGATTTTTTTTTATTCAAGGAACAATGATTCCCCGAAGTTGTTTCCTCGATATTCATTCTTACTGCACGCTCAGTGAACTGATCTGAGATGATACAAGTCGAAAAATAAAAAAGAACAGAGTGAAGCTCTGTGTGTCACCTCTTCGGACAGACACGAGTAGGTAGGATGTATTTTAGCCCGAAGTGCACGTGTGTGTGTCATTCGACTGCAGTAATGAGATGCGAATTCTAAAGAGGATTTACCGCGTCACTTAATTGTAATAATGTCTCCGATAACAATCCGTGAGACTCTTAACCGGAGTGAGTGCAGCAGTTCATGGATTTTTCATGGAATGCTAATGAGCTCGTCTATCTGCACGCGTGTGCATACGTGCGATGGTATAGAAATAGTGTAACATTCTCCATTTATCCCCCAGTAATTGTATATTAACAATGAAATTGAACTCGACTAACCTGCGATATCCCAGAGCTGTAGTCTGATTATCGTGTGTGGATCCCAGTTGAGAACCTTCAAGGCAAAGTCGACGCCAATAGTGGCTCTATAATGCTGTGAAAAAAATTGATGAACGTATCTTTTGATTATGGACGTTTTTCCAGCGCCCAATTCGCCGATAACCAGGATCTTGTAAAGGTGTTCTCGCTTCTCGCCCACACCCGCGTTAGGCCCGTTGTTCTGAGACGTCTGTAACACGACGAATGTAATACTTGAGTATTTCATCGCTCTGACGATGGAAAGATTACACATAGGGAATGCAGATTTTTGTTGTTTTTGAAACCGTTCAATGCCGGGGCATAAACGCCATCATGATTAGTTTTCCTTGTGCTAACAAAGTGCTTAATAAAATGCGCGCGAAAACAGGTGATGGCGTAAAACCTGCACGCGGTTACCTTCCACTTAGGAAAATCCAAGGTGGCCAAGTTCCGCCAAAATGTCAGCTCCATACTCAGACTATCTAATCACCGTAAGTAAATATCAAAAGACTAGAGAATGCCACCGAACAACCGGCCTGCAGCAGACTGAATAACATTACATACAAACGTTGTGAGGAGCTTAGATAGCGAATATTAATAACTCTGGTTCACCATTGGCCGTCTCGCTTTGCTATTGGATTTACTCCGGTCGGATGGAGTGGGCATTAAAAGCATAACTGCAGTCCAAACTACATATATATATATATGACGATACCGAGATAATGACACGCTGTCATTAAGAGCCGGCTTGAAAAAATAAATTCTGTCTGTACTGCAGATACGATTTGCAGGATGCGCTTATAGTTGGAAATGAAAGCCCGTATCTAAGGATCTTGCAATCATTCATTATATAGCAAAGACATTACAGGATCAAATCGCGTTCGAAAGTGTCACACACCCTTTACCTGATATATCAGCGTTCAAACACGCCGTTGCGATAATGCCTCGTCTTTTTACTCGTGTCTCATTATAGGCATTAGATAAACGAAGTATACAGGCCCTTCACGAGTCTGTGAATTGAAATTCTAGTTCGAAGTAGGACTGCCGTTTGACGATACTGGAATGATCAATTCTTAAATCGTATATTTTTCGAAAAATTCGATCAGAGTTGTAGAATTTTTGTCGAGCTAATTAATAAGTTAAGAATCGCAATAATTTTCATAATTATTACGGAAGAAATTCGTAACGAGGCGAATTGCATGCAGCGATAAACAATTCATCGAATTCTTAATTGAATTTGAGAGCTTTTTTGTGTAATTAAAAATTAATCGTTAACCTTATATGCACAATTTGATTGTTTATTAATAATATTTTTTTGCGCATCAAATGCGAACGAATTGACCTCCAGATTACCAATTATCAATAAGTGTAAACTTTCAGCCAGCGTAATTAAATTAATAAAACCAATATGAAACGATTTTCGTTCCCAGTGAAATTCGTTCGTTATATATACCGATGGGAGAACCCATGGTTGCTCGCCATAGGTTTCTGGACAAACAGCAGGGCGATCGAGGGCTTGTTTGAACAGGGATAAGATTAGAGCCCACGGACTATGTGCCAGACGTATAGAGTTTCATGCAACGGTTGAGAAACACTCCCAATGCAATTTGGTGATCTACTTGAATAAAGAAAAAAGAGTATTTGTTCTGACCGTTGCAGAAATGATGATACCGTATCGGTGTGACTTTGAAATTTTTTCTCGGCTTATTACCATCGAAATATATGATTGATTCTTGATTCTCTTCAGACTTCGACTAATGATCGATTCGGTTGAAACTGAATATCACCGAAGACTTGGATATCATCTGACCACCAAATGACACGACAACCGTAACGTTTTTATCGGGTAAATACGAGCGTGCAGTGATGTTCTAAAGCAATCGTATCAGAAACACGACATTTTTTTTTCTGTCTCCTCTTCCCCTGACCAAGGAGTGAGGGAGCGAGTGCATGAGTGAGTGAATAAGTCCGTCACCCTTGCCAAGTAGGGTGTAACTTGAAACCTGTGAATAGCTACTCGACAAGCCGTCGACCACAGCTCAGACCACAGAAAGTTGCTATTGATCTGTGTCACGAAAGTATGAAGCTTGCACAGTGCATACATTTTGCACAATATGCACGTGTGCATATATGCACGCAAATTTATAACCAGAAAAATGCCTGTGTATTATACACGTACAGGTATGCCTACCGGGACAAAAATGATCTTATACGTCACGAAACACCGCCATTTCATAAAAGTTATGCAACCCAAGCACTTGCAACGTTACATCTTCCCATAGCCTTGTATACCTATGTAGGTGTACATGTATGATAGTCCCGGTCCACTATACAGGTCCAAGACCCGAAGCCCCGTTGGGGCGGTTGGGTTTCATTGACCCTCGTGAATCACGCGAAGGTACATACAACGCGTTTCGAACCGACCCAGAGCTTATTGTAAGGCGGATGTTAACTCCCTCTGAGCTTTCGTGAAAATCCCTTTATCGTTTTATCAGATCTAACAGAAGGTTCGAAAAATTATATGCGACTTTGCGACCAAAATTTCGCAAAATATTCAAAGGAACACGATGTCAGTTGACAAATGCGACCGAAATTTAAGAAAATTTAAGAAGCTATCCTGAACTCCGAAATCTTAGTGTGTCAAATTTTCTATCGATTATATTAAAAACAGAAGTATATCCTCGTTATCTCACCGCGCTCTCCTGACTAGTTGAACGAGACTTATCCATAATGTCTGCAATCGTCTGAGTGGTGGACATCGTGGTGAGATTTGCCAGTGCCGCAATTTGCTGCTGATCAAAGTTCTCCGTGTGATCTTCTGCGATTCCCTGAAGGTATCCCAGGCCCGTGTCCTCGTCAAAGGTTCCCTCGAAGGTAGAAAAGGTGTCGAATTTTCTTACACTTATATGCCGCGCTGGTCTTCTGGGCTTCACGATATCAGTCGAGGGTTTAGATTCGCTCCCACTTCTCAACGGACCGACTGTATCCACTGATGAATCTTCGGACGTGTCAAATCTCCGGCGTTGAAAAACAGCTCTTTTTTCATCGAGGAGTGACAACTTTCGTCGTAATTCAAGAGGCGGTGTGTTTTCCGAAGTTAATGCCGATTCGGATTCCGCCTTCGCCGATAGCTTCGGTCTTCGTACGTCGGTTCTGCCACAATCCGATTCCTCAGGCCATCGCGAAATTGCGTAGGGGATTGTCGATACGGCACGGTGAAATTTTTCAGGGAACTCACTCGTTTGAGTCAATTTTTCAGCACTCTGCGATTCTGTTACGAATTGTTTCAGCATATCATTAATACGAAAGATTAGGTGAAAGAGAAGAGCTCAATGATTTGCCGAGATAACGGAACGGGTTTTCTCAAGTCACGCAAAATCTTGGGGGAAACAATTAGTTCCAGGTATGACACAGTATCGGGAGAAATGACGAGCGTCGCTGATCAGCTAATTGCAAATCAAGGGATAGAATGAAAGGTCTTTCAACCCGATCTACGGCGTTCTTTGATTGGACCTTACGTATAGATATGATAATGATAGGTGTATAAAAGGGAGTGATTTTTTGGCTCACCGTGAATTTTCGCCAACTTTTCTTGTTTAGGTACAGTTTTAATGGTCAGAGATGGTGACCTGCGCTGCACTACCGTCACGGTGCTTACAGGTTTCTCCAGGCTATCAAGTCTCGTCGATTGCTTCGGCTTGTCAAATCGGTGTTCTCCCTTCTCTCGCAGGTGTCCCTCGCCTGCGAGCCTTTCCTTTTCAATATTTTCCTTTTCCAACTCTCTGATCCCCTTCTTCAGGGTGACGACCAGCTTACAGGGGCTGTCGGATTGGCTCTGAGACTCCTGGGACGATTGGCTCTGTGAACGGCTTCTATCCCCACCTTCCGGTGTGCGTCTAGTTTCCTGTTCAGATCCCGACAACTTGAACTTGTTCAAACTTAGCTTCCGGACCAGTGAATTTGACTTTTTCTTATCTTTCTTCAACTGTTCCAATTTCTTCCGCGTACCGCCTACGGAGTTTTTTACACGACAACTAAATTTTCTACTCAACCCTCGTTCTGACATTATATCTTCTATCAGCTACAGCTTGGTAATACCTCAATTCTACCATACAGTCAAAATGTGTGCAAATTTCCACAGAGAAATATACATTGCACAAAGTCCCGGTGTATCACATCCACCGTATCATCACTCTGCAGAATCGAAATTTCAAACATGCCAAAGTTGATGATGATGGGGTCATACTGTGCAGTGAATCATTTCCTGCAGGCAAGTTCAACAGTGTGCAATGTACTTTTCTTCTGTGTCCTGATCAACCATCAGGCAAAACGGTTTAGTGATATACAAATCAAAGATGTGGCTGTATCATTGATCGATGAAAAAACTAGTGAAAAATGATGAATACAACGCTAGTCTGTGAGATAATTGACCAAATCATATACGCATTACCAAGCAGCACGATATCTGACTCACAGCTTATTCAATTTCCACACATAATTGGGAGTGAAGAAGATGCAAGTGCAGATGATGTTACACAATAAGCGTTAACCTTTGAGACTATCTCCGTCTTGATCTGCGATATCCTGGACCGAGGTGTCGTGGTCTCCTCTGACGGATCCTCCGGATGATTTCTTCTTGATTTTAAAGAGACCCCCATCTTTTCTGAAGCTGTGTTTCAGAGCGCCGAAGCGACTGCGTTTCTTCTCATCCTTACTCGTCACAGTATCCAAGCTTGAATTACTATCCCCGACGGCAACGTGCTCCGCGGATGTAGTCTCCGGCGTTTTTATCCGATCTTCCTCTTCTTCGGCGGATGATCGGGCAATGACCGTGTCTACCGAGCTGTCACCCTCGTTCACGCTCTCACCGCGATCCATTCTAAGAAACTGTCTCCGCCAGCCGGCCCAGTCGTAAGTTTAATTTGTTCAATTTGGCTTCCTCGCGGAAACCCTAGAAACGGCCGAAGTGGTCGATGCCTCTGTCGAGCTGTGCCACGGCTCCGGTAAACCCGGGGTTGATATTAAACAAACCGCCTCGTTATTCTTCAGGCAAGGAAAATTACTGACGTCTACGTTCGATTACTTTTTATCAATTATTTCCTTCCCATATCGATATCAGATGTGGTTGACATTTGCTGCAATATCTCTGCCAGTTTTCTTTTTTTTTTTTTTTTCTTCTCTGAACGAGGTAACGCTATGGTCCTGTGCACCTTGACTTATTTTTATAGCAAGAGGACATAGGTGTGCCCGCCAAGTCCACCATTCGCGGAACAGAAGATAAGAAGCACAGTAGGTTCTTTCTTTTCTCTCTTTTTTTTTTGTTCGCTACTTTTTTTTTAACATGTAATCATAAAGTCCATGGAGATGAAGTAAGACACTGTAGTATAACTAGTGGACTCTTGTTATGCACTAAATGCGTTGATATAAAAATGTTGGCCAAGGGCCGAACGAGCGGGGATTCCCCCTCCTGGGAGGTTTACACTCTCGCACCTTTATTCATGTATGTATAACGTTGTGCGGTGTACCTTTACCTCTTTGCCCCACCCTGACCACATCACTAGTTATATCATCACTTATACTTTGTGTTCTAGAAAGAACGAGCGGGTGAAACTATGATAAAATATAATCAAGACAGACGCGAACACGGTGTCTTCACGATTAACGAGGAAATAAAAACCCGAAAGATCATGTATAAACTGCAGTAAACATGCGCTGCAGCACTTTCGTAATATAGCCATTACTTCAAGGTGTTATGTATCTTCATTGCTAGATATATACAGAGTCGCGATTCCTCCGAAGCGAGATTTTTATCCGGATAAATTCCGTTCAATTATGGCGAAAGAATACAGTTGGAAGATGATCTCGTGTATAATGTGGAATTTTCAATCACTTTCACAGCTTTGAACAACTTTTGGTTGAATGGATCGTTTTTGCGGTTCACAACCAAACGAACACTGGGAATATTGCATGTTTGACAATTCATTAAAACCCTGATTGAGTGAAGGCTGGTAAAAGTTGATGCTTCGATGAAGATTATCTCACTTTTTGATTTCGATACCGCAGTTAGGGCTTAACGCATAATAAGGAGATATAAAGCGTATTCAATCTTGCGTAATTCACTGTGCAAATTGCATGTTGTAAAATGGAATTTACACGCGGATTCTGAGATTAAGAAATAATAAATAAATGATTCGGAATTTGTGCGCATTAACATCCTTCACTGATTGATGTGATATCATTATCATTTACATGACACGGTGCTATCGTCGCTGCACGCGACAATTAAGTCTACTCGTTAATTATCGTTAAATAAAAATGAACATCACCTCATGTAATTATATGCTATGGAATGGTTGAAGGAGATTTCATATTGCCATTTCAATTTCTCTGAGATAAAGCATTAGAGCTGGAAATCAAAGCAAAGGGTAAAACCGGGAACTTATTGAGGTCGAATGAATCGTTACTTAGATTACTTAAACAAGTTGCATCATTTTAGCAACCTGCGGTAATTGCCACCTTTCATAAGTGTCACAAATGCAGACCTGCAGTAAACATTTTGTAATTATATTAATTAAGCTCTAATCTAGTTCACGATTTATATATATGTAACATATATATCACCCCGAATAGACAAATACTATGCAGGTATATCTATATCGAGGGGTTATAAATTCTTCTTCGCTTGTTAGAAAATGCAGTAATCATTAGATTCCAAAATACCACGCGTAGGTAGCCCATGACAGATAGATTAATGTCAAGACCTGTAGCACGATTTACACGCTCACAGTTCTCGACCTATGGTAGCTGGTAACTTTACGTAAGCTATACCTACGCTTTCGGAAAAAAAGGAGAAAAAAAAAGAAAAGAACTGCACATATGCTTAGGTGAAGTTAAATTATTATACAAGCAGACGCGATGAAGCTTACAAGGATAATGCGATATAGGTATGGGTAGGTACGTGTACGATGTTAGAAGATGTGCTGCATCTATTACAATATAGAGATATGCAGGAATTGCGCGGGTTCACCGCAAATACTGTGTACTGCGAGATGAACCCATGTTTATTCTCAAGTCATTACGGTTTCTGGTTGGAAAAATTCAATGATGAACAATTTTTCATCCGAACATTCCGAAAGACATTATACACAAGGTGCGTGCGTTATTGAAAATATTTTTTACTCCTGATTTCGCTCTTTAAGGACAAGATTCTTCGTCATAATGACAATTCTAGGTGCATGGACGAGTTCGTTGAAATGAATCAGATTGTAGTATATAATGCAGTGCACAATGGATCGAAGCTTGGTGCAGATAAAAGGGCGGTGTTCGTGATCAGAAGCCAGAAAATTATACATCAGAGCTTATTAGAGAAGGAACTAAGATATACGATTACGTAATAAAATCATTGGGCATAGATCCGTTACTCGGGATTGCGCATTGCGGCATTGATGATGGTGATAAAAATTTCTTTCTACCCAAGTTGGAATAGAAATTCTGGTTCAGTACGTCGAAAACCTCGATTATCTTATGTCGTTCAGTTTCGCCGATAGGAATCAATAAAATCGTGTCTTACGTTAGGATTCAGAGGTGTAAATCATGATCACCTCTTCTTGCACATCCTACTAAATTTTCAAATTCTTTCTTCATTTTCTATTTGGAAATTATTACTCAATCATTCCACGAAACGTTTCATTAAATATTGAGGAGCTATAGGTCGAATCCTCGCTAAATTCTAGGATCTTAGAGGCCTAAAACTGAAATTTCGAAAGTCTAGTTTCCGTCTAAACTCTCTCAAAACGGATACAAGTCTAACTTTTAAATATAAATCAGAATTTAATTACATGGATTTTCAACTCTGCACTGAGAACTTGTAGAATGAAACTAGAATTTATACTCCGACTCGGGTATTATAGTCCCAAAGCTGCAGGGTGACATATACTAGGTATACCTATGTATTAGAGGCTTGTAAAAATCCGTATAATTTTTATCGGATTACTGTGTGTAATCGAATCAGCGTAGGTACTATATGTATAAGTCACCAAAAACTGATCGGTCAATACTCACATCTAATCTATCCGCAAATCTGTCAGTCTGCAAAATTACTGTTCGATCATGCTTCGCCACGTGCGATTTACTACAACGTATTTCATACACGTTGCAGTTTTCCTACAGCTGATGCAATAGGCCAAAGGTTTTATCAAACCAATTGACTGTAGCGTCCAGTTCACTTAATTCTTCTCAAATTAATCCAACGATCAAACGATGTCACCGGCGGTCTTCGTCGTTGGAAATTCAGCACGTGGCCGGATATACGGATGTACTTCGAACCCACTACACGGTCTGACTTTAAGGGCCTACCTACCGCTCAATTCACACAAAAATAAGGCCCCTCGTTGTCCTTCCTTTGTGCCTGGCTTCTCGTCCATGTTTGTCTGGGATTGAATGACAGCCGGGGGCATTTCTAAGTCATCCCCCTCGGCGTCTCGTGTATCAAAAACCTCACGTATTCATAAAACCTACTCCCAAGGGCTCTTCAGAAGGCACCGAATTCCCATTTCGATGTGAATCATACACAGTTCATATTTGGTCAACTTTTAGCTCGAAGAGGTTTTTCGGTATTTCGAACATTGCCTCTGAATCTCGGCAAGTTTGCCTCCTCAAAACTGCGTAAATGCGTACGTTATCGTGTCTGACGACGCAGTTCAATGTATTTACACCACTGTCGTGACACAGATAAGAGGTACACACGTATAGCATAGTTCACATGTCAAAAGAGATCACCGCTTACAATTAGTACAGTGATCAAAACTTGAATATCAAATAAATTCTCATCTCGACTATCATCCCGACCCGTGAATCTCTCCTATATATAACAAACCGTATCAATAACCAAAAATGGTCCTCAAAAATCGCGCGGTCATGCTACCTGACGAAACATCATTGTCTCGTTGCGACTGTTACGCACAAGGAAATTGGCAAATTGCAGATCCTTATAATCAAACTTGAAACGTACCTTCCTCAGCCTTCTGGCATCTTCCTGTTTGCTGTTTTCACTGAAGTTCATGTTCAGGTCCAGATAGAGATGATTATTGTTTACTAAATGCGGTGGTGGTTCCATCGGCGGAGGGTTAGCCTCCTTTTTGTGTCTCATACGTCTCTCGGTACGTTCTTGCCTGGTGCGTAGGACCAGCATGACATTGCGATCCAGCATGTCCTCAATTTTGACAATTATTTACCTCAAATTTAGAACGTCGATCTGTCGTCCTGCTGCAGCGACGATTTCAAATGTACGAAAATTTCGCTCTCTTAACTATTTCGCACAATTTCTTTTTCAACTTTTATCTTCAGACGAATAGTCTCGTTTCTCATACGAATGATCTTTATTTCCGCAAGCTTTCTGCACTCAGGTATAACAAGCCATATTTCGTACACCGATAGCTAATGCGCGACGTCAAAGGTAGATCAAGGACTGTTGAAATCGCCTCTTATGATTGAAACACGAATTTCTGCCTTTCAGGTAATCATCAATAAAATTTTAACATGTAACAGCGTTCAGCGATCTGAAGATTCCATTTCATAACTGCACGTATGTTTTATCACCGATTTCTTTCACTCGCGTTTCAAATTGACATCAAACTACCGGGATGTTATCGGATGCATTCAACAAGAATATGAACTGCTTCTTATCGACGTGACTAGGTAACATCTGGTAGTTCCAATAGGCGCTAATTAGTTTCGTGTTGATTTCCCTCCGAACCATTAACGACTTGAACTTGATCAGTAGAGATTTCGATATCTACTAAATAGGCTGCAGCTCCGATTGAAAAACCGTATCTATACACTCGTTATTTTTTAGATTTTTATTTTCATTAGCGGCACGATTTGAGGAGACAGAATTCTCACAGAATCCGGTGGAGTGTGGTTTAACGGTGCAAAGTCCTCGTATATATTGGTCGTCCGGCAGTGTTATCGCCAGTTCGTTATCACCGTGGAAAAAGTGAGGCGCCAGCCACGCACCCGCTTCTTCCCCCTATGGTGCATGATGCGGTCGAAAGCCAAGAACTTCACGCACGACGCAGAGCTTCGAATCTATATACGTATAAGCGCGGAAAGGGTCTTTGGATGCGATCAGCTCGAGAAAAAATGAATTATAAATATATACAGATTAATAATATACGTCACACTTTATTACTGGCCGACGAAGAGGGGACAGAGTTCGATGCACGACACGTTTTTTTTTTTTTTTTTTTTTTTTTTTTTAATTTTTCATTCTCGTTATTTTTTCCAATTAATTATATTATGTAGATGCGTACACCGAATGACGTTCTTCCGGCTGTTTTTTGTGTTCTTCTTCGAGCAATCCTTACGCAGACGTTCTTGGGATTAGATTTTCTGCCTTTTGGCCCGCCAATTTCGCGATCGAGATGAACCGCGGATTACATACTCTTTCCAGGGACAGATTCGACTGATAACTCGAAAATTAGAGCTAATGTCTCAACTTTAGAGGGCATTGATGATACCAGATCGAGTGAAGTTCAATATTGCTGTGTGTACGAGAGATACGTAATCACGGTGTAATGAAATAACAGAAAATTCAGGGCTTTGCTAGATTGGACGCGACAACTATGTGACAATGAGTAATCCGAGGCGAGAGTGATCAAGATTCACGCCAATATGGTTTGTAACGCAACACCCAATGCCAACTCGAATTTATAAGCCCTCGTTGATCAGACAGGTGAATTGAAAATAATCCTTGAGAATTTTTATCCCTATAACAACGAGAAAAATGTTATTTTCAAATTATTCGGAACGCCAAAAGTGACTAATTGCCAGTTCTAGCCATCAGAATGCGCGTTAGCATCTAATGAAATTTTATCAACGAACATGCGGTGTCAATTATCGAAATAATGGAATAATCAGTAGATAGTATAAAATGGTCTGCGTGAACTACATATGTAACGCAGGATTGTGGCTAAGCTGTCAATGCGGGAACCTGATGAATTACTACGTCTGAACTGGACTACACGCTCGGAAAGATTAATATTTTTAATAAATATTGTTTACTATATTATATAGAGCGGAAAGTATAATTGGAAAGATTTCTGTCACATGTTGATAATTTCTATAGGAGTGTAAAATTACGCAGCTGTATCATTGATGCTTGAGGGATTATCATGAATTACAAAATTATAAGTCTGATACTCGTATGGAAGGAAAGGAAGAAGATACGGAGCCGGTTCAATGTACCTAATATCGTATTGGAGTTCGAGAATGAAATAGAGAGAAAAGTGCTCATCCCAAAACGATGAGGATTGAATATCTATTCAAATCGGCGATTAGAAAGTCCTAAAAATCTTGTAATATTCATTTGTTTTTTTGGTTCAAGGTTTGGCTCTGAAAACAGTGAGGAATATCTTCCGATTTTCAGAATCGTAAGTCGTGATCTTAACCGAGGGGAAAATAACTCTTTGAATTGACGTGTCAATATTCGGTGAATTAATACAAATTAATCGAAATTAAGGCGAATTAACGCGAATTAACTGCAAAGATTAAGGCGAACTAACGCGAATTACTGCAAAGATTAATGCGAATTAATTCAAACTAAAGATTAATGTGTCAATCCAGGTTTAAGTTATTTCCCCCTCGATCTTAACCTCGAGATTCATACATGGCAACTGGGTTGACTTAATTAGGTTACTTAAGACATTAATTCCTGTCACTTTTGTTTATTGCATCCAGTCATATGCGTTATCGCAACGGCGATAAGCGAATTGAAAAAAGAAAAAAGAAAAAAAAAATCTGGGAAAATCAGTAATTTACGCAGGGACATATATTTATCAAACTATATCTCAGTACGTGGTATACGTAGCATGATACGTGATTGTATGATTAGCAATATATGCTCTTCAAAAATAGACAACGTCTACCCACGCAGTTGGCACAACGGACTAGAATGCATTAGACCTAACTTTGGTGATCTGATTAGCGATCACACCAAAGTAAAGCACTTGTTTCCACGCTCGCATCAGTGCATTGATTATCTTGAAAAGTCCGAAATACATGAATGCACAGACCTGTACAGTGTAGTACTCCGTCAATCTCTGGGAGAGAAATAATTACGCAAATTGAAAAGAGAGTTAACTTTTCTCATCCAGCTGAAACTGATTATCCAGATTTGTATAACCCGTGGACCTCGTCGGTCAAAAATTGACCCCAACAATAAACAATAATAAAAGCTTGAAATCCTCGCAAGGCGATAACTTTACCGGAAATGTATACGTATACTACTGATATGATGCAGCGGTGTTATAAATGTGTAGCCAAATTTTGATGCTATGCCTCTTCAAAGTTCAAACTATGCCTTATCCGGTTTAACAATCAGATCAAACAAAAAGTTATTCTTTGGTGATTGTTTGGCATACGATTCAACACGATAACCCGATAACTTCCGGGCCAGAATCAATCTCGCCAAGTATACCCTAGGTTGCAGATTTTAGGTGCAACAGAAGCCGGTATCCTGGCTGTACTTATTATTCATGTGGCCAGTGACCAAAAATCTAACGATATATAGCACAACCGAATTCTCGTCCGAAATTCTTATCTAAAATATAAGACTTTCGGGAGACACGTGGCGTTTTCATGACTTACTTTACACCAGTGATCGTATTACCTCGTTCTTATAGTGTGTGAGATTATTCCGAGGATTATTAATTAGCTACTATCGCCGAGACGTTTCATATTTCGTAGATTAGTATATAGTTTTCAAATAGTCATGTTGAAATCGTTTATAATGTATACCTGACAACATTTTTTATCTCGACTTCGCGATTTCGTAAGTATGGAAAATAGCATAGTACCTACACGCGAAGCTTGCGTGTAAGATCTCGCCAGAAAGAAAGAAAAAACATTTATCGTAATTATTTGTCGGATTTGACTTAATCTTCGACCACATAAATCCGCGAAAGTGAAAGCAAAGAGTCTCACTTTATGAATTTGGCTCTGAATCAAAAAATTTCACTCGGATGTCTTCTCACAGAAGTAACATAATGTCTGTATCAGGTATTGATCTTATATTATACATATAATGGTATACTTATAAATCGAATGATTGAGTATATGATTGTTTTTTTCTTTTTTTCTGCACATGGGCATAACGATAGGCTGCTATAGCTGCAGTGAGAATTGAGCTTCGTGTATATTTTCGATTCTATGAAAAAAAATTTATCCGGTTTAGCCTCGGGTTTAGCAGCGTGATAACAAAACTCAACTGAATCTTATCGGAGTAAATTGAGCGAATTTAGGTCACCTAATTGCCAAAACATAGGGGACTGGGATCAGGATTCAGAGTATAGCTACGAACTATCTCCCCGTTGGTAAGTAATTAAAATTTCTGATTGTGAGAATTATTCTTAGTTGGTATAACGTATGTATAATGTAAACTATTTTTAAGTTTCGCATCGCAAGTGAAGAGAAAATTTATCATGTGCGGATATAAGTGCTACATATAATCAAAGAATATAAATATGGCAAAATCAGAGTGCAATATTTTGTGAGCGTAATTACAGTTATTCAAATGTCAATTTAATTACAGTGTTGACAGAATCAGACTAATTGTGATTCAAAATTGTGTTAAAGTATAATATTTTAATCATCTTAATTCATGAAAAATTAGTTAAACTTATCTGTAAAATTAGTTTCGCGTTTTAATCACCGTTTAGGCGTTACGAATGTATCGTTGATCTCTTCGGTTAATAGATGATAAACTGCGATAATTATTATGCTTATTAGGATCAAAGTTTAATAATTTATATGAGGCATTCCGCGTCACTTCAGACATTAAAAATGCAAAAAAACTAAAATCCTCACAAATTACAACAAATCGGGCTATATGATACGAACAAATTCACGAGATTTTAAATTTTCAACCAATTGCGAACAAAGCAGTGGTTGCAATCGCGATTATTTATGTATATGAAATATACGAATGCGTGTACGATAATTAGCTGTCTTGCAATTCGTAATACGGTTAATGATACGTTTCGATGCAAAATGTGCTTACAGAACTCACATATACCTATACACTTGAATCTTATTCTTGCTATGATGTAACTCACAACGCGAATGTATTATGCTATGTGTATTTATGTTATTTTTCACGACTCTGCATTTCTCGGTCTCGATATATAATATTAGAAAAACATTTATTGTTATACAAGAATAAACAATACCAGATATCAAGAATGGTTCGAAAACATGGCGCAATTTCATGTTTATGTAAAAACCAACTAAGCTCAAAATTTGACATAAGTAAGCATAAAATGATTTGAATGATTTTTGCCGATCAATTGCGAAAATTCACTTATTGACGATTGACAAAAATAGGTTTCGGTGACAAAATCTAATTCGCAATGATAGAAGCCGAGAGATAACCGGAACTAATAAAGATAATTATGATTTATATAAAATTTAAGATAGCGATGATTATGTAATTGAAGGACATTCTAAATACGAGATAAAATTATATCAATAATGCGTAACTTACATATTAAATAATTTAAAACATTATTTCCGAATTCGCATATATATGGCATCAAATTTTTATTATAAAAGCTATCTCAAGTAATCATCAAATTCTCAGTTATTTTTCAATCTATAAATGTGACAGACACTAATTATGCGAATAAAAAATAATTGCCTACTGAGATTATTGTGTCGTTGTTCATAAAACGGATTTAGAGCAAGATGGCACCATAATATAGTATATATAATCTGTTGTTAATTTTTAATCGGAAGAATAAGGAGTTTTGTATGTTAATTATGTGTGACGGCTTGTGTGTATAGCGCGACATCCGCAATTGAAAAATAGCCTTTTTGTATTATGTGGGTAATGATGATTGATAATACCCTTTATGAATTATGACAGATTGTTTGTGCCATCTAATTACTATTATAATTTATAAATATCTGTAAAAATGCTCGTTTGCCCGCGCAGACGGTCGTTGACATGACGCACTCTTGACCTCCGTAACTCGGATTGCTATCTAATTTGATTTGCCAATTACAGTAATCGACGAGCGAATTACTGTGTCTACTGGTTTTTAAAACATATCGCTTATCCGCCCGACAATAATCATAAGTTTTTCCGTTCCATTAACTCACTATATTACCGGGCTATTCATTATACTCATTTTCCAATTAACTTCACGCTAGAGAGCTTACAATTAGCAAGATTATATATCTTATGTTAGCACAACTTAATCAATTCTAATTGAGTGATTGAACATGAAGAAATAATTTACACTATACGGGAGATACAGATAAAAATATTGTTAGTAATAATTTATACAGTCCTGCTGAGAAAAAAATCGAACTGAATGAAGAAAGTGATCTTTGAAATACGTTTTTTGTTACATCACCATTCTTTGATCTGCCACCACGGAAATCTTTAAAATGACGTCAACAATTAGCTTTTCCATCTTCCATCTTTTCCGAAACAAGCAGTACGAAAGTCTGTCTTGGTCCTCGGGGGCCTTTGGGTCACTGATTCCGAAATACGAAGTCTAAAATCCAATACTCCGAATCATCGAAATTCATGATACATACTAGTTGCACAAATCTTTCGAATTCGGAATTTTAGACTCCGGATTCGGAATCAGTGACTCAAAAGGCCCCTGAGTACCAAGACAAACTTTCGCACCACTCGTTCTGGTCAAGTTGCATGAACATTATAGTAAGACGATGTTCAGTTTTTACGTGTTAATCAAACGGAATTGACCTTATTATCAATTGAGACACCGCTTAGGCTTTATTAATGATAGTGATACCCCTTGGTAGTGGTGGGGCTCATTATATTTGACGTCGTTCTAGAGATTTTTGCGGTGTGAGGTCGGAAAAAAATGTACATACATTTTCGCACACCCTTATCCACAAATTATATTCTCACACAGAATCTCATAATATACCCATATATTATCGACTGTTAAGGGGGTTCCCTACCCAATTCGACCTGTCTAAAAACATTAGTCTGAGCGGTGCTTTTCAACGTAATATCTCTAACCGGGCACCGAGAACCTGAAAAGGGGCTCTGTAGCCGGTTAGAGATATTCCGTTTAATAGCACCGTCCAGCACGCGTTCAGCCCAATGTTTTCAGAACAGGTCGAAATGGGTAGGGAACCACCTTAACAAAAATTGAACGTAATTATATTTCGATATTTTTATCATGACTTTGAAAACGATCGACGATTGGTCATGGACACTTGCTACATCTTATCATACGTGTATCTCCTTCTGACTTCGTCTACCAAACCCGTTGACGATTAACGATGTAGTATACGTGGGTATATTTCTCGTAAGAGAATCGAGAATTTCTGTGCCTATTAGCTTTTGGACAAGCATTTGCCGTCTCGTTTTCCACCGCGCTAATTTTCGGGATATTTCGGAGTATCCCTTGCGTCAAAGTTCGAACTAGAAGTTGGCCTGTTTCACCGATTTGCTATCGACCGAACATCGCCGGCAAACAAAACTGTCGGATTAACATATACTGCGTACGAATTCGGAGGGTTCAATCCCGAATTCAGATTACTTGGTATCATCGTTGCGGTTCAGAAATTTTCCACCAATTGTTCCATTTGTTCGCCAACATTTACTCATGGTTACTAGGTATACGTCGAGATACAAACATGTCAAATTAATTAGTTGTATCTCACACCTTCGCAATTGGTGATTTGAAAAACAATCTTTGCCCGATGTAACTTTAGTCACTTTTCATGGTCGTAGTGTCCTGATTTCACGACAGACAATGCCGATACGTTTCTTATACCTACTGCTCCGCGTATTGACATGATTTGTGTAACATTTAGCCCGGAGGAATAATGTCCGTGCTTGTTTCGCCAAAGAATCGTTCTCACTACTCAGCAGCAGTTTTTCACATCCACAAGCCGTTTTCACCGAGTTCCCAAAATTTTCATCAAAATAAGTGGGTTTGTTAGCGTATACGGAAGCGTAACCGTTGCGGAAAGTCTCGAGCGCCAAACATATAAGAAGCGGCGATTACACCGTTCCTGGCACTTTCCCAATTTTTTTTTTTGCTTTTTTTTTGCGATTTTTGTTATTGAAGAACTGTCCGCTACCAGCATGACTGATTAGTCTGTATCTTTCATTGCCGTGAGCACACTGCCTTACACCCTAAATTACATTAGGCAGCTGCACTTACATCGGCGAGGGATTACAGATTACTAGCTCTGGCGGAAATGGATACTACCGAAATGCCGCTATTGCAAGACCAGTAATCGTTAATCAGGGGTCATTATTTACTTCAAAACCTTCAAAAGTAGGTGAAGCCGAAATGAGATCACTAGTGCTGAAATAACGCCCATTACTCAGAGGCCATGCAGTGGTTCTACTAGCGTTTTCAGTAGTTCTTTCCCGTAATGGGCCACTCAGCATTGCCCATTTCTTACAAATGAGAATATCTCATTTGTAGCTTCAATTGTAAGCCGATTTTGAATCAGAATGTCTGCAGCCGATGTTTGTTCGGCTCATTAACTCGATTGTGAGATCAATTTGGTATCTGGTTCGATCTTCATTGAACATACTCAGAATATCGCACTGACATTATATATATGTTTTTTTTTTTTTTTGGGGTATTGAACTTTCTGATACTAAAGAACGATTGTTGAATAATTGCTTAATCGATTTCGTCCCCTAATTTATGACTAATGAATATAGTAATAACGTCGTATCTTTTGGAAAATAGTTATTACTCGAGATCTAGTCCAACTCTTATTCCACATTCAGTCAACAATTCGATTACGACTTCTTGCGTAGGTAATATATAATACTTAAGCCTTCAATAATAAGACAGTATTTCTTGTCAATGGAGTAAGACGATAAGTAGGATGTTGTGCTCGCTTATAGCGATTCCCTATCGCCAGTAAAAGTCGATTTGTTGAGCCGGATATTTATATTGGATCGATAGACGAGAGCTCATCATGTTTTATTGGTGGTGTAGTGTGTACACTAACACTTTACATGGTAGGTACGTACATATATCCGTATCTCGCGCAAGTATATAACTAATTGTTATTGATGGCACCAGGTAATTTTAAAAACCTTTTCAAACTGATCATTGACTATTAAAAACTAATTATAATATCAAGGTACAGCTACTAAACCGATTTCATTCGTTCAATTCGTTTCTTCTTCAATCTCACAATCAGAATGAGAATTAATCCGGAACAACTGTGTCCACTTGTGTTAACAGTCTGTTATAAGTTATAACAGGAGTTGTTTGCACAACGTTTGGTCTCGTATATCTTGTCAGAATTGGTTGATTTGTAAAGTGTAATAACACTTGTAGTCCGCGTTATCAGTTGTGAATTGTGACACGTGTAGTAACGAGTTCATTAACAAGTAATGACTAACTTTATGACACGTCGGATCCAGTCAGTACCCTCTCTCACTCTTTCTCTCTCTCTCTCTCTCAGACTCTGACATTTCGTGATAAGAAAGTATGAAAGAATAATAGATAAATAGATAAATATAGAAATATATACGAAATATTTATATACAAGAAGAAATTTTTACTCCTACCTGCACATACCATATAGAAAAACACTGAATTATGACGTAACACGGGAGGGTTTACCTGGCACAATCTCTTTCCACGATGATATGCCCTATTACGAAACATAACATATGTATGTATGTACTTGGTAAAACGATGCCGTGTATAGATATATAATCGTGTACAGTGTCGCTTCAATATACAATCTTTTACCGGATATAGACAGCAATCTTGGACAACGATCAGTCAAGTCGAAGTTTTTTTTCGTACATTTTTTCAGAATTAAATCACGCCACTTCGGGATCGTAGAACTTTAAAATGTCAACAGATTGGGATTTCAGACTTTCCTTGGACCATACTGTGATGTATTGAAAGCATTTGTAAAACGTCAAGGAGAAGAGATTCATACAAAGGTCCATGTTTAATCTTGTTTTATTATTTTCTTTATTTCCGTGAGTATTTTTTAGTGATACATTACTAAATATATGCATACTATACAGAAGTGTATTATTGACGTGTGTAATGTACGTAAGCACTAAAGCTTTGTAAAAAAATACCCCGAGAAATAATCTCCTGCAGTGTATATAGTGAGTATTATTTACAACTACATTCGTACGGAATTAATTTAAAAGAAAAAAGGAAAGAAAGAAAGAAAGAAAGAAGAGAGAGAGAAAATAAAAGGAGTATCTAATCTTCGTCTGCGGTGCATAGCATATCGCATATGTCGCCCACGCTGTGAATCTGCCGAAGACTGATCTAAGAAAGTTACTTATAAGTTATAACGAGGGAGTATATTAATAGCCGATTGAGAAAACAATCCAGGACAAACAACTTTCGTATTCATATAGGTATATACGTTATACATGCACCTATATAGGTGTAGAGCTTAACTTTATAGCAATTTATAATTAGTTGATAATCATTGATATTCAAATCTGCTTTTGGTAATGTCAAATTAACTTATTTTTAAAGAAACTGATTTCATCCCGTTGATATATTCAACCGTGAATGTGATCACTAGATCGATTGAATAATGTTTCACATAAACTCTAAAGATCTGCGTGCGAATTCACCTCTGAAGCTATTATCAACGCTTAAGTTGTCGCAGTAGTATATACTTTGCCATATATATATGTATATATTGTACGTATAATTTCGCAATGATTAGCAAGCCAGTGAAGACACAGATAAATAGATAAGAGATTCACGTGAGTCAATTCAGTAACCTGGCTGCAACCTTTACTCGTATTTTACGTAACAATTAAACAATCGTATCTCGTCGAGGCGATCGATGACTTCGCTTATTATTAGGCAGAGGTAACAACCAACCATCTCGTAGGTATGATGTACTATTGCAATTATCACAATGCCGTCTCATTGTTCAACCCTCAATCCAGATAGCTGCGAATAATTTCGAGGAAATTCGTCGAGCCAAGGTAATGCAGTTTGAATAAATAAAATAAGGAAGCAAGATCTTTATTTTGACAATGCAGGATGCTGACCAAGGTCGAAGCAATGAGAACACGCACTGTAGATTCCTATACGACGCGCGGTTCGCAAAACAAGGAAAAAACGGCAGTAATTTGAAATACTACGTGAATTATTTTTTTCGCATACACACATATTTGCAATAAAAATGCGTGCGGATCCGAGCGTTAAATCGAACATCAATAATTGTTGTATCGCGCGCATTTCAGAAGCAATATGTGTTCACTGCACGATTAGATAAGACTCGTAAGTATATTTTATCTACACCTTTGCGAGCACGTAATGGATTATTATTCCTTTAAGTCAACATCAATATCACTTATACAAGTTTTTGAATCGAAATAATTAGAAAGATCTCGACGAATGATCTAATGGATTTGCGGTATTCGTTTGAAATGGAGGTGTCAATATTTGTATAGGTATAATATGATGATACACTATTGTTGAGAACCTCTAGCTACGTAGTCTGCTAGAGTTTGAAAAACAGCGCGCGAAAATAATTCGGTCGGCGCGCACCTCGAGATAAATAAATTTACTATCGATCGTAGACTGCGTGATATATACGTTACTCACCATTTCTTGATCGGCAATATCGGCGCAGTATTTTTCCAAAAATTCCGCCTCGTATTGGTGATTTTTCGTTACAGATGAGCGTGAGTGTCTCACCGCCGATCTCAACACAGTTGAGCCCATTCGGCCATATTGTACGACGCGGTACTTATAAGCTTTTGGTTAAGACACGATTACGCAGTATGAGAACCGGCTTGCGCAACGCGCGCTCATTTTAGTTCGTTATTTAGCCGCAATAATCGACCGCTAGCGACGCGTGCACGATATAATACAAAACCCATAAATATAGGAATACGTATATCTTACGCAGAATACGTAGTGTTGCCATTTACGTGAAATATTTTTCTATTCTCTAATGAATCGATGCATCGAGTTACATCTCATCATTCTCCACATAGTAGAGCAGAGATTTTGGTAATTATTTTTGGGGACTCGCGCATTCGAGAGTATAAATTGATACAGGGAATAAGATATAGAGACAGACTCAAGCTTGTAGAGACAATGAAGTACGAGACATGTATTCGTCTTTGTAATTCAGAATCCCAGAGTTATAGAGAGTTGCTCGGCTTTGTAACTTTCTAAACTCTTAAGACAAGACTAGGAGTAGACATAGTATTAACTACACAGTGTTTCCCAAAGTACAATAACTTTTTATAGATTCACCCATATTCGACGGTACCAATTGAATTAGTTTGCAAATCTGTAATTCCGATTAGAAATTTGCGAAAATAATATAACAGCTCTACGAAACGTAAGACAAATTTCGTCCTTCGGCATCGAAGCCCTATTAGTACATGCTGATAAAATCGTTCAGAAAGATGAAGAAGAAGAACACGTTGATGCTTTGGCATATGACTTTACGTCTGTTATACGACTTCGATCGAATGATTAGAACGAACTGCTTTTCCTCTAGGTTCACCGGCGCGTTATTTCATTTTGATTAAACAAAAACCGGTACTCGGCAGTCAAATGTTCCGTTCGTAAATAATGAAAGACGAACTTATACCTATAGATGTATAATATGGTGTGATTTTGTTAGTTAGTTAAGATTTTGCGAACCACTGGACTGAATATGATATTGTAATAACGGGGTCATTATAGGACGTTAAAATGAATGGTTTATCAAAGACAATCGTTTTTGTTTCTTTTTTTTTGTTCCTTCTTTTATCTTTTATTATTTTTCCCATGGTTTATTTTTAACTACATAACTACATTCCTTGTTACACGTGGGTCAAGGATCTGGTTCAAGCAGCTACATACAGTTATTTTAATTCCTTAAAATCTAGGGGGATCTAGAGAATAAAGTATTATCAACAATATAGATACAATAAATAAAGTTCACAGGTATCGCACTGATAACAACTATGTATGTATGTAGGTAGGTATTTATTTATTATAGTCCTGAAAATTCGAACAGTGCAGCAGCATTTACACCATACGTATACCTAAATATCGATTAAACAAAATATACAACTCATTATATTCGAAATTATAATGACACGCCAGCGCATCGGAAAATTATAGTAGTTAATCATTAACAAGATATGTTTGTGTCGGAAATAAAGAAATGAAAAAAAAAAGAAAAAGAGGTGTTTGAAAAATTTGACAACGATTATAGCTGTGTACAAATTTTATTTATCACCGACGTGAGAATGACATAGAGCAATAATAAGAAAAGCATTCAAGTTGTTTTTTGTTTTTTATATATTTTGAAATAGAAATGCTTGCATACTTAAAAAGTAATTTCTAAAAAATTTTGAATTATAGATTGAAAAAAAAAAACATAATATTTATATATGAAACTACGTGGAATTGAGCGCATCAAGACTTTCGCAACGATAAAACAATAATGGCATAGTATAATATAGTAATTATTATATTTATTTTGTTCGAAAATAAATCATCCACCATTACTCTGCAGTAATCAATCGCGCATTTGCCTGATTCGCAATTCGAATTACATACGCAATATTTAAACACAGACCCAAATTCTCTCAACTTATGTTAACCGAACATCAAAATGTATATAAGATAGAAATAACGAGCCTCTATATAAATTTGAGGAAAGAACTGAAATGAATTGGAAATAACGTAACAAGAAGATAGTATACTGTAAACGTTAGATATAGGAACTTGGCCGGTTATTTTTTTTATAAACCCTGTAGTTTTTTCAAACCCCAGCGCGAGGTCGAGAATTTTCCGGCAATCGTTGACTCAGAAAAATAGAAAGAAAAAAAAAACAAAGAATTTCCGAATTTATTAATTCCATGATCTGATTAACCGTTACCTCAGTTCTTGACGTGTTCAATAGCGACCGGAGTCGCTGTAGGTGAATCTTCGATGCCGGATGAATTGGAGCGTAAACGTAGTAGTTTGTGGGAAATGTGCTCATAGGTGACGAATGTGATGACAGTAGCGGGTGTCACTCTGATAAGGTTCGGCCCTAAGCCCTTGTAAAAGCCACGCCAACCCTCACCCCTGTAACCACCAGCAATACTTTATTTTACTAATTATTTTTCATAAAGATTCTTTAATTCTCGCTTATTCCTCTTCAACTTATCATTTCATTTCATTTCATTTCATTTCATTTTCTCCACGTATCTATCATCGAGTATCGTAAACAGCTCTCAACATAATGATCGATCCCAGATAGGTACGATTCTTGACGCAAAATATAAGTTTTTAAAAATGATAAATTTACTGCAATAACTGCTGCAGTCGCTCCCAAAAACAACAATATCAATATTAATAGGTACCATTAATGATCTTTAAATGCTGAAATAAAAATCGTCAAGATTTCGTAGAGGATTGAATGAAGAACAAAAAATTATTTAAAAAAAGAAACTAGTCAATGAGAATATAAATGAATATACACACGTAGTAGGTATTATTCAAATTAATTTGAATATCGAGTAAGTGTAGATTGAAATTGTCGGTTTTAAACCGTTCTCGATGTTCTATTAACGTGATAATCTCTAATAAATTAATCGGTCGTATAGTTGAGAGCAGATTATTGCTAGAGTAAGATAAATTGATTTCATCTGATAGGTATACCTACATATACAATAAGATAGATAGTGTACCAGTTTCATTTGGCGAGATATTATTGTATCAAAAATCGTACTGCTGGTGGTTTAAAACTTAGGAATAAAACTATGATACGTTCACTTACCGTTCACACATTAAACGCATAATTATAATGTTAAATGTTAATATATACATAAATATAACATAGATTGTAATTTATAGTGAAAATAAGAATATGTAGTAGTTTTTCTATCCAAATATTATTCAACAATAAATGGATGAAAATTAATAATAATAATAATGTAATGTAATGTTTCAGCCGAATAAAAGTACGAAAAAAAGTATTTTTAACACAGAAATTAAAATTTTGAAAGACAATATTACCTCAGAGATTAGTAGAAAAAAAAAAAAAAAAAAAAAGCAATAAAATAGTAGTAATGATAATAATAATAATATTGGACTGAAAAGTCACGAAACAAGTACTAATATATAAATAATACCCATAATAGTAATAGCTAAAATAATAATAATAATAATATAGCTAAATATAAATATCGGAAGAAAAAAACGACGTGTTATCGTTGCGAAAAGATTAACGATAGATATTTTCCGCGTAATGAAAACTTTGGTTTATGTATATTGAACGTAGTATGGAAATATGTGGATGGCTTATGGATTTATTTACGATGAACAAAAGAGAGAAGAAGAAATTTCTAAATATATTGTTATCGTGTCGCGTTCAGATAGTATTAATAATAATAATAATAATAATAATAATAATAATAATAATAATAGTAATAATAATAATAATAAGAGTAATCAATTTATCGTTATATAATCGATATACCGAAAATATAATACCTTCCAAGATGAAAATTAATAATTGTAGTATATTTCTTTGATTAATTATCAATTTATACGGTTATTCAATATAGTAGGTATATAGGTATATCAGTTTACTCGTATCTATATTAATCTTGATAGGTAGGTAACTAGCTAACTAACTAACTAACAATGAGAGTTTTTGTTAATAGATGCTTATCGTAACGTCTAACATAAATAAATTCATACTAATATTTACAAGTTGCGAGGAGATACTGAAAATTAGCTATTGTTGATTACCGAACAGCATAATGATAACGGTTATATCAATATGTATATCGTATATTATTTATACTGGCTGAAATTTGATATCTATAACTAATTTTTCTATCCTCTATTATTGTTCTATTCTGCACGTCGTAATGTAATGTGATCCAGGTAGGTATATATCATTTGTTTTTTTTACCATTTTTTTGAATTATAATTTAATAAAATTATGTATAGAAATTTATTCCCAATATTTGAGCTCGTAAGTTGTATTTGTTTTATTTATTTCACTATATTATACCATCCGATAACACTGCTTGCTCTAATTCCTTTTTGTTTTTGTTCTTTTTCTTTCTTTTCATTCCAATATATTCTTCTGATTATTTATATTTCCCAATTATTTGGGATACGAATCGTATTCATTATACTCGTTTCTTTTCTTTTCTTTTCTTTTATATTATTATTACTCAGAGTAATGTGAAACATCATTAATTATTTAAAATATCAATTAAGTGAGTAAAGGTAGGTATATTTGTAAGGAATTCGTTATCTACTTTGCCCGCTATCTTCTTCTTCTTCTTCTTCTTCTATTTCTTTTGTTTTTTTTTTTTTTGTTCTCTTTCGTAAATTTCATAGACAGATCAATTTTCGTTCTATAATAATAATAATAATAATAATAATAATAATAATAATAATTCATATTTCCGATATAGACAAGTCGCAGAAAAGAAAACACAAACAAAAACAAAAAGAAGAAGAATTAAAAAAAAAGAGCAACACCTCGTCTTTTAAAATGACGGAAATTATACGACTACATTTTATCAAGTGATCCCAGCACTGTTTTCATTTTCATTTTTTTTTTCTTTTTTTCTTTCTTTTAAATATAATAATAAAATATAAGTCGAGATTATTTCGAAGAGAATGAAAAAGAAAAGATAAAAAACAAAAAAAAAACAAAGCAACATTCCATAGTTATTCTGTTAGTTTTTTTTCTTTTCTTCTTATTCAATCTTCATTATTTTTTTTTTTTTTTCTAAGCACCTTTCAACGAAGTTTGGCTCCTACTTAAGAGAAATAGTAATGATGAATAGATATTTTTGATAAAAAAAATTTACCTCCCTACTATCTTTCATCTATTTTACACGTGAATTACGGTCTTCTTACGTCTTGAGAGGATTATTTACCCTATAAAGAATTCGGTATTTATATCTCACTCGGAGAATTCTATTCTCAAATCGATTGTTGAAAAAAAAAAAAATAATCTAGTATCAATAAAAGATTATACAAGTATCGCCCAGTAAAGGGTTCACTATTCATCAAAAGACATTAGTTTGAAATAAGTAAATAACTGCATAATGACGTCAAGTGAATAATTAATATTTCTTTATGCTCAAGTCACTGTGCTGATGAAAAGTACCTAGGTATATTAAGTAGTGAATTTTTTAAGTGAATTTCAACCACTTGCATCATTCCGCCCAACTATCGCATCGTTTTTCACAAACTTTAAATAGAAATGATCCTATAAGGTCCTTAAAATTAAAGTCTTCTGAATTCAAGTGTCTATTATATATTATTTAAGTGATTCAAATTATTGAATAATCGTTAGTTTAGTTGTTGGCAAATTTTTCGTAAATTAACATCACCAGACATATGTTTGGCAAAACATGTAAAAGGTAGGGTGTAAAACCCTTATAGAATCCCCTAGCTTTCTCTAACCTCCATGTTAGTTGAATACAGTGCCAAGTTCCCCTGTAATCATGGTGATGGTCCTGTAGTCGAGCTCTCACTACTTGATAAGGATACGTCGCCATAGCAGCAAACAATTTTGATAATGCAGCAAAACAAATGTAGTCTGTTGTATCCTGTAGAAAATATACAATAGAATTATTTAATTCAATAAATTCATATATTATACAATCTACAAATGAATGTTAGCTATTAACGAGGTATATGCACCTTTCAACGGATTCGACTTCTCAAATGTAAATCAATTTGCGCAGACGACTTGAGCACTCTGGATAAAATCCAAAAAAAATCATGATGTTTGAAAAGGGCTTTATCACCGTTGGACTGGAAGTAATACGTGATGTAAAATATGCGTGATGAGGGTCGAACCTTCCCCAAACACCATGTTTTCTTTGTATTCTATCACAGTCCTCAAGTTCTGTGCAGAAATTAATTTCTATTTCAGATTTTCAACCCATTTGAACGCGCATATACCCCCTCAAAGTAAGTTAAGGTAAAACTCAGAATTTTAACACCAATGTGATAGTCGCGTATGTAAGACGCTAATGATACGTGACGTCTGTATAAATATACTAATGTAACAGATGGTGTTATACACATGTTCAGCAATTAGCTTAGTAGCATTCAAGTGCTGATATGCTGTGATTATATTTTTGCTTTAGAAATTCCTAGATTAAAGAAGCTACATGTGAGGTAGATATATGAAATAAAGAACGATTATTATTCCTTTCAAATGTTTAAATATACGTACCAGTTTTGTGTCAATAGGTACACCTCGGTAGTCATTGTAGCTATTTTTCATTTCCTCATAAGTCATGAATTGCAGAGCACCGTGTGATACGCCAAACATTCCAGGAACAAGACCCTGTTTCGTAAAGGTTTGTGCATGTTTTGTACAATCGAATAGAGATAATATTGATGAAATTTATGATATTGATGTAGTAAAGTTTGGAAGAGATTCTTTGTTACGTTATATAAAACAGTACCATATAGATTGGAGACCTGGAACTTGGGAGTAGTAATCTTTGAGAAAAAAAAATCATTGTGTCTCGCAGATCAATGGCTACATAAAATCTCCAAGTAATTTTTTTTCATCTCCCTTTTATATTCTATAGAGGAATTGTTAAAAATAGGTAAAAATCTTACCTTGTAGAGGCCTCGGATACCCTCGGTTCTATATATCTTGCTGAGAGCGTCGACCAAGCCAGAGTACCTTTTGCTCTCTACAAGGTGAACGTCGCTTGCATATTGTAGGCAGAGTCGAGTCTTGACTACCCAGATCGGGTTTGTTATCAACAAAGTTAATATACCAGCATCAGCCGCAGCTACCATATGCATTACAGGGCCAACGGGCTTCTTTGCATTACCACCTTGAATCCAGGTTTTTATTGTGTTGTAACTGTTGGATGAATGGAATAATGAACAACAAATATGTACCATTTCCTATTCCATGTAATTATAATTCGCAGCCGAGTGAACGCTAGACAGTCAACGGCACTGGCTTATACGAATGTCAGTGAGTAAAATTACTCGCGAATTATTCCATGAATCGTTACGTTATACTTAGCCTTTGGCTCTGAGTGAGATGCAACGCATACATATATATATCTAATTTGCAATGTTTGCCAAAGTTGAAGAAAATGATACAAATCTCTGGCTGAAATTGCACAAAAAAAAAAAAAACAGAAAACATATGACATTGAGTAACAGATTGGTACGGGGAAAATCAAATCTTGATACTGAAATCTAGTGTTTTTGCTATAAAAGCTGAAGAGCAAGAAAGGCGGTTTTTCTTACAGCACAATATTCTGGATTTCGTATCTCACATATTTAAACTGTAATCGGCGATGGATTGCATTAGTTTAGTGTTATACAGGGTGAGTTTTCTCCGGGGTCCTAAGAGGGTGTGGGAATAAAACAAGACTTAAACTACACCCTCTCAGGGCCCCAGAAGAAACTCACCCTGTATATGCTGGCTATACCTAAAGAAGGAAAAAAAAAACAAAACAAAAAAGATATCAAGTCGCTTACAAGAAGAAGTAGAAACCCCACGAACTACCAGAGCCAAGAATGTTTGGTACTACGCCTCTGTAGAGACCTTTCAATCCCTCTGTCCTACGAATTTCACTGAAGGCACCTCGAAGACCACTGTACTGTGGAGCAGAACGTGTGATGCCATCGTTAACTGTAAAGAGAATGAGAAAAAAAATAAAAAATTAAATAATAGAAAAAACGAGTAGTCTCATGATGTAATTATTCCATTGAAAAGTACGTCTGCTGCATGGTTTGCAAATTTCAGGACAAATCGGGAGACCTACAATGCAGAATTCAGTTTAAGAAAAGGTATTTCAAACAGTGGAAGGAATTTGGCGATAACAAGTTCATTCAATAACGATTTTTGGAGTATTTTTTTTTGTTAAAACGGTTTTATTAGTCTGGTGTTTAATTTATTATACATATATAGGAGGAACAGCCGTATGCCAAACAATGGTTAATAAATTCGTCGTAATATCTGTTGGCCCTTTACCAAAAAATAAGAAATTCTACTTGTTGGATAAGAAGCATGTGAGTGCAGACCCAATCTCCCCCCTATTCTTGGCTGTGAAAAGCGAAAGTTGTGATCCAGCTTGGTGAGAGATTCTTCTTATTCAAGTTATTACAATAATTCTTTCCCTAGGAAAACCGAGATTAAAAGTTGATTGAAGTTTCGTTGAAAAGAAAGATGAGATACATACTTCTTGCGAATAATTATAAATTCTTGCAAAAATTTACATATAAATAATAATAATTTACTTATACTGTATAAAATTTCGGTCATCATTATTACTACGTTATCTTATCGCCTAACATCTCTATGCTATGAAAAAGAAAACAAGCATTAACAAGAGAATAAAAAAACAAATGAAATGCTTGTTAAGAGTAGTTGGATGGATTAAAAGATGCTTGAGATAATGCCAAGTACCTATAACAGGCTTATTTTATATTCGATATACGATTCATTGTTCGATGAGTACGAGAAATTTCACTCTAATCGTTTCGGTGAAAATTGTGACAAAAAAAAAAGAAAAATTTGTAACTGATCATAGTATAGAATATAATTTTTTTGGATCCTCATTTTACGAGATTTAACATAACAGAGGTAAACAGTGCATTGTAAACCCATAAGATGATATCTCTTGACCTTACGCGATAGTACACCGATATCGAATAACGAATTAAGCAAACTTTCCATCAAGTTACATCATGATATTTAATTAAAGTGGTGAGATAAGGTTTTTTTAATAAATAAACGAGTAAATGAATTTATTTATGAAATATTCGGGATTATACAAAGAAATGTATGCTTTTCATATAGCAATGCGAACGGGGAAGGATAATCGCGAAATGTCGATTATCAATTCGATCGAGATTGACGAAAATGCTGTCACTTATTATACGTATTGCGTCATTCTGTTGCAGTGAATTTGATCACCCGGTCGGATACCGAGAGTTAATGAAATTTGAACCACGCGTGTTTAATTAAACGCGAGTCTATATGTATGGTATGGTTCATGGTTGAGGGCATACTATGTATACGACACAGACACAGACACAGCGTGACGTGACGTGAATTTGGTGGCCAAGAGCCACGTGTATCCCGGAATACGCGTGTATTATGTCGCAACTCGGAATAAGTGACAGCTGAATGAAAGCAGGTAGTGCCTACATCCGAAAGCGATATTCTTTTGAGGGTCATTATTGGAATTGACTTACCGGCGAATCGGATTTTGATTAAATCCAAAGGATGGAGCATTAACGTTGACACAACACCGCCAGAAAGGCCTGCGATTAGATGTTCGTATTTGACGTGACTGAATACCGGAAAGACACGCGTGCCTCCCGTACCCGTGGTTTTAATCGCGGACATGTTGCGTGTGGCTTGTCCGTTCGTTACTGAATCTTCGATTTTATCGTACGAGATTCGTATTTCTTCAACACTCGGTCCACAATCATCGTTTCCAATAGTTGCAACACTCGCTTCCACCTTTTCGCATCTAGTTTTATCCGGCGTAGACACTGTTATGCCTTGAGATAATCGAGGAACGAAAAATCTCACGAGGTAGATTGGCTTACGTAACTATTAACAACCCTACCGTGCGCTTACACACCGCCATACTGAAACTCAGTTTCATAGAACGACTGCGCTGACGTTTACGCGCAGACGTACGCGCATGCAACGGATATTTCATTTTACACACTGCGCCGCTCTGGTGACCAAATTTTTAGACTGACTAGTATGGTGCGCTGCGCGTGGTTCCGGTCAAAGGAGCAGCAAGGTATTTTTATTATTCACGGACCCCGAGGAAGTCATAAAAGGGAGAAGAAGAAGAAGAAGATGAAGAATATGAAGAAGAAGATCACATAAGCAAGCAGGCATAAGCAATGTTGATAGATTTACAAACACGTCGAATTATGGATGTTTGTTAAGTTGTATCTAAAATTGCTACATTTGTTGGAATCATGAATTGTTATACTTCAATCGACCTGTATGAGAAAACTAATGATTATGCAAATATAAGATCATTCAATAAACTATAAACTCTTATTCATTTGATATTTTGTTGATATAGCTATTTTTATCCTATTCATTATTACGACAATGCACAACAATGTCCAACTAAACTGCTCAATATCGGCAATGATTATTCTGCAGCAATAAATAATAAGGAAATTCGAACTCAAAAGTATAGTTCGTAAATTTTCCACCCTGAAATATCTTGCAGATTATTTTCGAACTGTGCTGTTGATTTTGTCATAAATCGAGTGGTCTATGAGATATGCGGGTTGCGTAGAATTAGGCGCATTACGCCACTACTTATGCATTTTAAATTTTAAATAGTTGATAATGGTTTACGAATTACATTGAGCAGATTGCGGTAATTCTTAGAGAAGTATAACTTGAAAAACTGAGATTCTGAGAACGGAGACTTAGAAATTGTAAAATGCAGAATTTCAATGCATGGTCCATGAGGTGGCGTATCCCGCTTTCACGGTGGTCAATTTACGAACTACTTTTGCCGCAATATTCCAGCGGCTGGCAATTTGAATTCTGGATACGGCGCTATTTCTGGAGTCGCTACTTATTTCTGTATAAAAACTATTACTCATCCTTAGCGATGTTCAAGGTATCGTTGCACTTTTACGAAACTAGTATTAAATTATTCTGCATATAAGTCTTTTGAAGACATGCCTAGTGTGCTCCGAATCAAGGGACTCTAAAAATTCCACGGGCAGTATAAAAAAGTGGGAGAGTATGAATTTTTGAAAGACATGATGCAAATTATTTGCAAATATCGCTGAAAGTACAATTCGATGATTACAAACTTGTAATTCCCACGTAAGCTTCTGGCATTTAAATTTCGTCTGATCTCGGAAGAAAAAAGAAATCGTTTATAAAGTGAAGTGTAAAATGTGAAATCAATTCTAAATATACAGAGAATTTTAATTGTGAGATACAAATTTTAGATTTCGTTAGCCATTTAAGTTGCCTATTTTGCATTTTGGATAATAATAAAAGAATCCATTACCATCTTCTGTTTCAAATATCCTCGTTAAATGCAATCAAAAAAGAATTCTGTCTAGACCCGCCTCTGTACTTCAGCACCACCCCTCTCTGCATTCTAATTCCATAAACAAAAACGTAGGCTGTCTACCCTCACAGCTGTACTGTATATCTCCCCATCAAGTCAAAGTTTACACTCCATATTTCAGAGCTAAATTACAAAAATTTTTAATCATCATTAGAATCTCGCTGTCGTCAGAATCGCCCTTATTACCCGAGCAAAAAACATGTGAGAATAGATATATACCACAAGTATTGACTGCATCGAATTCTATGCCTAGAAAAAGTCCACAGGGGATTAATACAAGGGGTTCGGAAGCTCTTAGGTAAATGGATAGAGGTTGTCGGAGGGTTGCTTTTGTAGCATGGGGTTGAAAAGCAGGCTAGATAAAAAGTATTAATTCAAGCAAATGCAGGCGGAGAATGTAATATATTGTATATTGATATAAATGATATGATATTTGTTCCTTTTTCATGAAAAATCGTTGCAATCTTTCACAGATACTAAAACCGGGACTTTGGAAGATAGTAAACGAGACGAATATGTTGGCAGATCTCTTGATCGTGACAATTTATTATTTTGCTTAACTTTATATGTAATTACCAAATCATCTCATTGTATATAAAGTCTTGAAAGTTTCACTGACTGTCTCTAAAATTGTACAATTCAATTCTGTTTTTAAAAACTGCAACGATTGTACAGCGAATAGAAATTCTCATTTGTTGTCATCGAGTTCATGATGACTGATTGGAATTTGAACGGGTTAAAGTTTAAAGTAACATTTGGAGCGGATCATCGAACTTTTAAATGCCTAAAAAACCTTTGACCCCACGCATGTGTTTCTAGACGGTTTCTTTTCTTATTTTACACCAGGCAGTGGCTACCTTGCCCAAGACTCGGATATGCAAAGTGCATTTATTACAGCATTTCCTATAGCTGCATGTCGTTTGTATGGTTGACTATTGGGTGCGTCTCCCCTCTCCGTTCATTCTTTCGAACGCCCTAGTCGCCATTCGCCATGCATTCACCATACATATATCCGAGGAGAGTCTTCTCTGTGCCGAGTCGTGAGCCAGTTGAGTGTGAGTCGAGCTCTGAACGTCTCTGACTGTGAAACGGTTTGGAGTCCCGCGATTCAGTCATAGGCGACAGTTTGTCGGCGCCGGTCTATTCTATGCTTGACTCTAAACATAAGAGTATAAGATTTACTCGTGCAGATTACGATTCAATATTTTCGCGCCATTTCTAAGCGGTGTTTGAATTTGTTCAAAGTGTGCACAAAATTTACGCATCAAGATTTTGAATAAAAAATTTCTTGCTTTTTGAGGTAAGAACATATTTTAAAGTTACCTATACTCCCTGTTACTCATATCATCGTTTAACTTTTTCCTAACAATTATGAAGTCGAAATCTGTTGTTTTATTTTTTTCCTAAATTGAAGTAAAACAATACTTTCAGTAGGTTGCTCCGTTTAAGTCAGACTACTAACGAAGAGACTAGCGCCACTTTCATTACAGTAAATACTTGCGTTCATATGTATGTAATCGAGGCGAATCCATGTTATCCGAACCGAAGAAGGCCCTTACACCAGCCAATAAACATAAAATCCTAATTTACTGAATTCCATGGGAGTTTATAATCCCGAAAGAATGCAGTTGAGTCTACTTCGTGTCCAGTTTCTTACACACATAGTACCTACCTCGGTTACAAATTCAAAGATCGTGTAAATTTAAGCAAATCTAAAATTACCACAAACTAAAGAGAATATTCAAAAGACTTTCTCCGTGTGGGAAGATAATCGACATATAATGCCATCGCATGCCATCGAGATATTTCTGTCCCCTGCACATCTTCGCGCAGGAAGATTTTCAAACTCCAAAACGATATGATACTTGATATCTTTATTTTATTTTTTTTAACTTTTTTCTGAAGTCTATTCTCACCAAGTTTGCGCAGTCGCGTTGGGTTATCGCGAGCAAAAGCACCACCCGCGTTGCGCCTTCTTTCATACTATGTACACATTAAGACTTGTGCAGTATAAATTGCGGCGAAGCTTATAAGACTTAAACAGAGATGCAAAAAATGATCTGCGGTTTTATACTGTAGGTACGACCGCATAACTCATAAGCGATGAATGAAAATATGTGATGAAATTTCTCGCTGACTAATTGGATTCGATCGAGTAAATTATTATTCAACGATTCAATATCCCGAGGCCTATAAGCTGAGATCCATATCTTCATATATGTATTTAAAACGAGCCTGCAGGTTCATTGTTCGATGTTTCCTGCACCGAGAGAAGATGTATTACTTATTTACGTTAAACGTGCATCGCGTATATTATAACCGTGGGGGGGGGGGGGGGGGGGGGTTATTAGAATCGATCGTAACACATGCCCGGACCCACCCATTACACCAATATATATACTGCACGAGAGGGGTGTCTATTGGTTCCCATGTTAGGGGAAATTGAATCAACGTGGCATTCTTACGAAAACAAATAAAAGTGATCATTTTTTTTCTGCAAGACGCCTTAAAACGAAAGACCAAATCGAGCACCGGTGCAATAGAGGAAAAACTTCTTTTCAATCCACTGTAACTGCATAGACATGTTGAACGACGAATGTCTATCAGATCATGTCCGAGAATAACGACGGAGGATTGTAAAAGTCGAGACAAGTTCTAATTCATTATCTCTAACACAATTATACATTAGCTGTCAGAAGCTCACGACAGTACCGCAATATTTATCGTTCCATGTAACAACCGTATCTGCACGATTGTGGTCGGTGCCCCTGGAGTAAATTCGCAGAATATATCAGTCAGGGATACTGATCTATGACTAATTTCAATAGTGTGTTGCATTCGAAAATTTAACATATTTTCGATAAATTTAATGAAATTTCACGCTGATGGATATGTTCGATCTTATAATGGACACACACATATGCCTCTGCCCAATGCCCATGTACTTTTCGAGTTAGGCTACACTACAGGCGCCCACTCAACTCGGCTCGTTCCTCCCCAGACATCACCACTGCACCACCTTTGTATAACACTGTAATTACCTAAGAAGCAATTTTATATTTACTCAACGCGTTATAAACGTTTTCGACCAGACTTGAATAATGTGTATAAGGTATACCTACACGTACACAACTATATGTAGCTCCATATTTGGTATGCCCGCTGGGCAAGATTATGGGAAGGCTATGATACCCCGCCATAAATATATCATGACTGCCGAGGTACGGGGCGTAAATATGGTGCCTCATCTCAGCCATATATTGTACACCATAAACGCGCACGTATATGCATACTACGGTAATACGTACCCATATCCATACTCATGCATTTGGCAATGTGTTCAGTTACCAGGTGCCGGAATCAAAGTCTTATAACGACTGAGAACGAGCACTTAAATTGCCTTCTGGTTTCGGTGTAGGCTTATGTGTACTATATGCTTTCGATATCACCTTTTGATACTGAACACTCCCGGGACATGTCATACGTGTGAAATCACGTGTAGGACACACGTCATCGAATTCACTCCTCGTTCAGATCTGGTGGGTCAAAGACTCCGTAAACGAAAAAATAATTGAGAAACTGATGAAGAATTCCCTTCTGTAGTTTTCCTTCTGTTCTGTTACTTTTGTCTGAGCAAATGTGCCGAAAACGCATGTGCCATGTTGTCTGCTTGAGTATAACTGTGAACAATGGTCCTATAGACGTGACGAACGACCGAGTTATGCAACGGTGTTGAGTAAAATTAATTCATTAAAATTATTGGCTGCACTCGCTGAAACGACGTTATAAGACGAGAGTGGAATAAATCTGAGAATAATAATTCCTCCTATGTCAGTTTCGTGCGTATACCATTAGCTCGTGTAGATTGAAGGGACGGAGTTCTTCCTTGCTTTCATAACGTCGAGAGGAAGGATATAAGAAATAAACAAAGACGTCGAGGTCAAAACGTGACGTTTCCGCAGTTTATGACGGCTATAATTTTCGTTGTTCATATAAATATACGAGGGGGGTCGTTCGTACATTTTCTTTTTTTCTATTCGTCCAAGTCGTTTTTATTTCCTTTCTTTTATTTTCTTTCAGTATTTTCTCCTCTGTTTTTTTCTTTCTTTCTTACCCTCGTTGAATGCGTTGAATGCGTGGGGCCGGCAACCAGCGAGCAAACGGGCACGCGTGCTTCTTTTATCTTCTTTTTAGTTCTTTTGTCTTCCTCGTGTCTTTTTTGTGTCATCGGCCTCCGCGCCCTTCGGTGCGACTCGACTGGGCCGCACGCAACGCATTCTAATTACATTAAATACGGGCGTTAAATAATTCGGCAATGTGTGAATGCGTATATATATATATGTGTGTGTGCACCCAACGCCCCAGCAGCACTCACGGTTACCAATTATACATATGAAGCATGAGCCTCAAAAAATATATCCATACGAATGAAATATAAAATTGAACCGCGGTGACGATCGTTGAATAAATTCTTACACTACTACCCTCTGCCTTGACACAGGAAGAATTTATCTCTGGCAAAGATTTCAGATGGGGATTTTATCGGAGAGCCGATTTTCGACTGGCCGGTTCTTGCAGCAGACCTTCGAATCGACTCTTTGTCTGAAATTTAAATTCCAAACTCGACTCGAAGCCAGCTTTGCAAGAATAGATTACCGGATGTTATCCCGATGATCGTATGATATATAGAAAGGCTAGAATTTGATCTTCTAAAACCCCAATTTTTTTGTTATTCGGGTTAGATGAGCCACATATAATTATGTTTCAGTAAAAGTATGTCCTAAGCGAGGATCCAGAGGTGTGAATCAGGATTAGTCCTCGCACTTGGAATTCTGATTCTGAATCCTACTGAATCTCCAAATTCTACTTACAACCTCAAATGTCTGGGAAAAATCAACCCAAAGTTTAATTTCATTTCGGACTTGGGATTCGTCAATCAGTTTAGAAAACGTTTTATTCAAAATTTAGAAGCTATAGGTCGAAGTCAGAATCACGAAGCATCTCTGAATCCTGGGATCCAGAGGTCCGAAGCAGAATTACAAAAGTCTATGTTGCACCATACTTTTAGGTGCGAATTAGAATTTCATACATGCTGCACAAGCCTATCTTCAAATTCTAGTTCGCGCCTCCAGGTCTTTGTGAGAACTTTAGTTTAACGAGAAGGTATGCTCGCAGTTAATTATCTATAATCAAAGAGCGATCCGAGTTTGTCAGAATAATATGAAGTTTGTTCAAATTTTAGAAATAGATATTAGATCGTTGCCATAAGACTTGAATAATAATTATAATCCCTGCATCCGATTTCACAAACCTATGCATGAATTAACTTTGGCTCACACCCACTGCATACGAATATGTCTACGCGACTTCCGGCGGCGGCTACTGACACAGTTGCAAAAATGGGTATAATCAAAAAACACACACACTCATCATATATACACATGCTAACATTACATATTTTTCAAACATCGAAATGAACGTTATTGCTCCAAAAAATTGCAGCGAACTGCAATCTTACGGACGAGATCGACCTAAGTCTTAGGTACACTCGCAGAAACTTAGTTTTCTTGACGAATGAGTCGATTCACAAGAATTACACTGCTCAAACGCATAGAGCTGTTACGATACCAGAATAACGCCGAAGTAAGCCCATCAAGTTTCACGTAGCACTTTTCTGCCCATGTGACGAGCTACTATATTAAGGAACGTGGGAGATGCCAGTATGATGTTAATTTACACGAAACGAAAGAAACAGACTTCATTAATTATTCTCAATTACTTACAAGATGAGGATAAAATCACCCGCGTAAAGCCGCATAGGGTTCCGGAAATTCAGAAAGTAATACATACATCAATTCTAGGTCGTTCCAATTTCGCCCCAATTGTTGTGCTATTTTTTGTTTTTTCTTCTTTTTCTTTTTTGAAAATCATACTTTTTCCGCCCCTTCCAGAAAAAAAAACGGATACAAAATTTTCACAGGATAATAATTCACCGATTACTATTCGTCATCTGATTAGTATTCCGAATCGTTGAAGTTGTTCTGAACATTGTAGAAAAGTACTCGTACCCGGAACTTGCACACCTGCCCCACAGCTGCCGCGACTGTCCAGCTCTGCTTATTGCGAGCGTATTATATGTACATAAATAATCTGTATACATATATATGTATACTCATAAGATGCATACAAATACTCAAATGAGTTACACGTGTATACCTAATACGAGTTTGGAGTGTGCCTTTCGTGTGTCCTGCACACGTGCGGCGAGACCATGTGTTGCTAACTTATGCAACAAGTGTCATTTTTCACGCTAAAACGATTCGAACTCTCAGATTTATGAAGCAGACATAATGCATGTTTGTCAAAGATATGTGGGTTGAACTTTAGCCACTCCTTCGCACTGTTCTGCATTCATGCAGTTTTCGGGAAAATTGATATTCAAAGCATCCTGCAGGCATCTATTTTGACTATATTTTTTTACTATACAGTGACTCGAGAACAGGAAACTATTCTCAACAGTATACGCGTGCACACGTTGCACACACGCGGTCGTTCAGACCCCACAATTTTTCTGTAAAATGAAATGATTTTCAAAGATCTGATTAGGCGGGCTTAGAGTTTAGTAAACTTGCTATAAGGAATGTCTGAATATTTTTTTCAAAAAAGTCCACAGTTTTTGAGGTATTCTAAATTGAAAATCGCTTGGAATGAATCAGAGGGTTCACATCGATTTCCTAAGAATTGAAGGAAAAATTTTGTGCGATTTGAAAAATGTTTATTATCAAAAATCATGGAATTCAAAACTGAACAGAACTCGAACATTGCAGGTGAGGAATTGAATTTCGCTTGTGCTTTATAAAGTGATTATTTTCACATCAAATTTCATCTGAGACCAGCACATGAATATAGGTATGTCGTTAGGTGAGGAGCTGAAGAAGTACGTAATTACCTAGTCAGTTGAAATAAGATAAGGGAAATAAAAACAATGTGAGACGAACAAATGCGTGAGCCTTACGCCTGTTACTCTGCCTCCACACATACCGTCTCATAAGTACATACATACATATATATATATATATAGATACACGCGTGTAGATATACAATATATTATTTTCATATGCGTAGGCGTGGGTCTGCTTATGAATACATACGCATGCCTACACATTATAAATGCGAATCAGTGCTCATCGGTTTTTTTCTTTTTTTTTTTTAATTTTTTTTCGACAATTGACACCCACGTGGAAGATTCACACAGATATACCGTGAATTCATGTTTATGATGTAGAAAGGAAATCGAATATAGTTATTATATAGGGTATATGAGTTCACATGAAACCGGTACCTACTTGGGTGTGGCTGACTGATGGGTAGTCCAGCTATCTCGCCAGCTGAGTGCTGTAGTAAAAAATTCATAACCATAAGCGAAAAAATTAAAAAATTAAACATTAAAAATTGTATAGTTTCATTTGAACTTGGGATGTCGAGCATTTATAGGTATCGAAAAGTCGAACAGACATATAACTGTAACTAAAAATCGTAATCAGACTCGCTTGTCGAAACTACAAGACATCATACAACTCACAGGCTGCAGTGTGATGCCTACTTTTGTCTTTTTTCTTTTTTTTTTCTTTAGATAGGTGTGGCGATGGGTCAGAATATGCTTCTCGTAACTAACGAGCTACCTAACTAACGTGATATGATTGACACGTCGAAAAGCGAATAAAGAAATTTCTTCACTTTTATATCCACTTGTCCAGCCGTCTATTCTTACTGATGGCACGACGCTGTCAGTATGAAAATTTGGTCTTCCATCGCTTTTGACTTCTTTTATGTATTTTTGTGATCGATGTGATGCCCCTATATGGAAGAGATTCCTCAGTCTAATTCAACATACAGATCGGGAGCTTTGCGAAGTTTTTATTGAGTCCAGCCCGAGCGAAAATCTCATGAAATCATTACGCAGGAGCTGTGGACAGTTCATTGATCGTGGAATACGTAATCAAGATTATGGTTTATTGTTAGATATGCTTAATTGCGATAGGCCTTCTACAGATTATTAAATTGGTTTCAATTAATCGGGCATAATGCATTCGCCTTGTATCATCGAGCGTTTACTGATCATTGATGAGTCACAAAAAAGTATGTGTGCACACACGTCGTGCATATTATGTGCATGCGAGTTAACGTGAGTCTGAACGGTCGGAGCTGTAGGCGTTCAACCGTACAACAAATCCCTTCGCGGTCATTGATCACATATCCAATGATCGGTATAGTGCAGGAGAAGATACATTAATGAGTCGCTCGAGCGATACTATCTCGCTGCTTCTATACCTATACATATACGTGAAATACTTTTTTTTACCTTTGAGTCTGATGGATCTTTATCAAATAAGAATGACTCAATCGCATTGTAACTGTACTGCAGGTCCAGTTGGTGAGGTTCACACATAATATAATCACAACTCAAACAACCGACCTAAAGTAAATCGGCGATCTTTTTGCTGGACTTATCAATGTTTGTAAAGTATACAGACAGTTCTGCAGCAACCTCAGATCAATGTTTATACAGGGGATAGCAGAAATTGTTAGCCCCAACAAAAAAGAAAAGAAATACAGTTTACTGCTCTCATGCAGACCATTCTTGTCCTTTTTTTTTTTTTTTTCAACAACTAATCATTTTTCGGAAATTTATTGTGCGTCCTGATTCGAGACGTGATGTTCTTGTAAAAAAATAAAAAATATTTTAAACAAGTCTTAGCTCGCAGATGAAAACTTTCTACAGCAGTTTATCATTGCTATCCAAGTTCCCGTTATCTCAGGTCCTACTATTTAGGGTCGAGCGAGTTTCATCTCGGAGAGCTTCCAATATACTGCGGGCAGATCGAAACGGCTATACTCTATACCCAACAAACCATGAAAGAGATTAACTTTGCGGGTTTTAAGAGTCCGAAGAACGAACGAAAACCATATGCCACGTGCGTGCGTGCATGCGGTGCGGTGCGGATTGAAAGGTTGAATCGCTCAACAGCTGGGGATGGAGTTTAGGTTTAGGGTTTAGGTAATATGACGACTGAACGGGACTACGGTATGATATAAATCTACAAAAATATACAACATATAACGTGCCCTGAAGCGTGCCTACTGCATCCACATCCCCTCAAACTACGAAATATATTGCACTATCAAGGACCAACTCATCAAGTCGAGGAGTGCTGTATAAGTGCACCATTTCCTCTCGCTACGGGTAGCAAAAAATAACGTCTGATAGATGAACAGTTTTCATTATAAATAATGAGAGCTTACGATTAGTAACATCCTAGCTTGTGGCCAGTAGGAGAGACAGAGAGAGAGAGAGAGAGAAGGCTATGGAGGATAAGATATAATTATAATATGTTGTAAAATGAGTCTGAGAACACGTGACGTGAATTGTCGCGGAAATACATAGATAAAAGAAGTGATGTCCTAATTGATAGCATAAAACACAAAACCCCCGCAGTACCTATATCAGAGCAGAAACCGAGAGGCATGTGCATAGCCGGAAATGAATTGCGATTGCTATTATATATAGGAGTTCAGCTGCGCAGAATGTAGAACAACGAGATTGGGAAAAATTCAGATATGGTACCTCACATGTTTTTACTATGGTTAACCATAGATCACGGTTCACCCCATAAATATTAACTATAGACCACACGCAAACATACCATCTCCGGAGGTCTGCTCTACGAGGACTAAGCCATATTTCAACCCGGCCGAATGCCTTATTCCCAGAAACGGTCAAGCCTTATGAATTTCAGATAAGAATAGTTGTTAATTAATAAAAGTTTCGGCGTAACAATTATTCTGAAACTTATCGTTGCACCGTGATCTGAAAAATTATGCGATATAGAGATAGCAAGCTGAAGTGCCCATTTGAATGTACATTATTTATGTCGCTATATCTGGAAAGCACCATGCTGGACGTACTATTTCAAAACATAACAAAACACCATCAAATTAGAATAAATGGAGACAGTATAGAGCGGAGGGTTTAAAAATAACTTAGAATTTCGTTTGCATATGCATGTATACACATTTTTTATTTTATTTAGTCGGCACGTCGTTACTTCTCAGCGCAAACGAGCATGTGTACACAATAAAGTGGCAAATGAATATGCGATGAAAGTTTTCTCGGAGAAAAACTAGGGGAGGGTGACAGAACTAGTCTGAGAGACCAAACTATAGGGGAGAGTTTGTTCTATTTAAAAAGATAGAAGCATCCGAATCATTAAATTCTGTATCAAAAATTTCTGTGACATCTTCACATATGTGTAATAAAACATGTCCTACTGATTTCTTTTTTCGGTTATATATGACTCAATTCTGCTGTTCGGCTCATGTGTGAAGTTACAGAACTCATTAATGATGGAATGTAAGAGAGTGGTGAAAATTCTAACAGATATAACATGTTTAGATTACGAGGTGTTAACTCTCGCCATCTTGAACCTATTTCTTTCAAAATCGGGACCTAATGTGTTTCATAATATGCCGTTGTCCAGCTTACAGCAGTGTGTGTTCTGAGCTATGAATGTGTGTTGGAGTCAAAGATTGTAAAGGTTCCCGGGAAAGTTGATCATCGCTTATTTTTACGATGTATTACTTTTATCTAAGTAAGAGTGACTATGCTTTCATTATGACGGAATGGTGTTATCTCGTCACACTTCTTGGAATTGGTCACAGAGATGGTCGGATCATAAATATCAATAGTTAATTGCTGTTGAGGGAATCACGTATACGATCGGCTTTAAAGATACAAATTAAAAACTGAACTTTGACTCAATTATACTCACACGATCATATAATTAACGGATTGAATGAGATGGAACTTTCTTCAAGCCCGAATGAATTTATTATGGACAATTAGTACACAAATAATAATTTCACAATTAAAAAGGCATGAACGAACCGAACAGTTTCGTCGCAGAGGCAGAGGCAGAGACCGAATGAGATAACGAAAGAAGGTCTCTTATATCAACTGGAAAGCGATAAAAGTTGAATGAAATGACGATTTATCAACGCCACTCACAGGCCACAGGCCAGTGTGCTTATTCTTGAATTGTCATTTTTCTCTTCCAATTAGATACGTGCATGCGTGTGATCTTTTCCTACATTTGCCAATGTGGGAAGATCGAATGATGTGTGTATCATTCAGCAGGAAGAACTTCATATACTTTTACACTTATAGCAATCCTAATGATTGATCTCCGGATTCTGTTTCAGAAAGCATACCCAAGGCAAAGTGAAATGGCAATCAGCATTGGCAATTAAAGTGCGCTGCACAAGCACCTGGCACAATGTGTTACGTGATAGTAACTGGTCGCAGTCTTCTTTGGACATTAATGTCTTTAGGTGCTGCAGTGGCTATTTTATCGTCATTAGTGACTCCTAGATGGTTGGTAGGACCTCCAACGACCAAAAGGACTGGTAAGAATAATGCATCGAATTCTTTAGTCATCGAAACCGGAAGATATCCGCTGATCCATGTAGAAAGAATGAAGAAGAAGAAACAGAATTTGTAACACAAAACCCCCTCTTTTCACGTGTGTAGTAAATGGTACCGAACTGTACACACCTACTGTTGGCATTTTTAACCGATGTACCAGACTCTACGGTAGGGTACATTGTGCCAATTTCAATGTCGATGGTCTCGCAACACATTCTACGACATTTCCCGACTGCTGGAAGGCTACCTTATTTTTTCTCGCACTTGGAATGGCTGTTATGACGGTCACGGTTATGGCTGCATTGATGGGTTGCTGTGTGCAGAGTATCGGCAGAAAGAGTATCTTCGATTTGGCTGGTGTTGGACAATCGATTGCTGGTATGGGTCCAACAAAGTCTTAGAACATTTTGATATGAAGTTAACTTAGTTTTTACGAGAAACTAAAGACATAAAAAACTTAAGAGATCAAAAAATTCGTACAAGTCCTAAATAAGGACCACCCTAATGCATACTCATCGCTGTAAACCCTCGAAGGTGTTTTAGAACGAAAGAATTACGAATTGGTCGATAATTTCAAACTAATTATTCCGATCTCTTCAAGGTATCATGTATCTCCTTGGCATGACGTTATACGCTGCTGGTTGGGGCTCAACGAGAGTTCAAAGACTTTGTGGGGATGAAGCGGCCCCCTTTTACCTTGCTGACTGTAGCCTTGGTGAGATATGCGAATTTTCACATTCGAATTGGTGAAATGTCTAGGTATTATGTTTTTCACCTGTGATTATAACACCGTTTAAATTTATCAAACTTTCAGGGTGGGCATTCTACTCTGCAGTGTTAGGCGTGATCCTGACTTTTACGTCTGCTGTTTTCAGCGGACAAGCTGAAAAATCAACAGCCAGTGATAAAGTACAGGATAAGATGAACGAGGGCAAGACCCTCATTTGCCTGGTCTAGTATCCATATTGACTCAGATCAAAGACTGATCGGATCTGGAAAATGGATGTATTATTCTATTTGAAACGGCTGATTATATTCCTATGTATATCTATATTTCGTATTTTTTCATTACTTTTATTTTTTTATTTTTTCAAATCATCATGAGGCTAGGGTATGGCTTTTGGAGAACAATGGTGTAGTGAATGAATATAATACATATAATATGTCGAAGTTTTGTAGAATTCTACAAAATAATATAATCGATACGTGAACCAATTGTTTCTTTTCCGAATATGAAATCCAACATCTTTGGTAATGACCAACATTTTAAAGCATGGTATAGAATAATGAAAATCTTAAATAATACAGCCTTAAGAATAACGATTGTGATGATGTTATTCAGAGTGATTTTGAATTACACAAAATTCGAGCTAATACCAAAAATTATCTATAAAAATCTGTCGAATCTCTCCTCTGCGCAATTTCTTATGTTAGGTATTCGATAAAAAATAAAGATCGCAGAACATATTAAAAAGCATAATAAAATAATACACATACCGATATATTACATTCATTAACGCCCACAGTCTGAAAAGACATTCTATAAAATCAAATCTATGAAATATTCAACAATACATCAACACTATACCTATAATATGCCTGAATTATATTTTCAAAAATAAAAATATGCTTGGATTTTGGTGTGAATGAATTAAAAACGTACTTATAACTCATGTCTGGTGAGAGAACTGTTCAATTTCGCAGGTAATTTCTCGTCAATATAATATGAGAATTATATTTTAATTTATTTCTACAAAGAAAAAAGGGAAATCTAATGAATATATACATTATACCTAATGAATTTGTTATATCGATATTCCGATAGTGTTTGAATTTGACGTAATAGTATCGTAATGCTTATTAGATTTAATTAATATATGTGGTAAGTGTTTGTGTTCGTCGCAATTAAGCTAATTATACATGGAAGAAGATAGACAGAAAAAGGCACATGCTATATTGAGAAAAAAAAATCATATCTGTATGCACAATATGAGATCTATAACAAAACGACTTCTTGCGAATCGAAATTCTTACATGAAAATACAATTATTATACATATCTATGCTTACTATCAAAAATATTTCATTCATAACATTCCCTGCCGGAGTACGAAATCTATAATAATAAGATAATCGTTATATTAAGATTATGTATGACTAATCCTTTCCTTATCTTAACTATTTTATTATTAAGCAAGGATCTACAGGCCTGATTGGCTTATGCCGATAAGCCAATTATTAGAAGTGCCTAATTCTACCATTATTCTGAATTTGAAATCTGCCTTATAACTATAAGCCAGGAACCAGTGTAAATTACTCATATAATATCAATAATTATATACCTATGCCTGAATTTTGAATTTTTCAAACAGACGTATTGAGACATGACATTATCTACTATAACTATCTGCATCAAGTTGTATACCTATTGCACGCGTTATTGGGTACGTGTAAATATTTATCAGTGAGAGCTTATTGTATAAAAAATACTCAATAAAACAAATTTTATATGAAAAAATGTTGTCTACACTTTACGTGATATAAAATGAAACCTTATAGCTCGTAAACGCGGGTAAATAATGTTTATTGAAAATTTTCTTTATCCTATACATGCATAGTATACTATAACTTATATCAGTTCAGCGCCTAATTCCATGCAACCTGCCGACCTTACAGATTCTTTGATCATGTGGCGACGCTGCGAACTAATTTTGCCGCAATCGGCGGGCGCTGCAAACTGGTTTAAATTCCCTGTACCGTAGAATTTTTTACTCTTGGCTACAGGATAATTAAATGATGATTCTTAGAGATGTACACGACATTGCGGTCTACTATGACAAGTTTATGATAATTAGCACGCCAAGGATTTACAACGTAGCAATTCATAAATCTGTTTGCGGAAAGATTATAACGATAAATGCTATGTTGTATGAAATGATATTAAATTTTCAAGTATATTCCTCATGGCAATGAATCCTTGATTTTTATAACTTAAAAAATTACAAATATTTCATTTAATTCTATAAAAAGTTAGTAAGGATATTAATTTTATTGTTGCTTTATTTGTTTTATATTATGTATCAACAATACATTGAAATCTGTAACATTTATAATTACATTTCAACAATCCGAGGAAACAGATGAATAAATTTTTTTATAAAAACATAATGCCCTCAGAAAAATATTGAATTATTCCAAAGGTGAATCGTAGATCCATGATGGATTAATAATTCACTTTTTATTTTTTATTTTAATTTAGTCGCTTGCCAAGCTACTCATCTTTTCTTATTAGTATGGATAGTCCAGCTATTGATACAAGAACAACGCAGCATCATCTTTATCAGTAACGGAAATTCAACTTTTTTTTTTTCTTTTTAATTGCAAATCCAACTCAGCAGATTGCTGAACCCATATCGTTACGGCAGATTGCTATATAATAATGTCACTCTGTATAAGAGAACAATGTTTTTATTTATTAAAATATAGTACAGTGTATCGTATTTCCGAGATATCATTTCTTAAATCTTATGTTAAAATGGCTCGTAGCTGTTTCTGATCATACCTTAACAACTAGGACAGACACATATCTACAAGCATACAACCACTTTTTATTAAAAAGACCATAATCCAATATTCCTTCGTGGATATAAAGATATATTGAATTTTTCTTTATAATTTCTTTTATAATTATTTTTGTTTTATTTATAATTATTCAAATTTTCCGAATCAAAAATCAATGGCCTTTACAATATCGAAGCATATAGTCATTGATTGGTACAAAACTTGAAAATCGAGTAGTTATTCAAGGGATTGTAACATGCGAACTAAGCCTCGAATTTCAATATCCGTTACCTAGTTTGCAAAGTATTGTGAATGTCCTAAGATTGACTTTAGACTCCCATTAAGTTAAAGTCATTTCTACAACAACTTCGCAATGTTGTTATCTGAAATTGAATCGTCTAATCAAAAGCTTATCGAAATTTGTTTTGAAATTGTATTAGGTAATTTTACTTCAGCCTATTTTCATGGATTAATATCTCCGACAGATTTTATCATAAAATATTTCATCACTTTGATCATTCCCATTGAACAATTCAGGATCAAATACATCTTGTATGCAAAATTTAAGTTTCTAAAGAGTTTGAAAAAATTCCAGATTTTGGTCACATGAGAATAACTAGGAAAAAAAAATCATCAAGTAATTTGCAGTAATGTATTCAATCAATGTCATCTTGCAAGTATACTTGAAGAAATATTGAAAAAAAAATAAAAAAATTTAAAACAAAATATTAAATTCAGAATAAACTAGCTTAACTGTGTTTATTCTATAATCTTGAAATAATTGTCTCTCTTTGGGTATATCCTGTATAATATAGGCAGGGTTCCAAAAATCAAAAATGTTTAAAAAAAAATTATGATGATTCTGTATATAAATTACTACAAGGGTATAAAAGAAAAGTGCTTAAACTTCGGCTTAAACGTAGTTTAATTGAAATAATAATGAAAAATGTATGCGTGTATATTATAAGTAATTTACAAAATGATTTTAGTGATACTCACTCTTGGGGGAAAAATAAAATGTTTTTTATATACAATTTTAGTGGCACAGTGTATAAAATGTCGCAATGCCATATAGGTATGTGTGTACGCACAGGGTATATTCATAAAAACGGTTTATGCTTCAAAAAATAGAAACAGGAAATGTAGCACTCGTATCTTATAGTATGTAGACTTAGTAACATAATATACAAATTATAGCATATAATTAATTAATTTCAGATAATTTTTCTAATTTTTTTAATAACATTCTGTCTTATTTCGCAAACATAACGGCAATCATCTAATAGCAATATACATAGTTTGAAAAGTATAAAAAAAATACGAAAGACAAGTACGATATTAGGTATACTATATAAATTCTATCAAATTAGTCAGAAGATTATTAACAGTTATAAAATCATTGAAATTCAATGTATTAGATTTTTTTTTCAACTTTTATCTAGGTGCCTAAAAAGTCAATGATTAGGGTATTTTAGGAGAGATAACTGACAATATAATACCAGCTTTAATTAAGCATTAGGAAATGTTAATCTTTACACATTGAAATTGATAATTCATGCTTCGATATTCGATATTCGCAAAATTTCAGGCAAAATTTAATTTCTTTGTCAAATCTGAAGGAGTGCTGATGATTTGTGCCATAAATTATAGCCCATATGCATTATCATTATGTTCAATAAGGCATCGAGCCATGATGCAAACGACCCATTATAATGTCTAATTTGAGTGATTAAAGTCACAATCTGTTATACAATGTTCTATTTTTCATTTCAGAGCTTTTCAAGTTTTAACGCATCGTTAATCTTTGGAGATTCAAGGTCCTAGTGCAGTTTATTTAAATACAAATACCAACACACATTCGTAATGTCAATCAGAAAAGCTTCCATACCGAAATAGGTAGGTAGGTAGTTATTTTATAATTATTATTCAAAGCAAATTTATCCAGCAAATCAAGCATTGCAATTTTCATAGTTATAGTATATTTATTCTCTAACTGTAATTTCAATGAAAAATTACGGCTTTTTAAAGACTTGTGAAGAATAAGTATCATGACGGTAAATTTTGAAGATTAATTTCCATATTTATTCGGCATCGCAAATCTATGTATGTATTTGTTTATAGATATGCACTTATTAATATGACTAGACTAGGGCCTTAACAGCGAATCTATTCCTCACATGTAATTGTAATTTATTCTAAGATTTTTGCATGCACGTTTAATTTTTTTCTTCCTTTTTCTTTTTCTTTTCTTTTTTTTAACATATAATAGCTAGGAACTGACTCTTTGGATACAAACATTGCTTGTCACAATGCGTAGAGTATTTTAATGGCTCAAAATAGTTTTTGCATCACAGTGGGTGTTATGTGTAGGTACTTGTAAAAAAATAAAAAAAAAATAAAAACATTTCGAAATCATACAATCAATAAAAAAAAACAATCAGTAATTATTAGTTTAGGCCTGTGTTATAAACTAGTGGACTTGTCTCACTCACAAATTAGGCTGCCTTTCAAGCAAGGGCTATCCAATCATCGTTAAATAACAAACATGCAATGAAAGTTATTAGTTTCGATACATAGATTCTGTCATACTCAAAGTGAATTGAGCCTGAAATCATTGACCTGCTTTGATTGTGAAAAACAAAAAAAAAACATATAAAATATATGAATATTAAAAATTGTAAGAGTCAGTTATTATTTTTACTGTTGTATAACGCAAGTTAGTGATATTATAATATAAAAAAAAATGGGAAAAAAAAACAAGATATTAATACATGAAAGTAAGAAAGTGAAGCACGTGTTAATCATGAATAGTGTTACAGTATGAAATGTAGCATATACTGTATACCACATTAATTTATAAAATTAATAAATGAATGAGAGCATTACCTATTTATATTAAAAATAAAAATCATCTGACGTTATTAACGCTCAAATAATAATTAAAGAATTTAAAATCAGAAATTAAGACATTTATGTGTATCTTAATGCATTCTTTAGATCATAAATATATACATATTATAACATGTAAAAACTTCGCACCAATTTATGATTTAATTACAAGAATATTGTACAAATTAAACAAGAAATCGATTAACTTTTATTCCTACAATTTTTGTTGGTTTGTTGTTTTTTTGTGTTTTTTTTCTTCTTCCTTTTTTTTTCAACTTTTCTTTATAATTTACTACATATATATATATAAGTTACTAAGTAATCATTAGGCTCGCAATAGAAAAAATTTAAATAGCTAAAATACTTAAATTCAATAATTAATTTAAGTTTTATTTTTTTTTTGTTTTTTTTTATTATTATTATTTTTTTTTTTTGTTTCGTTTATATAAAAAATCTGTTTATGCGCAAAAAATGGAACTCACCATGCTGCTAATGATATTAAAAATATGTATAATCACAATGGTGTTATATTGATTCAGGTTACAGACCTTTACAAAAATCCCGACAAATTGGTAGTATCTATCACATCTCTGAGAATAATTGTGTTAATAATTGTTTGTATACATATGAAAATCATGTTTTGATATATATAATATATATGTATATTATTATCTATCTCAATTAGAAAAACAAAAATCATAATCGTACTAAACAACTCTATGCAATGAACAGAATTATATATATACGAATTATTATTCTTTCAACTTTTGTTTCAAAATGAATAACAACAACAAATATTATAGAAACACATCCTTCCTTATTAATATTGAAATATAATTTTCATCAGTAAACTCTCTCTCCTCTCTCTCTCTCTCTCTCTCTCTCTCTATCTCTCTTTCCTTCTCCCCGTCTCTCTATCTCTGTACATAAGATTTTAGTTTATCTCGAATTATTTAAAATTTTAATTAAATTTAATACTGTTAAAAAAATGTTTAATTTTTCATGTACGAATTATGCACTTGATAATAGAATTTTTAATTTTTTCTCGCAGAATTAGGAAGCTGTGTATCTAGCAATATTGAATACGTTTAGTTAGTCTCCATCGATGTATGAAAAGTGCCCGTTATCAATTTTTCTTGCTTTTTTTTTTTCAATTTATTATTATCATTATTATTATTGTTATTGTTATTATTATGCCAATTCATTGTTACGTTTGAGGCACAAATATTTTCACAGAATCTGCATCGCTGTGATCTTTATTCTGCGCGTTAGAACGCATCGCCCGTCTTCGTTCTTCTATCATTTGGCGCCTGGCCTGTTCTCTAGCTTCTCGAGCTTTACGATTCGCTTCACTATTCGCAGTCGGTTTAGATTTGTTCAAAACATTAACACGCCGTTTAGAGATGCTGCCATTCTGAGGTAACGATGTAATTGCTTTAGAATCCGGAATCACCTGAGACAAAGAATAATTTATTTAGTCCTTAATATGCTATCAATATTTTGTATCTTTAACTAAACAGAAAATGAAACGAAATTTTTATCACAGTGCAAATCTTTATTACACTTTGTTCTTCATTCCATAAGTCACACAAGGTATTTTTCATTGATGAAAAGTTTGAAAATAATAAACAACACGCTGATTATACCGTAAATATATAAATACAATAAGAGTCGACAAAATGATTTGTGTTTTATCAAAAATTCACTCATACATATCGAGGCAATATTTGATTTGGATGAAATAATTTTTAGAATTTTTTTCGATGACTGTGATAACGCGTTATCACTCAATTCTAACTGTTTCAATGATAAATCTTTATTATGTTTTGATTTTAAATCATCGCTCTCCTCAGCGGAGAGTTTTAACACTTTATTAAAAAGTTTCCCAGCTGCGTAACTCGCCCATGACTTTGATGTGCGTTCGATGAATTGAATCCCAGTTTGATAAGCTCCGAATATTTGAATTAGCAATGAATCACAAATTTTAGAGAACAAATCTTCATCTAAGGCGACTGGTACGTCGGTTTTAGAAACACTTTCTTTTCCTAATCCTAATCTGATATTAGATTTACTTGCTTTAAGCTCAGTTATTTCTAGCTCAATCTCTCTTATCGCAGCTTCTATCATTATCAATGTCTTTGTGGCAATATCACAGTGATTTTTATTTGTAGAGAATTTCTCGTTTGGTTTTGAACCGATTGGATTCATCGCATGACCTGGGTACCGATTATTGGCTATCAGAAAACGGCTCGATGTATGATCACTCAATTCATATATAGTTGTGCAAGATCTTGCAGAACTTAAAACGGAGTCTAGTTCTTTAAGTTTCGATATCAAATTGGTCAATTCTCTTTGTCTGCAACTAAATTTCGCTGCATATTTACTCAACGTTTGAAACACACGTTCGTTCGGATCTAACGTGTGAGAAAATCGACTGGATAAATTAAGCTTTCTCTTTTTGTTATCACAATTTTCTACGATATGGGGTTCTAGGTTCAACGATGTTGGCAATATATCAATGTGATTTTTAGAATGACTACAACTGTAACGAGTGATGATATTCTCATGCGACATGACCTTCGACCACCTTTTGCTTTCAATCATTAACAAAGATTCTTCTTTATTCAAACATGAAAATACTGGAACAGTTTGATTTTCAATTATTCGAGACATATAAACAGGTATTTTTGTCAAGTCTTTGCACAGCCCTGAATTTGAATTTAAGCATTCTCCTCCAGGCCCGCATACTCCTTGAAATTGAAATGGCATTTCGTTTTCGAATGATTGAACAATTGAGTGAGGCTCTTTAAACTCGTTTCGCACTACCTCTACAACGATCCTGTGTTCTGGTTTGTACGAATTCTTCATTCTCCAGTTACGTTCATACGGAACTGCCTTTCTGGAAAAGTACTTTTTTCGAATCGGCCTGTTATCCAACTTTTTTATGAATCGATTGCTGAGGTTTTTCGTACTTTTACAATAAGAATTCGTAACGCTTGAAGGTCTAAGTGCAATAATATCGCTCTCGCTATTCGCAATTGATTTGATAGTTTGGGGTAACTCGCAAGGAAATAGTGTATATTCTGAGTCTGTGTACATCCGCTGATGATTGTCTGATATTTGATGTTTCAACTTTCTTGTATTAAGCTTGTGAAAACAGCATCTTGGACTTAGCGAAGAAATGTTATGCTCTGTATGTCCTCGATTCTGATACGTGCTTGACCTGCTAAAATCACCATTTCTTCTAGAGCTTGAAGATTTTCTTTCGACTTTCTGATTAATCCAAAGATGAAGAAGCTTTAAGATTGTAAATGAGATAACATCTAGGCAATATTTATACCGACTTAAACATACCTCTTGCCACTGTGAATCTTTCAGTCTTCGAATCTGATCAAATAGTTCATTGACTTGAACAACTTGCAGCATTACCATATCCCAGAAACCGGCTAAGTCTTCATTGGTGGTGGGGAATTCCTCTCCAGGTATTTGATTCTGTGAAAAAAGAACAAAATTTTAGAATGATAATAATAATATCGACTTCTGTCGATACTGAACAATGCAATTGACGAAAGCTTATCGATGATGTGAAAAAAAAACAAAAAAATGCTCACTATATTCTTCTGGCATAGTCCCTCAAATTGTTGCATTTTCTGAGTCGCTAAGAGCCTAGCTTTTCCTGCAGCTGATCTCAACTTTCCAGCTGCCTCTTCAGGCAGTACAGTTGGATCACCACCTGCTAGTTCAGCTTCTGCAGATGCAGCTAAAGACAACAGCCTTTCCGTTTCAGCCTTCAACATCTGTAAATATATCAGAAAATGGATGATGTGAAGATATTGATAATTGAAAATTCAATTTCCATCATTTATGCATAATTTTTTGGAATATGAATACGTTCTCTTTTTACCTTAATGAAATAATGACCGTCTTTTTCTTCAACGGCCTCTTGAACGTGCTTTGCTATATTTTGTAAACTTGCGCTTGGTTCTAAAACAGGTAACACAACTTCCAACGCAGCCGGTAGTTGGTCGGGTATATTTTTCAAGCTGGTAATATTCGGCTTCAATTTACCAATTGATTCATTTCTTCCTATAAAACTATTCAGATCTATCGTGCTTGAGGTGATTTTAATTTTTTCCTCACTTTTTTGAACAGATGAAGTTACTCTGTGGAATAAAGATCAATTGATTACGACTGTATCTTAGTATTTTATTATACAAGAAGTCTCGTTAAATTACCTTTGTAATGATTTAATGACTTGTTCACTACCGTCGGTTGGCTTTCTAGGACTAACGACTGGTAACTGGGCTCTAAATTCAGGTCTAAGATGTCTCAAAACTGGTAGAGATTTTAATGACTCATCTTGGTTTACGTCGTCGGTTGAAACATCGTTATTATTATTAGTAGATTTGTTGAGGAAACAATCGCTGGTATTTAATTTGCTAGCACTACGTTTGAAGAAAAATCCTTGGGCCAAAGCCCCGGGCCCGTAAAGTCGCTCCACTCTTTGTTGAATGAAAGATTTTTCACTATTTGACGAAGAGTTGAACGTCTGACTTTCTGTCTCTATAGAAGAGCCATTTGTCATGTTCATTTCTGTCATCGAAGTATTTGAGACTGAAAATTGAAGAAAATTTGATTTGATATCGACGACACAACAAGATTTGATAAATATTATAAATAATAATACTAACTGTTAAAACTGGTTGACTTTGGTGATGATTCATTAACGTTTGACATAAAACTTTTATTCTGTTGACTAAAAGCCACCACTCTGACCATTCCTGGACTTTTTTTTATCGGTGATATATCCGGATTCCCTCTTACTGGGCTTATATCAGCAAAAGTATTATGCAAAGGCAACCCCTTGTCTACTTCGCTAAAACCTTGACAATTGCTGATTGAACTCCTAGTCTCAACAAATGTGTGGATCTTATATTCTTCTTTTACTCCATTAGAGAAACCATTTTGACGCTCCATCGCTAGTGGGGATATTGATAGACTTTTTGAAGGAGGCTGAGTAGGTAGGCTCAGATTTTCACTGGATCTGTTTTCACGTGAAAGTAATATATGCATAAAGATAGATTGAATAATTTAATCATCATTTTGATAGAGAAATTTGATTAATTTTCGAGGTAAAATACCTAAAGCCTGCAGGGCTGGTATCACGCGTAATAAGTCTGGTTCCAGGACTGGTATCTCTAGATCTGAATCCTTCCCGTAACTTACTATCGTATCGCGTTATACCAGAGTAGCCACTTATACTACAGGCAAGTCCTAAGTAAGATGGTTTTTTAGCTGTCAGCTGTTCTGGTTCTGAGTTCTCATGGTGAATATTACTTATGTTTTCTTTGTTTGCATCGAAACTTATCTCTTCTATCGTGTCTTCTTTACCATTTGGTAATATATCGGGAGACGGAGTAAGCTCACCGTTACAGGAGAGACTTAAACTATGCAAGGTTTTATCAGATATTGAACCTACCGCAGTATCTGTAAGAATTTTTTTTAATAAACGGTCAATACTTTGAAATCTTTCAATCAAAGTGATGATAAACTCCTATGTGTATATCGCATCACTTGGCATCCAACTATTTTTAGTAATTGCACAATTATTTAATCTTCATAATTGAAACACTTTTGAGTATTAAAATCATGAAGTTGTAAATAATTTATGATGTTAGCTAGCGTTAATCTAGAATATTTATGTATCACTTTATCCGAGGACTGTGCAGAGATAATAATCTAAATCAACTGAATGTAAGCTCGTACTGAAGAACGAAGTTACGGTGCTAACAGGAATAGCCTGGAATCACATCGTCGTGCACACTTACAAAACAATAAAAGCAACTAAAGTTAACTTGGCTTGGCACAAGTCAGGCAAAAAGTACTACCTCTAGGAATACACTAAGCTAATTACAATCAGCTTTCTACATTGGTTTAGAGACTTTGAATTTTATCGATAGTGTAAAATGCGTTATGGTAAGACGTGCTGTTGACCAGGTGAAATTTTATCAACTATACAAGCAAAGGCAGCAAACAATCATATCTTTACAGAAATGATAATGTAAACGCAACTTCGGGTGAAAATGATGAATAAATTCAATAAATGCAGATATATGAATTTCATTTAGACTAACGTGGCTATATTCAGATAAATAACTTAAGAAACCTAGGCATGCATCTGGTCATTTTAGTATAAACTGAAAATAATAGCAATAATGAAAAAAAATAGTGATTAAACAAAAATGAAAGATTCAAAAGGCAAAATCACATACATGGATGAATTCTTAACTGTGCATTCGAGTAATATGCAGATTGATATTCAATAATATCACATACATATCACATCCAAAACAATGGATGTAAAAGAAAAGTGTGTGAGAAAATTCTAAGCTTCATACATAACAAGATTAACAACACCAGATACTATAGATCAATTCGATTATTCAACTCCAAGACATTATCATTCTGAGATATTCAATCGAGGGCCGAACCTGATCGGTCAGAGGCCGAAGTATCCACGTCGAGACTACAACTGCCGATACTCTCCTGGCTGGTCATATTAAAGTGTTTCCCAGTGACGTCTGAGCTCAGCTGATGATAATGTAAGGGCTGAACTGCGAGGGACAGTGGCCTGAGGCGAAGGGTGGCCCTGGTGTTCCCACCGCCTGGTACCACTTCTGTGGTACAGCTTTCCCTCGAGTTCCCAGTTTCCAGGCCCGCCACTTCACTATGAACCACTGTGCTACGATGGTCTCCACGATCGTTGTGGACACTGTGATTTTTTCATTCACCAAGATTTAATTAAGCTATTGGTAAGACTAACAACCGATGACAAGAGTTCATGCTTTGATTTTACGCACTTTTAGAACAAACAAATTCTGATACTGATCAACATATTATGTGCCAAACTTTGACTGGAAATGTTGGCAAAATTCAGAGGCTATACCTGCGGATAATTGCAGATATTTTCATTCGGAATTATGTTTGAAAAAATATTGGAGGTTTCCAAATTTCAAAATAACATTATTAAAAGCATGAATTTCAAGTATCAATCTCAACATTTATTTAAACAGCCATGACCAAGTGCAAAGTCAAGCAATTGTTAATGCAAATGTGTTATCTTTATAATCAAAGTAGCGATCTTTATATCACAGTGCACCGTTCATATTATTCAGTAGATACACTTGAGGTATAAAAATGGCTTTGCGGGATTGAAAAGTGCTTCAAATATAAGAGCAAAAATACAGTCTCCATATGACATAGAGTATGTGCATCAAATTATTACAAAACACGATCGTGACTTACTATTTACAATAAGATTTCAAGTGATTAGATACTAGCTAGGACGGATAAATACTAAACAAAAACCTAATTCGAAACATTTGAAATTATTATACATCACACCCTCTATATAAAAGAAATGATATTCGAAAAAAACAAGAATTTGAAGAAGCTAAAGGTACCTTCGTCGCCAATGCTTCCACGGGAAAAATTTTGAAAGATTTTTCTTTCCTCCATCATTCACTGTGTAATTACCACTCTCAATTTTTAATGGCATAATTTATATGAATTATTTCTCTTTAATGTTGTAGATAAGATTTCAAATTTGAATCTCCAAACACCCTACCCTATATCTTGTTATAAGACTGAATCAGTTGAAGTGAAAATAAGTAAGGAAAGAACACTCAATGGGATGGTAGATCCAAAATTAGCCATATTATAATTTATTAGTAGTATCGCATAATAATTTCTAGTAACTGTTAACGTTATTAACACGACTGGTGAAGGCAGACTGACGTGGTATGCAGACAATCCTATCTCCCTAACATATCAACTCTCTCCCTAAACTCAGAACAGGGTTCCCCTGGATATTTTAGGAACACTCAAAAAAAAAACTGTGGTGTGCTCCTGTGTATATATACAACTGAGACTGTTCTTAGCACGGACGTGGAAATATGTGTGACTTTGCTTTAAAGAACATATCCGTGTCTATGTATTTCACATTCTGTCATTGTTAAGAAAAATTAGAATCAACACGAGTTTTATCATCACTGATAAAATAGCACTGCATTATTATATGCAAAAGCACATGAATACAGAACTGAGATTTAAATTGTTGAAATTTCAAAGTATCTGAGATCGACCTTCGACACAATCGGCTTGCAACATTGAGAATTCAAAGTATGGTGGTTCTTCTCCTAGTTTTTCTTTCATAATTATTCATTTTCAATTAATGAAAAAAAAATTATATATCAAATGGTAGTTTATTAAAAACTTTCTACAAGAAAAATTGTATTATTGGTATGTGCCCTATATCGTGGAATTGAATAACTGAACTCCGTTTATTTCGGAGTTGGTGAGAGAACGTTCACATATAAGCTGCATATGCGCATAGTTGCAAAGTCACTAGTCACTAGTCTGTCTGGGAATGCAGGTTTGAATTTAAACGCAAGACTGATATTTTTATAATAAATTTCATAGAAAAGACGATGACGTTTCATTTGCTTATTCAACTGTTTGACTATTTGAGAAACTTCAGAAAATATATCATAATTCTACTATACTATAGTATGAAATAAACGTATATTCAGAATGAATTTTATATACCAGCAAATACTATAACGGAATATACTTGATAATTTTCTCCTTTACTCTTCCATTAACATAATTCAAAACTCACAGTCTTCTGGCCTTACTTTGATCCCTAGCGTAATTTGATATTTAATGTTGATGAATAAGAAGAAGAAAATCGTATTTAAGTAATTTACTCTGTTAATCTCAATATGAAACGAAACTTTAATACACTGACTTTTTTCTTTATTTTTTTTTTTTTTTTTTTTTTACTGCACCAGAAAGTACAGCAGAGATAGTCAGCATAGAAGGAATTCAGAAGTCGGGGTGGTTTATTTGCATTTATATATAGCCACCTAGGATTAGCTCCAGTGTCACTTACCAGGAGCCCCTTTTACATTAGTCTAAAGATATCCTATTCTGGAAAACCACTTTGGTTTGACTCTTTATTAAATAAATATCTGTAAATATTTCATTTTCCAATATAATTCACTATGGCAATGGGTAGGATTACTGCCGGCACATTGTCTTACTTAAATTGTCAATTGAGTATTCATTGTTCGAGTTTTTACGAAGTATTCTGTATACAGTTGAATGAGCATATGTTGAATACGGCTTTGGTTTGAAGTAAGAAAATTTAATTTAAACAAGTTTCTGAATGCAGGGAAAGATTTGAGCCATTTAACTGAATGAAATTTTCCTCAATTACACAAAACTTTTACCTTAGAAAATTCATCAATGATTTTTCATTAGAGTTATAATTTGATCCAAGCACGTTAGATAATTCCGACATGTTCACAATTCTACAGTAACTGTTCTTATGTCAACATTATCTGCATTCCATATCAGATAAAAATTGATTAGAAAATTGAATTGAAATTCAAATAGTACCTGTAGAAGCACATCAATCATTAACTATTTGTTCACAGTGGCAAGAGCTAACATCTATGAAAAGTAACTTTTATAAGGCAAATAAAATTAGCAAATGGAAAATATAGCCAGAAGCATTTCTTATAAAAATGAATTCTAATAGGCTTGAAATAGTTTTCACGCTCGAATGATCATTCCCTTGTGCATCAAGTGTTCTTATTAATTATTATCCACCTGTAACGTCCATTCGTCAAGTACTCTTTCCATACCAATGAATTACTGTGAATAATTAAAGTATTGTTGGCTACTAGAGAGTGTGACAAATTTTTTGTTGCTGAACGAATATTAGTTACCGCTTTGCTGTATCTAATACAAGACCTCAAAAATTATTTTACACTGTTGCATATCAAAACTAATTACAAAACAGCAAAACGAACATACGCACATGTATATAAATTAAACATTTGATACTTAGAAGACTACATGGAATGCACATCATTTCGGAATTATAATTGATCTAAGTAAAAAATTGCATTTTTATACAAAGAAGAAATGGGTATGCATACATTTAAACTAAACAGAGAGTTAATCTGTTATATAATACTCTTCCTTAGTATTCTTTAGAATTAATATATAAATTATTGCTAAAATATATATATTGTTTAAATTATCAGTCGAGAATCGTTTTTCAATAATCGACAAGGATTAACTCTCCTTGGTGCAACAGCCATGCAAAAAGCAATTACAAATGTGAACATTGTGCTAAGGCGATGATATAGTCCTTGATCCGCCGATTTCACCCTGATTGCAGGAAATCGAATCACTATCTTAATCCCATTACGTATAAATGATTGAATGCAAGAGAGAAAGTAGATTTGGTATTTTCATTAACGAATTATTGAGAAAATTTCGATTTCCGCAGTGACCATACCATCGCCTTAATTGTATAAAGTTTGGTGCATATTCAGGGTGCAAAGAACCCAACAGTTCGTAATACGAAAGGCAATATAAAATTTCAAAAAATATATAGTGTGTGCACCTATGACGTACATACTTTTATTAGAAGATATAACTGTTGCTACATCAATTTTAGGACAATATTTCTAAGTACATTGGATATTAAACATAAAATTAATTTTCTGTAAGACTGGATTAGCATTGAACAAAAACTTAGATGGTTTATTAGGAATTAACGTATACTGTATATAAGAAATCGCACAGCCTTAGAACTTACTTGCTAAGTTGAGGGAGATTTATGAAGATAACTTGATAGTAGGGAACAAAACAAAATATGTTTAAGGATACATTCAATAAAATAAGAAAAATTAGTATCGAATTAAAAATAGAAATTCATTGCCAGTAGTAGAACATTATGCAATATTTATTATCTATCTAAACTATCATAATTTCACGAGACATTATTTGCATTTATATATTGAGTAGTAATATGTAGTACTCTTTGAATAAAACTTTGCGGCCAGCCTCACAGCTTAATATATGAAATTAATTGATATTTTTTACACATATTATATGCAGGGATTTATCTGAATATTTCCAGTTTAGTCTAATCACGAATAAAACTATTTACAGTGTGTAAAAAAAAAGTTCTAATTAGCGTATGACTCATTACGAGCATGTGCGTGAAATAGAGCTTGAAATGATGTGCGATATTGTTCAGAATTGTTTGATACAATCAGTGAATAGAATTAATGAAAATATGCCCAACCCGATGAGATGTGTTAATGATGACAGTAGAACAACTCAATTAACTTGATATTACACAGGAAATTAAATATTAGTTATGTTTTAATTTTCTTCAATTTGAAAAGAAAAATGTTACATTTTTGTTCCCTCTTTGCATTCAGACTCCTTGTTTGGACAAAAGAAGAACCTAACAATTGAAATTTGAGAAACAATCAGCGTGGACTGTTACGAAAAATTGTTGTGCTTTCAATTTATGTAACGACTGTTGTCGCTGATTAATTAATTTTAGAAAATAAGTTATAAGAGTTAAAACATGACTTGGTTTGAATTTCCAGTATAATAACAAATCAAGCTGACCTTGTGTCCATCCAGAGCAAGCAGGGGCCAAAAAGATACTCATCAACGAATCAAGCGATAAATCTACGACAATCTTGAGATTTTGTGCTTTGGACTCTTCGTCACCAAAATATTATTTAAAATTATGTGATAAGTCAAACAAAATGCGAATTATTTTTAGTTGAAAGAAATTATTGACACACAAGAATGCTAATCTATGGAAGCACTCTGTTTGCTGAACATAAAGTGTATAATAAGTCCTGCAACCTACTGGTTTTTAAAACAAACTTTAGCATTTCAATCGTCAAGCGTAGTCGTTATCTAAGGTTCGCGATATTCAAGGATATATTTATACAGTACCATGTATTATTTTTCAGTTATTTTAAAATATGTATACTCGTTATCGAATGGCGATATCATGAAAAGTGACTTGCAAATGGATTCCAGTTTGATCCGATTAAGCAAATGGGTTTCTCCGTGTTGAAAAGCAGCAAATATATTTGATGAAAAAACTCCCGTTGTTAAAACAGGAGAATAATTTAATATGAAATCGTCAACTCCAAAGCAACAGGATTTAAAAATGTCTGTTCTACTTGATATTCAATTTCCTTTAAAACGAAGTTTCTAAATGTTGTGAAGTAATGAATTTTACAATGTCCAGCAGCGAAAGAGACATTCATACTTCGAGATACGACACACCTTCTATAATAATAAGGTGAATGACTAAGACTCAAAAATTTCCTCATCCAGGTAAACAGATTTGCAATGTATAAACGTACATACTGACTCCGGTTGTGCAGAAATGAATAAAAATCAATCCAACTTGAAAAAAAAAAAATGTACATGTTGACGATTCCCGCAAAGGCCAAATAACCCGATGCTGGTTTTGCTGTACCTCGGACGCCTACACAGCTATAATAATTTCTGGGAGGGGGAGCTCGGGAACCTGTTATGTCTGCAGGCATATCATTTCTCACACTAGATAGCCAAATTGAGGATATAATTCAATTTGAGATTTAGGTGGTGATAAATACTTAACAAGATCTACTCTACCAGTTAGATCCCGATTGCCAAAATCCGACCTAAGCTATCTAGAGGCCAACTCCATTTCGGTTTTAAAAACCATTGAAAAAATTTTGCAATAACATTTCCAATACCTGGAATCTGAATCATCTTTCATAATCTCTTGATGTATGTGCAAGACCATTACATCGACATTAGAAAAGTTATTATAAATTATACTCCTACCTACATGTGCCAGAAGGCGGTCGATTACCTAACAACCAGACTACCCCGGACACGGTGCACAATGAATATTTAGACCAAGAGATCAGGAATGGAAGTAATAGGAGTTTGAAAAGTTCAATTGTGTCAAATTTCTTGACTCAATATCTCAATTTAAATTAGACATTGATTGTATAGATTTTAGTACGATGATACGTGTTGGTTGAGGTATGACGATCTGTGTGTGTGTGTGTGTGTGTGTATACGTGTGTGTATGTATACTAGTGGTAGAATAAATCAACAAAGAAAAAGTTTGAATGATAAACCGTTAAGGTTAATGTTCACAGTTTAAGAAAACCGGAAATAACGAAATTGGATCACGTAAAGTTTGGTTAGAACGGTTATAACCACCAGGCCACCAAACTCGAAATAATAACAATGACCAATGCGCCAGTTAGATAAGAGTAAGACGTATGTTTATCTGTTTACAGCTGACTGTAACGTTACTGTCTAATATACACACGTATAATAATCGTTAACGAACTGTCAACGCGCGAGTGAGTGTAGGACGCCCAGTCCCTAATGTCAAGAGCAAATTTATTCAAGATATAGAATCGTGCAACAGGAAGTATGTAATGACGATAATGTATCGCATGCATCGATGCCCACATATTATTTATTGGTTTATCAAACGAACCCCGTCCCGCCTAAATATAATATAAATAATTTGATACACAGCGTTAATCCAACCTCAAGACATGTCAGATATCATGCGATATGTCACGTTTTCGAATAAACTACCTACTGCCTTTCGGTGTCGTTTATGTTTTTTTACTCACGCAAGCGGCCAGTGTCTTGATTTTTCAGATCCCTGCTTCGCTGTGTTATTAACTCTATACAATTTTATAGTTTTATTTCAATATTACGCGAATAATAATACGGTAATTTAGAGGTCAGGGTGTGCCAGAAAAATTTTCGTACGTATAACGCCCCAACAACACCCGTCAAACGTGAAAACCGGTTGCCATTTTGTCGCTGGTTGACACTTGCGCGATCTACAAATCAAAACTCGACCTTTTCGAGAAGCGCTAGTTTTCAAACGGTATTTATAATCGTTCTATATCCTACCTATGTACGTATGTATTCCGATTTTGGTTTTATACTGTCAGCATTTTGACCATTTACTTATATTCGTCGGTCTATCAATAATATACAGCTATCTGCAGGGTATTTGAATAAATTTAAGAGAACCTAAAATATACACGCGAGTACGAACGATCCGAAAATATTTATGCTGCCTAATCTCAGACTTATTTAACACGCAGATGATTAAAGTCCGATGTAAATTCACTATTCGGGTTAAATGTTTGTTAACGGTCAATTTAAGTGACGGTAAATTTATAACCGTAACAATTCGGTCGGCTACACACAAATCTATCGAGGATAGTACTGCGCATGTTCTCGGAACACTTGGCTATTCGATCAACTGTTCATAGATGTCAGTGTTCAGGATCGTATTTTTAAGGATCTCTAGTATTTTGTCCGTACAAAATTTTAGCCGTATACCGGCAGTTAGATTATCCAGATAATTTTAATTCCACGTTATTGTCAATACTTCGAAAATATTCGCCTGTGGAATTCGGGTAGCTCTCTATACTTCGTCGATTACTTTTTCGACAACCAACTGCCGTTTCTTGATATTTGAATTTCGAACTTGTCAGGTGAGCTAACCTCTTCTACGACGAAAAGACTACCCAACACGTGTGAGCATCGAATCAAATTATCGTCATATCAAACGTGCAGCGTAAATAGTGCACAAAGATCGCGTCCGGAACAAAATAATGTATAAAAACGTTAAAAGTATTGATTCAAAAGACGAAGGTGAACCGCGTGTTAAAAAATTCAAACGTTCGATAATTTCGAAACACGTGGACACGGAAGAATTTCGCGAACTTTTTATCAACCATTGGCACAGCTCGACGGCCGTAAAGACGGATAAAATAGACATAATAACAGAGCCGTTTAAAATTTGTAAAATATCAAATTTTTTAAAAGACGATGATTACATTTCGCAAATAAAAGATGAATTAAAAGAGGTGAAAAGCAGTAGGAAAAATATGGACTTATACCAATTCGAACAAACGGTCGATTTTGCCAATGTCGAATCAAGGTGCATAGCGCATTTGTACAGAACTTTTGAATTCGATGTAACAGACTGGATGGAAGAAAGTACTAGGATTAATTTGACTGGAAAAATATCAATGTCTAGCGCGAGGTACTCCGATACAGATTACCTCCTATGCCACGACGACAATATGGGCGATAGAAGAATTGCCTTTATTTTATATTTGTCAAAAGATTGGACGCCTGAGGATGGTGGAGCGTTAGATATATTTGATACGGATGATTACGGCCGACCAAATAACGTCGTAATGTCTTTAATCCCGGAATATAATTCCTTGGTATTTTTTGAAGTTGTACATAATTCATATCATCAAGTTGCCGAAATCACATCACCAGATAAAGTTAGATTATCGATTAACGGCTGGTTCCACGGGCCGCTTAGAGTTGGTAAAAAACAACGTAGGCCGGAACAAATTTGTAAATATTTTGAGCCTGAACAAATGGAGGTGGACTTAGTATTACATATATCTAAGATTTATTTATACGAAACAATTGTGACAAAAATTCAAAGAACCATTGAAAAAGATTCGTTCATATATCTCCCAGAATTTTTAATACCAGAGAAATATGAGGTATTAAGCGCTGATGTGAAAAGCGAAAGTATTAAATGGGAGAAGGTCGGTCCTGCTGATTTACAGAATTATGAAATAGCGAGTGAAGATAGTTTGCCAAAGAGGTTGAAAGAGCTATATCAAATTTTCAAATCTATCCACATCTTTCATCTTCTCAAACAATACACCGAGTTGGATTTGGTCCCGGAAACGGAGGAGATGAAGCCAAAGATGAAAATTGAACTTCAGAGATGGTCGCGAGGCTGCTATATGCTGATCAACGACAAAGAAGCGACTGAATCTGTTCAAGATACGGAAGAGGAAACTGAAGAGAGTGGGGCCGATGAAGAGGTTGATGATGAAGAGGTGACTAAATCTGTCCAAGATACAGCAGAAGAAACTGAAGACAATGGGATTGGTGAACTACGGGATGAAGAAGGCCGCATGAAATGTAGCAATAATTCAAAGCCTGTAGCCACAGGAAGCCATGAAACACTACCGATGAAATCTGAGAGTCGATCTATGCCTGAGAAAATTATCCTCAACAATTCGCACGAAGGGAATGAGAGGAAAATCGAAGACAAATCCCCAAAGGAAAAAGACAAATTGTCCATGTCTGAAAGTGTATCATCAGATTACAGAAATTTGTCGGAAAGAGAGTCAACGGCGGGTGTATCAGGCGAAATCGAATCATCTGACATAGAAGATTACTTGTCAGATCCATACAGCAACTCTGAATCTGATATTGTACACTCTGATAGCGAAGAGAAAGACATCAAGCCAGGAACTCTGGATGTTTTATTACAATTTCATACGAAAAATGCAACTGAAGATGCAACGATAGATTATATTGATCCTAGTCAAAAGGATGGTGCACTGATTCATGTACCACCGCAAGACAATCACTTATGCCTGGTTTATAGAACGCCAGAAACCTGTAGATGCAACAAATATGTTAACCATTATTGTAAAGAATATTTCTATACATTAGTATGCTCTTATTTCGAATAAAATTACATCAAGTTTTTCAGTCAAATTGTAAACCACGTTTACCTCATTCTAATCAGACTGCAAATTCTGAAGATTCTTCCTTTTCCAAACTATACAGTTCAGGTTTTCTATAGCATTCGACTAGCGCATAGATAACTTTAGGAAATTAACACAAATCACTAATTTTTTGTTTCTTCTATCGAGAGATGATTGTATTGGCTAATTAAATCTTTTTAGCAGTAATAATTGTAAAAGTACCTAAGCTTATTATTTTTTCATATCTTGAAATAAATAATTTAATCTCCATGCTTGAGGTCACAAATTAAATTATCGTATGCAAATAAACGAAGAAAATTTAAACAAACTGATCTCAAAACTTGGGAATCGGTGAATTTGGCTCTTGAAGAATGAAGATTTTACTTCTATTTAATTCTTCCAAATCTTATTGTTCACTGGTAATTCCAATCTTTTACGTAACAGGAGAGATTAGTCTTATATTATATGCTGTAACGTCTTGGTCACACAATCTAATGGCAATACTACAATATATGCAAAACACACATCAATGATTGAGATGAGCGTAAGCAGATCACGTGCATATTGTTTATGCTGATTGCTACTGTGATCTGCACTGGTGATAAAGGAATTGTATGAATAGATATTTGTCGAGAGTTAGAAGTTGTTATAAGTTCACATATTCAAAAATTATAGGAGTATGTTCAGTGCAGATTGAAGGTAGCACTCAACGCCACAATGTTACTTACTTAAGGGATTAAATTGAGGTATAATACAATAGACATTCTCAAACATTTATTATTATATGATATGTTGTATACCTATGTACAAGAAAATGACATTCATTAGTCAACTGGAATATTTAACAATCAAGCCTCACAAATCTGTGCATGCAAAATGTTGTGTTCCACAAATCATAGAGGAGAAATTTTATAGTATCTCATATTAATTCAACGCATTTGGATGAACAGAGCTAATAATGAACATTGCCACGCTACTCAATGATGTAAAACATGATGAAGAATATATTCAATATATCAATCTTAGCATATCAAGTGTTCAGATAATTTAACATAATGAGAAATAATCTTCCCGCAATAGACATTGTTCAGCAAAGTTCTGTCGCCCATTACATAAACAAATGAAAAATGATTAAAGTTAAATAATTGAGATCAACAACATTAGAATACTTACGATCCTGAGCTGCGCGAAGCGCAGTGATTCTCTGGCCCTTCTATACGAATGCTAGGATAAGATGCCGGTTTTTCATCGACAGTAGGCACGTTTATTCCACACGTCTATAATCAGATTCACAAAGCCAATAGATCATTTAATCTGCCATAATAAATAGAAGATCTTTCATTGCAGGAATGATAACACTTCATTTTTGGGGGGGTGAGTGATCTAGCAGAGAATGTTCCAATATGTGGAAGAAGAAATTCACCTTGGGAGCGAAATTCGTTAGAGAGTGTTCAGCTATCTTCTTTCTGATTTCGTTTATTTTCAATTCCTGCTGAAAACTCGTATCGCTTTCTTGTGACTCTCCTCTCCTATTGTCGTCGACCGTTTTATTAGAATACTCAACCTGAACCCATGGACAAATGACGGGGGAAGACTGCAGTGAGTTTTTACTAGGTCTTGAAAGCCGCGGCGAAAGTCGTCTCAGAAAAGAAACAAGCTTCGATCTGCAAGGGTGGAGTAACATTGATAGCAACATTCGCTTACTTTTGTTCCAAGCTTAGGAATATTTGAGTCCATTTATAAGCCTATAGAATAGAAATCCCTAATAAGGAGTTCCATCTGGCAAAGACTTGGTGGAAACAGATGTGCACCAATTCAAGATACAAAAATGACTATAATTTCATGTTTTGCAAGTTGAAAGTTTTACGCATCGATTCCATCTTGATAAGTTATTTTTACCAGACTAAAATTGAACATGCTTACTTGGCGTTTGACGCCTGCAAGCTGCCAAGAGTTGACGGAATACTTCTTGACAGTTGTTCGGCACTGCGAGTTTCGCCTTGAGATTCCAGTTGATTGGAACAAGAAGTAACAGTTCTTCCAATCCGCCAATCAAGACTGTTACTTTGGGAAGCTCGAAATCCTGAAAATTATGTGATCATCATATGTGGCAAATTTGCCCATCACCAGCCAATCTGAAAGAGAATGATATCCTGAACTTGACTCTGGATCTTGGAACAATAAAAACCTTGGTGATCAATACTGTTTCCGAGCCGCCAATCCAGGGAATTAGAACTCCTATTGACGGCATAAATATTATCACAAGACTTTGTTGAATGGTAAGTTGAGTTTTGGCGACGTTTCAAGAGCCTCAATACTGGCCCGGCATTTCTGAAAGAACGAGAAGACTTTTTTGGAGTAAGCAGGGTGTAACTTATCTGATTTCCTGATTTACATAACTACTGTAGTACTGCGACCACTTTTCTGCGCAAGTTGATTTAAAAAAATGAAGGATATATTATGTTAAGTCTTATTCCGTCAATATGGTCGATTCTAGTCTTATGACAAGAATCATTAATGACGATTAACATATTTTTGTCAATGAACCAAGTTTTTGATTATTAATTATAAGAAAGAAAAATTCTTACTTTTTACACTTTGGTATCGTTTCAATAATCGGCGGACGATTCTTGCACGTTGAAAACGACTCTGCGCCATATGTTCCAATTCTAACATGACTGTAAACAGCTCTTAACTGAACGCTATCTAACTGCTGAGAATTATTCTGCGCAATGATAGGCGGTGCTGATTCTTTTATTGAATCAATTTTCGGAGGAGAGTTCATATTTTTTCTTAATTTACTAATTTCCCATCGTTAAGTACGTATGTATGTACATACAGATACATTCGTGAATCTTGTGGCACATATTTTAAGGCTGTCATAAAGTCCGAAAAAAAAAGTATCTTAAAATCGTAACATATATCAATGTTCACAGTTTTGACATGTGTGATGATAATAATTAATAATTGCCCTATTCAACATGTTGACAGTTTACACATACAGAAATGGAGGAAAAAAAACCAAAAACCAAAAAAACAAAAACAATCTACAATCTTGATACTATTAGCTAGCGAGTTATTTATGATTCAACACTTATAGCACTTTTGCATACGCATAGTGCTATATACAAATTTCAGTTAGGTAACCTAGAAATATTGAAAAAGTCACCATTGACACTTTCCGACTCTGAATTGTATCGTGTATGTATGTACGGTATTCACTGATTAGATCTACGGTATACTATACTTAGTGGGATCTTGTCGAAAGCGCCTGACGTCTCGATAGGAATAATACACTTCCGCGTTTTCTGTTGACCCGAAAATTTCAGTCTACGCGATTTATTTATAAATGCCCGCAAGTGTAGTGATGTGTTAGTGCGATTCATTTGGCCCGGAAGTTAAAAGAAGAGATGAAAGGCAACCGCGGGTGCGGGAAGGTATGTAGTGGATTTTGAAATCATGATCTACGAATGACGCCGGAATACGAGAAAACTCGTTAACATTATTTTACTTTCTACTATTATATGATTAATAGAAATACTATAGTTATATTTTCGCAGTAGGAGCATCCTGCCATGCGATTATTTAACACTCAATACTATTTTTGGTTGATTTATTTAAATCTAACTATTTCGTCTAAGTTGAGGTAATTTGAACCTACCCGCGCGTATCCCGCGCGCCAAAATATCCACGCTCAAATTTATTTGAATTCAAATTCGAATACGCATAATCCAATAAAAAATTTAGATAAAATGTATATAATAACGTTGATTGACTGTGCCTTTCCTTTTCTCTTTTACTTTCAGATTCGTCTAAAAATTTGACTATGCGCTGGAATCTTTTTAGATTATCTTATACAAATGATCATGATTAATCATTATGATCGAGCGAATTAGTGATCTAGTCATAAAAATATTTCCTTAGCTCAAGAAACTAACGTTTTATTGTAGCACACATGAATTCAGTTTCTAAATACATATTAACATATCATAGTCCCCTACAAATCACACAAATTTTTTTATCTAAAAACTTTCAGACTACGTCAAATTCGTTTGAGCATATTCGAGTCGTTCTCGTTCCTTTTAGTAGCGCTTACTCTGGCTTGATACGACTCTGAAAAAAAAAACAAAAAAAAAAACAAACGGCTTAAAAATTTGGCTGGTAGTAATGTTTTGCTTGTTCAAAAATTATCCAGTCAGGATAGTGTGTAATTAATTATATGAGCGCGTATCCTGGTAGTACATAAAAAAAAAAGAAATTCTTTTAATTATCAGTGATCGCAATAGCACAACAATTCATCAAACCACTCGCTCTTGACGAACGACAAATAGTACGAAAGTAAGAAATGAAAGTATAAAAGAAGTGTTGTAAGTTTACTGACAGCATTGAGGGATTTATTTTGCGAAGCTGTTCGATTATCCGAGAAATTTGACAATGACTTCTGTGACGAAGATGCATTCTTCTCAGACTCGCTAGAGATTTTCTGAAGAAGAATATTTGACCGAGAAATTCGTATTAGATTATATGGAAAATTGTGCGAATTCGAAAAATCGCTTTTATGATCGCAACAAAGATCCGATATACAAAAACTGTAAGTTAACTCACTTTCAGACTGTTGATCGCGCACGGTTTTAAACCACCTGATGTGATCAAGGATTTTTCTGGAATGGAATAAATATTGGGAAGTGTGCGTTCACTTTATGATGCTAAATTTGATATGCTATAAGTTTAAAAAACTTACGCAAATGCCGACCGGAGAAGCCGATATTATCCTTAGGAACAATAAGCTTCCGAGGCTGCGTTGGATTATGCTTCGGTCTTCTTATATTGCTAATTCCGATATCTAGCGACTAAATAAGATGATCAAAATGGTTTTTATTACATAGCGTATAATGCAGCGCAAGACACCATGTGTTTCAAAAGAAAATACAAATTTATGCTCACCGTCGACTTAGATTGCACCTGTTTACTCGGTAGAATTATAGATCTCTCAGATTCGTCTAAAACATCAAATCATTTATTTTTATTTTTTCTACGTACTATATGTTTGAATAATTAACCAACGGTGAAATTACCAAAAAAATCTATATTCTCTTTCCGATTTAAATGTGTGAACTGATCGATCGTTGACCCTCTATTACCAGACTTTGTGGATCGGCTTTGAATCTGTTGGCAACGGGGATAGGAATATCGGTCACTGCTTAATAAATATCTAAATGAATATAGCTTTGAGTATTTTGAGCATATTATACATACAAGGTTTGTATTATAGATATGGAAAATGCAAACATACCTGTGTCCCATTTTCTCCAGCTCGTGATCGTACTTGTGCAATCGCCACACCTCCTATACGTGTTAATCAAATCTACATGATTATTCCGAAATACGTAAAATTTCCTCCTTATCTTTTGCAATGCTGTGGTTTATTGTGAGTAAAAAAAGGGATCTAAAATATTCGAAAATGCAGTAATTACTGTTTATGTGTCGACAAGAACTTGACAAATTATCTTTGGGGACGTTGCATCTAGCTCTACCGGTTATCTTCGAAGTTGCAGAACGTAATTTTTGTTTTTCTGCAGGTTTTGGCGTGTCATTCTGAATACGAAACACATAGAATTACAGAAATATCAAATTGCCAGAAGATAGCAAACTAAACGAGCGTTTATCGAAGTATGGCCTAATCGGACCGAAATTACTGGTCCGATATAATTAATTAATTAGTACTGATCGAATTGACTCTAATTGATCTTCGAGCTACTTTGAGCAACAATAATAGTATAGAATAATGAACAAACCGTTTCAATATTCTGTCAACAGGACAGACCCTCGGTTATAGATTAATCATAATTTCTACCTTATCACTGATCCCAGACAAACTTACGTTGGTGTTGATGTAAGTTTCTTCACAGGAGTCGTACTCCGACACTTCTGGGATGTCCCGGAGTCTCACAGATTCAGTAGTCGGGAGGCAGGCTATTCCGAGATTGTCTTTGGGGACCGCGTATTTCCTTCTAACTCCTGTCGATGGCTTATCTCGCGTGGTGGTATTCCCTTCTGCAGAAAAATTACAGAAATTTAGCACTTACGCCATGGGGATTTGCGGAGCTACTCGAAAATTTCACCCTTGGACGAAAGAAACGTTTTTTGAATAAGTTATAGACGTTGAACGATCTCAAATTATTCCTATGAATTCATGAATGAAAATTAATTTTACTGGTACCTGCAGAGAACACGCAAGAAATACCGATGTTGTCCTTAGGCTGGCAGATGCTGCTTTTAAAACCACACGCGATTTCTTCTGGTGGTGGATAAACGTATCGTACCATCACAATATTAGATAAACCAATAACTTAGTTTTTTTTTCCTCGAGCTAGGCGATGTCTTCTACCTCTTTGATGATACCGATGAACGTTCGTCTCCCTGAATATCGCTTTGACAAAATCTCTGATCTGAAATATGCTTCGGGAGTAAGTTGAAGGGATATTTATTGTGACAATTGAAAATCGGTGTAAATATGATACGGGTATTTCAGAAAATCAAGAACTATAATAACAATAAGAATATGCTGTGGATTGGAGAAAAATACATAGGCACTAGTTATTTATTTATTCATTTATTTATCCATTTATTTCGATGAACAAATTTCGGTCTGTGATCATAACTACCCAATGGAATACGGTAACGTCAACCATATGTCGTTGTAGATACCATGAAAAAAAATAATTTGGGATAGTCAACTGTAATCAGCAATTCTTATAACGGATTCCATGCCGCCAAAAATGATCGTTGACCGATTGCTGTCCAGAGCTACGATTGCTTTATTCACGCGAAAAGAACCCATTACCTATAAATGTAAAGAAAACGAATCAGTCAGCGATTTCAGGCTAATTGATTAAAAGAACAAGCGGTTTTTGGCTGACCATGAGCAATCCTTTGAACTTTCTGTTTTCAAACTCGCTTCGACTTGAAATAATAATAATAATAATAATAATGTCATTATCGTACTCAAATTTTGCAAGCACGATGTCAAATTCGTGATCCGCGACCCAAAAAACTTTATGGTACAACTTTTCATTCGAATCCGTTCATCCATTCTCAAGATATCATTTTTATTTTATTTCCTAGAATTTTGTTATTCAAATAATTCGATAAGTATTGAACCGATCAAAGCCAAAATCTAATCAGTTCTGAGTTTGGAAAAGCCGCTACGTTTGAGACCAGAATCATTAGAATCCGGTAACTCGTCGTTCTCGAGATATCGTCGGACAAAAAAATTGATCACACGCACATGCACATTCACATGCACATACGTATATCTGAAAATGATTGGAGGTGATTCTCTAGACCTCAGAACGTTGAGATCTGGTGAAAATTCAACTCTTCATTTTTCTATAAGAGCAAGTAACCTTTTTGTCTTTGAGGCTGATAACTTCGACTGCACTTGTTCCCGAGCCTCCGCACAGGATAGTATCGCCGTAAGGATCGCCATCGAAAAATTGCACAGTGTATAGAAATTCTCCGTCAAGTGTAGTCGGCCGGTTGAAGGGACTGATCGTCTCTATTAATTTACCACTGGTCATGTCCCACAGCTGAAGACTACCACTAACGACCCAAGAACCGGTTAAAATCCTCGATTCCTGTGCCATGAGAGAACAAACAGAGGAGTATCATATACCTTGATACAATAGAGCAGTATGCAATTTCGATTCTGTATGAAAAACTTGGACATCAGTGCAGAGCTTAGAGAAACTTACTCTAGCGTCAATGGCGTCTCCACAAATGTGAGGTCCTTTGATCACTCGGACACAGCCCATCGTTGTCCTACTGTCCCAAATCTGTGAAAGATAAATTATCATCAAGACACACAGCTATGCGCGTCCGAAACGCGTCTATTTAACAGTCATTACCCTGACAGTGTCATCCCAACCACCAGTGATGAAGACATTTGGTTGTCCGTGATGAAATCTTGCTGCGAATATCCTCATGCGATGATACTTGTTCACTTTGTCCTCTAATAGGTCTGCCGCGTTTTTTCGATATTCTGTTATGTTCTGAAACGAATTTTCAAACAATAAACCCTGGCGCTCCGCGTGGTGGGATCAATTTTTCGAATAATGTACCTTTCCAGTCTCAGCATCGTACAGTCTTATCGCGGCGTCCTTTCCACCTGAGACTATGTGCTCGCCAGTAACATTTACGTCGATGGTGTTTACCTCATTCTTCGGTTCTGTACAGAAAATAGTTACCTATATGAAATCGATTGCAAATCTATGAACATAATTATATGTAACGAGAGCACAGCTGACCTTCGGTCATCGTCCATCATCAATTACCTGTGCTTCTCAAAATTCAAAAAGCTTTATCAAGATCTGACCTCTTGCTTACCTACGATGAATCGAGAAAACTCATGTGTGTTGGTGGTACAAGCGAATATGTTGCCGCAGGCACTCGACGCGTAAAATATTTCTGTTCGCGATGGGTTAAAACGGCAACACATTACCGGGAATGACGTTTCCATACCGCTTCTAAGCGTAGCTTTAAGATCACCAGTCCCACCGTTTCGGACCTAACGTAGACAATGAACGGAAGATGGGTTGTGCTGTTCTCAACCAGAGATGTGGGGTTGATCTTTGACGAACAATCTCCGCAATTTGTAATACATACCTGGATACCACCGGTACCAAATGATGCTGCAAAGACTTCACCATTAGGAGAAAATCGCGCGCTGTAAAGGCCGTTAAAAGTTTCTGGAAACGTGATCTCGTTCGTTATTCGGCAACGATTCTTTACCTGCGACACACTGATCCTTGTCTTTTGAAGCCAAGTGTGTCGTCGCTGAAATTCAGCTGCGGTAATCCTTCTATCCGTGTAAAAGTTTGGCTGTTTAACTACGGACACTCCCCTTGCCCGTGGTTTCTCCAGCTATGGGATCCAAAATCCATCCCATTATCACACGTCAAAAGGTTTAGACCTACTTAGGGTAATGTAATATATTGTCGCAGTGATACCTTCCCAGCAGATTTTCCAGTTAACTGAGAGTTTGCATCTTCGCTGGGTTCTGTATAAAAACTTGTAGTCGGTACTTTCGAAGTCCTCCGCGTCTGGGCAGCTAGATTTTGAGATTAGGAAAATAGCAACATGATTGAATGATCTCAACATGATTGGTGATCGCATAAAGCATAACGATGCAATGCGGCATCATACCGTACCTACTTCCACAACCGGGACCTTCGCATCTTTGCCAAGATCATCGCGGTGATGATGTTTGTGCTTTTTACCGCCTGCTGTATCGCCCATTTTCAAGCTTATCTTATCAACCGGCTGTCAACCTGAAAACTGTACGATGGCCGTACAGACATCCGAGTGTAATCAAGGTGTTAAAAGATTCAATTTAACAAACAAACAGCTATTTTTTTTTCCCAATGCTCGGAGCCAAAACTCCCTGATTGCTTCCGAAATACCCCAAGATATAATAGACGAAGAGCTATGTTCCATAATTTACATCGAGTAAATATTATGGAAAACCTGTACAGGGTGCAAGTGATCTCGCGTCCGTGCCTCGGGAGCACTTCGATCTTTGTGCGAGAACTTGTACGGAAGTTTCGCGAAATAATTGAGACGAAACTCTGGTGTATTCGTCGGTTAATACGAGGATAGAAGGCGGGGTAGGCGGTGTGCGGACACAATTGTAGATAAGCAGTGACGATATGTAGATGAAAGAACAGTCTGACGGTACAGGGTCGACGCTGCAGTCATGCCTAGAACGTCATGGCCTGGGAGCCCCCGAATCGAGATCCTCGCATTATATGGATTAGCGATTTTCGCGACTCTCCAACAACTTACGGATGCCAAATGTGAGTACCCCAATCCAATCATAAGGTTGTGGAAAGATTGCTTATAATAAGTGTCTATGTAAGTTTTCAAAATCGAAGTTATCACTTACCATACATGCAGGGAGCGAATTGAACGATAATCTCAGAATGGCTTCGATTAGGATTGTGATACTCGAAAGGAAACGGACTCGAGCTGTTTTTCTGCATGCTCTTACAATTTTTCGGGTTACCGGATAGATTAGACCAAATTCAACGCTGTACATTTTTAGATTTATAGACTCGTTCACATATCACCAGTATTACACTTGATATTAGCCCGAAAGTCTACATGCGAGTTCTTGCGATCTCCTGACAAGTGGAAGCTTATCCTCCCGTTCATAAATCGATATTGATCAGTTTCATCGTGACATCAATTTGATATGGCATAAGTTAATTAAATTTACTTAACCATTTTCAACCAACACACAATTCTTCAAGTATAACAAGCCTAAAAAGCTGTGCTCTTCGCGGAGCCCTTTGTGCGCAGAGAACCTAAATCATCTCAAGCTAGGAGATACATGCCCAAGTTTTGTTCGGAATTCGATCAGTTATTCTGTTCACCTTAAGGTGGTTACCTTCCCACTTCGACCTGTTCTAAAAACATTGGGCTGAACGGTGCTATTCCTACCTGGAGTATCTCTAATCGGGAACCGAAAACGGGAAAAAGGACTCTGTAGGGCAATTCTATTGGGCACGCGAAGCGTGCGTAAAACGTCCATTATCACACTGAGTGAAGTAATAGTATGTTATCGGAGTCTGCGACAAAATATTCAGAGTTGAAGTGATAGAAATTCAATTTTACGTGAAGATTTGACGAAATTGAGACGTTTGGCAACACCACGACACGTCAGTTGATTGCTTACATCAGAGAGCTTCGTCTGAATAAAACATCATTATGTCATTGGGGCATTATCGCTTTGTTTAAAATTGAGAATACATATGTAAGATTTGTTAATTTTTAACGGGGCCTAACTAAAGCACCTATAAAATTTGGCCCTCTGTAAAAGAACCACCTCAATCCTTACACCTGATATTCGAAGTTCGATGTCTTGGTTCGATATTTTTAGGCTTCGCGAATGCACCCGTGTTTCAGTTCACTCTTACAAGAGAGTTGCATCGCCATTCAGAGTTGATGACCACTTTGACCCAGCGAAACAGCCTCCTGTCCTTCAGTTAACCAGCAGCGATTATCCACTCAGAGTTCCAATCAGTAAAGTCGACGGACCTTATTTTCATTCAAACTTCCAGCCATTCCTCATCCTCCTGACAAGACGTATAGTTATCACAAGTCAAGATAACGCAATGTAGTAATATTAACGTTATGAAATTGCGTATCATACATGTTTTACATAAGACGATGTCCGTAGCTCATAGCTGAGGACTCGCTTGTTCATTATAATACATACTTCGTTTCGAATGACGCCCCTGCAGCATAGGATGTCTTAATATGTTTTGTTGAACCAAACGATACTTCTGTTCTTTCCAGAACTCAAAATATCGTTCACTTTGTGACGAGATACAAAATTGAACTTAAATCTCGAGGTAACTGACCTGTAAGTGCATGCCGCAACTCATATAGAGTCACTGCGAGCTGCCCACGATGTAATTGCGCTATTCAGAATATATTGGCCAAGCGATAGATTGAACGACTATATCGTCATCGAGGAAGTGGCAAATGCTCAGTCTAAGCTTTTCGGGATGTTGATTAGGATCCACTAACCGCGGTGAATGGCTTTCCAACTTTCTCCATCTCGCGATGATGAAATACGATGAGAATACAAAGTGTATGCCAATCAAAATTGCCGTCTGATAACATGATTTACAAATACTAACTCAAACTTCAAACCACCTTAAAAATGTCGAATTCTTTCGCTATGCAGCTATCTCCTGAGTGTCGGATTGATAGGTGTAATAGTTTTGTGTTCAATTGACCACTTATCGCCAAAAAGCTCTTGTACCAATTCGGTAAAGAAAACTGGTTTCAACTGGTGACTTATTCTCAAATGGATAACATATCCAGGCACACAGTTTAGGCCGGTGTTCTTCTAATGATTTGATAACAGTTTGGGAATGGGTAGAAATCAAGTTCGCATCAGGTGAAAATGGTGTGCATTTTATTAGGAAGTAATAGTATCAGCTATGGTAAATACGAAGGAATGGTACATCTAACTTCAATTGTGTAAATCCTAACATGAATGAAGTGACGGTGACAGATATGCCGGTGAAACCCATCTGGAATGAGACATGGACGGATCATTTGAAGAGGGACCTCCTACTGAACTATGACAAGTTTGCGAGGCCTGCGCAGCACTTCAACACGACAACAGTCGGCATTGGCCTCACCCTTCGTCATTTAGTCATTGTAAGCTCGTTTCTTCAAATGGCATAATGTCCTTGGCTCGATCTAAAATATGAATTGCTTTGTTACGCAACTATTTCTCTGTACAGGAGGAACTGAAGTCACTGATGACAGTATACGCGTGGGTAAGAATGGTAGGTCTCACATTTTCACCACATTTCCAATGACATAACAGTTTGAAGAAATTCAAATTTTATTCACTTTCTGCTACAGTCTTGGGTCGACGAGAAACTCAAATGGAATGCATCGAAATATGGTGGCTTGGCCGAACTTCATCTTGGAGACCACGAAGTCTGGCAGCCGGACATTGTTCTCTATAACAGGTGCATTACCTATGGACACGGATTTCATTCAGGCTCTAATCCCACATGGGATTCTCATCTCAGTTTCCCTACCGATAGTAAATAGGCAAGCCTGTGAGATCCCATCCAGAACAAAGAGCACGATACTGTTTTGTACTCATCATGTTCTACATAGCACAAAACATTGCAGTAAAGGCTTGTTGTAGTTTATCATTACTCTACTATCAATATGATCTTTGGTATAGTCCATACTAATTCAAACCATCATCGTTCAACCAATCTTCGATCAATTTCCGATGTTTCATCGCAACTCCAAATCCTCCTCGTACCTGTTTTTCAGCGCTGCTGGCAGTACAGTGGATCACTACGGAAACACGCATTGTCTAGCGAGTGAGGATGGCACAGTACTGTGGGTTCCCCCATCTCAATTTATGGTGTTTTGCGAACTGGACCTTCGTTTCTGGCCGTACGATACACAACTCTGCATCCTAAAGCTTGGGTCTTGGACATTCAACGGTGAAGAGATCGATCTGCAATTCTCAGAATATGAAGACCGGGTTGGCTACAATTTACACTTTTACTTACAAATCCGGCTCTTCACTCCAATTGAATATTTCTTTACCAATTCCGGTTTCCCACAGACCGATTTGATGGTACAAAACTCCGAGTGGAGAATAGAGGACATAGCCCGAGAACGTAACGTTGTTTACTACGCGTGCTGTCCTGAGGCCTACGTCGATGTCAGCTACAATATCACCCTGAAGAGACAATCTCCAAACTATGTAGCAGTCGTGATGACTCCTGCCACTGGTAATTAGTGTTTTTTGAACATCATGAACATCATGATACTCAGAAATCCACATCACTTCTTCCATTTCTAGTAGCATACAATTCGTTGTGTGATCAGTCACACGCTTTACCTCACTCATACTTGCCTCTATCTTCATACTTGGCTATTCTTCATTCGCAGCCATAGTGTTTCTGACCCTGGTAACGTTCTGGCTACCACCGCAATGTGAGGACAAAATCACGGTGGGTGCGTGCACCACGGTTCTGATATCCCTTTTCCTGGTATATTTCAACCAGAAGTTACCACCACTTGCGTATAACACGCCTCTCATCGGTACGTAGGGTGTAACGTTGTTTTTTTCTACTCGTGCTTTACTTTACTTGACGCACGATATTCTCCGATTTTTTTACAGTTCATTTCTACAGCTGTAGTCTGTACCTAGTTAGTATCTCCTTGATCATATCCGTCGCGGTTATCAATATGTCAAAGAGAGCCAACGCAAGGCCGCTACCTTGGAGAGTGAAGCAATTCCTCGTTGGTTGGCTAGGAAAAATTCTTTGGCTTGACGATGTTGTTCAATTGGTGAGTATACGTCGAGTTGATATACGTAACAAATCCGACCTTTATCATCGTGTTAACCAGGCAATTTGTGGCACAGGTTAAAGCGCGAAGAGCAAATACAGGCGAGGAGATGCGAGAGAGTAACGCTGCTGATGGTAATCAGTCGGTTTCCGGTCCATTAACTAACTGTAACTTTGACGATGGCGATCGACAGAATATCCTAACACCATTAAAGTCATCCCAGCTTGAGTGGACCCTGGCAGCTATGGCCGTTGATCGAATAGCATTCTTGCTTTACTGTTTTGTATTTATCATTCTCGCCGTTCGCTGCTCTGTCTGAATAAATTTCACGCGATCGACGACTATTTTCTCAAAGTGTGCTGTGTTCTTCATTTATAATTGTAGATATTGCATTGTTCCTCACGAATCATGATTTGCAAAGAAATAAAGTAAACGTTTTTGCTTAAGAAATTATAACTTGGCTGATGAAATTAACATATCGAGGGCGTTTTGGTTTTATTCTAATCGGGAAGGGTTGAGGTATTTATAAAATAATGAGTTAGCATATGAGTAAACATATTATGTGGTATAAATCGATCTACAAAAATCGGGAAACACGAGTATAAAGTATAATATTTCAACATTTATTTTTGCAAATAATGCGCAACTTATAAGAAAAGTACATTACATACGTATACAACCGTTAATAATGAAATATTTTTACACAGATACTATAAACTAACAATATAAAATAAAACAGGATCTAATCGAATAGAAAGATAGAAAAAATGAAGCGGCACGTAATAGCGTATTGAGTAAATCACTATACCTATTTGTAAATACTATTATATTTGACTATAATAATTTTTCGAATCAAATTCCCATAATTATTGTTTAATCGACAAAAATAATTGACATGGGGATTTGAGCCATTGAGTGATCACTGATCAGCCTCATGTCATTTTTGCCTTCGTATTTTTTTTTCTCTTTTTTTTTTGACCCTAAGTATATATGTTCGATTTTTTTTCTCCATATAATATCACAATTCACAATGCTGTTACATTCACAATATTGAAATGAACGATTCACCTGACATCCATTCGCAGAATATAGATAAGTGAGAAAAATATACATAAAAAAATACTCCACCTTATATTATGGAGATAAGATACTTGAAGCAACTTGACTTGGAAGAAAAAAGTATTCTATCCTTTGAATGGCCCGTGAAAAATTCTACTTCAATCTTGTATCTGATCAAGCGATTTGTCTACTTTCGAATAAATATAAAATATTTCTAAAATATCATTCTGTACAGTGGCTACAAAAAAAATACAAAAAAAAACAACATGTTTTCGTACTAGGCCGTGAAAATTTTTTTTGCTCCATTATTAAACAGTCCTGCTGAAATAGGACTTCTTTGGTTATTTGATACTTATTTGGCGAAAATGTGATCACTGATTATTCGAATAACGCTAAGCCTTAAGAGTGACTAATTGCGAGTTCGTAAAGGACGAGGTCGCCGCAGATGCGTAGAGTATCAATATTTTCGAGCGACACTCTGTGTCTGAACTCCCCAATCATGTTGTTCCCCAACCAAATCGTATACGCTTCGTACTCGCAGGTCAGGCTATAGAAATTAAAAAAATAATACATTTCATGATTCGTATGCAGATATTTTGCACAATATCTCGAATATCGAAAATTGCTTCATCAAAATACTAACACGATTGATATCGAATTCATTCAAACCGATGTGGATCAGGTTTCATAATTCATCCATGCGTGTCAGAAAGGAGAAATGAAAAAATGAAAGGAGTTAATCTTACGTGAGTAAAAATTCCCGGCCAGGTCCCCAAGAGAGAACGTTATCGTGTCGTTCCTCATGTTCCCAGGAACCGTTCCGCCAACAATTCATAACAACGCATGGTTCAGCGTTGCCAAAAAGGAACCGTGGATTCAGATGTAGTCCAATTTCTGGATGAGGATATACAGTTCGTCCCTTTTGTAAATTCAAGTAAAATCTGAAGAAAAAATGTTATCTCACATATTTCGATCCTTGTTTGAAGAGATTTCATGTGTGAAATTGGCGTTGCCATTACTTAATTTCGTTTTACTCACGAATGAGGAAGAAGTTTCAGTCTCCCCTTAACGAAAATACGAGTTCCAACCTTCAGGCCTCCGGGAATAAAAACGGTGACTGGAATTTCCTAGACGAAAAATCACGCACAAATCATTGACAAACTCCAAGAAAACCCGTTACTCGATTCTGTCCAAACATTACGCACGACCAGCTCACCAAGTTATTCTCCAATGGCTTTTCTGGGACGAGTTCGAGGCTGCATTTCGTTTCGCAAATTTTTGGGTCTGGATATACGGAGAAAGTTGTTACCCTAGATCTGACCTCTTTCACGTCTCCGTGGACGTAAAGCCTATTCACATCAGCCAGTGGTATTCGGTAAGCAAATGAGCAAAAGTGTTCACCATCCACGGCTATCTGCGAGAATACAATTATTACACAATTGCGATTCGATTCGATTTTTCAATTACTAAAAGATGAAATACCGAATATCTCCAAAGCTTAATCTTTAGGGACCATTTTTCGGATGCAACAAATTTTGATACGAATGCACATCCCCTGCACTCTGCATAAAAGTGCTTACTAATTACTAATTACTAAATATTACGATATTCCTGACCTGGTATTCATTTGGAGTGCAAAATATCATGATGTGAAAGTAAGAATTTCGACGAAGCAGGGGTCCACTTCGACCCTGAGCCGAACATGTTTCTTCGGCATGCCATTGATTGCGTGATTTCGAGTTCCGGACGATGTAGCCCCTCTCCAATCGAGGATTGAAATGTAAAGCCAGATTATCCGCCGAAGATTTGCATGACAGATTCACTGCGAAGCTGTGGGGAAGAAATATTCTTGATCCCTAATAATCCGGCGTTGATTATACCCCGAGTCTTTCCTCATTTAAATTTTTTTCATATTATCATTACACAATTTTTAACATTTGATTTTGGCGATCTACGGATTACGGCGGGATACTCTTGGACAAAAAATTTCTCACATCGGAAACATTTCTTCAGCTCGGCTGCGCATTAAACACTTCCATTGTTGCGGCTTTCATGTATTAATTTATCAGCCGTTCAATTATCTCATTTTGTCTTGCAATTTTGTCCCCCTCGATTATGAACGAAGATGACCAAGCCAGTTTGTCGCAGTGACGTAATTGCGTAATTTTTTTTTGCAACTATAGGATTCATAATACTCGACCACGGTGTCAAATTCTAGATTCGCATGACGCAATGTGTTATCTTCACTGCAGAAACCGGTTGCGATTAAATGCCGCGATCTTATACTAATCCGAACCGGAGGAATTGGAATGGGTCAATCCATTTCGATGCCTACTTTTTTAATTTGATTTCACCTTCAAGTCTCTAGAGTTTAAAGCGTGCCTACCTGATCGCGTTGAAGGGTATGTATCCTGTGACGATTATGGCCGATCCAGGATTCAATCTAATTTCATCAGCAGGCGAAGAAGTAGCCTAGAAGTACAAAGGGATGAAGTACGTTTTAGCTGATTATCCAGAACGCACCATAAAATATTGGAAATCATATCGTCCCAAACAATTTTACTGTATGGATAATGGTAAAACAATAAGAGCCGATTGTTTCACCCCGAAGTATTCTCTTTACACATCAATGAATAACTTGGTGATAGATAATAATTGAACAAAGTTTATTCTGAAACGAAGCTGAAATATAAGTGACCACTTCCATCTGAATAGAATTTTTCTGACCTTTGTCCAGGGGAACTCGTTCAACTCGCAACTCATAGAATTCAGTTAGCAGTCCACAGGGCAACTCTAACGTTAGTAACTGATGAACAACGATTATTGAAGAATGGTAAAAGAGCTTCATTTCTTGGGCAGAGATACCGAGGTGTAACAACTGGCTTTAAGGTAAGTTCAGGTATGGGTTGACTAGGATCCGTACATAAAGGACAGTCAAGGTGGAGATCACGCCCACGGTCATTGACCTCAGGCCTGCTGAACGTAACTATTCCAACCCGGTCGTAGAGGGTCATTTCCGCGTTAAATTTTTGGAGCTGCGTGCTCCGCCACGTCATTCTTGATAATTTTCGTCAAACCAGATCACCACCGACCTGTTTACCCTATAGAGATCATTCATTCATTTCTCGTCTATTTGATGTGCGATATGTACGAGGGTATTCGTTAGGCGTAGGAAGGGTATAAAATGAACGCGTATGTCTCTTCGTGTATGAAAAAGTGTGAAATGATACTTGCGGTACTTGAATACAGTGTTTGATCTCAAGCCGAACATCAATACGCCGAATAGATTACCGTATCTATAATTGTTAAATGTACACACCGAACGATATTTCGAAAAGACTACTCATCAGTGAGAACACGTGTCATCTTGTACACAGTCAGAGCTAGTATCAAAAGAATAAGCATAAACATGAGATGATGTCATAAAAAAATGGTTAATAACATCGATGATATCATCGGTACTCACGACTTGCTTTTTTGGTTTGAGTATCAGAGAGGAAATGGTCGTATAAGTTCCTCCATGCGTATATGGGTAAAGATTGGTGAAAATGATACGTATATTTAACGGAAAGAAAACTTGGAATTTTGTAATGTCAATTTATCTCATGATTGTTTCATCACGAGACATACGACGCGCGCATATACATGTATACATACATATGTGAAATAATCAGGGCCGTACTGCACAAAAAATCTAAAGCCAAAACTGGCATAAAAGTCTCAGGTTTTGTGCTGACTCAATAATTATACTTATAACAGTTGCATAAAAACAATCTTCGGATCATAGTTCGATAACGTAATCCACGCTGATATTTATATACAGTTTAAACATCAATATGCCTTTTGTTGCTAACAACGATGAGAACATATGTTAATTAGCAGCATAAGGTAAATGATAAGTGCATATCGATATGTATATATGTAACGTAACGATTTCTGTATACATACATATATAATCTACTGAACTTAACTTCGCGTGATAAAAATTCAAATGTAATAGTATACCTGCGAGCTTGGCCGAGAAGAACCGAGTTCATCCGACCGTTCTCTATCTTGACAGAAATGTCGATAGCACCAATACCAGAGTTTGGAAATGCAGCACATATTAATAGCTACACAAACGTACGTTGTCTATTTTCACGCGTCTGGATGCTGAAATAAGAACGATCAACGAGTATCATCTACTTACTCGTAGCTTGGCGTCGTTGTCGAACAATACGAACTCCTCGAATGCCTTCGCCTTTGCTAATTGCGCCGTCAGACTTTCCGCAGACGACGACGACGTCAGGGACATTATTATAAGGCGCGAGATACCTTTCTGGGGTGGTGGATCAAGCAAGTACGAGGCTGGCTGATTCCACGAGTTACACCCACAAGGCCTCCTCCAGGTGCGCCACGCAATGACAATAAAGATAATAAGAATTGTTTCGAAAGGTGTATTTCATCCGTGTCTTCCTATCCCTCGGTCTACTCATATAGGCGTATACTTGCGATAGACTGCAGTTTAGGTATCGAGGGTGGAGATCATATATGCATGCCAATTCACAGTGCCAACATGCTGTGGTAGCGTACGTAACATCTAGTTATAGTAACGATAGTTTGTCTGTGTATATATATACATATGTTGGCACAGTCACACGTATCACCCACATATAGTAGAAATAACCACAGACAAACTTTGCGTTGATGAATAACCGCTGTATAGTATGTATAATCGACTGAATAACTTATGACAATGATGCAAATTGTATACAAGAATAAATTGTAAGATTCACTATAGCCACTTGTTTATCTGTTATTATCATCTACCTGTACGTGTATTGATGTAGTATTATCTGTATCTGCGGATTGATATACTACAGTGATCTGTATCGCGATTTGTATATCAATGATTCGCGAGTGGGGTTTGCGCCTACTTTATTGTATGATCTCGAGTAAATATTATGTAACGCTTTACAGACGAAACATAATATCCAAAGACCTATCTATAACTGGCGCCTCGCAACTCGCCGAAAACTCTGCTACGACTGCTAATCCAGCTAATATCACCCAGGGCGCGGAGCAGCCTTAGAAGTAGTGATCTTTTTTCTTTTGATTCTTGCCTAGAAAGTTGACCAATATTTTTAAACGCATACGCGCGAAGCCCGCGTGTTAGTTCAGGAAAACCGCATTCGAGGTGAACGAGTTGAGATTCGCAGCTTAAAGCAGGAAAAATAATTCGCAATAGACAGTAATTAGACATTATATCCTAGTACGACGTGAGGCAATTATTACATATTCATTCAAATTTACTATAGTATAGCAGAGCTTTTTTCAACTACTCTGCATCTGCATTTATTCGACGCAGAGAGTGTTTATTGTCGAAATGTGATTGGAAACGCTTTGCGAGGTTGTTACAACGATTTTTTCGTTTTGTTTCTAGGAACAATTCAGAAAATAATCAAAACGGTTAAAAACAAATGTCCTGCAAGTTATTATCTAACGTATTTCACACCTGAAATCCATTGCGCAATTTGGTCCTCTTGAAATGAAAGGATGAGTGCATAGAACGCTTGTAAAACCTGTGGCATGCATAGCAGGCCACGTATACTTGCCTTAGGGTGGACGTTGAATTCCATCTTGAGGAGTGAAGCCCCACAGTTTGAAGGAAAGAAAAAAACGAAAAATTTTGGTCCCAAAACGAAGTTTCTGAAATGAAGGTAACACGTGCCGGTAAGGTCTCAAAGTTTCCCATTCAAAACACATGCATTTTTACGGCTCTCAATTCAGAAATGCACTGTGGAGCTAATTTTATTTCGAAATATCCTAAACTATGTGAAGGTATCAGGTATGTGTACTACTACATGAGGAAAAATCAAAGATATCATACCGTTGAATCTGATCATGATTCCACTCCGAACTAAAATTCTCTACATCGATTTTACCGCTTAAAATTCTAATTTTCCGTAAGTATCCTGCGGATGAAAATTCTATGACGATTTGAATATCATTTCTGGAGTAAAATTTCTCGAGGAATTCAGGGGAACCAATAAAAAAAACTCCACTCTCAATATTTACCAAGATATATCGATTTTGATGGCGAAAAAACTGGTCAAAATTGAATTCTTTGATGTATTTCCCACTCAAGATTGAGAGAAAAAGAGAATTTCAGTTTGGAGTGGAATCATGATCTCACTCAATGATACGATATCCTCGATTTTTCCTCATGCAGTAGTACACATACCTGATACCTTCACATAGTTTAGGATTTTTTAAAATAAAATTGGCCTCACGGTGAATTTTTGAATTCAGATCCGTGAAAATGCATGTGTTTTAAATAGGAAACTTTGAGAACTTACCGGCACGTGTTTAACTTCATTTCAGAAACTTCGTTCTGGGACCAAAATTTTTCTTTTTTGTTTTTCCTTCAAACTGTGGGCCTTCACTTCTCAAGATGGAATCTAACGTCCACCATAACTTGCATAGAATGTTTAGAACTATTATACTGATGCGCAAAGTAATGTATAATAAACTCAACATCACAGGGGTTTCGTATTATTTGGCGCGCGCCTGCTTGCGGCAAAAGTAATTCAAAAAACTGCCTCTAGGTTTTTCTCAAGCGCATAATTGTTCGAATTGATAAATAATTTGACTTTCAATCAAACCAATGATACACATACACGTAAAATAAGAATGGCGTAATAATAAGGGTAGAAATATTGTGGTGGGAAATTTTCTTTAGGCACATCAACCCAACAAACCGAATCATTTATCAACGATACAATTTATTTTTTTTATTTTTTTTTTTATGATTCTGAGTTATACCAAATTCATAATATGAAAATGGGTGCACTTGAACCACGAGAATATTATTTAACAATATTTTGATACTAATTCAGTATGTTTATTATTGTATAATATCATATGTAAGTATGAGAGAGTTTGAAATTTATTTCTGCCCTCGGGGCAATATAAGGTGTGATAACATAATCAGTGAACGCGTATTTGTATACATAGGTAATTTAAACGTTGATTGAAATACGATAAAATTGAACTACTGGTCGTAGATTTTCCGACATATAGATAAATATCTCTTTCGAATATCTAAATATACGTATAGCATCTGCGAGAATTTACATTCAAGTAAATTCATGCGCCGTACTTCAAAAACAGATCGAATATAACAATAACTAAGTTTTGTTAAACAACATCTGATTAGCACCAAAACTTACATCAGCCTTTAATTAGTAAAGGCCTAGTAATAAGTTCTGAAAAATAGGAGAACAGTTTTTCTTTTTTATGGCGGCTAACAGAACTCGGAAATTTACTGATTCATATCTCTGCACGGATAAAGCTGCCACTTTGATTTTTCAAAGTATAATATGGACGTCTTTTTAACTGTCTGTTATTCCACAACAGTAAACGTTAAATTTATATAATATATATTCTGAAGATCCCCTACTGAACGAGAGCAAATAGATTGCATTTCTAATCATTATTATTATTATTATTTTTTTTAAACACATTTGATTACGTACAACATCAACATATTACTTTTTTCTTTTACTGATAAAATACAAAATCCCTGCTGACAATAAATCGGTGCATTATACTAACATCATTATAGTTGAAGTGCGCAAATTTCGTTTCGCGATAAATAAATTATACAGATTTGATATATAATTGCGATGTCGATATCCCATGCAATATATTTCACGTAGATTATCATAATATGAATAATATATATTTATAAAATAACGTCACAATGTCTGTCGCGCTTAAACCCCCGCGGTATAATTATAATATGTTTAAGAAAGAAATAAAACATCGTGTGTGTGTATATGTATAACTTTGATAGAATGTTTTATACTATAAATGAATAATATATTACAGACTGCAGCATAACGCATACACCCGGTATTCAATTCAGGCTTTTTCAATTATTATAATTATTCTTGTTTAAATGTCACGTGGTTCATTTGGCGGTGGAAGTTTCTGCCAGTTAGGTTCAACTCCCCAAATCTCTCTAGCGTATTCAGCGATCGTTCTGTCGGATGAAAACTTGCCAGACGATGCAATATTGTGAATAGCCATCTCTACCCACTTGCCTTCGTCCTGTAAGGAAGAAAACAAATTCGTTAATACATATGATGATACATGATATGAAAATAGCAAATAGTGATCAAACGAACCTGGTAAACCTCGCTGACTCGATCTTGAGTCTTAATATAGTCTTCGTAGTCAGCTAGAAGCAGGAACCTATCCCATTTCATAAGAAGATCACCAATATCCTTGAACTCGTCAGGGTTGCTAGGACTGAAAAATCCCCCCTGAATCTGGTCGATGCACTGTTTTGCTTCTGGCAATTTATTGTAATAGTCCCACGCATTGTAACCCTTCTTGTTCAGTGCTTCAACTTCGTCTACGGTCATACCGAATATGAATATATTTTCGTTTCCCATTTCTTCCGCCATCTCGACGTTCGCACCATCCAGTGTTCCAATTGTTAGAGCGCCGTTCAGCTAGAATTGAATAATCCATGGATAAGACCGCTTATACCTTTATCTTCAATAAATAAACCATAAATAATTTACCATGAACTTCATGTTTCCAGTTCCTGACGCCTCTGTGCCAGCGGTTGATATCTGTTCGCTAAGATCCGCCGCCGGTATAATTTGCTCTGCTAAAGTCACCCTGTAGTTTTCAAGGAATATAACTTTCAGTTTATCTCCAACAATGGGATCGTTGTTAACAACATTTCCCACGCTGCATATCAATTTTATTATCTTCTTAGCCATGTGGTAACCGGGAGCGGCTTTACCGCCGATCATAATTGTTCGTGGTACAAATGGCGCCGAAGGATCCCTCTTTATACGATTGTAGAGCGTTATTATATGCAGGCAATTGAGCAGCTGCCTTTTGTATTCGTGGATACGTTTGACCTGTAAGAGAAAAAGGGTTGAAATATTTTCTCGATTAAAAATTGAACTGTAAAATATATGCATAACAAGTCGTTATAGAATGATAAGATTAAGAAAATTTCATATCATCACCTGTATGTCAAAGATAGAGGCAGGGTTTATTTTCACTCCGTAATCCCTTTCTAATAATTGTGCAAGACGCAGTTTGTTCTCCTGTTTCACCTTGATTATGCTCAGCTGGAAACTCGGGTCTTTGGCCCACTGTTTAAGCTGTGCGAGCTGATCCAAATGGACGGTCCACTCGTCCCCAATTTTCTGTAAAAAGAGAATTCATGGTATTACTAATGTCTGCGAAGCAGACAAATAAGATGCGCTGTTATCGTTCAATGAGTCTCTACCTCGGCGATCAGATCGGACAAAGTTGGATTGCATAGGAGCAGCCATCTCCTTGGAGTTATGCCGTTGGTCTTGTTTTGGAATTTGTCCGGAGTCATGGTGTAAAAATCATGGAATCTGTGGAAAAATGAATGAAAAATGAGGGTCGATCATTGATATTGCATAAAATGATCATCGATAAGCTCATAAGAGTTTCATAGCTTCTCACACGTTGTTCTTGATGATTTCTGAATGAATACGAGCAACTCCATTAACGGCGTGGCTTCCGACGATTGAGAGGTGAGCCATGTTCACACGCTTCTCTCCGTCCTCTTCGATGAGAGACATACGGCGTATGCGCTCTGGATCGCCGTTGAAAAATACGCGAACTTTTTCTAGATGTAAGAAATTTATGTGGTAAATGATCTCCATGTGTCGGGGCAGAATACTCTCCAACAGACTTGTAGGCCAACGTTCTAACGCCTCGGGGAGAACGGTATGGTTGGTGTAGGCGCAAGTGCGAACGGTGATGTCCCATGCCTGCGAAATCAAATGGGATATAATTTGTTGTAATATTTGAAGGTGTAAAGTTTACAATTGAATGTACCTTTTCCCATGAAAGACCCTCTACATCCAGCAGGATTCTCATCAACTCTGGGATAGCCAAAGACGGATGGGTGTCGTTTAGCTGAATTGCAACCTTGTCTGGAAAGACGTCAAAATCTGTTCTATGATGATCCCGTGATCCAAACTTGCTGGATTTATACCGCCGAATAATGTCTTGGAGAGTAGCAGCGCACATGAAATATTCCTGCTTTAAACGCAGCTCTTTACCCTCGAAGAAATTGTCGTTGGGATACAAAACCCTGGAGATATTCTCCGCCAAATTACGGTCAATTACCGCCTGGATGTAGTCACCGTCATTGACTGAAAAACAGATTTATACCTAATTCAATCTTCCGGGTTTAGATAGGAGTCCTGAAACTTCATTAACGTTTATGGAATTGCATTTAGAAAGCCTCGTGCCAATGGTAACACGTCAATTACATGCACGTTATAAAGAACAATGGCATTACAAAGGGGGAACTATTCTGCAATCTTATTGTCTCTTTAGCGTTACATTGTTTGCTAATGATCCGAGTTTTATTTATATTCTGATAATACTGTCGAAAACTTTCGACCGATTAATGAGCACGTTAGCTCATCGACCTAGAAAACGAATTGCAGAACAGAGCAAGCTGAATTATGATGTGGTAATGCATGTACATAGCAGAATTACTCCAAGGTGACCTCGGGTGGACACTTACAGAATTTTAGATTAAATTCAACTGGAGACTTTGCTGACCACAATCTCAGGGTGTTTACAACATTGTTGTTGTATCCAGGGATTGGATTGTCGTACGGCATAGCGAAGACAACCTGAACAGATTGAAATGAAGAATTTAATCATTTTTTTTCATCGCGCATTGATGGATAGACGGGATTTGCAGTATAACACACCTGCGTGTTGACCCATTTTTTACCCTCAGGAGTGTCAATGACATTGCCGTAGAAGTTTACCGGAAGCATAAATTCGGGACGAGCTTTTTCCCACGGATTACCAAACCGGAGCCAATCGTCAGGCTCTTCGGTCTGTTCTCCATTCTTTATCTTCTGAGCGAATATACCGTATTCATATCTGATACCGTACCCATAGGCGGCAAGACCCAGGGTGGCCATACTGTCCAAAAAGCATGCGGCCAGACGGCCTAATCCTCCATTTCCAAGACCAGCATCTTCCTCGAGTTCCTCCAACTCTTCAATGTTCAAACCGATCTATTGGTTTGGATGAAGCAAGTGTACAATGAGATATGAATGAGTGAAACTATTCCATTGGGATGAAATCTATGATCCTTACTTGGTACATAGCTTCGTCGCAAGCACCCTGGATCCCCAAATTGATCATAGTGTTTTGTAGGGATCTTCCCATGTAGTATTCGAGCGAGAGGTAATACACCCTCTGTAAAGTGAATTCTTTCTCTATAGTTGATGGATGTTTTTGACGTAGTTCTTACAGTTATTATACAAGATACTTTATGAGTTTATGATAATATTTATTTTACTTTTCAACACCTTGACCTGAAATCGGTGCATTAAATAAATATCTTTCTCTTTGGGTGGCTATTATTCAAGATATTGCAACGGGGATAGTAAGGATCCGGATCAAGGCTGACGCTATAGCTGGTCATTTTCTACATTGAATCAATTGCCTGCAGTACTGCTCTAAGCAATGACACTCTAATAATAATTTAACGTTTGTTAGTTTATAGTTGCCAACGGGCAACGACTATAAACTATTAGGCAATTATATTTATAGTGGAGACCCAGATCTGGCATTATAAATGTTGCCTGTTTATATTATGCACATAGTATAAGGGTGTTGTAAGAATCAATGAACATGTTTTAATCGATCAAAATCAAGGGATGATTACATGAATTCAAAAAAAAATTTGTAATTCGGTGTTAGCTCATACGAAAAAAGAAAATGAAAAAAACACAATAATAATTCGTAGAAATTCATAGAATTATCATCACCAAGGATAGATAGAGTGTATGTAATGATCGTATGACTGTATAAATCTGTATTGAGAAATGGATTATTATTGATCGCGAACTTTAATCGTGTAATTTTCTGATAATGTAAAAAATAAGATAATGGCAATTATTACACAATAGTATATTACATCGCACAGCCTTGACGTATATTTTTAGTCGCTTTGAAATACTTATATAGGTATATGGTGTATATAAATATATAAGTTAGCGAATTAGATCTTAGTAATTTCAAATTTATGGACTATGTTATTTAAAATAGATTATATAGCTATATTATATAAAGTACGAATAGAAAGTGCGGAAATTTTTGTTTTTACGATAAAAACCATACGTTCTCTACTTTGAACTCTGCGTTTTTGGGAACCGATCCAAAAATTGTTTTTCTGGCAACTGTTGAGTTCAGGAACAGGAAAGGTAGGTATGTACGTATTGTGCATACATATACATACACGGTACGACAGAGGCTTTGCGTTTACATAACTTGAAGATTTTCTCATTCACTAATTTACGAAAAACTGTTCAAATACCTAAAACGAATTTAATGCAGAAATATAAAGCGATACACATTGATTCCATATAACAGCGTCAGCTGCAGATCTTCAATTTCTTTAATTTTTCACAAAGCTTATAATACGATCCGAGGGATCGATTTGGCTTCGCTTAATCTATTCTCTCACATATTATAGTATAAGTATATCAGTTTTATGTGTAATATAAATAAGCGTGTATGCAGGATCGTGTGCCACGCCTTCGTTCTTATAACTCAACGAAACTTGACCTTCCCGGTTACGGTCAAGGTCGAACAATTTTTTTTTTTGCCATTAAACTCCATCACAATCTATGTACTTCGAGAAAGTGATATCACCACTTCTCCAATTGACGATATGGGTATTATCTCCGAATATACTGCATGTTGCAAATTTTCATACGACTCTAATATGATATAACATATTATACGATCCTCTCTGCCTTTTTAGATGCGATAAAGCGTTTAGTAGTTCGTTCTGTTTGTATGTACAACATTCTCGGCAATGTTATTCAGATTCGTAACAAACGAAAAAAAAAAAACACGAAAATGGGAAAAATAAGATGTAAAACATATTCAGAATGGTATCAATGAACTCGGATTATTTAAAGCCTGCAAAGATGATGCGAGTAATTGAGATACATTTACGTAATAAAATTTGAAGTCGTTCAGCGATCGCGGAGAGAAATGTATTGCAAAATTTCAATAATTACATCCGTTGTGTTAGTTTAGATGCATACATACTAAAAGTTTTTTACAACGATATATTATAATTCAATGATAATGAATAAATTTTATTAACAATAGCTATTATGACGTCTACTATCGATATTTGACCTGATAATAATATCGTAAAAATAACAATAAGAAATAATAATAGAATTTCTAATGGACGATTTACAATAACAGTAAAGATTTGAATTCGATAATATATATAAACTCAATCTGAGCTTGATGAACGTGATATAAGTATCTTTTTCCTTCTGTCGATAGCTTATAATTACGCAATGTTTAAAGAAAAAGAAGAAGGAAAAAAAATGACGTTACAAGATAATTGAAATAAAACTAGTTTCTCAATTTCGAGCCACTTATATTTTCAAGCTGTACTTAAGTACTATCATGTGTCAGCGTGACAACAGTGGAGTTTATATTTAAATCACAATTGGCATCGTTAACGTACATACATACATCTACGCGATATAAACAATACTCTTATAAGAAACGTCAAACTCTACAAAAGTGCGTACATCTATACGTGTAGCATAACACTCGATTATGTATTACGTGTTATGTATTGAATATCAAGTAATCGAGTAAGAGTTTCAATCCGATATACTTATGGTCGAGAATTAAAGCGGCTATAACGACCTCTTATCTGCTGTAGAGTGTAGACAAGAGAATGTTATCTTCAACTCATCACACGAAAACCGCGTGTTGTCATTTATGAGTTTCGATTAAAAGCAAATATTGTTATTCAAAATTATATACGTTATTCAAAGTAACGAATAACAATTACCTATTACGTATTACATATTACATATTCTAAACCTAAACCACAATCATATCATAATTATTGAACAACTTAAGTGTGTATAATATATATATGCCATGCGGTGTGTTTACCTTCGGGTCTTTTTCGTAGTAATACTGCTGTGTTCGAATCCATCTCGAAACAAGGTTGTCCTTGACACTGTGGGCGAGGGCGAAGTAATAATCTCGACTTGTAGCTACGTTACGATCCTTTACTAGGGTGTAGTGAAGATGTCGGTTGAAAGTTTTCTTGAAATTGACGACATTTTCAACATCAACTATTTCCCTAACAGATATCTGCTTCCTTTTCTCATGATCTGCTTCTGACACGGACATCTTAAGTCCGGGCCGCTGAACGTCGGTATTTTATTTTATTTCTATTCGGACTCGAAACAGGTCAGTATGTGACGTATCGCGGCCGGCACGCGAGAAGCGAATGATGTGCCGGCACAAGCGAGATGGAGACGGTCACCTTGCCGCAAGGTCGCGCCTGCGCGTTGATACTTCATCCCGTCGAAAAGGGACGACGCGCGCGAATTTTACATCCATCAAATCGTACTTGAGATGGTTAAGGACAGAGAATCGAAATCAGTAGACCCATAGCACATAAAAATGCAAGATAAGACGTCGCCGTGGACCTTTTCATCTCTGATGTCTCGAAAAGGAAGAAAAATAACTTATTTCGCTGGTAATTGCGGTAAAAGGTTGATCTTTAGGCGCCAACGAAGAAATAGATTATAGCGTGATGGCAGAAATTTCGTACACCTATCATCAGTTTATAAATATGTATTGACATTATTAACGAATAAAAATCTTTCCTGCTGTCCAACCCGAAGGGGAAGAATGCGTTTTCTATTTATAGTACCTATCGTTACCACTCGCTCCGTTGAAGTTTTCATTTTTCGGACTGAAACTGTGTCATTCGCCCTAGCTATGATAACATTCAATAATTTCAACAGAAGATTTCATAACACGCTGTGATTTGTAAATTGACAAAAACCCATAGAGGATTTTGGTCCAATTTTTGGCTTTCTATTACGCTTGAAAATGTAAAAGAATTTTCCAAGAGAGAAACGCGCAGCTTTGATGATGAAGAAATTGTGAATTCGTGTAGCTTGTTTCAAAAGCTTTCTATCGATATACAACTACAATCCGTATTTTCATCGTGCGATTTGGAAGATATGAGCGGTTGAATGTGCACGTGTGCAAAGTTGACAAGAGGAAAAATTTTCAAACAAATGATACACGGCCGCAATGACGAGTCTTAAAATAATACAGAATACTTTCTACATTTGTGAAAATTACGGGCACAAAGTTGTGATGAAATCAAAGCTGCTTAGAGTCAGGCCTATTATATTCGTTAAAATTACACCGCAATTTCCATGTATTAATATTTTTTATTATACATGAACATGATAAAAAGTCTGGCGCATTCTTGGATATGTATATCTATATCGCGTTCAATTTCCGGCGAGCATGCGCGTACTATGTTACGCTGCTGCTGCTTTTCCTCGTCTCAACTGGTATTATTAGAAATACATTTTTGTCACTTAGGTTTGTGGGTAAGAGACTACAGCTTTTATAAGACAAAGTGAATTCTCTCCTAAGTCCTACTACACGCGTCGATATTTGAATGCAATATTTTTATCGTACCGTAGTGAACGTTTATTCGCAAAATTATTCGAAAATTACGATCAATATGAAGAGCTATATGATTATGATTTATGTAATATTTTCTACGGATATACATCCGCGAACAACAGCTTAAGATCTCCTCATTTTTCTCCTTGTTGTAATCCATGGATAACTCACACATCCTTATAGTGAGAAAAATCTGTCTATTGTCATACAATTGTCACGAATTATCTTGACCGAAGCATTCTTATATTATATAGGTATTGTAAAATGATATACCGAATATACCGGGCAGAAGAAGACAGTGCGAATCAACCTTGTAAGCATTGATCGTCCCGTGTAGTAATGCGTTATCGTCAAGGTTATTCCGGTGACCTCTAAGAAGGTCCCAGCATGATGGAAAGTCCAACGGGAGCAAAACTAATCCAGGAATTGTATATAATATATAAATACATTTTTTTTATTCCTCTTTTTCTTTTGTTCGTAAAAAAGAAGAAAAGATTTCATGTAAAAACGAAACTAAAATGTTTATTGAACATATAGCGAGTTTTTGAGATATTGCTGATAGAGTTGAATAAATTTCATGCTCCGATGCACGCGATAACCGCTATTTTATTTAGACGAACAGCCGTTTATTTTTTTTTAACAATTGTACACCGTGTAGATACTAATTTAACAATCGTTATCTCTCGTAAGGATAACAAGAAAAAAGGTAATCGAAAATCTGTCGATATCATTGGTTTCAGAATAAAAAAAAAAAAAAAAGAATAAAATGTCGAAGTTACGGGTGAGCAAGAATTCGAAACATGTCCGAAGAGCTGATAAATAATTATATTCTCATTTTGAATAAAAAAAAAAAAAAAAAAATTGATAAACATTAAAAAATATCGATTTTCAGAGGTCATAAATTCTCAATAATCATATACCAATAATCATATTATTATCAATATCGTTTATTTATAAATAAATCGTGCAGATGCAGATGCAATAATGAGACGTCAAGAAGATAAGCGGGGTATACGCATATTACAATTCATATTCTTATATAACACTTCGTCATATTATTCTTCATATTTTTCAAAAAAAAATTTTTTCTTTTTTCTCTCTCTCTCTCTTTCTCTCAATAAAAACACGTGGTCGCAACATTATTATACATCTAGATAGTAAATTTATATGTGTATATATATATATATGTATGAGTAAATATATATACATATATATTTGTATATAATATAAAGCATAAAGTTGCATCTCCATCGTCCACCGTAAATGTAATTTTTGTTTCTTTTTTTTTCTTCAATAATTCAGTATTTACTTTATTCATACATTAGGTGCATAATTATCATTATTCGTAATAATAATAATAATTATAGTAATAATAATAATAATAATAATAATAATAATAATAATAATAATAATAATTATCATAATAATAATAATAATAATAATAATAATAATAGTAATAATAATAATAGCTATTATTTCGCAACTCTCATAATATAGTCATATATATATATAAAGAGACAGAGATACAATATATTTAATCGTTTATTTATTATTTGTAAATTTATTTATTTATTTATTCACTTTCGTTTTATTTTTATTTTTGTATTTTTTTTTGTATTTTTTTGTTTTTTTTTTTTGTTTTTTCTCGTTAACAACTAAAATTCGGGGACGCTCGATATAGATATATATATAATATCTTAATAACTAACGATGAAAAGAGAAAATAGGGGGAGGGGGCGCGGGTGGTGGGGAAGGGAAAAAAAGTGAAAAAAAAAGACGAAAACAAAAAGAAAAGAAAATAAAAAAAAAAGAAAAAAAAAAAACAATTTCGTCAAACGTGTACGCCGAATTTCGATTAATCTTAATAAGATGGAAACGCATATAATAACATATAGTTGCGGGCGTATAGCATGCAAGCTTTATAATATTCATATTATTTTAAACATAATAAGCTCCTATATAAATTCAATTTTTGTTGTCTGCCTCTGCGTAAAAAGGAGTACACTTTTACTTCTTATTATTATAATACATATGATTAAACTTTTTTTTTTTTCTTTATTTTTTACTCAAGTGGTCGTGACGGTGTGACGAATTTAGTGTGGTGTGGTGAGAGGATAGAAATCGAAAGATACCGTTGATGGGGGGGGGGGGGGGGGGGAAAGGGGTTGAGAAATAATTAAGAGTTACAGGGAAGGAGAGAAGAAAGGCAAAAAGCTTGAAAGACGAGGTTCGTAGTTGTCGAAATTTTTTTTCTTTTTCATTTTCATTTTCTGTTTTCTATTTTTCGTCAATTATCATAAAATGAGGAGACCTCAATTATCGATGTCACCATTTTAAGGAAGAGAAAAAAATCATCGAAAGATACCAGCGGTGACCAAAATTAGTGATCCCCATCGCAGTTCATATTAGCTCTCTAATCATATACATATTTTTTTTTTTTATTTTACCACCATAACAACGAATAGTGTGATAATTAATCGCTACGATAGTTTTAATTCAATTATTATTAGGTATTATTATTTTTTATTTTTGTTTTTTTTTTTGTTTTTTTTTTTGTTTTTTTCTTTTTAAATACATTCTCCAATGAATATCTATAGTATGTATAATATGCGTGCGCCGAGAGAACGTAGACTTGGCTCCTTCCTTATTTTCATATTTTCCTAATCCTCTCTCTCTGTCTCTCCTTTCATCCCTTCTTCTATCGCTGCGCTCAACGACTCGGATTGTTTAAAATTCGCTGCAACTTCCACGGCGTTGTCTATCTCTGTTTACTAGCAACTATGGAACACCTCTGTGTGTGTTCCTCCTCTTCCACTTTTCGTTATTTCGGTGTTCAGAGTATTCTGCTGGCTCCTCTTTTTCTCGCTGTTCAGAATCCCTTTTCCTTCCTTTCTTCCTTTCTTTCCTTCTTTCTTTCTTCCTTTCTCTCTCTCTCTCTCTCTCTCTCTTTTACCCATTTCCTATTTCTCTTCCTCGCTTTCCCTCGCTCACTCACCTTCTAATATACCATCACAAATATTCTCAAACACGTACACACACACACACCCACGCACACACACACACGCACACAAAACGCACAACTTAGCGACTCCTTTTATTTGACTTCGAACTCTCGATGAACTCGTTACACGCTGCGCTGCTTTTTACTCCTCCTTCGTAGGCTCGGTTTTCTTGCCGAGCGGTATAGCCGCCTTCACTCTGTAATACAATCATAAACAGACGTGCCAATGTTTGATTAAAAAAACATACGATTAAACAGCAAATTAGAATCAGAATCAGAATCAGAATCAGAATTTGAATTTCTTTTCTTTTCTTCTTTTGACAAAAACTATAATCCCTTGCTATCTATTATTGATCGGTTAAACCCGCGTTTGTGATCAGACGATTGAAAGCCTCAGTCATCTGTTTCTGGTGAACTAGATCGATCTTGAAATTTGAATTATCCGTCTCTCTGTACATTTTTTCAAGGTATGCGAATTGATCTTCGGGATTCTGCAGGAGGCTCGACGAATAAATCGACGATGGCGAGGACGAGGTAGGGAGAGTCTCGGGAGTTTCTGAGTTTCTAAAAACACGGGGTAGGGTAGGCATAGGCGTAATCGAATGAGAACCCTATACACGCACAGGGTGTATTTATAGGAAAAGCGTAAATACGATATTCATTCTATCTCGATTTAATTATTTTGGCTTTTAAATGATCAAATTGGATGCGTGTGTGCTTTCTTTTTCATCAACAAAGAAAAAATTGATTTATCGCTGCAATCAGTCAAAATCTGAATAATACAATCGAATAAAGATTTGAAAAATGTGTAATACGACTGCGCACATACTTAGCGGTTAAATCGTTGATTTTTCCACGGACTAGGTCCAGGTTCTGATCGATCTGTGTCTTGTTCGTCTCGTATACCTTCGGCAACGAAAAGAGTGCGACGACACCTGGGGAAATAAATAAATTAAAAAAATTAAAAAGTGTTTGATGAAAAGTAGGTACATACATACGTTATAGACACTTATTTCGTAAGAGTATAATGCTGTAGAAAAGTTGAAAAAATGTTGCAAAAATTGTATAAACCTGATAGCAACGAACGTTACTCACCGATTATGATAAGGGTCATTCCATTGAACCAAGCACCAAGATAAGTCAGGCACCATAAGAGAACACCAAACTTGAGAGAATCGACCAGATCCTCCACCAAGAAAAGCCTGCGTAATTCAGCCACAGCAGCATTTGCGTGTGCGACCGCAACGTCGGCTACATCGTGCACCTTTTCAGCCGGAAGTGTCAAGTCCACGTCGAGAACATCTCTTTAAAACGTATCGACAATGTTCGTGATTATTATTCATCCATTAATCATAAGAATTATTCTTATAATAGGTATGTAGGGGCGGGAGGGGCAAAACGGGGCAGGGGGGGCAAAATGAGGTATCCCTCCAAAAAGTAATTAGAGGGTACCCCATTTTGCTCGCAAAAGAAGAAAAAAAAAATTCCTCCTGAAAACTTAATATTTTCTTGAGTACCCCGTTTTGCCCCCCCCCCCCCCCCCCCCCTATATCAATCGGCTTTAAACAACTCACTTGAAGGGATGTCCATCAGCGGTTTTCTGGACAGCCTGCAGGACGGTCTTGTAGATGCGGAAGGCGACTGTTCCGGTAAGAATGATGAGGGACAGGTATGCGAGAACGCTGATTAGACTAAAATAGGCCAGAGACAATAGCACCCCCAAAATCGCTCCGAAAACGATGCCAGATTTTTTTGGGTCACGCCAGTAGATCAGGGCCTCAACTGGAAGGTTTAATTAAAAGAGACAATATGTTAGCTGATTATGCGATGTACATGTAGTTTCGTGTTTTTTGTTTTTTTTTTTTTGTTTTGAAGTTCAGATTAAACACCCAATTCAGCAATCTTCTATCGCTCATTTTTTTAATCCAGTTTGTATGTATATCGCATTTAAAATACCGATTTGATCTTTGATCTTTGCGTTTATCTGCTGGACTGCATATAGTTTCGCTGACCAAGCGTCTGAGATTCTCATTATTCGCGATAAAGGAGTAAATTTAAAGAATTTAATCTATGTATAATAAGTCGATGATAATGGAAAAAAGAATATATGAATAAATTAAAAATCGCGCTTAGTAAATTCGCGGTGAGAAATATTTTACGAAACAATACGTCGAAATGGAAATGGAAATGGAAATCTTTTCTCGATAGTTTTAAAGACTAATTTGAAAAATTGTCACGCTACGAAAAAACCTGTTATGCAAATTTTCGATAAAATTTTGCTAACGATGATCCAAAATTAATTCCAATTGATAATTATAGCTTATACATACAACTCTATCAAGGCGATGATATAAAAATCCAGAAATTAAAGATTCCTGCGAATCGAACGGATCAACTCTACATGAAAGTTACACCCAAACTTCTTATAGCTTCTGCAGTAATTGCCTATAAAAATCTATAGTATCGAATATTCTATAGAAATGACGTGATGTTACCAGCATGTGACAAATTCACCGAACATATAAGTGACATCAGCGTACCTAACATTGATAAAAATTCCACGATCGTTGATCGCTCTTGCGAATATATCTATGAGTGTATATGTAGGTACATTAAACGCGATCCTCTTTCTATATGCGATTTTCGAGAACTGCAGGTAGGTATGAGGTTCAAGTTTAAAAACGATATGTTCGATATGCCGGAATGTACGTTTGCACCTCATCATACATGAATCTCCTTGTTTTGCGCATTTGGAATTATAAGTATATATAAATTCCCGGATTTTTGTCAGCACATAAAAAGAAAAGGAAAGAAAAGGAAAGGAAAGGAAAGGGAACGAAACGAAACCAGCCTCATCGGTTCCTCGGGGACGTCGACGTGCAATCGCCCACGTTTATAACACGGGAGCAGCGGGGACGCTCAAACCGTCTCAAGGTTGAGTAGTTGGTATTTTAAGACCCAGCAGTAAGGTAGTGAAACCGCAATAACGATCTTACCTACTCTCTAATGTGATATTTGATGATTTCTCAACATTTAAGTAATAAGCCTGTAATGCAACCTGCAGCCAATCATCGCGGAACGAAAAACGAAAGTTTATAGTAAATGAAATTTTTGGAACCTACTCTTCTGCCAAAAACGGATACAGCAGTGCTTTGCATGATGCAGATAAAACTGTTTTCAACCTTTCCCCATTTTGTTGTAACGAAAATTCATAAATAAAGCCTCCTTTGGTCATACAATCAGTGAAAATTTTTCAAAAGTTCAATGATTAAAAAAAAAAAAAAAAAAAAAAAAAAAAAAAATACAGCTATTCAATTTTTTCAACACACATTACCCTGTGGATACTTATATCTTTTAAGAATTCGAACTGTGTGAAGCATAACGAGCTCACGTATAGGATGGGGATACGTATGCAGTGTGTGTATTCGTAGCTTGTAAAACTGGTTTTCCAGTTAGTTTGTCGTAACGGTACATATATGATACCTAGGTCTGAGAACGAAAAAAAATGACGTCATGAGGTACAACATTTTCGATGTTAGATACATATATGTAATTGAAATTTGATCGTTATAAATCAATAAACCTTTAAAGAATGATGTCCGTGGTACATAGGTCGTATATAAGAAAATCTTCTTCCTCTGTGATGTAAGCATGTAGGTATAATACACACAGGTATATGTATATAAAAAGAAAGCTTTGCACTTCTATAGAATCTCTTAATCCCTCCAGAAGCCACAATGGCTGCAGAGTGTTGAAAAGTAAGTTAAAAGGTGTGCAGTGCTTAAATATTGAGAAAAAAACGAAAAGAAATGATGAAGAGAAAAAAAATAGAGACAGACATACACAGATCCATATATATATATATATGCGTATAGATTGATATATTATTTTTATATACCAACTTTATAGCGACATACGAAACTTGGATAATTTTTTTTTTAAAACCAACACTCGATATTTAAACTTATTATTCGATACAAATAGGATACCATAACGAAGGCCGCATATTATAGGTATATTCTTGGATCAAATGACTATTGGACACAACTGCAGCGCACACGTACAGATCGGTAACACGTGTTGCTGGCTGGTAACGCGATTCGGCACGGCGCGATCTCCGATCAATTAGTGAAAGGGAGATTGAAACACGGTGATATAATACCTATAGTATACGCATTAATAGTATAAGGGTAGTTATCAATTTATAGGTATATGAACAAATGTGTAATTTTATTTACGCGCTTTTTTACCAACAGCTTGTTCAACAATTATACTGTCAGTCTTTCATCATTCCTATGCGACTGCAGTAATATCGAAAAATAGACGCAGCATAAAAATTATTCGGCTGACATATGGTCGGGTATGTATTGTCTGCACAGGTGCGTATAGGAGCGTTAATTTCCAATTGAGAATAATACATGTGATAAAAGAAAAGAAAAAACATGATTACGATTCAGTTTTCGAAAATTGACGATAAAAATACATAAGTTAATATAAATAATGTAATAAAAATATTAAAAATATTTAAAAATATACATTCTCCTCTATATATTGTATAAGCATGAATGTCTGCAGATGATTAAAACCCGTCGCGGTTAACCACCATATGTTTTCTCTGAAAGTGAACAACTATAAATATATAATTTCGTAAATTTGATTGAATATGATGTAGTGCGAACTCACCGGGTCCCCTATCCGGCAATACTTGTAGAGGTTGTCTTCCGACGTTTTTTCGTACCATTTTATTTGATCGTATTTATTTAATTGTCTATTTAATTATTAATTTATTAATTTGTATATTCAACGCGCGGCTGTATACGCGATTTGATTATAATCGAGCGCTTTCACATAGAGCGAAATGCGAATATAGAATAAAACGGTATGTATCCCCGTTCTGAACACACGCAGCTTGATGAAAGAACGGAAACCGGTCAGCGGAGCCGTGCGTTGCGAGGTGGCGGTCAGACCGCGAGTGACGACGCTGCTAGCCACATACCGCCCCTCCCTTACTTCCTCTTGCTTAGTTCGCGCGATCCGGTGAAGTATACGTTCGAACTGTTCGACGTTCAACGTCGCGTTCACGTGTCATCTAGTAGTCGTACCCGGGGAACAAATACGTCGATAGAAAATCATTGAAAGGAATGGGTTGGCGCCACGTGAGCAACGTGTCTTTTAACATCGTCATGTGACGTACGTCTCTCGATATACATATCACTTTCCGGGACGAATGCAGCAGCAGCAGCAGCAGCAGCAATCGAACTGCAGCCCCCGCCGCCCGTATACACATGATGCATAATACGAGAGTCTCTCTAAATTTTTTGGAGTAAAAAATTCATGCTTTGTCTAGGAGTGGCGCTGTTTTCACTCCTAGGAAGTGAAAATTCACTCTGCTTGGAGTGAAATTCACTCCATTTCGGCTGAAATTTCACTCTATTTTCTCGGAGTGGCGCTGTTTTCACTCCCAGGAATTAAGAGAGTATATCGTTCTCTTTATTTCACAAGGTTGAAATCTGTTATTTCTATATGATCTATAGATAATTGTCATTTTTCAACTTTGATAAGACGTCTGTGAAATCGACATATTATACGCTCTTTCCTTTTTATTTTTAAACCGAGTTCAAATCAATTGGAGAATTGAGTTGAAATTAATTGAGGAATATTATATACGAAACTGAATCTTCACGTAGTTTTGAATTATTTTTCGAACTGTATATATATGTACTTAGAAAAACGTTGATTTATTGATTCAATTGATTTTTTTTTTTTTTGTAATTAATCAATCGAATATGTTACATTCTCTTGATAATAGCTACCTCAATAATTGAAAACTAAAAAATATTGAATTGTAAATAGTGAATTGTACACGATGCAACAGAAATCCTGAAAGGTATATGAACAACAATACTGCTGACGATTTCGGTATAATCGATTGTCACGTGATTCTAAGGTCATTGAACAAGAGTTAAAATTTATATATCGACGATTTTCTATTTTATTACCGTGCACTAAATTTCGTTGATTATTCAGCATTGAATATGTATTCCGGGCGAAGACTGCAGAATCAAAAATTTTAGTCTCGCTGACTCAACTGCACTTTTAGAAGCCCGTACAACGCCGCATTGCGGAGATTCGATACACGTTCTATAACTACGTGCATATATACGTCGTCGTATAGCTCCACGTGTAAAGATACAAATTTACTAGAAATTCACGCATTTGAAGATCCAAAATATGCATTCTATGCATCCTGACTTCAAACAGCATTCCTATACGCTGCAGTACTCCATAAATTATGGGAATAAATTCTCCTATGTGAATGTCGAGATATATGTCAAGCTCTGAATGTAAAATTTCGTTGTACAAATCATCCTCATCCATCGAAGAACAATATGTAGTTCAATCTCGCAATCTGCAGGATGTCAACGCTCTAATATCCCTAAACAAAAAAAATTCCTTCCAATTGACCCCGCGTATGTAACACATCGATTCGTCTAGTAAAACCTTGAAGACAATGCATATAACATGTATACGTATAGGTATAAAAGGAAAAGAACAGTCTTCGAAATTCAAACTCTGCGTAATCGGATCAACTTCTTTTTTCTGATCTGTCTCAAATTCGCTGCGTAGATGTAGGAGGTATTGATTACCTACGTATATATATATATATATATTTTATAGCGGACCCCTCCTAAACGTGGTGAACTCTCCTTCTGCCAGAAATTTAACAACGCGGATCGGGACTATTTTTTACTTTCACACTCATATGTTGGTGTGTATACATGCATAGGTACCTACATCCAGTACACTCTTAAATAATTCGGTATGGCATGGCTGAACAGTGGACAGTTACTTCGATCGGAGCGAACACTCCTACGCAGAGTAATAATAACAGCAAAAAGTATACATACCTACGTATATAATGACGCGAAATATTTCTTTATTCAACATTTATACTCGGCTGTGACTTATCGTCAAAATATCCATGCCGTTGTATTTTTAAATTTAGTTTCAATTACATATTCAAATTCACGATCATATGAGAAGAAACGTTATTAACAAAATTCTATGCGTTCATTCTTATTACGCCTATGAGTTATATAGGATTCTGAAAGCAGCGAGCAGCGATGATAGTACAGTTGCATATCTCCAGGCGCGGCGGATATTTCCACCGAAACAACAAAGGAGGTAATACCAACTTCCAAATTTTTCGAGTTCGTACAACTTTTAGCTCGGACTATACGCATTCAGAGTGTGAAATTTGGTCAGTGGGACATTGACGATGGTTTCTTGGATTGAAAAATCACTCATCAGCCGACTATACCTATACTCGCTATAGGGCGTACGTTTTCTAATTATAAATACAATTAGAGCAATCGCAAGCTCGGCAGTCTGACCAACGGCTGGCTTATATACTTGCAACTTGGAGCTTACTTCCCTGGCTTTGGTCCAGCCCAAATCAACCTTATACATAGTCAACCTGATACAAGTCAAACAGCTGTAACATCCGAGCTGTCAATAAATGTTAAATATTTCGCGATCGTAGAATTAAATATTCAAAACTTTTATCATTACAATTGTTCCGTACACTTCATATCTTACATACGATCACTTTTTGAATAGAAAAAACTTGCTATATTGTTTTTATTCAATCTTTACAAATTCCTGTTCTAAATATTTGAAAAATGAGTACAGGTTGAATTTTCATACGATGATATGATTAACGTGAACGTATGGAAGATTAATACGCGCGGTAAGATACTGAGACTGTTGAACGAACGCGTCTCCATCGTGCGTCCCTAAAAATAAATAATAAATAATTGTTAAAATATTGAGTTGAAAAAAAGAAAAAATGTCCGAGTTCTATCATGATTTAGACACGTGAATAAGTCCGGGCTCTAAGCCGGTTCAGGCTTCCAGGGTTCTAGGTTAGTTAAGTTATATAACCGCGTAAGCCTCAGTACGGTCCCCAAAATAAACGGAGCAAAATTGAAAATGTTTAATCGCTGCAGGAAAAGACAGCAGCAGGAATAGAATTCGCGTAATATCTTGTAAGTGTACGGGGCTTGTGAGATAATACACAAAGCGACATCTAGGCATATAATATGGCGTGTATGCGTATACGTGTGTTTATCTGGTTGCTATAAGAAATGGGGAGAGTAATTTCGCCCGTTAAAATCGCAAACAAGGTGAAATTCCAATTTCATAGTCATACGCATAGTGCAGTGTCACGTCTTGATGGTATTAAAGAAAGAAGAAGAAAGAAAAAAAGAAAAAAAAAGACGTAGTCGCGTACGAAAATCTATACGGAGCTAACATACCATAACAAGCACGTGCTCGTTGCTACAACAGATACTTGAGGTAATCCGATTTCTTGTCCATAATCACCGAGTAGGTAGGTACTGAAGTAGAGCGAGGCGATCACCGCACAAAAACACAACACTAACAGAATATTGTTTGAGAATATGTATAAGTAAATGAGAAATAAAAAGCTCATAATAATTTACTTACGCTCTGCTTTCGTGATAGCCATTTTTCTCTAACTGATATTATAGAGAATAAAAGTACATAAAAACTAATAATAATAATAATAATCACGGTGTATATATATATTTAAATCACACTGATATTATATTTATAATAATAATAATAATATTATTAATTAATGTGTACTATCGATCGAATAAATATCTATAATATAAAACTACTGTGGCGCGGTGAATCGCGACCGGACGACACTAACAGCAACTCGCGGCAAAGAAGTTCCCCCCTTGTTGGAGATCCGAACTAGGAGGAGTTTGGCACTTTACCAACGTTCCTGGCTGCCGTAGTTATATTTAGTTTAGCCGAGCCATACTGCTACAGCCACAGCCACCATCCGCATCCACATCCATAGTCACAGCCACAGACCACAAAGGAACGCGCGCGCGCGTTCGGTGCGGACCTTCGAAGTCTGCAGCAGCCAAACGACGAAAATTTACCTCGTATAGGCACTTCTATGTCTATTGAGTAGTCATGTCCCCGCTTAAGCCATTGACTGTTGCATGTTGGTGTAAACCTCAAGGCACACGACGATGGGGATAGAATTTGACGATGGTAGACGCTAGTATTTGGGTCCACGACGAAAAGGGGGATTATGATGTACTGCAGAGGCAGCGCTGCAGCCTAGCCGAGGAGAGAGATAGCTCGAGGGTTCCGTAGTGGCGTTTTAGTTATTACACAACCAAAAAGACAATCGAGAGACGCACGGCGACGCGACGAGTCGAGTCGACGAGGTGAAAATTCTTTAGCTGGTGTGCAGATGAGACGGCCTAGACGTATGTGAGGACCGTTTGGAAGTCGAAGATGAATTCACGTGCCTTGAATACGTCATATGATCGGGGAAAAATATTTCGACTATTTGTCATCGGCTCGTTATACAATCGAAGAAATTGGCCCGCATAGACTAAGCTACTAGGTTACAACCAAAGGGGGGGGGCGAAAGATTGACCTACAATATTCTAATTTTATGTATAAAATTTCTGAAAATTTATCCATCAATCATCAAGGTTGAAGCTAAAATCGATTTCGTATCAAATACGACCCTATCTCGTCGCAGTCGTAACCTTAGATCACGACTGTTACGAAATTATATGTAATAATTCGAAATCTTATCTTATCCGATTGATTTTGAGATACACTGATAAGATTATGCCCAACGAAGCTTACTGGTACAATTGAATAACACCTGCATAGGGATTCAGACATTCTTTTTTTCTAGATAATAATTTTTCTGATTTTATAGACAAATCATATAGAGGTACGTGTTATAAGAAAATAAGTAATGAAGTGGATTTGAAAAGCTGTTTTACGTAATTTAGTTGAAAAATGTTCGAAACGTCGTATGCCTGCTTATAGCAGACAAACAAGTACCGTTATAGGAATATCATAATATGCTTCCGGTGTGTCGTATAGTGACGCAATATAAGCATCGCTGCAGCGAAAGATAGACACAGCCTCGAAAATATTGTCGAGGAAAATAAATCAAGCTGGGGTAGCTGTAGCACATAAATAAGAAAAAAATAATTAATAATTAAAAATAAACTCAATTATACGTATATAATTATTAATATTTACACACTATATTCTATTAGCTATGTTATACTATACAGACGCTAAGAGGTACTACAGGTTTTCTAATAGGATACACAACACATATATATCGTCGATTCTTACCTTTGGGGTTCAGTCTTTCTGGGTTAAACCATGCGTCTGTAAAGAACATTAAATAGGTTAATGTTGCATACATCCCATTACCGTGAAATCGAATTTTCATAACAAAGAATCAGACGCTAATCGATATGCAAGTCAGATAATATGTGGATGAGATTTTTTTCAGATTTCGTTGAACGATGATATTTCAACAGGTAATATGTCTTTATACAATTTATTGGAAATCATTTTACTTCGGTATTCGTATAGTATAGGTCAATGAAAAAGTTTATCATTTGACAAAAAGCTGATTATTTTTTTTTTTTTTTTCTATTCGAAAACAGCCAATTTTATTTTAACACCATGACACGCAGTATCATACTGACACACACACCGATTAGCCTTCAAAGTCTGAAACGTTGATATGTTCTACAAGTGAGAAATTTTTTTTTTTATTCAATCATATAGTTTTGAAAGTTAATCTATTATATTAGAAAATGGTTAGACGATTATATATAGTAGATATAGTATCAGTGTTAAGATTCTCTTATAATACGATATAGATTATAGTATATAGGCAATATACACAAGTGTAGCGTTAAATGCAATCTGCGTCCAATATTATTATATGTATAGTTACCAGGATATATTATGTATAATAGATATTTTTACATAAGAGAAGCAATACATGAAGATATTTCATTTATAAAAGTGCATATGTTAAAAATACATGTCTACATTGATGTGATATATTTGATTGTGAATTTTTTTTTAGCCGAACGGACTACATAAGCACTATTTAGTCAGATAGTGGCAAGATGGATTATAGCGATTTAGAAAATGCTTAGAATTTTGGGTCGTCCTTACGAAACAATACCGGATCGATCGACCGATTGATAGAATCACAATTTATTGCACAAATTTCAAATTTCAAACTAGGAAGAAAGAGAAAGAATTAAGTAGGTATAGGTATATAGGCTTCGAGAAAGAATCTCAGTACTAAAAGCGAATTATTGATTGATGTTAAGGTATGTACAAGTACCAGATAAATTTCCCGAATAGTATAATCATCGTTAAAACGCACAGGTAATTAATTGGTAAGAAAATTAAATATAATCAAATACGTGCATTGCTATACAGACCATAAGCATTATTGTGTTTCGACAATTGAACATGGTTTTTTTTATTTATTTTTTCACTGCTGAAACTCCAAATGATAGATTTTCCTGAATAGAATGACCCCTAGTCGGAGTAGAGACCTGTATCTAACAATAAATTTCAAGTAAACTCCCTTAAATGAGATTTCTATTGTCCATATTCCGTATTTCCCGCAAAGGAGAAGAAAAATCATTTTCACTAAAAAAAAAAACATAGAAAAATTGCAACTGGATTAAAAATTGAGATATCGAGTTCGTTTTCATTTTCGGCTTATTCTGAAAAAATAAGAAAGAATAATTGGCGCAGAATGAACTCGGTATCTCAATTCTTAGCCATGAAGTTATAAATTTTTGTTTTTTTTTTCAAGTAGAAATGCTTTCTCTCTTCCTGTGTGTTAATCATATATGGGTAATGTAAACCCCTTTGCACGGGTACTTAAAATTGAACTACATGCCTCTATTTTTATGAAAATAGCTGTTTCACCTGAAAATCTTATCATTCGGGGTATCTAAAATGAAAAAATATAAAAAATAAATTCATTTTCGACACAACACGCTGATATGGATGAAATATATCGAATAGTAAGCAGGCGAAACATTTGAAAATGAATTAATACCAGAATTTTGTGTTTTATTGAAAAACTAAACTATCCATTGGACACGTTTAACCTGCTCACTAAGAATTATTGTTAATCTATTTCTAAAGTGTGTCGAATAGGTAGGTATAATAGAGTCGTAGATATAGACGGTCAACGGTACAAGTCGAGTAGTACCTACGTTGCGTAACTTTATTTTTGCGCTTTAGCTGCGTATGTATGTTATAACATATAACAGTAATAATACGATTATTACATCGTGTAGGTAGTGTAATTCGAGCATTTTAAGATTCAACATAAATTGTCTAGTTCTTGTTATGTTTGTGTGTGTAATCCCTGAACGGAACCTGACTAGCCGAACAGCATTCGATCTTATCGATACGTATAATAATAGGGAAACAGTTTGATCGTTGTATGAATAAAAAAGTGTACATAAAAAAAAAAGAAAAAAAATCAAAATGGAGAAAAAAAACTGCGAGGAAGATGATAATATTTTGTTGAATTTTTTCCAACTTTGAATACAGGAACCATGTAGTAACTAAGTATGTAGCTGAAAACTGTTTAGCGGACTCGTATCCCTAGCCTCTGCTGCAGTCACCGGATTTTCCAAGCCAAGCCAAGTTTTATAGCTAGTTTAAACTTAGCTTTACTGACAATTAGCACCGGCCGGCATAAGGCCTCTGTCTGCAGCCAGAGGTCTTTCTTCGATCGCTCTTTGCTCGTAGGAGGTCAAGCGCCTCTCTCGCGCATACATTTAACGCGATAAAATCTTGAATATGTACGTACGTGCATGTACACACATGTATGTAAAATATAATAATTATAGCTTATAGAAAAACGAAATTATTTGACTTTTGAATTACTAAAGGGAATGGAACATCGTCGATCGGAGTAAAGAAAAATATATTTCTATCATCCCGAGAGAAAGAAGAGAGAAATTATAGGGAATAACATATATAGTCAGCCGGGTGAATCGAGATGGAAAATTTTCTTCATGTCTCTCCTCGCGCGTTGTAATCTCACCGCGAGAAAGAGAACAATAACATAATTGAACCTGCACCGAGCTAATAAAAGAATAAAATTGCAAGGTCTTTTCGTCTCGTCGTGTCAGCGCTGTTAATATAAAATTTACTTTATATCTGCACCGGTGGGTACCTCTACACTGCAGTGAAGAAATATTCCATCGAATTCGACTCTTTCACATCTAATTATACGGTCTATGTACACGGAGAGAATTTTATGGTAGAGATTACTATAAAATATGAGTACAAGGGTTTTTTCAATCAAATGCTATACGATAAACAGTTGATTACAATGAAAAAAATATTGTTATACGATGAACAGTTGATTCAGAAATTCTTGTACTATATTTTATAGTCAATCTCTACCATAAAATTCTCTCCGTGTATAAATAGACTAGCAAATGATTTTATTATCTTGTGAAAATGATTGTATTCCAAAGGCTGTGAAAGTTTTGACCGATAGCAAAGGTCGAAGTACGTCGTTACACATCGTCAAATAAGAATTCAACCATATCGTGGCAAGTTATAACTTATGAGTTACAGAATAAGGAAGAAAAATGGAAAAATGGAAAAATAAGCACACCAAGAGAATAAGCGTAAAAAAAAAAAAGGAAATTTCAACGAATGATAAATCGCTAAATACGCCATTGCATTTTATCATTTATCACCGCAAGACTATAGAGCGACCATTGTAACACGAGGGAAATGTTTGTTTTTTTTTCCCTATGAATCTTCAGTTTTTTTTTTTTTTTTGGAAATACATCTCACAGAATATACAGATTTAACAAAAAAATGCCCATAGGAAAAAAAAAAGCAACAACTAAATCTGTGAATTGTAGCTGTACATTGTACAATGTACATATATACCCGTATCTACGTATGATGATTTCATAAATCTATAATATCATCAAAGTGCAGTAAATGTATAATACGTTAGCCGCGATTATATACCGTGTCTGAACATCGATCTTTGTAAATCTGATATATATATATATATATGTATATATGTATACGCAATTTTCAGGTTGCAGAATAACTATTACGGCGTAATAAATTGCTGTCATCACGTCACATCTCTTCGCATATATTATATGGAGACGTTAATATAAGTCATATTACCGTGTGTAAATAAATACTTGATCGGCTTATATATGTATATAGTCTCGGAATATTAAAACATCTATATTCCAATCAATGACATAATATATATGCGCTTGCTCGAAGAACTGATCGATGAAGAAAAAACGGAATTCGTTTCATTCGTATTTTAAAATCGTAGTAGAAAGAAAAAAAAAAAAAAAAAAAGAGAGAGAGAGAGAGTATTAAGATGAATCTCGTCTGCACCTGCATTGATGAGTTGTTATAACACGGATTCTGCACAGTTGCGCAGAAAAACGAAAATAATAATAACAATATTTTACTTCCGAGAACAGATCGATGCGACTTCCGTAGCCACAAGGCTGTAGGTATATAGTAGGTATATAGCACGCGTTAACACCGATATTAACGATCGTGTAATATAAAACAGTAAAGTCCTAACCGCGACCAGCTAAGATTAAACGCGTAATCAACGAAGGTCAGTATAGGTATAGCTATAAGGTAGGTATGTACCGCGCGCAACTGGCAAGGAGAGACATGAACCATCGCGTGTCTCAAGACGTCGCGAAGTATTTAGTGAAGCGCATTTTATCCGCGACGTAGCTGTATGAGATATACGATTTTTATTTATATATTGCTGTATTTTTTGTTTTTTTTTTCTTCGTGAGTGTTCGACTATACTCCGTTACAATAAATGACTAATCCGAAAATGTTCAAGTTTTCATTTAACAAACGGTATCAGAATTCGCTATAGCAGCAATAATTATTGTCGATGACGTATCATTATCCTATAGCTTAGCAGAGAAGAAATAAACACCGCAATGGTAAAACGATTCACCTATATGTACAGCCTATGTACAGACAAGCGATTTTATATGCTAGTATATAGGATAAACCTGCGAGATGCGGCAATTAGCGGATATGCTGATTATTACGTAACGCGACTTTTTTTTTTATTAAACTTTATACAGCTTTGAACGGGGTCCAAACTCGACAATTATTCATCATATAATATTATCACATGTATACCTACGTCGAATAACTATTTCAATAATCATCGCACACATTCATTTTCGAAATAAGTTCACCGACGAACTTGATCAAAAAATGAAATCACATACGTGCAATTAAACAGTCGACGGTATATAGTTATCCTCGTAATATGACAATATATTTCATTTTTACACCGGACGTCCAACACTGTCCAACAAACGATATGATATAGAGATAATAATAAAATGAGTTGAATCGTGATCATTACGTCTTGCCTTGTACAGCTAGTTATACGAAGGGTGTTTGGAGTCTAGCGCATACATATAAGCTTATAAGCTTAAGCTTGATTGTCAATCGTGGATTCTTGATTCTCTATCGATCAGACTAGGTACAGGGATCGTGTATGTAATATATAGATATAGATATGTATACGATTGAGCAAATAGGTTTCATTTCTTTTTTACACGACTGAGCAGGCGCGGTTGTGTATGGTTTTTTGTTGATACGAAATTTCTAGTTAGATATTTCTCGAGCAAGTAGTTATGTGTGTATATGTAGATATAACATGGCGAAGGTACTTAGTGTAAGCCTGTCGGTATTGTCAATAACACCTAAAACGAGTAGATAATCATAATGAGTAAATCGCATGCTTACGGGGATCTAGGACGTTCCAAACACAGGGTGTGCCGTTCGCAGTAGACTTTGAACTCGGAGGTCTCCTACATACTATATCAGCCCCTTGGTCGACCGCCTCTTTAACAAGATCCGTAGCCGTTGATAATATCTCCGAATCCATCGTCACTTGGTAATTTATTAAATATATATGGTAAATATTAGGTATAGAGTGAGTGATGTATATATTTTTAGGATATACACCTAACGGGACTATACACACTCTATACTATACTATACGCGCACACTCAACACTCGGATTATTGTTACGATGTAAAACGTAAGGTGGTCCTCTCTCGATCTCTCCTACGCTGCAGAGCCTGGCCTCGCCTCGAGTGACTCTATATTACTGCGTTTAGCCCTCCGCAACACGCAACGTCGGCGTTTCAGATATATATTCAGTCGTAGTTATACCTAGGTATATGTAGCGAAGTTTAAACGCGTATCGTAATTATTTATCGTTAGGCCGTCTTCGCTGGTTTTATATAGTTCATGTATTTTTATTATTTTTTTATTTTACTATTTTCATTATTTTATTATTTATCATTTATTGCCAAACTGCACACAGTCGCTACTATACTGGTGCACTTCGTTACTAGTGCTCAACGCAAAGAGGACTGACGGTGATATCGACCCGCGGCGAGGTTCCTGCAGTCCTCCCGCACCTCCCGGACCGCAAACGTTCGAGGGCGAACATCGCGCCCTCCGATAGCTTTACGGCGGTATTATCAACTACCCGGATCCCATGTCGCAGGATGCCTTGACCTGACCCAGGGCTCAGGACATGCATGCGTAGTAGTGTGTTCAATTTTACTTAAAACTGCGAGGATCTCGAACACCAACAGGGATATAAGTGTTATAACATACCGAACAGACTTCGCAGTTTCTTTTTTTCTTTTTGCGAATTTTCCGAGGAGATAATAATATAAGCTCCGTTTTTGTTACTATAGAGAATTTTCGATCATGATTCAACGAAATGGTGGAACCAGAAATAAAGAGTTTGCAAATCCCTGCGCGAAATGTATTATTGATTTTCGTTTGCTAATGATCGGTGTTTGTTAAGAGAATGCTAATTCGGAGTAATCGTCGTCTATACATCGAGTCTTAAGACCTCGACAACCGATAGCCAAGGACGAAAGATATAACTGCACAAATGCACAAATGTCTGCATAATTATCTAAATATGATATCGTTTTTGATCATTTTTTCGAATTTTACTGCAGAATTGATGTTGAAATGTTGAATAAAAGGAAAGAGAAAGAAATACATTGCTACGGTGTATTCGTGGCATGCCTACCTCTGTATGGTATAGTATAATAAGAAACTTGACTTTCTGCATGAATTGGTATAAACCGATCCGAGATACGCTTATAGAAAGAGAAGATATTGTTTCTTTGGAAGCGTAAATTTATACGAGTTTCTTCGACGGTACAGAGTTGTCAACCACGCGCAGCATTACTCGACAAGTAATATTCTTTCGTCAGATAAAAGAGAGAGAGAGAGAGAGAGAAAAAAATACGTCAGGTCTGAATCCACACGATGACTAAGCAGACCGTATAACGTCGCTTTAATTGAAGTAACCGAGCTACTAGATGATTTTTTGGCGTTTCGAAAAAAGAACTAATACGGACATGAATCTTGCAAAAACTAAATTTAATTATGGACTGAAAGAATTTACAGCCGATTAATTTTCCGTTAATTATTGAGGAAAATTAGCAACTTATATAGCCGACGATACAATTTGTCATTTCGTGGTGAATCTTGTGGGGAAAATTATAGTATGGGATTGAATCAGCCAAGCAAAACGTCATTTTAGTTTAAGATAAGATAAGAATCGAGAGATAAATTATTGTACCAGACCAATTTATCGCCTAGTCAGCCTAGTCTAGACTCTGGACTTTCACTGTTTCAATATAGCGTTGCACCATACTACTATGAAATCTATACGTAATATTGGAAAAACGATGATATTTTATATCTGATGGTTTTTGTTATTAGCAAAAGTTTTTCGAATCATTCCGAGATCGATATGTCTGCTGTCTCGTACCCTATACCTTCATGGAGTTGAGGTTCGTAACGTTAACGCAACACAATTTTTGGAAAAAATTCACTACTTCATGACTCAAATGTTGTTGGAGTTGGCGACTAGGCGAGATAAGTGTGTTTTACTCAATTCGGGAAATTATGGACCGTATTTTGCTGTTTTTGAACCGTTCGAGTCATGAAATCAAGAAATTTCTACAATTATTTCGTTGCGTTAACGTTACGAACTTCAACCTCATATACCTTCTTATGGAGCAGAAATCGCGAGATTGGGAATCATGTGGAGTGAAATTCGAGTAAAAAATCTAAAATTTCCGAGTCACCTGCACTTGAGATACGTCTTATCATATATATTGCTGATTGTGCGTCAATCGAAAATTTAGATAAAAATCATGTTGTACCAAACCTGCACAGAGAAAGTCCGATCGTAAAATATATCCGACTTTGGTATCAAATCAATTCAATCAAAATATTATATCCATATGCGATATGACTACTTTACCTCGTTGGTCTTATATCATTCTGAATTCTGAACAGAACTAAAACACGAATGAAAAAATAGCGAAAAAATACACGAGGTCAGTCTCTGTCTAGTTGTTCCAAGCGTGATACACATTTTTCATCATTTTCTATAGTCCTCGTCACAATGATCCCTCTGATGGTGTGTAAAAAATAATTACATTACTTCTGCACGAGGTAGTAGCCTGTCTACCCGAAACCATGGTGAATTTCTGACAATATAGCTGCAGGTAGTAAGGTAGACCCGCACCGGAAAATATGAAATTATTTTTCTGTCTACTGAGCTGCTAATCAGCTCGTGAGGTCATTTGTAATAAAGAACAATGGAAGATGTGTGTTCCCAAGTTCTAACGAATTGCCTGAAGGGTTTTAGAACTGTGATGAGAATCTTGGGTTGTAACGAGGTGTACAGACGATCTCGTCGAGATAGACAAAATTTCAGAATTTATTTCCAGACAAAAGTCTGCATTATATGGGTATGTAGGTATATATATTGCACGAGACTGTACACACCCTCAGATAGGGTTGTAGCGTCGTCAGACGCCGCGGCGCCCACGCAATCAGTTACAGGGGTAAAGCCGCAGGTGAGTCAGCGTACATCCCAGTCTACCGGTGAATATACCATACGTGTACCTAGGGTATAGAATCGAGGGGTGAAAAACGTTGAAAAAAATACCGTTTCCTGAACGTGAATTTGCGAATCTACGAGGGGCAGTTTTTGAATTTTAATTTTCAGCGTCTGGCTGCTACTCTCCTTCGTTATATTGGCCTAAGGTTCAGAAGAACGAAGAAGCAAAAAGAATTTTTATCACAAGTCAAGGAGAACCAATTATTCTCGTTCTGCGGACGTTTTTAATGGACAATTAAACCTGACGGTGTAATCCCATATAATGTTGGATATAAAAGACGAAAATTTATAGCGTACCATAAAAAGAAGTACGTACGTAAAAAAAATAAAGAATTAAGGTTTTGTCGACGAGATATTGCAGAGCCTCTAGAGATGAAAACTCCGGAAAGCCTGCATGTATCGAGGGGATTAATAATTTATCACGAACTGCAGTGACCGCGCTCGAGTCCATCGATCCCCGTCAGACGCAGAATAGATATAGTTTTTATAGCTATATATAGTTTTGCAATACGTGTACATCGAGCCGAACGTCACTTTATACTCCAAGTTTGAAAAAACAATATATACAGGCATACAGCCGTTAAAATTTCTTGAAACGAATATTATGGGCGTAAATATCGATGCACGAAGTGCATTGCTCTCTCTTCTGATGATTTTTACTCAAATTATCAAAGAAAGAAAAAAGAAAAAAATAGACTGTTTTTCGACCTAAATGACGTAATATTTGAAAAACCTTTCTACGAATTATCGGTCTGAATCATTAGCCTATTGTAATTCACAGCATGTAACGATTTCCGTTATGCATATGGAGGCTATTCCCGAGTCAATTAACGGTATTAAATTTACTGTCCAAATATGTCGTCTAATTTTATGAGTTTATCATTTATGTCCGTGTAGCAATGTCTCAATGACATAATTCGTATAATAACGAGTCGATAAAACTGTCTGTATACTTAGAAATATAAAGGCACATATGCCTCAATTCCCCTCGTGAATGTTAAATGACTAATTGATAATGCGTATGTATATGAATCAACGTCGATCCCACTTGTGATTCGTCGTCCGAAAAAAAACTAACTACCTCATGGTCTGAACGACTCAAAACCATTAGGTAACTGTAGATTTTTATTTTTTAAATACATTATCAGTCGCTATAGAAAATGGTGATTGTCAATTCGCCACGATACTGCAGTAGATAGGAGTTGAGCCCAAAAAATAAAATGTAATAATGATTTCGAATGAATCGATTCGAATGCGACTGCAGCAGACTCGACTAGACGGAGTTCATCCGTTCATCGATTCGTCTTGAAGAATTGCCGCAGTCTGCTGCATAGAGAAGTTACAGAATTCGTCTGAGATCAAATGTGTCGTGGGTAGTTTTGAAAAGGAAAAGATGTTGAAAATTTTTGTATATTGTATTTTTGATTGATCATTTTTTTGGATAACGAAATCGTTGGTTTTAATTTGAGCGCAGTGCAGCTCGCGTCTAATAAATGACTGTTTCAATAAAGACTGAGAAAATCAATACGCTACATGGAGTAGGTAACATTTATCGACTAGTCTAAAGTTCGTCAAATCCCTGTGGGAGAAGGCGCGCGTTTGCAACGCGTTAACCTTTGCGTGAAAATTGCTAGTATTCCTAAAGGTGGTGACACGGAATAAAAATAAAATTACATACTACCCGGGTGGGTGGGTAGAGGCCATTGTTAGCGGATTATATACGCTGTCTATAAATCAATGGTGTCAAGAAAGAAAAAAGATAAAAGAAAAAAAATTAACAATTTATTGCAGGGTAGGTATACCAGCGCCTAACAGTACGCAACTCTACCTACAGCGAGGTACGCTTGTCGCGACATCTACAGGCGTTTTAGAAATGAGTTCCGTGCGCAAGCCACCAGGGCGAAAACGCAGTTTCATTCCACAGCGCCGACTGCGGTATAGAAGAGAAACTGAACGGCAATAGGCTCGCAGACTAAATTTGGCGCGAAATTTAAAACGAAAAATTAAGTTTTTCGAAATTTGATTCAATATTTTCAATCGCTTTTCTCAAATTTTAGCCCACTTTTGATTCATCAGCGAATATCTGAGCTGGATCGACACTTATGGGAAATTTTTCATCGTTGATTGTTGATTGGTATCATCTTGAGTTAATTTTGTCGCGGGAAATAGCAACAATTAAATTTGCAAAACCGCGAAGCATAACGATGATCAAAGTATATAAAGTACAGATATTTGTCGGATCTATATTTGAACCAACAAAATTGGCTGCTTATTGCATCGGCCATATGTTCTGACGTCAATAATGCGGCGATTCGTTAACCAGAAAAACAATGTTCAAAGATCCTGTTCGACAATAATTTATACCTACTTTTTGTGCCTTTTTTTTCATGTAAAAAGATGTATGTTTCATTTTGGCAATTCCTATTTATATCCCAGTGATAATCTCCTCATTATTTTTATTTTTTCAATGTATAGGAATTGCGTGAATTTTCAAATCAAATATATTCATACTAGAAATTATTCACCGATTGAAGAAAGAAAGAAAATTTTTTTTTTTCAATTCTTACATTAGAGGCAAGAAATTTTTGACGAATATTGTAGACATTCAAATTTCGATACTTGATAGCCGGATATGTGACGCATGTGTGTACATACACTACGTATAAGGTCAGATTACTGTCTAAATACATGCATATAGGTGAATATGAGTGTATAATTAGAAATTAATTGATCGAGTGATTAGCGAGCGTATTTATATAAAGAAGACTATTTTCTTTCCATCAACTTGCGTCAAGTGTTTAAAAGGGTTTACGGACCTCTCCCAAAAGTCCGACAACTTTTCCTTATATACCATGATATTCCGAAGACGGCCTATGCGAGTATAATTAGTAATTTAATTGCTTGCGGGTATAGTGAAAATCATATTGTGTTTATATTTGAATAAAATCGACTATAATTAGGGTATACTCACTTAAGTGAAAAAAAAAAAACAGCTTGACGCATTTATCTGTATAATAACTTGTCCGAAATCAAAATTTCAGAATATATAGAAGCATTGCACAACGCGGTGTAGAATTGAATGATTTCTTACCGATTTGAAATAAAAATTTTAACACTAACTTAAGTTATATCAATATCACACATATATGTGAAAATAATTATTAACGTTGTAAAATTAAAAGTCCGATTTTCATAACAGCGTTAAGAAAATCTAATTGCAGGCTTACAAGCTTTTAGGTAAACTGCGAATCTGAACCTAATTAGGGTAATTGAAAGATACGACAGCCTTGGCATGTAAAGGTACCTAGATGTGGAAGTGCGCGAAAGCACCGATACATATATTATTCAGGTCGTCGTAGATATTTTCGCGTTATGGATGAGGTATGTATATAATATAAATGGAGATAAAAAGAATAGCATACGGATTGAAATGTGAAAAAAAAGATATTATATCCTCGATGACGTAAGTTCGTTATCTCTCGTAAATAAATAATGAATTATCAACAATAGGTAGTACCTACATTGGTGATTTACAAGCTTGCCAATCAAAATTTAATTTATCACGAAATCTTATACCGTATTCAAGATCGAATTTTAAAGACCGTATATATTATATCATATCATATGCGATTGAAAATTATCTCGAAGTCATAACATCGATTATAGGTATATAGCTTTCGTGGATTTCAATCACACACAGCAATTCCGAGTTTAAAAATAATGAAGAAAGAGAATCCATATGAAATGTACTGAAAATTTGAGAGAGGTATATGCTAATCCCAAATTCGATTTAAATTTGAAATTATTTATTTGAAATATCAACGATTTTCAAAATCCAACTTGATGTTTCTTCGATTTGACTACGTATTTATATTATATATATATATACTCATAGTTACATACACGCGTGGGCGTAGTTGATTTCAGTGACTCATCGTCAGCATAGCAACGACGTAAATGTCTCGCTGTATACCTATATATTACACAAATATACATAGGTATATACCTACGTTATATAAGTATACAATTCAACGTGACTCAAATCACCCCAGAAACCAGCGGTACTCAGTTTTAATAAACTCATTAATATCGTTATGCGATTTTTCGGGTTCAAATCGTTTTATAGAAATTAATAAACCGTGAAATATTTCAGGCAAAGGTTGATTTAAGATTCAAACTCCGAACTCGTCTGCGAGCAGTGAGAGTATATAGAATAAAGACAAGAAATCTTTGAAAGGGTTGCAGCAGCAGTACGTTGAGTACTTATGTACACCGGTGCTTGTAGAATGTGGTTGTGCCTTGTATGGGAAACTTCGCATCAAGGTAGATTGTGTTTACCAGATTTCAGTAAAACAGAGTCAGAGACCCTCGCGTATAGGTATATAATAAAAGTAAAAAGTGTACGTGAAGGTACCCTGTACATATACACGTATATAGGTGTTAGAATGCAGAGAAAGGCCCGCAGCGATCAATAGAGACACGTAGACTACATGGCTGTAACAGCCATGGTGTGTATTTCTTCTTTATTTCACTCGAGAGAGGCTTGAGTTCACGACATTTTATTTACCCCATTAAAAAAGAACGATCGACAATACGAATTTACCCACCATGATTGATAAGAAAAGCCTTTTCTTCACACATGAACGGAAAGGCCTATTTCGCCCCCGACAGAGAGGGAGCAACATAAGAAGTTTTTCGTCCCTTGGTAGGAAAGACCGTGTGGAAAGTATTTCTTCCCTATGAAAGCTCCGCGCTCGTGAGGGAAAAACCTACTTTCCTCCCTAGATGCACAATATACTATTCTTCGTAATAATTAGCCGTATGACACAAGTAATCGAAAATCTTTGGAATTCATATACGAAACACACGAAGCAGATCCTAATATTCCATTGAACCTCCTATAACATGGGTCTAAATTTTTCGTTCTTGTTTCAAATGAAATTATATGTATTTAGGTGGGTCCAAAGATAACTGCGTGTATTATATCGTTCGTTTTATCAGAATGTAAAGACGAATAATGACAATCGTCGGTCAGCTAGTGCTGCAGTTTAGTTCAGTCATTAGTAAATTCGAGATGCGATGCGAGGAGATGTGAGGGAAAAAAAAATAGGAATGAATATCGCGGGGGGAATTTGACTCCAACGTGTTCAGAATTTTCAACCCCGATTAATTTGAAATCCTATTTGAAGAAAAAAATAAAAAATAAAGAATAATGGGGGTGAAATTGAACTGTTCTTTTAAATTACGATTAATTTACGACTTTGAAGCGTCCGACTTTAACTTCGAGTTTTTAATCCGAGTTAGTTTGCTGTACTGCGATGTGTAGAGAAAAAGTTCAATATGTATGATCCGCAAATTTTTTGATGACTATAAGAATAAAATTTCGTGGTGAAGAAAAAAGAAAGAATAAAAAAAGAAACGATTGCTCGCTCACTTCCCGCACGTCGATGAATAAAAACTAGAAAAGAAAATCTTGAACGGTATAAGTGGTGCGAGCGCTTACCAAAAATACAGTCGGATTGAGATCATCCTGCATGAATAATGATTTCCTGCACTGCACTTACCTAAAACAAAAATTAAAAACAGAAATGATATAATGTCGAGAACGTTATTATATACGGAAGTTTTAAAGAAACTTTAAAACAATAAGTATGTGAATGAATACTGATTGACATAATTAAAAACTGAATACATAGAGAATTTACACGATAACGAAATAAGGTATGGATCCGCGCCAATTATAACTGATAATTAAACTAATTGCAGTTTTTAATTACAGCATGAATACGAAGATCGACTGGTATTATACGCTAATGCCGTCTCCCTCGGTTGGCGAATAGGTGCAATGCAAATATGCAATCGCATTACAGGTGCGTGGATATTTTAATTTCCGTTTTTATCTTCATATTATAAATTTTTCATTTTTTTTGTTTTCCTTTTTCTCAGGTGACCAGTCTGCTACGAAAATTATCTATCTAACAAGTCTATATACGATGTCATAAATAAAAAGAAAAGTGATGGAGATTTTTTTCTTGTGTGTTTCTTGTTTCGCTAAATCTGCAATATTTTTATGTTAATTATCACATCTCACAGAATTTCATGAAATCATTCAATCTTATTGTTCGTAATAAGTTTTTCAAGAGTTCATATTATATACAGTTTTTTTTTTTTTTCAATATGATCAGCGAAAATTCATCGTGTATTCTTTCCATCTCCCACACGATCCGAATGATATATTATATTTTGAAGATCGCGTGCGATAACATTTCAGTCACGTTGTTACGCTTGTTATATAGATCGAAGATTTATTTCACATCAGATAGCAAAAAGGTTTTAATTACTGCACTAGAAATTTTTGAAGATTCGTTGCGCCTACTGTAGTAAAAAAATTTGATACTCGGAAATTATTTTCCGAGGGCATAAATCATCGTTAAGATTCTCACTATTATATCTTTAAACCATGAGATATACAACTTTTCCTCCTACAATTAAATTAATTTCATAAATCGCCAGAATATTAATTTAGGAAATTCGCGATTCACACGTGCCAAGATGTTTCTCAATCTGATTTTGAGATGAACGACAGCTAATCTACCATACTGATAAATCCTCCCTCTCCTCTTTTTCCCATGGGAAGAAATACCCAATCTTTGTTTGTCCAATAAATTGTAAAAATTAGAGCGCTCTAGGTTTTCCCGCTTGATTTTCTTTTTATATAATTATCTGGTGGAGTTACTCGCGCATAAACCACGTAGCCATAGTCGCCTAAAGAAACCTGTCACACAAACGTAACGAAGGTCGAGAGATTTGCATAATAACAGATTTTTATTTCTTCTTGATAACCTGATTGATATAAAAAAAATAAAATGATATAGAGGAAAGACATCGTCTGTTATGTCATCAGGTAAATTGGCGAATCAAAAAACAATTTCGGTCATTTTTGCGGAGGATATTCTAAGTATTTTAAAAACAAGTGTTCAATTATACAGTAATTGTGAAAATATATGCATGCTCAAAAAATTTCTATGTTAAAACATTTTTTTCAAACTTTATCCGTTTATCCGTAAATTTTCCAACCGTTTCCCTAATTAGCAATCAAGAATTTTGACAGAATGCAAACACCAATCGTGGTTTGTAGATTTGTACAAAAACGTTCAAGCCTTAACGTATATTGAGTGAAATAATGTAATAATTCGTAATAATTTTATGCAAACTAAATAAATAATGGATTCGACGAACGACTTATACTGAGTTAATATTTCACTTTTTGCACTCCTATTTGGCATACCTATAGTATAACAAAAAAACTGGAAGCAGAACTATACCACAAGGAAGGAGAGAGAAATATTTCCATAAAAGTCGATCATCAATCTTAAAGAATCATTAAATCCTGCAGTCGCAATCGATTTTCATAAAAACTTTATTGATCGAGTCATAATTGTGTTCAAGCCTTTCGGACTATTCCAAAGAAATTCTTCAAGCCTGTACTATATTCAAAGCTAAAAACGTCTTTATAGGTAGTTGCTATACCGAGAGTTTTTGGTGAAACTGCTGACCCCCTCCCTGCGGCGAAACCTTGGTTTCGCCGCAGGGAGGGGGTCATCAGTTTCACCGAAAACTCTCGGTACATTACTTTCGCCAATTCCAACGAATCTTTACGTTTTCGAACCACCGGTCGAACGGCTAGCTAAAAAAATCTGCAATTTAAAGGATTTTGTATTAAAATAATGGGCACGAATAATTGCCACACCTGGTTTGATTCGAACGTTTGTTGCTATGAGAATAATAAAAATTCATGAACTCCAAAAAACCGTTTTATAAAATGATGCAAATAACAAAGTGTTGATTGTATGTACGTACGTACTCGGTAGTATACCGAGTAATAATTAGATTGGTTTGTATAAGGCGATGAAAATCACTGCGAAAAACACCGTATTTTCCGTATTTTTTTATTTCGTTTGACCAATTTATAATTGGTACGAAAAGCAGCGTGATAGTTAAAAATAACAGACACTAGGCATAGAGGAGAGACGGTAGGTAGTAATTGATAGTAAGACTCGCAGTTCAACGATGAATGTATGTTACTCGTGGAAGTGCGACTAGTTTAGTAACACAGTGTGGAGTCAGGCGGCACCAAGTGCGGTTCATTCCGATATATACAGTTCCTTGAATGGGATAAAATTTTATTAATATTCTCAGCACGCAGGATTTCCCGATCTTCCTGCAGAACAAACAATTTTCATTATTTAACGAACGTCGCGAGTTGGAATGAAAATTACCTAAATAAAAAAAAAAACGAAAATTGTATCAATCTAAATCGTGGGAAAAAAATAGAACGCCAATTTCGCCAGGTGAGGTGTAAATTTGCCTATACAGTGAATATCTTTCGTTTTAAATTACACGACTGAGTTTCAATTATTTTTTTTTGCTTTTTTTTTTCGTTTTTATTCTCAACGCAACTCGTCTTCGTTCAACAAGGTAACTAATTAGATTTTGTTTTTATTCATCAAACTGTTTCCTCCACATATGTATGTAATAATTTATTCACGCCTAAAATTTTTTTTCGTTTTTTTTTTTCGACAAAATTTCTTCGGTAACTCTCCAACAAAAATTGATCCAAGATTTTTTTTATCGCTCAGATAAAAGCTGGGCTTAAAATTGTCACACGAATGGTATAACATTGTTTCGGACCAATTGATCAACCGACTGGTGTAAGTCTTTGAATGAGAATTGTAATCAGTTTAAATTAATATGATCTAGAATTAGAAAAATTCTTTCGCCACGCGATCGCGACGACACGTGTGACGACGTATAGATGAAAAGTTCGTGACATCAACGATTGAGCGAGATACGCATGTACAGGGTGATTCAGATTTCGTGACGAATCTCTCGATGGGTTAATCCTCGTCAAAATAGGGATCGAAACTTCCTCAGCCGAATAATATTCCGAAAAATGATTTTGACGAGGATCAAACCCTCAATAGATTCGTAACGAATTCTGATTCACCCTGTATAGTCGGTTTCGCGCATAGGTACAAGCTTTTCGTAATTGAATTTCCGTAATCTACATACGTTGCGTAGGTGCTCTAGTCGTTAAGAAAATTTTTCATTAAATATAATTCCGCTATTCATTGCAGTGTAAAAAGTTGGGTGAATGTTTTGATTAGGGTAGGTATTATACTTATCAGAACTTTTCCACGCTTCACTAGCGATAGTATAGAAACTGAAAAAACTGGAAGTCAATTAGCGAGTCGTTAAGTCGTGATTTATTTTTCCAAATGAACCGGAACTCGTACGAGTTTTATATAAAATCACGTGCAGGTACGATACGCGATTAGATTATGAAGAACAAGTACCTACGTACACATGTAGAAATGATTCGTCGTTGATTTGAATAATGAAGAATATGGCGTATCTTGTACAAGTAGAGTAAAATTTTCATAATTATATTCGATATTAAAAAGGCCTTGAATCATTCTGAGGAGCCGAGGCGAGGTCGTAGCGTGACTGTTAATAGATGAATTACAATCAAAGTAGGTATTCAATGATTGTAGGCTGGTGCAGAAACCACATCGAAACTATGTTATGTATAAATAAGAACTGCATGAGCCGTAATATCATCAAGACCCCAAAAAGTCTCGTGTGGGTAGTAATTATTTATTGTTAAGTAGCGTCGATAATCGATTACGTAAGATAAAAAAAAATTCAATCTTGACCTGGTTTCAAATCGCGAAACGCGTGTTAATGCAATTGCAGGCACGCCTTGTTGGGCGAAAAGAATAGCGTACAATCGCGAATCGACATTACTTGTTATAATTCTAGCAATTAGCTCAAAAAAATTCATCATGCACGCGGTGCGACAATTGAGAGTCAAATTTTCCAAGATCTACCTGTATGCGCACAGCATCTTTTTTATAGACAATTATCCCGAGACTATATTATTATAGCGACAAAATCTAAGACCACGACATCCGAAGGCGAATCCACGCGCAAGTGATTCAATTGATTTATGACTAGCATACGTATAGCAGATTAGAATCAATGTTCGTATACATTATATGATATTTTATTATAGGCACTATTTCCTGAAAGACATTCGACGATTTTTCACGTGATAGACACTTTTGTTACTCGCTGTCGTAACTCAGTACGGAAAAAATTTTTGATTCCGAAACGTTGTATAGGTACTACTACCTGTTTTGTTCAACAGGAAATACTGCAACGCTTATTATAAAAAAATTATCTAAAAATGATCTGACGTATATTATAACAGAGTGAGTGAATGTGGACCCGCGCGGATTGATGAACCGCGAAGTTTTTCCTATCGTATCTGATGGCAAAATTTGAAATTTGTTGAATTGTTTGTATTTGGTACAGTACAACGTACTACGAGAGACGAAAGATTCGGTCGATTCTGATATTTTGATTCAAAGTTAAAGCATTTCGTCGATTCGAACGATATTCAAAATTCAAGCGAATTTTGGCAGAAGAAAATTGGTCACGGAGTTCATTTTTCGCATCGCTTTATAATTCTATCCAAAAAAAGAGGAAAGAGAAACGGAAAAATTTCATTCATTTCGGAGCAGCGAAATATTGAGAAAAATTGTTCGAAACTTGGTGATACACATTCATTCACCTTCGTCTATATTTAATGTGCGAGTCTAAAACGCTATACCTACTCTATAAATTATGCTATATATTCCATAAGCGCATTGCCCAAGCGCCTATGCGCCTGCAACCAACGTTTCGTTAACGCTTCAGCTGAAGTCAGTGTGCGGGCTAATTCGGTATAAGATTAGGAATAAGTCGTTTAATCAAAGATCAGCTATAGGTAAGTCTGAATCTGATCGGTGGATTTTATTCCAACGAGAATGGGATGGGTATGAAATTATTTTCGTATCATAACTCTGAGACGACGAACCCAACGCGCGAGACGTTTATCTTTGTGCGTATTGTTATACTATATTGTTAAAAATATTCTTAATAAAAGGCCGAAAATTCTTCATGTCTGTAGTATATACAGGTAGGTACTTATTTCTCTCTGTAAGATAAAAGAAAATAAAAATAAAAAAAATTATCTACTGCTTTTATCGCCCGATTGATTAAAACGACTGAATTTGATATATCGATGCAACCGCAACGCACAACGTTAGTAGTACTACCTAAAAAAAAAAAAAAATGATTAAACTTATCGAGTCGGTATGACGATGTGGATTAACGTTGCCCTCGAAAAATTAACACGGTTTACGAATTTAAGACAAAAAAAAAAAAAAACAAAACAAAAAAAAATTCTTCGCCTCTACTAGTTTATTTATACAGTAGCATTCCAGTTACCGGATATCCGGATATACCGTGACACTCGATCGTGACGTTGAAATTCATTATTTAAATCGAATGAGCCGGATTGATTTTCAAATTTTAAGGTTTTTTTTTTTCATTTTTTCAACTCAGTCGATAGGATATTTCTTCAGAGCGTGCGAATGATTTGAATTGAAAGAAAAAATAAAAAACAATTATTTCCACTGTGAATAAGAGAAAATGTATATTTTAAACCTCATTGATCTCGTTATTAAGAAATCATTTATTTCTCACCATCGCGTGAGTATACGTTTGATAATTTCAAAATCATATACACTGCAGACGAGTAGGTCATGTAATAACGTTCAGCAGTTAGATTTCCGACAGTACAAACAAGTCGTTGAGTTATAAGTGAGGATAGTAAATCATCGAGCAGTCTTGAAAGAAATTTCTTAAGAATGTTTAAAGTCATAATGAAAACGGAATGAAAGATCGTTTCTTATTTCCACTGCTGCAGCAGCGGGGCATAAAAATCAAAAAAAAATGTTTAAGCAAAGTGTATACCTAATGATATCACGCGTAAAAATAATCCGCAGTAAATCTGTATACCCTACCTATATCTATATAATGTAACTAGTACCTACGCGTGTGCCAAAGACGACGGTAAGTCGAGCGACGAATTCTGCCGGGATTTCTCATTTCTCGAAATAATTTTAGCTCCGTTAGTTCGCCGTACCGAGTTGATCCTATTTACTCTAAAACGTCGTTTTAACGCCCTATGCTCATTCGAGAGGAAAAAAGTGGCAGCAAAATATAATACGTCGTTATAGTCTCTTAATTCGGGTTCAAAAATTTACTACATACCTACACCTCCTGCAGGACAATTTATCAAATTGCTTTCGTGCTTATTTGAAATTGTTTTTCAATTTTCGTATACCTTGTATACAAGAATGACATTCGTCACTGCTGATTTTTATCGATTACAATAACGCAGTTCAATTGATCGAGGTGAAACTAATTTAACGATCCGATCGTCAAAAATACGTACCTATATATCACGTTTCCTTTATAATACACTGTTAAAAATAATTGTCAATTCACAACACGTTTACTACACAAAAGTCTTGCAAAATTACAAATGTGGCGTAGCAAAGTGAACTGCTCAGCTTGTTCTATAAATTGACAAATAAATTCTTGATTTTACTGAACTTTCATAGGAAAAACACAAAATTGTATTTTAATTCCCTCAATTGTTTAGTATATTCGAAGTATTTGTAAATTAATTTTAAGGAAATGTCTTGTAAATTTACTACTCATGTATTGGAAGATTTTTTACGAACATCGTATTGGAAGTTTCACACAGAAATTTTTAACTGTGATACATACGGGTCATCCTTATTTCTACATATCTGAAGACATCCTGAAGCATTATATATTTTGAGACGATTGAATCATTCTCATCCCTGCATCTTACGTGTACTCGATATCATCGATATCTCTATGCTGTTCACAATACGCGAATAACATTGAATATCCGGACGAGCTGAGTAATGATTTTCTCTAACAGTATGAGGCATAAATCGCGAAGCCTTGTCCTCCAGACACTTCAAAGTCTAGACCTTCCACCACGACAGCAGCGACTTAACTCAAGGTTATTGGCGTTGAAGAACAAAGGGTGAATTCAAGATTAAGTATAAGCATTGTCTCACGGTTTATCTAGGACATAATGAAGAGAAAAAAAAAGAAAAAGAAAAAACTAAAATCGAATCAAATTTCACGTGAATACGAATAGCAAAAAGTAGTACCTATACCCACCTACACGAAACGACAGCTCTAAGTGACATTATTCTGTATAATACCCTGGAGGGTAACCGTATACGTTTATCCTTGAGAAAAAAAAAGAAAAAAAAAAAAAAAAATACCCATGCACTAAAAGTAGTACATATTATCTGCAACGCAGTATCGAGAACGGAACTCAATTAGCAGGTATATGCCATATGCTATGCACATTGAATATTCCCACTAATTGCTTACAGCTATACGCATAAAACAATATATGTTACGAAGTCAAGAAAGTCGATGAAATTAAATCGCGACGCGTTATTGTGTCGCAGTTAGAATAACCTCTAGACAATAGGGTAGGTCGGAGTAATCTCCCCCTCTCTTTTTTTTTCTTATTTTCGTCATCGATTCCCTTCTCGTTGGTGTAATATCATATTAATTTTGGCAAAAAGGTTCGATCTCCGAATTCTATTCGGTCTTAGTACACATGGATATGAAGATCGTGTGTATGCATACATGCGCAAGGGATGGGAAAAAGCAGCGCTTATCTAGTCTCCAAGAGTCTAGATCCTCCAGGTCTTGTATATCCCCCGGGGGTACATCTCCTTCCCCCTTGTCTCTTCAGGCGATCGATGCATGCATGGAGCTCGGGCATAAGGTAGGTGTGAGGGTTTTAAGTTGAGATAGAACTGCACCCCCCATCCCCCATGCCTACGATATGCGCCCTTGTTGTCGGTACGGTATATATACCTATGTGTACACGAACCCCGACTATACCAAGGGCTTTTGCAACCCTGCGCCTACCCGCTTCTTTCACCCTCGTATACACAAGCCCATGAAACACGCGGCTTCAGGTATACTGCACACGGTGTTAATGCGCCGAGTGCAGCAAGAGCCCAGACCCGTGCCTTGAACAGGCATAACAGCGACTGCAGTGTGTCGAGTGCAGGTAAAAGAAAATAAGGAAAAGAATAAAGAAGAACACTTCCGCATTAATAGACTGCGGTAATCGCAGATTACCTATGCGTATGGATCAGATTCATTTGGACACGTAAAATACCAGCTCTTCACCCATAAGGAGGAAACCCCTTCGTTCTCGATCACCCTGTATACTGTAAGATAAGATAAAGAATTGGATTTTTGTATCAATTATAGGATGAAATGTACCTATACCTATGCCTGTACCTGTATACAGTTGCGTTACATTATATCGATCACGCTAATTACAATTTTCTTTCTGAAACACCGGCGATTCGCGAAGTCTAGGTGCGGCCCTGAGTGACGTTACACACACCGCATGTAATTATATATGTGGGTATGTACAGACCAGACGCCGAATATTTATATACCTATATGTATTTAATGTATGATACAAGAAGTACACGCGATAATGATGGATATTACATTAAGGCGCGGTCAGGGCCCTTATGGCAATTATAAATTTAAACTTTATTATTTATGAACAGAGATATGTTACATATCGTGTATAATACATAGGGTATTTATAGTTGCATACCTAATTCCTACTGCTGCCTTAGCGCCGATATCACGCGGTATGTGTAACTTCTTGACTATTTTTAGGAACGTTTATCTCTTCTTCGAACCTACAGTCAGACTTTCTACGGTCCTGTGAGCCTACCGATTTCATATTACCATTCTCTCGCTCAGACACGTAGGGTATTACACGAAACTCGATATTTTTCAGAGAAATATACACTATGTAAAACGGGCTTAGATTAAGCCTTAAGGTTAGAGGGTGTATGAAAATTAGCACACGATTTTAACACCAGCTGATTCCTTGCGAAAAAATGAGACGAAATTTACAAATGCTTAAAAGTGTCCGCGAGGGCTTAGTTTTCTTGTAAAAACACTTAACGGAGAACCAATCAGCGTTCGGCTTTAGGAAAGACCGCCTCGATTTCGGTGGTGGGGCGCACGGCTATATAGTCTTTCCTGTAGAGCTTAACGCTGATTGGTTCGTTATTAACTGCTTTTACAAGAAAACTAAGCCCTCGCGTAGTTTTTTTGTATACCAAACTTTCGTCTCAATTTTTCGCAACGAATCGTTCGGTGTGCAGATGACGCGCGAATTTTCAGACACCCTGTATATAGGTGGAATTGATCACGCTGTTGAATATACGTATACAGAGCGCGTTACCTCTAAAAGCGAACATTCGAGATCGTTGCAGTTTTGACTTTGCATAAATGCGCTAACTTCTTCCTTGTTTGCGATATCATATTCGTGATATATTCTGGAGCATATGCAAAGTGTTTTCAAGCTCTGATAACCGTACCTCGTTAATAAGCTATATATGTATGTACGGGTATATACATAATACGTAACATGCCCTATTGTCGATCATTATAATACTCTTTTATAAACGTACTTTTTCCTATATTTAATTTAATAAAGAGTTACGGTACACAATTATTGCGAGCAAGTCTAGATGTACCGCTGCGTGCTTAAAGAGGTGCTTATATACGATTATAATTCGCGTATTGTTAATAAAATATAGCATAAACAAGCCCGGACAAAGACTGAAGATTTGAATCCATCCCACGGTCATAATTCAGTTAAAAAAAAAAGGAATCAAGTCTACCAAAATGTGACTGAGAATTATTTTAGATAAAATGAGACGAGTAAGATCTCCGAATGTTGAAGTTACCGTAAATTTGTTGTATTTTATTTTGCTGGAATGTAGGTATAAAATTTGATAAAAAAAAAAACCAAAAAAAAAAACTTATCGAGATCTTGATTACGCGCGCGATATGTGTTGTCTCGAGTCTATAAGAACTCTTATGACGTAGGTGCAGAATAAGTATCGTATGGTTCTACGAAAATAATTCGTTCGATATGCGGAGTTTAAATAATTGCGACTATTCTTTAGTCCCCCGGCCGTGTTGGTTGACTCCAAAACGAACTAGATTCTGGTATACCTATACTATAATCCCACATTCGTAGGTATATATGTATATAGGAATGATTTTATACTTCTCGGTCTAATAAGTCACGAAGTCGATCATTTTTTCACACACGCGAATCGTGTAGTAGATCCGAAGACTAACATGAATCCACAAATTCCTAGAATTCGTTTTTATCCAACATAATTAACAAACAATATATAAGTAACCTTATTACGAAGACAGAGTAAACTCGATACCGTGACGGAAGTGTAAAAAATAATTAGTGCCGTTTCTCCGTCGTGGAAAAGAAATATAGATTGAAAGAAGAAGAAGAAGAAGAAAAAGAAGTGTACACATTCTTCTTCTTTTTCTTTTTCAATCAGCGTCTCAAATTTCGTCGAAATTTTCGGAGGAAACCTTTTTAAAGATAGAAACGCGTAGCGTCCGTATAACTGTGCCGGCTAAGAACATATATACCGAGCGGAGTTAAATAATGAACGGTGCGCGCGTAACTAAGCGGAAGTCTAGAATTCGCGGTCGAGCTAGTTAGCGATAGAGTTCTTTGCACCTGTGCGTTAAACCGATTAGAATATGAGGATTGAAAGAATTGAAATTCTGAAAGCTGCAGTAGCATCCGTGATTCGCAACGACTGTGTGTATACACCTATACCTATACCTATACATATACATATACGAGTCATCTCATATCCTGCATATGCGATACCAGAAATACAACTCGTTCGCTTTAAGGAAAGCTATACCAGGCGAGAGAAATGGAATAAAAGAAGACGAGACGGAAATAGGCGAGGAAAAACTGAACCTGAACTGTGCATAATTAACCTTAAGAGTCATTCATCACGTGCAGTCACATACCTATAGATATAGGTATACATACATTGGAAATAAGACGTGACGAATGACAGTTAAAGCTAACGAATCATAAAAACTGTGACATTTTATGATTCGAAAGGCCTAATCATTACGAGGAGTCGATGATATTCCAGGAATCTTGTTGTGTTCGGGATTTTATCATATAACATGATATTGATAGTAAATTTGAACTAACTCCTAACGCTTCGGGTATCCATATAGACGCTCGCTTCTTTTCCTTCATATGCAAATTAGATATACATACATACATACATACATACATGCAGGTATAGGTACTTTCAGAGCGTACAAAGCGAATTATAAAAACTTCGGTAATATTTATTAATAGAGTTCAATCATGTGTGTAGTACTGTTGATGTGTCAGCAGTAATGAACATCCCAAGAATTCCTGCGCGGGTCTCATGATACAAACATGTATACATATAGAAGTAAGAGGTGAATAAAGAAATTAATTCGCGTGCGAAATTCTTCGAACGGAAGAAGAAGAAAGAGATAAAAACACAAAAAAGAAAAGGAGTTTAAAATTGAAAATAAGAGAAAAAAATATATATCTGAGTAATTTGATGTGAAGAATCGTGGCCAATTATAGCATCGACGCAGTTAGGTAGTAGGTAGGTATAATGTCTGTGTATGTTTATCTCTCATTGTCATTCAACAACCAGTACAGGACTGTTGTACTTCTGGCAGACTAGCAGGTTTGGAATAAAAACATGTTGTCTGATGTTACAGGTTATAACCTTTAGCTAATTGTGAAATACATATGTAGCAAATATTATTGTCGCAGAAATACAGAAACGAATTTATTGTATTATTATTGTTATACACCTGCAGCGAGGCGCTAAACTATAAGAGACAAAGATACGCATACTGCAGACGCTGATAATTAATCCTCCTCTCCGCATTCAATCGCTGGGTGTAAAATTTGTGCAATTTAAAATTCAACTGCACGTTTTCTCATCGATTGACAATGTTCGAGAGATTTTTGATAAGTTCATGTCTATAGCTGGTTCGTTTATGCGAATAGAGATAAATACTACACCTGCGTCAGAAACCGCAAGAGTTTAAATTGAGAACTAAATAGAAACTGTATGACTCATGATTAAAGGTATTTATTCCACTGGCTCAAGGTATTGCTCATTCTAGTGAGCCAGAGAAGTCATACCTAAACTTGTATGTACTACGAACTATATAGTGTAGGTACATTTCAATCGACCGGCACAACAACATAAGATATGTGTGTGGTAATTTGTGTTTCATTCACAAAATTTATACGAGTTGAGCCAGTCGCATATAATTATGTGAATCGATCAATATACCTACTTAGCAAACTGCAGAAGAAAGGAAGAGAAATATCTATGTAGAACGGTACAATTCCTTTTTACCGACTGATAAACTACCCGCCTGTGAAACTAATTTTTCATATCGATTGCGACTACCATTTCGAATTTTTTCCTCAATATTTCCCAAACTATCGTTTCCCCCTATTCCTATCAAAGTTTGAAATAGTTACCCGATTGGTAAGTGCCGCGGAACCTAGTGTCATGGCAGTAAGTTGAGTCGTTATTTCTGAATGCGAACCACTGGTCTGTGCGTTGTCGCATGTAATATGGACTTATAGCGAGACCCGAGACTGACTGTTGAGAACCACTGTCTGCGGACTGATTTCATTGGCTAGTATTCTTCCCCTCGATTCAAGGTCATTCAGGTGATTCAAATGTGCGACAGTTAATGTAGTAAGTTTATTTTCTTTCTCTCTTCTTTGATAAGAGAAATGATCATTTATACATACGAAAATTATTTCAGGATACAGTTTTGTCGTCCCTTATAGAATCGCAGCTCAATATAAGTAATTATTGAATTACATGCGGTAACTAAACTGCGGACACGCCCGGGACGACGCGACTCATTCTGTCCCGCGCGCGGTCTTGTTAACTTCAGTATTTTCATGTTAATTATACTTACTCATGCAATCTCCGGAACAGGAAGAAAGATATACAGTCCGAGTGACAAGAAGACTGAATAAATGTGCATACAGTCGGACCTCCCGTAAGTTGAAAATGACTCTCAGAATTTTGCTCAATTCGAGCGACGTTCAACTTATGGGGGGTGCGAATTCTTTGAAATTCAAAGCAATCGTGAGCCTCTCTCAAACTGAGGTACCAACATACGGGAGGTCCGACTGTATATAACTGTAACTTGCAGGCTTCTAACTTTATGTATTTTCAAGTTACGTCTCTAATAACTCGTTTTCACCGAATACCGTATATATGTTGGTATAAGACATAAAGATTAACACACACACACAACTCACCTAATCCCATTTCTCTGAATATCTCTTTCGGAGCAATTTCTTCTACCGGATCCTTCCTGTAGCACATACCGGCCGCAGCAGTGGTTCCTCTCTCTTGTTTTTTCGGTGCAGGTTCCGTCTTCGTCGCAGGCTCTGCGTGAGCCGCGCGAGACGGAGGTAATAACGGACAAGATTCTGGTTCCGATTCGAACTCCGAATCGCCGGTTTCGGCACCGGCTTGAAGGAACTTATTCTGCCCGACGCTCTCAGTCGCGATAAAATCATTCGAAAATTCGTAGCCCGGCGCAGCAGTAGCTGCAGCTGCTGAGCTTTTGTTCGGAGGAAAACTCGGATAACTCTCGAACGGTTCTGGCGTACCAATGCTAATTGGTTCCGGCGAAGCGTCCCGGGGAATAGGCGGTAACGATTTATTCGGTGGTTCCGGGGTGGGTTCGCGTTCACCAAATTTCTCGAGTGGTTCGCACTTCTCAAATTTATCTGCAGGTTTCTCTACTACGTTCCAAGAATCGTCTTCGAACGGCTGCTGCTGTTGTTGACCGTGTTTTTGTGCAGCTGTGGCCGTCCCTTTCGGTTCCACCTGGCCGACAATTTCGTCCTTTAAAAAATCAATCTCCGGTGATTTCTGGGGTTCGGGTAAAACGGAGGACTTTATATCGCCGAGGAAGTCGGCGTCCTCAGGTTTCTTAGCCGTCGTCTTCAACGCCGCACTCTCAAAGTCCAAAGTTCCCAAAAGTTGGGCCGAATTCTCGCGCGTCAGATCCGTGATATCCGGCTTGTTGACTTGCCCGTAAGAATCGTGCTCTTGTCCGAACGTGTTCCGGTCCATTACCTTGGGCCCTGACCTTTGGTCGTTCGCAGCGTCCTCCAATCCGAAGAGATCCTCCTTCGGGTCGATGATGTCCTGGACCTCTGGCATCTTCAAAGCGGCCTGGGCCAGATCTTCAAATACTTCTTCGACGGATTCTGACTTTTTCACCGAACCAGCCTTAGCCTCGGCTACTTGGGCCTCCAAAGCTCGTTGTAATTCGGACGTTAAATCACCGGCTGAAACTCCCTTCGCTCCACCGCCAGGAGATGCTTTATCTTTTATCGTCACTCCCTGCTCCAGCTGTTCTCTATTCTTATCCGCCGATTTATCCTCCCTTTGATGATCGTCGACTACTTGTTTAACCGCTCTTGGCTGTAGCTCCGGTATATGATAAGCTTCTCGCGAACGTTCACCGTCCATAAAGGCTAGAGATGCGGCCTTAGGGTCGACCTGCGGCAAAGCAGAAGCCGGGTTGAAATGCTGGAAGGGTTTGGAGTCCTGCGCTTGCGCCGAACCAATTTCACCGAGTATATCACGGACGTCGTTTATTGGCTTATCCAGTACGTCGTCCAGGGTTAGTTTTGCGAAATTTCCCGATGGGGGCGGAGTCGCTGTCGCAGGCACAGGTTGCAGGTTCCTTTCATCGGCCGGTAAGCTTGAGTCCAACAGAGATCGCTGTGAGTTTATACCCTCGTGTTTATCGATTGAGACAGGGTGAAACTCGCCGCTGATGGCACGTGGCAAGTCGACCAACTGCGCAGACATAAGATCCTGAGACTTGGCGGCCATGTCCTTCGTCTCGTGAATGGGCGAGGTGTCGTGTTCGAGGTGTTCAAAATCGTCGAGTGAGTCGTGGTCACGCTTCAATCTATTTATTGTATCAGCCAAAACCTCATCCTTCAATTTCTCAATGTTATCCTTTGACTGTTCAAACTTATCCATTATAAACGCGTTTCTATTGCCTTCGGATATGGACAGGCCTGTAATAAACACCGCGGCGATTCACCTCACGAATTATCTCGAGATAATTGTACCAAAAACGTATTCTATATCTCGATTCTCGCCTGCTAGTCAGTTTGCCACCTTTGTTCCTATCGGAACACTCTGTAGAGGTATCGAGTATAAAGTATTCACTATACACTTCGGAAATACGTCGCAGTATAAGTCCGCTTGATAGCCAGAGACCGCGGATCCTGCGGCAGCACGAATATTTATTTTTCCTCCTTCAATGCGTTAAAATCGCTTGATGTTGAATATAACAACGTTACTCCGAGTCCTTATGTACAGTTAACTGTTTTTTTTTCTTTCTTTCTTTCTTTCTTCTTCTTCTCTTCTTTTTCCTGCTTATTTCATTAGGTCGACGATATAATTATATCCTCGACGGAATGTACAAAACTGGTAAGAAAAACGTAAATTAAGAACTGTTTTCGTACTTGACTTTTGTTCGCGTTTATACTTCAGCTGTCAAATGTCAGAAACCACGAGTGAACAGACAAGAGAAGTAAAGAGAGAGAACGGACAGAGAGCAGCGCACACAGCAACGCGCACACGGAGCCGGTGTACGCAACAGCAGTAGCTTCAGACAAGGCGAAGCAGCAGACGGGCGGCACTCGGATTCACTACGCGATCGTCGTCCTCTCGTCGTTGTGGTAGTGCTCCTTCTCCCACCTTGTTACCCGGCTTCCTATATCCCCTCCGGCAGCCCTCCCCTCATCGGATACATACACATCGGATACATTCATCCATGCATACACATACATATACATACGCATACGTATAGATGTATGAATTGATAGACATACAGCTAAGGGGAACAGCCGGCCGGCAACCGGTACCTTTTTTCCGCGGCTCGTGTTTCATTGCATTTTTTGTACCGCCCCCGCGAAACCGTGAACCTCGCGGTCGGGACAGTTTCACAAAATATTTAAAACCCATCGTCAGGGACGGTGCGGGAAGGTGAACATCGAGCCGAAATGTTTATTTCCTCTTTTTCATCCGATACGGCGAAAATTGAATATACATATGTTATCGTATAATCGTTATGATCTAAGGACGCAGGATTGATTAAACTATCCCAAAATTGTTAGGGTATTTCTCTGGGCTTATTGGTGCCGGATATACGATGCAAACTCGTGGGTGGTGGACTAGAATATCTATTTACGACCCTGTTAATCCCCACCACGACTAAGCCCGCGTGCTGACTCAATTCCGCTTTCCAACTTATACCTACTAGGTATATACATACTAAATACAGTATGCGTACATCGAAACTTATGGCACCTCGTTGTTTAATAGTTTGCAGTCAATGCGACACGACAAGCCCGATAAAACCTTTAAAACCCGAGTAGATCAACTATTCCCGTTTAAAATACAAGTCCAATTTCATATCACGTATAATTTCTACCATTTATAATTTTTTATTTGTTAGCTGCGTGTCTTTCACTCAATCGCATTAGTCGGTTGATGTGGCAGGAAATGAGAGTGAGACTTTTGTCGGATCCAGGGAGATTGCGGCAATTGCAAAGCGAGACATAAGATCAAGACCAAAAAGGATCAAGATGCGGTGCAGTCAGCGGTGCGGTAATGACGCAACGAGAAATTGTGGGGGGAAATGAACTGTACCAGGGTTTCAGGAAACCGGCTAAATGTGCTGCCATCACAGCGAGTATCCCAAGAAACTAGATAAACCGCCACAGATTTATCTTCCCGTGCGTTTTACTTGACAGCAATATTATACTCGTCAACGATTAGAAAATAACAAAGAATTCATAAATTGTATATATGAGTGCATGTAATCTGATGAAATCTGAATAAAAAACGAATCAACCGAAAATACTTATGTCAAGATTATTGCGAATTAATGGAAGTTCGATACCAATTTTTAGTACACATTGGTTTTTGAATCGATCATTTCAATTGAGAGAGGTGATACCGAAATATCGCCCACCCCTAAAACAATACGATTCCTATGATAGTATTGAGTGTATCATCTACTATTTGAATGGTCATTTTCAAGTGCAGCTATGATACAAAAACAAAAAAAAGCTCAATCAAATGAAACTTTTTGTGTTACAGCTGCATCGACTGTCAATTGTTTCGAAGTGCACGTGCACCAGTCGAATCCGTTTTAAGCTTAGTACTCTGTGGCATCCGCTAGGAGGGCAGCACGTTACGCAACCGCCTAAAATATCTCTGACGTAACGTAACGTAACGTAGTCGAACGCGCAAGCGTTGGTCGGTTTTTTAACTGCAGAGGTATTGCCGTTCGAGTTCCGAATTGTCGAGCCACTGCAGCGATCCAGTGGCGGAGAAGTGTGCCTCTTGTTAAGAACATGGCTACGACACGGTTCCGCGTTGCTTTCGCCGCCACTCAGCAGGAAAACACTGAAATATCTTTGAAAACTGGAATACCATCTCACGCCGGTGTAAGAAATGGAAAACTTAACGGTTACCAAAACATCTCTAACGACGTACAACTTAAGGTAAGTCATCTTCACTCGTCACGTGTGCGAAATATTTGGCGAAACGGAAGGTCGTGCTGCTTCACTCCCCGTTCTCAATTCATATTTACATGCATGTACACACACGCTATACCGAATGTAGGCTAATTGTAGGGCGGAGTTCTACCGCATCTTTCAGTATAAATATAAAGCCCTAAATAAATATCTTTAATTTAATTAACACCAACGTGTCTTGTTCGAAATCTCGTTAGTCATAATACACTCATATAGTATAATTCGCGATAACTTTATGACATTAGTACACACATACATCGTACACATCGTATGATCGGGTGTCACTTGAAAATCTACATCCTCTGTCTCCCCCGCCCGTTTGATAAAAAAAATTATCGCAATTCAAACAGCGACTTTGACGTTTACAGTACATATGTATATTTTATCTTAACGCATAAGTACAATACGCAATGCAGTAATTTTTATTTCGCTTATTTCAATTCACAACCAGAAACTGATACACATGATTTATCAAACAGCACAGCCGTACGTATGCATCCGCGATCCAGCTGATATATCGCTCTCACAAATCTACCGCAAAATGTCGTAAGCTTGCCATTTTCCTCAGCCGCCTTATAAAATTCGTCGCTTTTATACCGGGTTAAAATCAATAGTTCAAAACTTCGTATCTATGAAGGTGTGTAATGTTACCTTCATCTCACTATTTTCACTGGCAATTAAATTACCGGTGAACGTAGATACGGAAAATGATTTTTCACTCGGAGATAGTGAAAAATATTCATCAAAATAGAAATAATCACAATAATGATTATGATATTACATATCATTGCAGAAATTTTTTTTACAAATTTCTAAATGTTCATTTTTCATTTTTTCATCTAATCACTGATGTAAGCGAGGATGTACAATCCGTTTTCTTTATAGAAGAGGAACGCTGTTGACCCATCAGCAAGCTACAAGTCCAAAGAATCTTTTGAGCGAATTTCATTCGTAACAGCCGCTCTCACTCATCTTGGATTCTACTTCCTTATGTTCTTGGGATTTGTTAATCAGTTATTATTCACACCAAAAGTAGCCCAAGAACAATACAGAAAGGTAATTAGAAGTAGGAGTAATTCGCCTATAGCTTGATAACGAATTTGAACTGCTATTTTCAACTCGTTTGCACATCTATGACTCACTATCAAAGTGAATATCTATCAGTGTGAAAACCAGAGTATTTCATTTATACATAATCAGATTATGATCATCGCTTGGCTACATGAGTCATTCTACTCTCAGAGTCAATCATTGGTTACCAAAGTCTTGAATTTTCAAATAGCGCATTAACTTTTTACGGAAACATACATTGGTCGAAATAATGCCAGTGTTGTGTTTGTTACTCCACAGGGTTACGCCCCACTTTATGATCAATTTGAGGTATTCTATCTTCGATACGTATATCGAAGGATAAGAGATTGCTGGAATCGACCAATCTCTTCAGTTCCTGGTGCAGAAGTTACCTTGAAAGACCGGGTAACGCACGATTACGGATGGTCTTTTGAGTAGGTATTACAGGTCTCTGGATATCATATCTTACATTCATCCCCCATGCTAAGATATCGTCTTTAACTTACTGTTTCACTAAAATAATGCAAGTTATTATAATATCCACCAAATTTCCACGTTTTTAAGTACAGAGAATCACCTCCGACCATTTTCCGATAACATCTGATCACTCGTAATTTTTCTCATTGAATTTATACGTAGATATAGACTTATCTGCTCATTTGAAGTGATGTTGTATCGATAAAGCCTTCGATCCTGTTTCGGAATTTCAAGATCTCTAATGTTTGACAAAATTAGTAACTCTCTTATCGTTGATTACAGATTCACAGGTACAGAGACCAAATGTATCAATTTGGGCTCATATAACTATCTCGGATTTGCAGAATCCACAGGTAGCTGTGCCGACCAAAGTATTCAGACTTTGAAAAGGTATGGATGTGCAAGCTCCAGTACGCGCCTGGAATTAGGTGAGAGATCCTCAATGTTTGAATCGCATTAATCAATGAGACATAGAGTCAAATACGATAAAATCTGTTTTGTCTGTTTAAGGCAATTTGCCAATTCACGATGAGCTCGAAAAGCTAACAGCCAAATTTCTCGGGGTTGAAGATGCGATAGTATTCGGAATGGGATTTGCTACAAACTCTCTAAATTTACCATCTCTAATTACCAAAGGTTGTCTCGTTCTTAGCGATGAGAAAAATCACGCCTCTCTTATACTCGGACTCCGTTTATCAGGAGCAACTACCAAAGTGTTCAAACATAACAGTAAGTTTCCCGAATGAATATTGCGATTATTCAATATCAAGGACTGATTGAAAGCTCGAGCTTTATACTGCTTAGGTATAGCGTAGCTAAATTGAAGATGGTTCTGGATCTTGGATAACATGTTTAAAGTTTCATCTAGATACCAATCATCTTGAAAAGTGTTTGAGGGAAGCAATAATCCACGGTCAATCCGGCAGTGGTAAACCATGGAAAAAAATATTCATTGTAGTCGAAGGTATTTATTCCATGGAAGGCTCCATCGTTCACCTTCCTGAGATTCTCGAACTGAAAAAGAAGTACAAGGTGATCTTGCGATTCGTCAATTTCTAAACAAACATCAATCAATGGAATATTTATTCACATAGTACCGATGATTTGCACCTTATCGTCATAATATTAATTCCTTTTTCCCCTTCATTATACAGGCCTACCTATATCTCGATGAGGCGCATAGCACCGGTGCTATGGGAACACACGGAAGAGGTGTTTGTGATTATTATGGAATTGATTCTCGTCAGGTTGACATACTTATGGGTACATTTACCAAAAGCTTTGGATCTGCTGGTGGATATATAGCTGGTACTAAGGTGAGATCTGATTTCCACGTCGTATATATACTTAACAAAAAGAGAAAATACATTTTTTACCAGCGATATCCCAGATAATCGATTATACGTACTGGACAATGTCTTCCACATCTTTTTAAACGCTAATCATTATTTTCAGGAACTTATTAATCATTTGCGGCTGCACAGTCACGGACATACCTACGCATCGTCAATGTCACCGCCAGTAGCGCAGCAAATTCTTACATCGATGAGAATTATCGCCGGTGAAGACGGTACAGATGCGGGAAGAAAGCGCACAAAACAGCTTGCAAGAAATACAAGATATTTTAGACGCAAACTTAATCAGATTGGTGTTATAACTTACGGAAATGCAGACTCACCTGTAGTGCCTATGATGGTTTATCTCTACTCAAAAATAGGGTGAGGAAAAATTGGAAAAAATTTTTTGCATAATTTATTACCCATAAATTAATGCAACCTCAAGTACAATCATTCTCAAATTATTTTCCAACAATATTTATGAAACATAATGTGCAGAACGGTGGTACGGACTCTTACAACACGTGGAATTGCAACAGTTGGTGTTGGTTTTCCGGCCACACCGCTTATGGCCGGTAGAATACGGTTCTGTCTTTCAGCGGCGCATACAAAAGAGCAATTAGACTATGTGAGTTTATCCTTGTGATATGACGACATAATGGATGAATAATATACTCTTGATTTTGATTTTAATATAATTTATGCTTGTTACAGGTGTTGAGGAACATTGAGGAGATGGCTGACACACTGGGACTTAGATACTCGAGGAAACGGCGTGATTTAAATCCAATTGAATACTATTCAGACAGTGAAACCGAATGACCTATCTGATAATCTGAATAAACCTGTTATAAAAAAGTTCAAATATAGCGAAGATGAGCCGTTCTTTTATTGAACGAATTCTTATCCGCTTAAAACTGTCCTAATAACATCAAAGGCCGTTTAAAATCAGGCACAAATGATCGACTAAAGATTAGTCATACGAATCTTAGACATCAGTTATCAACCCGTTTATTTTTATTTATTATTTTTTTCTCTGTAAAAAGAGAACCGATCTGTTGTGAAAAATATAGGTACCTCAATTAATGAAGAGAAATTTATTACTGCATGTTATCATTATTATTATTAAATTTAACTATTAACAAATAGATTCCAGTACATTTTGGAGGAGTAAGCTTCTTTTTCTAGTAAATCAGAATGTGCAGAAAAAAGCAGTTTATTTCATACTCGAATTCTATTGAAGATAGGCCTTTTCACCCTAAATTCAACAGAAAACAGTATCTTTAACAAGCAATGAGTTATCGCACACACAAACAGTGATAATCGAAATGAACGGGTTACTGAATAACTGTATAGATATTTAATTAAATAATTAATATGCTATTATTCTAGAACTGCACAGTCGAGATATCTAACACATATTCACGTCGATAACAACGTTGATACAAATATTCTGAAATCTATTCAGACGTTATTTCCCAATGCCAAAATCATATCTTAAATAAGAAGGTTTTACTTTCACAGTAGTCCTTGCTCTCAACAATAAGCTGACCGGTTTTATCAATCAGTAAAATAGAGAGAAGTCATGTTCTAATTATGTTTCTATATCGTATTTGTGAATCAGTTCATACAAACGATAATGATTATTTGAGTTAAGTTCAATGTGTTAATATAAACACAACAAACTATGTTGTGATCATTGCAGAGAGCAATTTGATAGAAATTTTTGCTATCGTAACTTAACTTGATGAACACTACAATAGTCTATTATCAATGTTGAGAATGAACATTGTTGTTGTAACATGCAAATCACGTTTAAATATATTGTGATCATATCCACGCGAATCGAGGTGCTGAAGTGAAAGACTTGCTAATAAGTACATAAACCGTATTATGCATTTACATATCTCTATTTCTAATGCAGATGTTCGTATAACGGTAAAAGATTGCAGTTCATTGGTTCTAGATATGAAAATATTAATATGTATTTAAGTCGATGGAGTGAACATACCCATTCTTTAAATTTATCACAGCTTATCACTTGACTTAAATTGGCAGGCGTACTAACACCAAGTTTTATAATATTCACTCTTGTCTTTACTCTACTACTTACAATTAGATTATAAATTTTGTATTTTTATTACCTACTTACACACTATCTCCGGCTTGGCTTGTTACGATCATCTTCCTATCTCTTCTACTATATTATATGCACGAAAATTGTTCAAGTTTGATATTTACAATAACATACATACAACTAATACGGTACATACTAGCTTATAGTATAGTTTCCGCGGTGTTATACAATCTTGGTGAATACCTCAATCGTTACGTTAATACAGAAATCTGTTGAAGAATATTTCCGATGCAAAGTAATTTTTAGAATTTTGTTCATCTGCATTTGGATGACAATTTTAGAGATTCGAGATTAGTATCAACTTTTAATTACTCTGTTTTGTCCGTTATTAATTATAATTTGTTATTGGATGTGTCGTGATGAATTTATGATATTACTAATTCCTAAAGGTATAAGCAACCGGTCATTTTTATTTCTTTCTTTTCTCATTTTATATCCTAAATTGAAAGAAGGAGAAAAATAAAATCGTAGTATGTATGCAGTTGCATTGTAGACATTGTCAACGTTTGACAAATACTCCTTTGCTTACTTGGGAATTTAAAAGATTGGGGCGAGACATGATTTAGTTATGTCTACAAAGCTTCAATCATCAGAAGTGGTACTGTATTCTGTAATTTTTTAGTATTTTTAGTATAAATCTCGCTACAATTGTTACATGCTTACGAAATAGAAGGTATATATTAATCCTTAGCATACTTAAACTGCCAGTGGCAAAAAAACAGGCCATTTTTTGTATCATAAATATTATCAATTTCTATAATGAGATATTGGCAAGCAACACTTTGGCATTATAGATAAAGAAATATATTATATATATATTTATATATTATATAGTATAATATAATATAATATAATATGTAGTTTGTTTAAATATTGAATCAGCGCTAATTGCAACAATGCAAGCATCTAGCACATGTTGGCATCTTGTCAATTATTTCAGCACGTTTTAAATACCTACGTAACAAAATTGTATTTGCTTGAAATTATCGTTTATCTTCATCGCGACAGAACTACAGATTTTACAATATCAAGTCAATTGATAAATGTGCTATACTTATTTCTAAACTTAAAAAAAATGTTCTATTTGAATTTTTATTGAAAAATTCATGCGTAAGATGTCAACGTTTTTTATAGGCTGCGCAAACTATATTTATTACCTATTACATACACACATATCTTTCCATCTCAATATTTGAGTATATCTTTCTTTCTCTATACTATTTATCTCTCTTTGCAAGTTCACACATTCCTATCACAATTTTATTTTTGTAATAATTATAACGATTAGGATTAAAAAAAAGAAATTTATGTAAAATATACTATCATTATTACACAGCTTGCCGGTGGTCATTCTATTGCATATACCTACGTCAACATCATCATCACCTATACCTATATTAATACTCTCATCATCATCATTGCATTAGATCATTTTGCGATATCTTATCTAATTTATGAAACATGTTTAGTTAGTATTCACGGATGATTGGGACAGACAATAATAATTGCGTGAGGTAAAGGCATGTCTAACAACCCCAGTACGTATTAATATTCAAATAATTCTCGTTTTATTACAATGAAAAAATAGATACGTATATATTTATTTTTTTATTTATTTTTTACATATTTGATGAAAAAAATGGAAACTATAATACTAATATCATGCAACTATTGTGCCTGTGTGTGTAGGTATAAAAATATGTCGATGTGTGTATAAAATCATATTATACTCTAGATATTGAAAATTGTATCTCATTGATGGTGCGAGTCCATAAGTAGATTCCCATCTTTGTCTTTTAGCCGGACTCTGCCATTGGCGTACCTTGTCTCTAGGGAACCATCTGGATAGACCAATTTTACTGTACCATCCGGGAACTCTCGTCTCTAAAAATTATTTGAAAGACAAAAGAATCGTGTATCAAAATCGGTACTACATTATTTTATGCAGAAATAATCGAATCATCTGTGATAGAGATTCAAAAATACCCAATGCGCAAAGAGAGCATTACTTTGTGTTCCTTGGTGTGCACTTCTCTCTGACCGTTTGGTAGAATGAAAATTTTATCACCATCCGCTGTGGTTTCAACTAAAGTACCATCGGGTAAAACCCATTCTTCTGTACCGTCTGTTTGTAGTATTCTGACTGATCCGTCTGCAAATGATACCTCCACCGTTCCGTCCTTGGACCTTCTTTCCACTTGACCGCTATAAAAAGAAAATGAACCATGTAGATGTGAGCGACGGTCGTTTAGTTTAAAACAAATTAAATATAGTCGTTTTTTAGAATTGGCTGATTATTTGAAAGGAATATAAGAACATTGCCGTACTGTGGGAACTCGAAAATTTCTAGTCCGTCGGACATCGTCGTATGCCAAGTTCTTGTCGTTGCATAAAAATATTTAACGCTCCCATCCTTTCTGCTCTCGCAAACGTCTCCGTTGTAGTATATCAGCTTTGATATCGTTCTATCGGCAGAAATTTTTTTCACATTGCCATTCGGATACCAAAACTCTAGTCGACCATCCGGATGCTGTACTTCTCTTACACCTTGTTTATCTACTTTATCATTGTCGTTAGAATTTGATAACTTCTTTATTTCGGTAATATTTGTCGCTTGGTCATTGCGTCTGGATTCTAAAGACGAAATATAATCTTCCAACTGATTTTCCTCGTGTGTATCATTTTCGAATGAATTATTAGCGTTTTTCAAAGCAACCGCATCAATTTTGCTTTTGCCACTTGAGATATTGTCTCGCCGGTCAAAACCAGCCTCTGATGATACTGCATCAGGCTTAATAGCATCCTGGATTTCTATCGATTCAACTACAGAACTTACGAGACGTTCGTTACTTCTCGATAAGTTCTTTTTGTCGTTAAGACTTTGAACTGCTTTTCTAGTTGCCTCCTCGCCTTCCTTCAACCCCATAGTTGCATCTTTCAATAAATTTTTATACAAATCCCGTTTTCTTGCGCTACCGTGGCTGTTCTTTGATTCTGTCCGGGCCCTATCATACACGATCATTCTGCTACCGTCGGAATTTATTCTATCAAAGTCCTCATGATCGTTCTGAGGTTCGTTCAGCTGCATTGCCTCCATCATTGGCTGCATCGGAAATTCATCCTCGTCAGAAGACGAGTCTCGTTTATGCGGTGGCTGATTATTAGAATCCAATTGTTTATTTATCTGATGTATAGCTTTTGTATTCGAAGATACAACGTGCTTGCCATGAATCTTTGCCTTGGTCTTAGCTTTCCGTGTGTTATTCAGTTTTTCAACTTCTTCTTTGAGCTTGGAATTCTCAGACTGTAAAATTCTCACTTGACTTCTTTGCCGCGCTTGAGCAGCGGTCCAGCGACTTTCTTTTTGGTTCATTTCTTCTTTGAGCTCCTCCAACTGATCCTTCAGACTTTGTACTTCTAGTCTTTCTTGTTTGCTTTGCTGAGCCTTGAGGTGTGCGTCTTTCAATCGATTCTCCAAGGCGGCTTTTTCTCTCATCAGTCTCTTCTTATCCTCTTGAATGGCGTTCTCCAACATTTGTTTTCGTTCTTCAAAACGAATTTCTTTCTCTTTAAAATTACGTTCCAATGCTCTGCGTTCTTCTTGCAATTTTTCCTTCAGCGTTGTTACTGCAATATTTTCTTTCCTAAATATCTCAATCTCTCGTTCTAATTCTAATAATCGTGTCTTCAATAATTCAGATTTGAAGATCAGCCCTTCTTCCTCCTGTGTTCTAACTGGACTTGACTCTTCTTCGATCAAAGTTGCGTCTGCTAATGCTGAGGCTTCATTTTCAGCCCCGGATCTTTCATCAATGTCATCTTGTTCTGAGCCTGAATTAAATACATCATCATCCGTAGCGTCGTCACAATAATCGTAACGTTTTTTTTCTATCTCGATTTCAAAATCAGAGCGATTTTCGTTACAATATTGATCCTTGTTGTGGCCTTCGGTAGTTAACTCTTTGTGGAACTGATCGTTAGAATAACGGTGCTTATAATGCTTTCCGTTCATTTGTTTTGGTTGTATAACTTTGGCTTTATTTTTGAGAGATCCCTGGCTCTCAAAATTATTAAATTTATCATCCTGAATCACGGAACTGAATTCTTCAGCATCCGATGAGTCCGTTGTCACCGAACAATCGCTCCACGCCTTTTCGTCTGAATAATGTTTTTGTGCTTCTGATTCATTTGATATTGTAGAAGTATCAGTTAAGCCAATTGTCTTGTATTCGTTGTATTCAGAAAATCTAACATGCAGGCTGGTATTTTTTTCGTAATTAACTTGACCACCCAAATGTTTGTCGCTTGTGTAATTTGTCATTTTGTCAATTATTGGCAAATCTGTACCGTAGTTAGGATCAAGGTCAGTACCATACGGCAGTTCGCAAACGTTGTCCATTGAATTATCATCAAAATTATCATCATTCTGAAATTGATGAGGCGCATTATCGTCCGGTTCAAAATCCGCTTTACTGCTTTGCGTATTACTAAATTCAGATTGATATTGTTTTTTGTATGCCACAGAAGAATTGTGAACAGTGCTATTGCTCTGTGTTGTATAAACGATTTCAGCGAGTAACAGATCTTCGTTTTTATCGTCGTTTTCATTTCTCCAATTTTGCGACAATGTTGAAACTTTATTTTTGTTCAAACTCTTTGCTTTCAACGGTGTTGATTGAACAGATTGTTGCAAGAGAGCAACTACAGTACTTGACGTCGAACAAAAGCTAGAATTTTCTGCCTTTTCCTCTAAAAGTTCAAAAATTCTCACTTCTTCTAATTCCCTTTTCGTTTTCGATTCAATATCCGAGGTGTTGAATCTATCGCTTTCTTTCAACTGATCATTGGAGGATATCGATGCTTCCCAAGGGTTGCACATCGACTTACTCCTCACCCTGACCGGGGGTTGTACATTCTTCAAACTTAATCTACTCTGAGCTCTGCTAGGAACAGAAACCTGTTTCTTCTGTGTTTTTTCGACCTTAGTCGCGTGTTTTTTTACAGCTTTGGAAACATCTCGACCTTTATCTGTGTTCGTTTTCGTCCCTTTACCGCTCTCTCTTTTAACATTACTGGGCAGCGACATAGCGCGGGGCCTTATCTGCCTCTTGGCATTATCGGCCGAATTAGCCAAATTGAATCTGGCTAAGCCCTGACCTTTTTTTAAAAATGGTCTTTTAAGAGACTTCTCATTTCTGCTATTCGACTCATCATTTTCGCGCGCATATTCAGACTCTCTAATTCTCTCCTCCAACAGAGTGTGGAAATCTTTTTTAGGCGATGGGACAGGAATATCGTCAATGATTAATGATTTATTTGTCGGTTTATCAAGCGGCAAAGGTTCTACACCATCTAAAAATATTTCTGGAATAATTCTGCGCGGCTTATACGCTTCTGACTTAAAATTATTTCCCCCTTTTCCCTCTTCTGTATTCGATACAACATTCGATCTATCCGAACATATCGCTGCGTTAGTAAAGTTGTTATCGGATGGATCCGAAGACTGATTCTCAGTGTTTAACGGCGACCGATTAATTCCTCCAATTGTTGCTAATTTCATTTCAGATTCTCCTTCCGTTGTTAAACCGTGTAGCAATTCGTGTCTTCTTTGAGGTGATAGGTGTGTTGAACTACCATCATTTCCAATAGTTGTTTCCGACAGATTCTCACCGTTCGTTTTAGTCGGTTCAATTCTTTTGTAACTCGTGTCTAAAGAATCTTGAAAACTAGGCTCATCCTTAGATTCTTCGACGCGGTTATTCTGAACCGACAAACCCAGTGCTTGATACATACGGATCTGCTCTCTGCTCAGAGTTTCGCGTTGTTCTTGTTGGTGTTGTAGCAATCTTTCTTGTTGCTCTGATTGCCAGCGTCGCAATTCTTGGAGACGTTCTACTATCGATGCTTCCAAAGCCATGGCTGCATGCGACAAGGTTTATAACCTGTAAATAATATAGCTAGAATATTTTTCACGCAGTTATCGCAATTACAACTATGTTGATCGAATTATCTTTATTTGGATACAATTTTCAAGTACAAATAGGCTTCATACATGTGTGTACAATTAATTTTCTTAAAGGAGGGTTACCATTACGTAGAAATTCGATCGTTGATCTATAATATCTTCTTTCTATACGATACTAGGTATAGCAAGGGAAATGACTAGCTTTAAAATAAATTCAACTATCATCACTCAGTAATAAAAATCGATTTTATTGACACATTACACTTGAAAATAATCATCTATACAACATCTCATGCTTTCGTTGGTCCGTTGTATATTTTTTTGAATCGTAATCCGTTTACGGAATTTCCAAATTCACGATGTCAACACTGCGATGTGAAGTTGGCTACAGTTCGATGCTTCAAGATCCAACCTAACCTAACATAACCTGTAAAAACACACACATACGTATACCTACAAAGTCTTGTTTACAATTTCTGACTGATCTGACAATAATAAATTAAACCACCGCGTTATTTTCTACAATTTTCGAATATGACTGACGAAAATAAGGAAGATAAACAGTGAGTAATCCCATAGTGTATGTATGCATATGATAGAAATTATTCATTTTTTTTTTTTTCAACATAACCTTTCGTCTTTTCAGATATGGTTTGGTAGTACCGAGCAAGAATCGGCTCACTGTACCCAAGCCGGGAAATGTTTTTGGAGAAGAGAGTGGTTCAGATGGAGATGACGGTACGGATTGGGTGAGAAAGGCGCTGAGAGCCGAGGGCGAAAAAAATTTGGTAAAAAAGCAGACCCAACTGACGATGAAACGTGCGTTAAAAGAAGACCCTACCGTGTATCAATACGACGAAGTCTATGACGATATTGAAAGATCTAAAGTTGAAGAAAAGATAAACAAAAAGACCGTCGAGAAGAAGGCTAAGTATATAGATAATTTGTTGAAAGCTGCTGACCGGAGGAAGAGAGAACAAGAACACAGAGTTGAGAGGATGGTTCAGAAGGAGCGCGAAGCTGAGGGTGCGATGTTTGCAGACAAAGAAAGCTTCGTCACTTCTGCGTACAGAGCGAAGCTAGAAGAATTTAAGAAAATGGAAGAGGAAGAAAAGAGGATGGATAGATTGGAAGCGATCGGAGACGTGACCAAGCAGCAGGATATATCTGGTTTCTACAGGCATTTGTACCACCAGACTGTTGACAGTGATAGAAAAGATCCAGAGAAGATTGAGATGAAGGAAGAAGATGGCAGCGGTGACAAAAGTACCGTCATGGTTCATAAACGGGATGACGAAAACGTGGATGGCGACGATCCGCCGAGCACAGAATCTGAAGATAATTCTGATAACGAAAATGAACGTAATTGTACAAGGGCAGAAGAGGCTGGTCAAACACTTGCCAAGGGAACTAATAAGCGACAATACAGAAAGAGAATGGCCGAAGAATCTCAGTCAAGTTCAGAGAGCGAGTCTGAGACGGAGAAGACTTCATCTAAGACTTTAAAACCTGAGAAAATTGACGATGGAAATGACAAAGCGCCGGAAAAAAGACAGAAATTATTATCCGACGTTAGCAAAGACAAGGATACAAGCAAAGAGACTAAAACGAAGAGGGATTCGAGCGAGGATAAATTAGAGACGAGGGTTTCCGTGGGCAAAGAGGCCTCTGGGAATATCAAAGATAAACAAAAAACGGATGAGAGCGTTAAAAAAGTGAAGAAAATTGAACCGGAAGTACCGAAAATAAATATATGGGAGAAGAGGACTGTGGGACCAGTTTTTGAAGCTGCGTTAGAAAGATATTACGCTAGAAAGGCTGCCAGGTCTTCTGGGTAGTAAATTAACTCTAAGTTTATTCTGGACTATTAATGATGTAATCAAATTGTATGTATGTACATAAGTATCACACTGGCAATAAATGAATTTAACGTTCTTATATTATTTGAATGAAAATGATGATATCAATATCCAAGAATTTTCCAGAACCCTTTTTGGGACTTAAAGATTGCATTTGCAGTATAGGTTTTCATAGAATAGAACATTTCTGGGAACTATGTAAAATAATCGCTGAACACCTAGTGTGACATTGAACATGAAATTCTTGGAGTTTCATAAATTTCTCCAATTTATGAAACGGGAATATAAACGACCCTGAAGATCATCGATTAGGCACTAAATTCGATCTATATGAGACAATCTTCGATATTTTATACAAATTTGCATTTTGAATATTGAAAGCTCTCATGATAAGGATGCGAACGGACCTAATATCAATATAAGAACGAGATCAAGCCGAAATTAAATGAACCCTACAGCAAGTAGTATAGTTGATTGAATTCGAGTGGGTGAAATCCACTTGATGCTGTACGCACAGTTATCTACGTATTGATTTTTGTGTAGGTGTTGGTACTAGTGACGTCATTATTTCGCGTGGGACTTCACCGTCCTCCCTGCTCCTTCGTCTACCCCCACTCTAACTGCTATACATACAGATATGTGCTGACGTCACTAGGCAATTTCCCGTTAAAGTAATAAAGAGTGGATTTCGTAGCAGAGAGCATACCCCGCAGCCGTGGTGTCGTGGTTGTGTGTCATTACTAATTTCTAATTTTCGCTTTATACTTCCTAAAGCGAAAATGGAATCGTGCATTAGTTTAGTTAAGTGTTTAGCGATCGGTGTACTCGCTATATCATCCGTATTATCAATCTGTGATTGTTATTCGTTGCGAGATGTTGATACCGAAACTGACGAAGTATCATCATCGTCATCAGATTTTATCACCCCGCATTACACCCACTACGACGGTCTTAAAATTCTCTTTAAAAATCTGACAGAAATTTATCCAAATTTGGCAAAGGTTCACTCGATCGGTAAATCCGTCGAAGGCAGAGACCTGCTCGTTATAGAAATAACGGAAAATGTTAACAACCCGCGCGCACTGGGTAAACCGATGGTTAAATATGTCGCTAATATGCACGGAGACGAGGCCGTCGGTAGACAACTCGTAGTTTATCTTGCCCAATACCTTTTACACAATTATGGCAAAGACGACAGAGTCGACAGGCTCGTTAACAACACCGACATATTTTTAATGCCATCGATGAATCCGGACGGTTTTGAAAAGTCGCAGGTATTTACTCAACGCATATGTTACAATGTTCATTTTCACATCCTTAATCATCGTAGTAGATTACATCCATATGTAACTCCGCGTCGTCAATTGTTTTACACATCTTTGTTTGTGCATGCATGTGCAGCAATGTATTTTCCAAAATCCAGAGATCTTTCATCCCGACGCTTCAATCAGTTGCGACTTTTCTCTCGTCGTCATTATTGTTCCATTTTTTTAATTTAGGAAGGATCGTGCGAGTCTAAGCGCGGATTTATAGGACGAGAAAATGCCAACCATGTCGATTTGAACCGAGATTTTCCAGACCAATTTAAGAAACGACTCGTCGGCCAAAGACACGCCGGTTTTAATAACGGTAGACAAAATGAAACCGTAGCTATGATGACATGGATAGCTACGGAGCCGTTCATTTTGTCTGGTAATCTTCATGGCGGCGCAGTAGTAGCGAGTTATCCGTATGATTCTGGGTAAAGATATTGAATTTTGTATAAAAAATTACGACCATAATTCAACATGACGTCAAAATGGTATGAGGAAAAAACTGTTGGCATTGATCAAGGCTGTGCTTATCTAACTTCATGCAACGCGCACATGAAACACTTGGTCATTATTTTTATTCATTTATATTCAGACTATAGTTTTGGCAAAATCAAGTCAGCAAGTGAACAAGTTTATCTATTGTTTATCTAATTTTGATAAACTAATAATAATAACGTCCGAGTTGTGTATTGAATGATTTTATTTCAGTATTCCCAGAGATTGCTGCATAGAGAGCAAATCCCCGGACGATGAATTGTTCAAACACCTTGCCCACACCTATGCGGATAATCACCCGACTATGCGACAAGGAAACGCTTGTCCCCCGGAGATCTTTCCGGGCGGTGTTACCAACGGTGCATATTGGTAATAGTCTTTCTTGGCTTTAGTTCTACCCGATATTCATTTTGGATGGTAGAAATGACGATTTTCAATGGGGAGAAAAGAAGGCTTTAAACTTGCATCATAACTTAAATCTCTCATTGCTTGGAGGTATTCGATCTGAGAAATTGCGACCAGGATATTAATGAGTTTATTTTTAACTTATCTTAGGTACGAAGTTACCGGAGGTATGCAAGACTTCAACTATGCACGTTCTAATTCGTTCGAGGTCACCTTTGAACTCAGTTGCTGCAAATATCCATCGGCTGATTCCATGCCTGAGCAATGGAGGCTCAACAAGGAGTCTATGATTAAATATTTTGAACAAGCCCATATTGGGATCAAAGGTGAGATGGCTTATCAGCGGGTCTTGAATCTTTAAGATTAATAATAACTGCGCAATTTTATTGTTTCTGTATCTATGAATTAACTCGTGTACTTATACCCAATTTTTTTCATTTTGATGTACTAGGACTGGTCACAGACACGGACGGCCAGCCTATCGAAGGTGCGAGCGTTGTTGTTGTCGGAATAATGCATAACGTTTCAACTACAAATAGAGGGGAATACTGGCGCCTGTTGCTACCTGATACTTATTCTGTGTATGCTGCCGCCTGGGGGTGAGATAAATGATTATCTTAATATCATGAATACGTATATATATTCGAGATTCTACGACCTTGGGGTAGAAATTTGTGTTTAACTACATTTGGGGATGATACTTAAAGAGTTTTAAAAATCTATTTCATTCAGATATGAGCCAAGCGAAGCGGTACAGGTGACAGTGAAGTCTGACGGTGGACCAACGATTTTAAATATATCTCTGAATGCCGAGTCTGAGGCGTCCGATCAAGGTAAACCCCAGGTGCTACCACTATCGCGTTTTTCTCCACTGCGGAGAATGATTGCGTCATTACGCGATAGAGATTACTACTAAATAAATTGATGAATGCGTTAACTTTGAAAATTCTGTTATCTATCATGGTATGAAATAATCGCAAATATCAATTGCACCGGAAACTGTATTGCCATATCTATTTTTCATTCCATGAAATTAAAATATAAATATTCATTTTATTCCAAGAGTCTGACTTACTTATGAAATTTATTTTATTCAAAGTACCTATCAAAGGCATATTTTTATATTTCTAGTTTAGATTTGGCTCGCTTTATTTTCTTTGCACAATGTGTTTTTAGTTTTTAGATTTTTTTTCGTTTTTGATCAAACTATAATTAATGATCTCTCTTTATGCACCATTCCAGTGATTAAGTTTGTTCTTCTACTTTAGTTTCGTTAATAATTTTACTATTTTAATATGAGCAAGAAACCGGTGACATTAAATCTCATACTCGTACTACAAGACTAGATTTAGTTTTTTTAAATTTCTTTTTATTCGTACTTATTTTCATACCAAGAATGGTTAAGGCTGATTCTATCAGGGGGATTATTTAATTTATTTTACGTATTATATGCACAAGGTATGGAGGAGTTCCATTATCAACTTAACTGAGAAAGAGGATTAATTATCTTTTTATTATTTGTCAATAAATAGGAAAATTATCAAATGTTTTAACTACCTACCTATATTCGTATCTACTACGTACTATATTACTGTTTTTAAAATAGTCTAATAAAATGATTAATTCCTAAATGATGATAAAAAACATATCTTTCGTATAATGAATAACAGTCATTATTGTAACTTGTAATGTTACTGTTTTTGTATCGATGACAAAGAATTACAATTAGGGATGTGCGAACGAACGAAATAAACCGAACAAAAATGGTACAAATTTTTTTCTTTCATTTTTCTGTAAAACATGAAATTTGGACATTCTCTTAAATTATTAGAATCTGACTTATTACACCAACGAAAATCAAGTTCATACCATGTAGTTATTTTTAATTTAGCATATCGATTATCGGAATAAAAAATCTTGAAACACTTATTGGGAATTATATAATAAACTGAAGTAAAATTCTAAATAAGTTTATTGAAATTTGAGCACATCCCTGTATTGTTTCTTGATTATCAAATATCTGAAACAAAAAAAAAAAACAATGGTAAAATTAATCTCGTTATTATAGTTATTTGTATTTGCAATAACGATCAGAATATCTGATATTGAACTGAGTTTTTTAGTTAGATTTTTTACAAATTATGGGTATAACAGAGCCAATATTAGTCGATCTCATATTCTTGATCTCAAATGAAGCGTACAGTACATGGCTTAATTTTTAGTTCGAATTTGTGTTTCTAATTTTTTTTGTTTATTTTTTTTCTTTTTCTTTTTATTTAAACTGGTGCTATTCAATGAAATATTTAGCTTCTGTCTCTACTGATAAAAAAAAAAACAAAAAAAAAACATTAAATACCTAACTATGAATCACACATTATAGTATAAAAGACAAATATTTACATGTCAATATGAGTCAGTAGCAATATTTTCAATCGTACTTACTGCATGTTTAAAATAAATTTTAACGAATATATATATTATACAAGTGTGTATGAAAATTCGCTGGTTAATTACCTACCTATTATTATTATATTATCGTCTTTATAGACTTATGTATGTATTTCGTATTGTTGGTCTGTGCGATTGAATTACGATGTATAATGCAATGTGAACAAAAACAAAAACAAAAAAAAAGAAGAAAAAAAATAAAGTATTATATTGTCTGTCACTCGTTGTGTGTGTAAAAAAAAAAAAGAAAAAAAATTATATACCTTATTTTTTTATTTTTCTTCGTATCCCTATTATAGATCCTATTGCAAATACAATTTATTTTATTTTCATTTCATTTTTTACATTCTCTTCTCTGTACCTTGTGCCTTTGACTTAAGTTCTCAAATTGTTCTTTTTATATATACATATTATACATATACCTAATTTTATCCTATTTTCTTTTGTATTACTACTATTTTTTTTACTATACCTACATGTAGTATGTGTACAATTTTCTTAAACCTGTTGTCATAGGTATATTGAATTTTATTATTCTACTACATATTGAGAATCGTTGCCTGATATTATTATTATTATTATTATTAATATTATTATACAGCCTTTAACTATTTCTCCTATATAATTGTTAGAAAAATTCTAACTAAGCCTTGTTTTTCGATCGCTGTATTACTTCCACTGAATTTCATGACTATTCATTTATATATTTTTGTTTCACCGTTTGAAAAGCATGCGATATAGAAATTCTGATGTTGGTGTGTGAATTTCTGAAATATATTCACGCTATGTACCTACTATTGATATTTTCTATTTTAGCAAGAAACAGATTATCACCAGCCCAAGAACTGATTAGACCTCGCGACGTCTATGGATTTTTCAATGATATAGAATTCAAACACCACAACTACACAGATATGGAAAAATTTTTGAAACAATTAAATCAGAATTATCCAAACATAACGCGGCTTTACGATATAGGCAGTTCTGTTCAAGGTAGAAAATTGTATGTTATGGAAGTGACTAGAAATCCAGGTGTACATCGGCCGGGAATACCAGAAGTTAAATATATCGGTAACATGCATGGCAACGAAGTTGTTGGAAGAGAAATGCTGCTTTTGTTAATACAATATTTGTGTCAAAATTATGGAAGCGATCAGAGAGTAACTCGCATCGTTAATTCAGTAAGACTACACGTTATGCCCAGCATGAATCCTGATGGATACGAAGCTTCGGTGGTCGGAGATGAATCAGGAATCCAAGGCAGAGCTAACGCCCACAATGTAGATCTCAACCGGAATTTTCCAGACCAATACGACACAGCTAAGGTAAGTCCGTTTAATTTTTCATCCGCATTTTCTATCCTGTAAAGTTTCACCACTGTTTTAATTCACCAGATCAGCGAAGTACGAGAGCCAGAAACTGTAGCTGTTATGAACTGGATCAAGGAAATTCCATTCGTATTATCAGCCAATCTCCACGGCGGTGCTCTTGTTGCAAATTATCCGTTCGATGACGGACCTGGAAATTCTAATGGAGTACCAAACTACAGCCCAGATGATAAGGTCTTCAAAATGATGTCAACAACTTACGCAAATGCCCATCGTGATATGCATTTCGGTCGCCCATGCAGTTCCAAGTACGGCGGATTGTTGGAGGAGTCGTTTCCCGGCGGGATAGTTAACGGTGCTAAATGGTACTCCGTTACGGGTGGCATGCAGGACTACAACTACATCAATAGCAATGCATTCGAAATAACATTGGAGCTAGGATGTGTGAAGTTTCCATTAGCGGATAAGCTGGCTGATTTCTGGATTCAGAACCAGGAACCCCTTTTAGCATTCATCGAATTGGTACGTCGCAATTTGTTCTTCAAATTGTCGTCGCTCTTCAAAATTATGTGATTATAATTTATGGATAATTCAAAAGGTGCACAAAGGTGTTCATGGTCTCGTCAGATCATCGATTGGTAATCCGGTTCCAAACGCTCGTATCCATGTCCAAGGAAATGAACACGATGTCTTTGCTGCAAATACGGGCGATTATTGGCGTCTCTTAACTCCTGGAACTTACAACGTTACAGTTAGCGCTACCGGATATGAACCAGTTACAGAGACCGTGATCATACCAGATGACGAAAACAAAGTTGGAACGGTACTAGATTTTACTCTGATGAGAGACGACGCTCAACATTGGTAAGACTTTTTTTTTTTATTCTTAGCGCAGAGACTTTTTATTGAATTAAAATCGGAATGTATACCACATATACCATATTTGAATAAACATTATCATTCTATGTGAATTTGTACGTCATTTCTACATCAGAGTTTTAAGCATAGCGTCAAAACATCACTTGCAGGTCCTCCGCCTATGATTTTCGAATCATTGCTAATTTGGAAAAGGGTTTCCTCACACAGTCCGAACTCAAGGGAAGGATGGCAAACATGGAAAATCTCCAGCGAGAAGTTGCCCAATTTGAAGCTGGGGATTCAGCGATTAGCATCGCTATTCAATCCCTCAAAGTCACGCACAACGTAAGTGGCTGATTTTCGATTATTATATTTCAACATTCAACATCACGTTTTCATAACACAGCTAGGAGCACCGGAAGAGAACAAGATCCACATCGGCTTGATCGGAGGACTTTATGCCTCCCAACCAGCTGGTCGTGAAATCTTGGAAAGATTAGCGACGCATATCCTCACTGGAAATCTTATTGGAGATCCGCCGATAAACCGTCTCTTGGACAATGTGGTATTGCATTTTATACCTGGAGTTGATCCAGGATTTGACAATGTAGCCGATAGCTGCAATCCTTTAGTTGAAGACGAAGTAGGCACGAAATTCTTGAACAGTTTTAATGACACGACCGGAGAAACGGATTCTGTGACTAAGGCGTTCAAGGAAATGCTGCTTGCAGAAAATTACGATGCTCTCATCATAATTGGGGGTGGCGCCAAGCAAGTTAGGTACGCCTCCAGTCTCTTCTATATCATCACGAATTGAGTATGTCCAACTAAAATACTCGAAGAAGATTCATCAGCTGCTAACATCTATTTATTTATTTATTACAGTTATACAACAGACGAATTCAACACTTACAAGAATCTTGCACGCCAATACGAGTCCAGCCTGCATAAAGAACAATGTGATAGCAGTACGGAGTCTGAGAATATTATGAAACTCCAAAATGCTATTAAATCCCATTATAATATACCAGTGGTAAGTTTTCAAAGTGGAAAAACAATCTCTGGAATGAATTGATGTTACGTTATCTGTAAGGATTGGATTTATTGAAATTTTTTTGTTGCAGATAACGCTATCGCTGTCTTGCTGCAAGTATCCATCAACCGATTCGGTCCTTGACCTTTGGCGAGAGAACTTACTTCCACTGATGGAACTTCTACACGGTTTGTCAACAGGAATTCGTGCGTCTGTTGCCGATCTGAATAATGTACCGTTGCGCGAAGCCAGCGTTATAATCAATTCGACATCGTCTGTACACCATCTTACTAAGAATATGGCCTATTTTCAAATGATTTTACAGCCTGGCAATTACACGCTCACCTTCTCTTGCCAGGGATATGAATCGAAGTCGGTCCAAACTGTAGTCAATGGTAAAGAAATGAGAAATTTGGTCATAGTGTTGGAAAAAGAGGTGGTCCAAAAGCGTATTCCAGAATCTCATTCCACATCGGCAAACAAGGAGGTGAATAGAATTCTGAACGATTTGAATGGAAAATATCCAAAGATCTCAAAACTCCATACAATTGGTGTAATGGATAATGGGGGGACGGCAATGTCCTTGGAAATTGGTTCGCAAAACCAGGATACTCAGTTAACTGGAGTTCCGTCAATCCTATTTTTGGCTGGAGTCGAAGGCAACGCACCGGTCACTTCTGAAGTGCTCGTGAATCTGGCGACCCATCTTCTGAGCAATTATAGAAAAGATCCAGCCGTTAGAGAATACGTGGATAAATTCTCTATACACATTGCTCCGAACATAAACTCGATGGGTATTGTAAAACAGAGCTGTGGTCCAGAGAAGAATAAGACAATAGAATTCCCAATAAGGAATGCGCTGTCCGATAATGCGAACGTAATTGTTGAATGGGTGAAAAAAATCAATGCGATATTAGCGGTGAATCTATTGACCGGATCTGTCCACGTTGAAATACCTTTCGGCGATGAATATGGCAAGTCGATTGACAAAATTTACGAAACTGATGACGACGAGCTACTGAAACATCTGGCGCTAACTTACACGAGTAAACAGCGAGCGATGTACTCTGGAAAATCTAACTGCGAATCAACTGCAAAGACAAATTCCCATGGAATATCCCACAGCGGTATAGCTTTTGGAAAACCACAGCTAAACTCTCTGATAGATTACCTCTATTTGAACACAAGTACCTTGATGCTAAACGCTTACGTCTCTTGCTGTAACACCGATCATTCCTCTGACGTTTGGATAGAAAATAAGGAGAGCCTACTAGCCATGATTGGAACACTGAACCGAGGACTTTCTGGGTATGTTACCGACGAGAACAACGGACCAGTAGAAGGCGCCGAGCTGGTTTATGATAGCTCAGAACATCAAGTGAGAAACGGAAGAACAGGTGCATACTGGATCTTACTGCCGGCTGGATTGCACACGATCACTGCCAAGGCACCCGGCTACTTGCAGGATACTAAATTGATCACTGTACCGGATACCAACAAGTTTACTGCTCTGATGTTCAAATTACACAAGAATCAAGACGTTTTTGGGATGCCGAGGATCGTTTTTATCCTTTTGACTGGTAAGCTGCGATCGTAGTGTGAGGGAATCAGTTGTGTGCGTGATTGTATGCAGAATAACAACTTGCATCATTTGAATATGACAATTTTTGTTACAGGAGTAATTTGCCTGGGAATTGTGGTTTCCGGGGTTTGCTGTTACGCCGGATATCAGACTATGAATCGCAGGGAGAAAGCGAACAATAAGGGATACGCGTTCAGCTTACTTCCCGACGGCACAAGTTTCTTTGACGACGATGAGAAGGAAATAAGCTTATTCAAAGCTCCGTTAAGAGGTAATATTGCCTTTACATGATTACGAGACGATTACTTAATTAAGACAAGAATTTTTTCCAAACAGGTCAGAACGAAAATTCGATAAACACGAAACCATACTTCGACCAAATACACGCAACGGATTCGGAGGAGGAAAGTGACCTGGAATTCATTAGGCCTGATCAGGATTGGAAGGAGAAACTGATGAACGACTCATAATAATCAATCAATCACAATAATGGTGATATTCCTGTACGATTATTTCATAATTTATTAGTTTTCTATAACGCAGACGAGTCCTGATGCTATTCCATTTTTTACTACATAGTTTACAATTTCCGCTAAGGCTGTAATCACGTTACGTAGTTTCCCAAGCTCGTTGAGTTTCAAAGATGATTGAAAATTCTATAATATAATTGTGCGATAATCCAATATAATAACATATCATACTCGGTGATACGCTCACTAATAAATATCAAGAATTTTATCTGTGCTGTCGTAAATTGAGCATCGTTAAAGCTCGATGAATTACCACACAAGACTTGGGCGCAGTAGAAGTGATTATTTCTTATCGAGAAAGGGCAGAATCATTCTTAAATAAATAATTACTTGATAATAATCGTTATCGCCAAGTGATTTCAATTGTAACATAATAAGTAAACATATTCACATGTGCATAATTATTATTTTTTATAATAATAAAATAGATAAGTGAGCAACGCATTATTTTAACATATCCTTTTTATACTTTGGGAGTAATGAAATATCAATTTTACTATATATTTATATTATAAGTAATTTGCGATTAAGTTTAGTTCGATGGGTATGTTCTGCACAGAAATTTTGTAATTAAAATATTCTTTTTCAATTCATAATTATACCTATCGATGAAATATTTTTTATTAGAATCTATTTATTTTTTTTTCATTTTACATAAATTTGGAGATCTATAAAAAATGAGAAAAAAATCTTAACTCGCTATGAAAGTATAATTTGCTAAAAATTTGTTGAATTGTCATACATATTCTGTAACGCTGTATGTATTATATTATTTGATACATAATTTGATAAAAAAGCAAAGTTTTGCTATTATTATTATTATTTTTTTTTTATCAAATATTCTTATCAGATGACCGATATTTAAAAAATTTATCTTTTACCAAATTTGTCAATTCAATTACAACTGTGATGAACATTTTGTGTTAAGATCTAAACTATTAATATATATCTCTAAATTATATACATAAATATATACATACGTAAACATATATTTATATACTTGTACGTAAAATGTATGTACGAGCTTACAACCGCAATGGCGATTTATTTTTAAATATAGTACTATACTATAATACGTATATTAAAAAAAAAAAAAAAAAAAAAAACTACAAAACGTTATTACAATGAAAATAATATTATAATATCGGGAAATAAAGAAAGAAAAAAGATATTTTAAAGATTTGAACAGGCGTATTTTATTGTTTACAGATAAATAAACATACAAAATATACATATAATATTATACACAATAATATTGTTCATTGTGTCATGAAATATTAATTCGATATGCGGTTTAACTGTGTGTAAATTGTGCGCGTACAAACGTAGTAGGTATATAGTGATATCGCTTGTTACCTACAGAATTCACAATTTCAAAAGGCACAATTATTATTGAACGTTATGTTATACAGCTCGATATGGTTTTACATCTAGTTGAGATATATATTTGTCATTTACAGAGCTCCGAGATATTGGAAAAATATGCATCGATATCAATGTCTTAGGTACCCTAATATTAATAATTTAAATAATTCTATCCAGCTACGAAGATATATTACTAATTAATAGTATTCGAAAATATATTTATACATTATACCATGAAGAAATTAAATATATATAAACTAAATATCTCTGTGCTTTCATCGATATAGTACACAATATGCTTCGCCATTCGAAAGTATCAAATCAATAAATTAAATTAAATAGTTTGCTAATTCATCCAAGCACCAGTTTAAAAATAAGCATACCTAATCAAATAGCAGATATTATAGTTAATATTAAATATGTGATAGATTTGACTCTTAGATTTCGCAGCTCAGTCACTTACCACAAATTAGAGTCAGCAGAACGTGTATATATGTATATGTATAATCTAATTGATTCAAAAAAAAAAACAAATCTAAATGAATACTGAAAATCATTGCATTTAAGTTCAGTAATCAATTTTTTTTTTTTTTTTTTTGCACATACTCTACTACTCATCTAGACACACACATACTTTAGCTTAAATGTGCAGATAGTGTTGACAATTTTTATCGTCAGACCCAAAGGCTGAAAACTTTTGATATCCACAAATTGCAATAATTCATGGTAGAAATTAAAGATACTAGCTAGCTGTTGTCAAGTATCAATATAGGTATCGGCAGTGATTCGTTTGATTAGACTTTCAAATTGAAGGACGAAAAATATTCCACAATATTGCTGCGGTCATAAGAACTACATATGTGACCATGCTGGCCCACCAGACAGCCTTCTCCCACGTCTTAACTTCAAGATTACGAAGAATATTTATGCCCACGAGCAACCCTGCTATTGCACCAGCCAAATGTGCGACGTATCCAATTTGGTCCTCTACGTTAGTTACGTAACGATTATAAACCGCTTGGCCAACGTCGACAACAGCTAGTACAAGAAAAACTAGGAGTTGTAAAACAGCAAACTCCATTTGTGACCAATTCATAATTATTGTTGCAACGTGAGCAGTCATAAGAGCATATACACCGCCGGATGCACCTGCGAGCAATACGTTTGGGTCCGATACAGATGTTCCTAGCGATCCGGCGATTACACCTGCTAGATATATCGTGAGAACTCGCCACCACTTGTGTACCATTTCTAATGGTACTCCCAATAGTATTTGGACCAGCAGATTAACGACCAGATGAAAAACACTGTAAATTATAAAACGAGAAACTGTTAATGATGGGTTTAGTACTGTTACTAATACAGTTAGGTGTACATGTTACATGTTTCAAGTTTTTAAATACTTCTATACCATGCTAACTATTTTACGGATATACTGGTTGGAGGAAATTTAGCTATAGGAGTGCATAGATAAGTTATGTGTGTTTAAAATGAAAATAACTAACGTTAACGTGCGTAGGGGTATTAACTGTTTTCTATCTTTTTTTTTTCTTCTTCAGGATCTAAGGAGTAAATTTACAATACTTGAAACTACACACCTTCTTCATCCAAGTCAGCGTCTAAAAATATTTCCTCACTATTAACAAACGGTAAGAAAATCTCTCGTCTTGCTTCTCATTTCTTTACATAGTATGTATAAGGGTGTGGAAACTGTCGCACTGTCCTTGGCCAAAGGACTATAGATAAGTTGGCAGTAGTTTGGAGTTTATCTAATCAAAATAATCTAATATAAAATGAAATGTTGATAAAACAGTATTTGAAAACTTGAAACATTGAAAATTCATTTGTAAATATTTCAAGGTGGAAAAAAAATGATTCATTGTGTATATCATCTAATCTAAGCATGGGTGTTTGCTATATTGATAATCTCTCAGCCAAATGTTAGTGTTAAAAGTATAATTTCTATATCAAGATTATAATCGAGCCTTACCCAACGTGGACAAACATGTAAGTAACATATCGCCACGCCTGTTGTCGCTTGCTCGGATGATAAATAAATAATTGTGCTGCTGGTCCTTCGACTGAAAGTGCCTTGTGTGCTATAGCGTCATAAAGGAACAATATAATCTCTAGAATCGAGATAATGACCATAGCAATCGCCGGTGGATTGCAACTGTACTCTTCCTCGTAACGACCGTCTACACCATCTTCCGAATAACCAGATACTTGCGACGTTTGGGTTGCTAATCTCCTCTGAGGAACCATGCAGTGAACGTAACGTTTCACATAGTGTCCAAATACACCCTGCATATCTTTTCTATGAATCTGAAAATGCGATAAATGTTTAGTACCAGAAACTCGTCTCGTTGTTTCGCACAATTCGCACACATACCATGGCTATAAATTCTGGATAATCTAGATATCCAGAAGCGTCTAAATCGACCTCGTGCATTATCATCTTAACCACACGATCAGGTATATCATTGTTAGAAGGGGATCTTTTGATCATTGCCAATAATTCTTGATACGATATTTTGCCATCTTCGTCCAGGTCGTATTTGGCGAATATTGCCTTCCAATGCTGAGTTAGAATGGAATATAGATATTTTATACAAATTCGTTAAATACATGTATGTAGTACGTAGGTATAGCCGAATGTTATACTTACAGCATCATTGTATTGTAAGGGTATGGTGATGCCCCCTTCTCCATCTTGCGCGTTTGTCATTCTTATTAGTTTGAAACTCCTGTAATGTGTGAATAATAACAAACTACAATCAGGTGACTAATTTCATTGTAAATAATACGCAGGTAAGAATTACGAAATTTTAGGGATGGGTGTATAGAGTTACACGTGATATGGATTAACGCCGAAAACGCGAGTATACATACGAACATATATACGAACACATACGATAACCTTATCAATTGTTAGAAATACTATTACTAATTATTAGTGATTCGACGGTGTTTTTTCTTCTCTGATCATAAACGGGGTGAAAATTTCGAAAACATACAATATAATTCGGGCGGAAATGACCGTTATACTCATTTTTTGTTTTTTTTCTTTTTCAATCAATCTATCTATTGATTTAACCTATAAAAAAATGTAAAGTGATACCTTTAGTCCTCAGAGAAAATAGAGCGAAAACGACAAGTATTGTGATGATACATACGCAAGTTGCGCGTATGTATCTAACTGTGAAAATTTAATTCAGGAAACGAGAAACATACCTGTCCGGCAGTTGAACGACTGATGAATCGCGACAGTGTCAGGCGAAAAGAATTTACTAAGCTCTTGATCTTTGTTAATTCATTTTAGCCTTTATCATATCTAGGTAGTGATAAGCCAGCGATAAGATTCTTATTGTGAGAGCATATTGGCGGCAACGGGTTGCGTACTTTTAATTGATGACAAATCTGAATTCCGCAAGTAAACCCAAAGCGAATTTATAGTACTATGTACCGTTAAACACAAGCACGTCAGCCCGAGGCCGATCTTGGTACTGGGTTATGTTGTGTTTAACGCGCACCTATCGTGCGTGTGTGTGTGTGAACACAAAAATATGGGTAGGTATAATGGTTATTCTTGCTACGAGACAATCCCATCTAAACCCCACCATTTTTTTAAAATCATTTCGTGGAAAGATGACTCAATCTCGAAAAGTCCCGAAGAAACGATAGCGTAATTTTAGATGCATTCGTCAGACTCATATTTCCGCGAGGTACATAATATAGCAAACTATCAAAAGGTCTCAGAGTATAGATCACACGCTTCGGGATATAAGCGGTGGATTCAACCGATGACGGGATAAGCTTAAGCGAAAAAGAAGAAGAAGAAGAAGAAGAAGAAGAAGATGAAGGAGATGAAGGATGCAATGCATATAGGTATATGTATGCCGGCGCGTACGTTATATAAAATGAAGATTTGCGACGAAGGTTTTTAAAGCCTTGATAACTAGTTATTGAAACGGGTTTTAGAACATTTATTATTCATATCATGAAATAAAACCGCGATATTATCCTTATCGCGGTTGGCGTGCGCGTAACAATAAGGAAAATGGTTTTAATTGTCTCTTCTGAAAGGAAATATAATATGATATCTCGCTAACCGCGCATATCAAAAGCATGAAAATCCCAACAATTGCCAATTTAATAGTCGGACGTTCGCGCGTCTTCGTAACGATGGCGCCTCGCGGGTATTCCCCCCAGTTTTCGATCGTTGCTATGCAACGACTAGCTGTTGAAAACATACATATTACCAATATGCATACATATGAATTTCCCATGTGTGTGATCGAAACAAAAATGTAAGAAAGTTTAATTGAGCGTTAATTTTCTATACCCCAAATGGAAAATGCAGTCCGAAACTGAGGAAGGAAAGGCGAAAATAGGAAACACGTATCGTGTTAGCGAGCCAATTGTAAATTTGAAAATTAGGTATCTAACGAAATGTTTAAAACGGTTAATTCTGTCTACCGGCCATCTGGCCAACGGTATAGCGTCGTTTCTCTGTAGCCTTTAGATATACACATTTATTTACCTAAAGTTTATTGTTACAGAGTCAGAATATCACAACAAAGATCTAGGCTTGCAGAGTTATTCAAAACCGAGGAAGAAACAAGGGATTCAAATTTTTTAGAATACTATGAGAAGACTGTATCATGGCAGGAAAAATTGTTCGGATTATTTGAGGCTCAGTTTTATTCTGATTATAAAAATTGCACAACAGAAAACCACATGAAATATCACCAAGATATTAAGGAGAAAAATATCCAAGGGTCTCGCGTGTTCACATACACTAATAAGGATTCTTACTTTCCTGATAACAATTTGCTAACTAAACCTTGGAAATCGCCTTTGTCCAATAGAAACACATCTGCATTACCGGTCTTAAAAAATCGCAAACCCTTCAGTGAGAGGTACAACAAGAAAGTTGTCGACAATGTTCCTGGAGACAGAACAATACGCACAAACCACTATCTCTATAGAGATTGTGGAGTGATGCATATACTTGCTGATTTGACGCCAAATGACAAGTCTTCTTACCATTTCAATGACTCAGAAATATTATTATGTACAATAACGTTCGACAAGATTCATCAGTCTTTAACTATAAATCCAGACTTTACACAGAATGAACCATACAAAATTCACCTTACTGATATGAGCTATGATTATTGGATCGAACATGTCTCAGAACTGCAAACTTCTCATGATTTAGAAGTAGAAATAAAAGACTTGAAAGATGTGAGTGAATTTCATCTGTCGCTATGTCATCTGTTCTATTAGACTCAATATGGTCACATCTACAAGCTGAATACTGTATTTTATACCAAATCGGGTTCTGAGCAGCCCTGTTCAACGTTTGAGGATTTCAGACCGGACAGTAGTTAGATTTTTTAGTAATGTGATGAAATTTGAACTCTGCTGAAGACACACATACCCGACATAGGAAATCTCAGATATTTGTCGCATCACTTTTCGTGGATAAAAGATATTCATCTTGTATTGAGATTATGTTTGTCCTCTTTCAAATATTTTATGTTGTTTTACTTGTTTACAATACACGTCACTGTGTTAGATTTAATTAGTATTCTTATGTGTGCGTCTTATTTCACATTATTCAGATGCATTTTTATCTCATTTCTGATAGCACTTATGAGAATTAATGAGATTGTTTAAGCTTGATCACTGAACTTGAGCAAAAGCTGTACCAATGAGAGAAATAGTTATGATAATCGATAATAAAAATAGCAATTATTGCTCCAGTTTGTACAGGATACGAATATCACGGGGGGGGGGGAGGATCTGATCTTGACTGGTACACAGTCTGCGAATCACTGAATTGTGCGGTTCCTTGAGTGTCAGCTTAAACATTCTCCCACACTAACTCCGTCTGTTTATGCTATCAACTTACTTACACAGAAAAGCTAATTCACAGTAACATGCACAGCGAATAACACTTTCACAATTTTATAATCACATATGTTGAACCCACACGACGATGTGTAACCTTGTACCTTCAATGCTTGTTGTAGAACTTTTAGATTGTTTTGCTTAAACCTTTTCACTGTTATTCCAACATATTTCCTGCTTTCATTAATTTATCTTGATGATTCAATCGAATTAAAAATCACGTATTAATTTTCCATCGATATTCAGAATATCAGAGGATCTCTATTACGGCTACACATTTTTCTGTACAGATTATTTTCCTTTCATTTATCACAGAGCAAGAAGCATACAATATACATATCAATGTTATCCTCTACTGTAGAAAGGAGATAAAGATTTCCTCATTAGTCTATTCAATTGCATCAATTCTTCTTGCTGTGTATTTAACAATGCAGCTACAATATTACTTGGTATCAATCTGCATTATATAACTATACAGGAGGTGATGCAAAAATTGAGCTTCAGAGAAGCAGAAATATTACCAGAAATCGAATTACCTCCATCCAACATACTGCGACTTTTTCTAATCCTGGATATCATGTCTGCCCATAATTTTCCATACGACGCTTTGTTTGTTACGTATCACATTGAGCTCCCTGAACATTGGAGCACTAATCAAGTGGAAAACTTGACCGGCAGGACACAGCGATGTGCCATGAGAAAAGGGAGTGCAAACTTTAGCTATGTAGCAGAGGTGTGCTTGGATTTAAATTTGTCATGTCTGGAAGATGGAAATCTTCCACCAACGTGGCCATGGATATATTTTTCAACAGCTTCTCTGGATAGTTGGACTAGGTGATCATAATCTATCAATTATTGACGATATCTGCTGATTCCTTCTGTAAAAACTTGGTGGAATGTGTAATTCGATATTTGAATGGTAGAAGGGTTTCTGAAATTTTCAATTTCAATTTCAATATTTATTTCAAAGGTACCGAATCGAAGGATATGCAGCTCAACCAATTCCATTTACTCCTGGCTGTCATGAGTTCACATTGCACACATGGCGGCCTGTGGGTGACTTTCAAAATACGCTCCGTAGATTTTTCACTGGTGGAACATGCGAGCTTCAAGACCTAACATATTGCGGTATTCCCGCTATGCACGATAGTGTAAAGTTAGAGAAAGCTAATTTAGAAACTACTCCAAGTGGTCAGGTCAAATTGAAATTGAATATCGTTCAGCAAAGCCAATCTTTTCTAGAGGGTGGCCTGCACTTCAAAAGAGACAATTTTGAACGATTGAGCGCCGGGAGGCTTATGAATAGTGTAAACGATGTTCTTGAACAGTTTAAGGCTGCCAGAGAACGAATGATTAGAGCGAGGATAATGAACTCGTAAAATATATAGTTAAACTAGAATTATTCTCTCACTACGTTTATTTATACTCTCTATATCACTATTCGTGGGGGTATAATAAATTAATGACATATACAGAGTATATATAGACTTTAATGTTAATATTAATACAGAAATATCAAGAATCTATTTATTGTAAGTCCTATATCATTAAAGTTATCTCATGTAGCATTTGTACATGTGTTCATCTATTTGTTTATTAAAGATTTGTAATGAATAGAAATCATTAAAGGGCATATTTCTATTTCATGCAATAGAAGCTGTAATTTGAACGAAATGTCGCCACACGACCGATTTCGGAAATGAAATTCTAATTGTTTTTGAAACTCTTATTACATCTTGTTATCACATATTGGCATTACAAAATTGTTAATATCCGTCGCGGCGCGAGTCGCAGAAGTATGTAAACTAATATAACTAATAGATGTGATTATCATGTTCTCAATCAGTAAAAATGAGAAGAGTTGAATTCCAGAGATTCATCGATCTCCGCACAGTGGCTATAGTACCGTACAATCGAAAGCGGAGAAAAGTATTCTCTCAAAGTTAGCAGGAAACTGAAATGCGTCATAACTTATATGGCAGAAAACCGCGCGTGCGGCACTTTTGGAACATAACATGTATAATATGTAGCTTTGGAATAAGTGGGCTCACTGTCGATTCCGAGAATATTTATAATGCATGAAATGCCTGCAGATTACAACACTTTTGGATCTGCGAACGCGTGTTTATTCAGTCTGCATTTTGATCATTTAAAAGATGAACGCTACATTTTCTTTTTTTTTTTTCTGTAGATTTTGAGTTGGCTTAATAGATTTAGCATACTTCAAATAAAACGAGCGATATTGACATAGCGTATAGCATACCTATGTAGTTGTGAATCGGTCGTGAGCGGCATATTGACCAAAACACATCACTATCAAATGCCTGAAAGATCTGTCGAAATCAGCCAGATATATCCACGCGAACTGGCGCCTGCTTCCCGGAAAACAATCTATAGTGTATTATAATAATAATATGCTATGCTACTGTATTTTTTTTTTACTTCCTTTCCCTTACTCGCCCTCTCACTCTCTCTCTCTATTTCTCTCTTTTCCAACGAATCGAAAATATGTCAACGATGTAATATGAGACTGTATTCACATGCAGCCTATATCGCTTTTTGCACCTGTCATAATCGACTAAATACTCTGAAATAATCTGTAAAAAAAAATTCCAAATTTTTCTTAAAAATAAGATTGTAACTAAATGGTATATAAATCACGAAGTTTATTTGTCTGCAATTTCAATTCTGTTCGTTTCTGGCGATAGAGGATAAAATATCAATTTATAACGATGCGTCGACGAAGCTTGATCGGGATCACTGAAAATCCGCTATCCACAGATATCGATGCTTGGAGATTTTCAACTAGCACTTTGTGCTCCTTGCCGTTGGATGATACGGGGGATGATTATACACCCCGTAACGTGAGGGCTGCTATATTTTCCAAAGTCAATCCTACGCCGCTTAATCAAGCTGTGAAACTCGTAGCAATTTCCGAAGACGTTCTCATCAACATTCTTGACATGGATCCAACTATTTCTGATACAAACGGATTTATTCGATTTATTTCTGGGTATCCAGTGATAAATTCAACCCCGTTAGCACATCGTTATGGCGGTTATCAATACGGGGAATGGGCATCGCAACTCGGAGATGGCAGAGCTCACATTCTCGGCGAATATATAAACGCGTATGTCGCTATATTAATTCCGTTATCGAGACAGTGTTATGATGACGCTCACTCGATGGATAAAATTTAAAATACGTAAACTAAGCCAGACCCGGTTAACTTACTTGTTTTGAATGGCAGAGCATGTTTCAGCAGTTCATTAACTTACATTTTATGTAGGAAAGGTGAAAGATGGGAATTACAACTAAAGGGATCAGGTCCTACACCGTATTCTCGGGAATCAGATGGACGTGCGGTGCTGCGATCATCGATCCGAGAATTCCTTTGCTCTGAGGCGATGTATTATCTGGGTAAACTTGTTGACTTTAAAAGTGTGAAAATGAGCCATAAAAGGACTTCAGCTATCATGTTTTCATACTCTTGATTCATGATCAGGGATTGAAACAACTCGAGCCGCTGCCCTTGTCGTCAGCGATAATCCAGTTTTAAGAGATCAGTTCTACTCTGGCGATATTCAAGTCGAGAGAGCAGCTATACTATTGAGGGTAGCACCCTCCTGGTTCCGTTTTGGTTCTCTCGAAATCCTAGCACATCAAGGCGAATTGCTTCAATTGAAAACGCTCGTTGATTACATAATAGAAGTACACATCTTTGCAGGCTTATACATGCACACATTTCAAATAGTATATTATGCAACAAGTGCGTAGAAATTTTACGCACGAGTTTCTTACGATATTTTTCGACACAGTGTGCGTAAAATGCAATTACGTTGCAGGGCGCTGAAACTCCATTTATTATAAAATGTTTTTCTAATTGTTTAGAAACATTTCAACGATATCAACTTGCTTGAACTCGAGAATCGTTACGTCGTGTTATTTAGTCGAATAGCACACCGCACGGTCGAATTGGCTATACGCTGGCAGAGTGTTGGATTTGCTCATGGTGTACTCAACACGGATAATATGAGTATTTTAGGACTAACGATTGACTATGGTCCATTTGGTTTCGTCGAAACCTATGATTCGAAATTTGTCCCTAATTCGTCCGATAGGGTGGGAAAATATTCTCTGGAGAAGCAGCTAGATGTAAGCGATCGCAAATTAACATTACTATAATTAGTCCGCAAATTATGTGTTAACGCTGATAAAGCGACCATACTATACCTATATCGCGGATCTCAAAAAAATAGATCACTTTTCTCGTCACCGCAATGCATACAAATCGTATAATATAAACTGCACCAGGTCGTATTATGGAATCTGGAACAGCTTGCTGTAGCTTTTGAACCATTCTCGAACGAAAATCAGAGACTTCATATATCAAATACATTAAGAATGCTTGCTGGATATGGAAGAAGGAAGTTAAGGTTCGTTATTTATTAAAATGCGAAAAATGCAGTTACGAAATGATTTATCTCGTGTTAACGTAATATTGCGAGCACTTAAAACGCTTCTGATAGTACAGATAATTTATGAAGCAATTATGTATACATAATAAATGCATCAGACTTTCTCTTTCCTAATATAAAAAGTAATCGATTCAGGTCAGTTATGAGAGCAAAGTTAGGCTTGACAACAGATGTTGATGAAGATCAACAGCTATTGGCGACTTTACTCTCGATGATGGAGGAAACTGGGGCGGATTATACAATGACCTTTAGACAACTGGCATTGGTCCATCCAGATGCTATGTTAGATTTAAATGTTCTGAAAAATCATTGGGCACTTTCTCGATTGATGCGTCACGAATATTATGTGTCATTCGCAGAAGGATATCGACGTCGTCTTTACGCGGAAAGAGGTATTGAAACCTACATGTATTACTCAATGACGCAAACTATACCTATATGTAATGTAAAAGCATATACTTCAATGTTTGTATAATATGTATATGCATATATACATACAACGAATTCCAATTATACCTGTAACATTCATGTAGTTCATAATGACGCCGAGCGCAGGGAGAGAATGAATGCGGTAAATCCATTGTATATCTTACGAAATTGGATGGCACAATCCGCGGTTCAAAAAGCTGAAAATAATGACTTTTCCGAGGTTTGTCCGCTCACAAAGCAGCCTATAAAAAGACGAGATCGTAAAATAAAAATAGTTCCTTTGGCACAGGTCATTCTGCTACACAAGATACTGGAAACACCGTACTCGGAACATTCTGAAGCTGAAAGACTTGGGTACGCTGCTCCACCACCGCAACACGCTTACCGCTTACGTGTCAGTTGTTCGAGTTAGAACATTATGCATGCTTATACGATGTATAAATTGGAAGAAAAAGAAAAAACAAGTTTAGGTTGCAGCTGAGAAGCCAAATAAAAATCGTCGTGTATTAAAACTCATTTTCATCCTAATCCTCTGCAGTCACAGTGCTGACTATTTCTCCTCTATTCCGATCTCTTGTAGTTATAAGACCGAAAAAGATCGTGTTGTCATATAAAATGTAGTACTTTGTACAATGAAGTTATAAAATGGAAGAATCTTTCCACATTTCATAAATCGAGTCTCAATTCTCCTTTCAACGCTTGTTAACGCATAAGTAATTGTCAGGTAATTAGAAAGGTTTAAACGTGTGCCGGGTGAACTTTTACCGCGCACGCGCCTTCCAGTCATTCCTGTCGTGTACCTTATCATGCGCAACCGAATTATCAAATTTCGAAGGCGATACTCAGAATTGAGATCGAAACCCCGGGTTTTGGCTACATTTTTTTTTTTCTATAATTTGAAGACGTTCTGGTCTATGGGAACATCGAAATTCGAAAATGCTCAAATTAAGGACTCGAACAATTCCATTGTAGTATGAATTCAGGGATTGAAATTAGGACGGTTCAAATTATTTCTTTATTATGTGGTAGAACATTTATTCAAGCAATTTTGAAATAGGATGTATTGAATGTTAGAGAGTGGTATACCTCTTCTTCGTTAAATTCATCTGAAATAGAAATATGTTGAATCATATTAAAATATATTGACCAAATATCTTGTTAAATATTCGACAAAGAAAGACACGCCACTTACCACAACAGTGAATATTTTGTGGTATAATTGGAGTGCGACTCAAATGCGATGTGGTAGTTATTTTTGATAGAAATGATTCCGACGAAAATGTTACACGCCACGAAGAAGGTAGTCTGGAATAAATATTAAGGAATCAATTGAAATTGATTGATGCGTTTTATACACTTGTGCGTAGAAGAGTACAGAGCATTATTTATGTAATGCATGATAATCGCAAGAAACAATAAAGACAATGAACATATGTAATTTCCAAGCTGATTGACTAAAGTTTTGTTTACAGTAAACATCAAGAGTTATTGATGTGCTGTAAAATAATCGGAATTCCGGAAGGCTGCAAGAATTCCGTTAGGTTTATATTTTTAGTTATAGAATGTGACGAAATGCCTACTCTTGTACGATATGTTTCACAGCAACGGTGGGCAACGGAACATTCAAGCATTGTATTTTGTTTCCATACAAGTCTGAGAATGATTTAATGGCAGAATTCTTTGATACGTATTCCCGAAACGCGTAGTTGAATATAGACTGTAAATTTGCAAGTGGAAGATGCAGATAGTTCTGTGCAAACAACGTGAACTCCAAACACAAATGGATCTGTGCCAGTAATGTTAGCTTTTTTCTGAAAACAAAAATCGAATAATTATTCATAGTAAGTTTTCATCGCATTACTTATATGTAATTTCATTTATCGAATGAATCAGTTGTAACGATTAAGCCCCATGGTTGAAAAGGTAGAAATTAAATTTGCTAACCGACAGCATTCAATATTGAATAATTCTCCATGAACATTACACAATATCTGTCGAAGATCGTGAAAATCGATTAAACTTCCACTCAACAGTATATGAGTGTAATCTCGGCTCAATTTTTCCAATCCTGTATCTACAAGAAGCTCTAAAGGCAAGTCTTCATCCAGCATAGATACCACTCCTTTTTGGCCGAGTATATCAGATATTATTTTGTTAATTCTCGATTTATTTGTTGGAGATATCTGGAAGATAGGAGAATATCAATTCTAATTCTACAAACTTACATACGTAGTTCGTTACCACGGGAGTCACAGCATTGTTTACCTTGCTATTCATTTGCATAGCGGCATATTGGTAATTGCTTAGCAAATAAATAGCAAGATTATCGTACCTACCTTAGGAGTAGCCAAACCTGATTGGGTTCTTTCTAATGCCATACGAATACACTTTGTTACTTGCTCGTAATTGGCGCAACCTGTAAAAAAACTAAATCAGCTATTCTTTCTAATTTTCGATGATCTGTGAACTAGGATGGATCTTGGAGAAAAAAAAAAGAGTATTTAAAGCATTGCCGAAATAATAGAGTGGAAATAAAAATACAATGTAATATAATACCCATCAACAATTCCCACAACATATCTGCAAAGTCCATATTTTGTCTAAACCGAACGTTATCGATATGTTTATCCAATTTAATATCATCTATAACGTCTTCGTTGTTTTCATCGGCTCTGACGTTCTCATTTTCTTGGATCAGTAAGGAATTCAATTTTCGTTCAATTTCTTCCCAGGTCTATCCAATCAGTAAAAAAATGTTACAATTTCAACCGATTAATAATAGAGACGGACGTGAAGTTTTCCAATTGTTGAACGAAAATTCTAGAAGTACAAAAACTTACGGCAAAGTTTGAGCCGGAAGGATCAAACGAGTGCGAAATTTGTTTTTTCGATATACATTGTTCAAGCATGTTCAAATACTTGTGCAACGAAAATAATTCATTCCATAAATTTTTCAGATTACTTTCGTTCCGTCCAACAATGATTTCCATGATCTGTAACAATCATTGCCTATAATTGTTGGCTGAATTTGATCGATTGAAAATTGATAAGATAATCGAAGCAAGCTGAGGTCGATCATCCGTTACCAATGTAGTTGTAGAAGTCCTGATCGGGGCGTAAAATGATAGCGTATTCCAATTAACTTCGAGGTTTAAATTCCCGGCAAAACAGTCCGGCGAGAGATCGGATAGATCGGTAACTCCTGGTCTCTTTCCACATAGCTCATAAGCGCTGCTCGTAGTCGTACACACCTATGTTTAAAAAAGAAAAAAAAAAGGAGAAGAAGAACCTGAGAACAGAAATTAGCAGAATGAAGTTTTCAGCGCAGTTATAGTGGGTCTAAGAAGGGCTAATTTTCCAGGCTGAAGGTCCTGAATCCAGAGTTAGAATTTCGGATAATAGCATTATGATTTCACACTGAAAACAAGGCTCAAAATTCTTCAATAAAACCTGGACAGAGTACCTTGTGCTTCGGTACTGAATACTTGTTGCAATATTCTTCAAGAAGTATGGCAGGAGTCTGTTCGATCTTCGATAATGGTCGAGGACCAGAAAGTACGCCTTGCATAGTGATAAACCTTGAGCCATCAAGGTGGCTTCCTGCCAGAATGGTTCTGTCCTTATCCTTGCCATCGCATATGGCCAAAAGAGGCAGCGACCATGCCTCATTGGTAATATGTTCGATACAGAAGTTCACTGCGACACTGTAAAGAATCAAATATATAACAATATTACGAACATCACTCACTGAATGAATGCGAATATGAAATTTTTGGGACATGCTTGTAGATCTATAACATGGACTAGTTAATCAAAACAAGCCATTAAGGGTTTCTATTGGAGTAAGTGAATGATCGTTAACAACCGTGCTTCCAGTATGGAAATTGGTAGATACGTCTCTTCTTCTATCTTCCAATTTCTGTTATTGACAAAAGTTTCGTCAAGTGTGGGATAGCAGAGGTCAGACTTTAGCGGTGATCCAGTTATATCCAACTCTGCAACTACGAGCGATAAGTACATTTACTCAGATATAATTCTGCGCAACTGTATAGGAATAACGCTATAGTTCGTATGAGAAAATTATCGCTTACTACTCTGCTCCAGGTCAATTGAAGCGGACCGTTTACGTTCATGAAGATTATGACAAGGAAGCTGTAACTTGCAAATAACTAGAACTAGAGTCAGAGTTTGGTTTAAACGATGAATTTTTTTTTCGATCACTGCTTACCTCATCTCTGTGCAATAAGAACATCTTGGTTAACTTCGATCCTGGTATGAGGCATTTAACGTAAGACAATTCAGATTCGGTAACTGAAATTGTTTTATCTGGGATAATAGATGCTATATCACGCGCGCGAGACATTTTTTTCCAAGTTTTAATATTATGACGATATGTATGCGTATGTATACTAGCTACTACTCGGAAATTCCGTTAACTTTGGATTTTGAATGCAATATCGTGAATATGGAGTCTAGATGTTAGGCTGGATTTTCACGGCAGCAAATTACTGCGGCAGCAAAATACTGCCGTAGCGCTATTGGTTGAGTTGCCTACGCTATTCGTTGTTAATCACGTGGCTGCAGTTGTTGATCACGTGGTGGCAGGTAATCACGTGATTAACAGCGAATCGCGTAGGTAACCACGTGATCAACAACGAATAGCGTTACAGCAAAATTTTGTAGCTGCAGTAATTTATTGCGCATGATGATAACATCAATGAACATTCAGCCTCAGTGAACACACACAACCACACTCAACACTTGCGATAACAATATTATATCGATGTAACATTTGTACTAATTTGCAGTGAATGCATTCCCAGAATTGAATCTTAAATATCTCCGAATACTTACTTCGTAACAAATACCTATCTAGTGCATACATAATATTGTATTCGAAATAAATTTTCCATTAGTAATAATAGACATGTCTCGATCATCGCGTTTCATAGTTAATAAATTAGATGACTATGAAAACCAAGATATAACCAAAGAGATAATCGGTCAAAAAAAAGAACTGATGGAAATAGTCCGTGAAATATCGTCAAAACAACCGGCTTCTGAGTCCGCAGCGGACGGTGGTTTGTATGTTGGAATAGCAGGGATCGCTTACATGGCTCTTCATCTAAGTCGTATTAGTCAATTGCAGGAGGAAAAGAGTAATTTCATTTTATTTGGACTCCAGTATTTACAACCGGCTTTACAACACGCTGATAGATGCAAAGACTCGAAGAGAGAAAAGTCCTCTTTCTTGCTAGGTAACGCAGGCATATATGCCGTAGCTGCGGCGCTTTATAAAGCTGCTAAAGACAAAGTGAAGGCTTCAGATTACGCAAAGCGGTATGCACAAGGTGCGAGTAACTGCAAACCGCTCGATTTCCTACCGTCAGGTGGAGACGAACTTTTTGTAGGCCGTGCAGGCTACCTATTTGGGGCGTTGTGGTTGAGCAAGCAAATGGACAGCCAGATTGTGCCGCTGAAAGATATGCATGAAATAGCGCAGGCTATTGTACAATCTGGAAAACGGTATGCGATAGACCACGGTAGTCCGTGTCCACTGATGTACTCGTATTATGAGACTGAGTATCTAGGTGCTGCTCATGGGTTGTCCTCAATTCTTCAAATACTTATACAAACACCAAAATTTTTGGAGTCAGATTCAGCGGCGGAAAAGCTGGTTCAATCATCCGTCGATTATCTACTCGGCTTACAAACTAAAACCGGAAACTTTCCATGCGCTATGGATGAACTCGATAGACGTTCGAGAACAGAAAATGATGAACTTGTTCATTGGTGTCACGGAGCACCTGGCATTGTCTATTTAATGGCAGTGGCTTATCTGCACTGGAAAGAAGACCGGTATTTAGACTCGTGCCTCAAGTGCGGAGAGCTTGTTTGGAAAAAGGGATTGCTTAGAAAGGGTCCTGGAATATGTCATGGTATAGCGGGGAGTGGCTATGTGTTTTTATTGCTATATCGTATGACTCAGGACCCTAAACACTTGCATCGAGCTGCGGCATTTGCAAACTTCATAAAATCGGATGAATTTTATGAAAAGGCCCGGAGACCGGACAGCCCCTATTCCTTGTACGAAGGTTTTGCAGGAACGGCATGTTTCTTAGCCGATCTCCTGGAACCAGAGAAAGCTCATTTTCCCTTCCAAGATGTGTTTTAAATGACTTTCATAACAAGGGATTGTTATGTGTTTAAAAAATGTTGCATTACTAATTGATCCGATGTACTTGACCAATAAATTTGTTTATTTTTATGTGTCTCGTATTTCTTAATTGTAAAAATGACTAGAATAATTTACATCATAATATCATCATAGCATAAGGATTTAATTTTGAATATTTCCGCCATAAGTTTATCGAACGAGTCTGATGTTTAGATTGACCAATCATAGAGCGCGACATAGTTGTCCAATATTTGTCGGCTTCGTCCATCTTGTGTAAACTAAGTTCGTGGCGAACCTGTACTGCTTTCTTTATGTGTCCAGCGGCCGTGCTTGCTGGATTTAATCATCGAATTGAATTGTGTACTGTGTTGCATCCAGTCATATTTTAGTGCATCGAGCACTTAGTGTTTATAAATATGGTTCAAAAGAAGGTACGGTAATGATATTATCATAAAAAGTGTATATCTTTCGGCGAAACCGATTTATTTACCAACTTTTTGAAGGTTATAAATCAACGTGATCGCTCATTCTCAAATATCCCAATACGACTTACATACGTCTCAAAGATCCAACTTATTTATTTCGCTAGTCACAAAACGTTACAACTAATAATTAATCACTTCAATCTTCTTCTTTTCTTCAATGTAGCCGAAGAAGAAGGTTGGAAAGAAAGTAGCAGCAGCACCGCTAGCTGTGAAGAAGGTTGAGCTCAAAAAGCTAACAAATCCGCTTTTCGAAAAACGAACACGTAATTTCGGAATCGGTAAGGTCCTTTCAGCGTATCTTTTCCGCTCTCATTATTTTTTTTTTTTTGTGAGTAATAAAATTTTCGTCAAACTGAATTTCAGGCCAGGACATCCAGCCTGACCGTGATTTGAGTCGTTTTGTAAAATGGCCCAAGTACATTCGCATCCAACGTCAGAGGTCCGTCTTGCAGAAGAGGCTGAAGGTTCCACCGCCAATTAATCAGTTCAGTCAAACACTCGACAAGCAGACAGGTGTGTGTGTGTGTGTGTAATAATATTGTTACAATCACGTAATAAGTAAACGAGATAATTGCGAGTTCCAATCCGTCTAGGCAATTGATATAATACCATGCGTCATCTATTTTCTATTAGCAACACAGCTATTCAAGATTCTGGAAAAATATCGTCCAGAAAGTGCTATCGCTAAGAAATTGAGGCTGAAAGCACGAGCTGAGGAAAAAGCCGCAAAGAAGGAAGACACTCCAACTAAAAGGCCCAACCAACTTCGCAGCGGTACAAACACCGTTACAACTCTAGTTGAGCAAAAGAAGGCGCAGCTGGTTGTCATCGCCCACGACGTCGACCCCATCGAGGTATTACATTCATTATTTACACCCTGTTAGTTTTTTTTTATAATTAATTGACTGAACAGAAAAAAAAAAACCTACTATGATGCTAGAATTTCTTCACCTGAGGGCATAACTTTAATAATATAGTTTTTGTCCAGAGGATGACCGTTGACTCTGAGTTTAAACACATCAGTTATTAGATAGTGGTTTTAAATTTTATGCAATATATTTTTCTCATGCATTCTTTGCTTCTTATTTTTCACAGGTCGTTCTCTTCTTGCCAGCATTGTGCCGTAAGATGGGAGTACCTTACTGTATTGTAAAAGGAAAAGCACGTTTGGGAGCCCTTGTCAGGCGCAAGACATGCAGTGCTGTTGCTCTTGCGCAGGTAAAAACAATGCACATACACTTTGTCTTGCACTATCGAAAGTATTACTCCAATGAAGAATACTGTTCGGAATTCATTGAAACGAAACATTTACGTGATGAAATAATAAAGAGCCAATCCAATGACGAACCATGATTAGTTCTTATACAATTTACTGATGTTAAACGTATAATAAGTTTCGTATGTTGGAATAGAAGGTTCGATTTTATGAGACAACGTATTGTCTTGTTTCAGGTCGATTCTGGTGACCGTGCAAACTTCACTAAAGTGGTCGAGGCCATCAAGACCAATTTCAATGACCGTCATGACGAGATCAGACGCCACTGGGGTGGTGGTCTTCTTGGCAGCAAATCTGCTGCTAGGATTGCTAAACTGGAGAAGGCCAAAGCGAGGGAACTTGCGCAGAAACAAGGCTAATTATTCCATATTGTAACGTGGAATTTGTAAACAACTTTCCAAACAATAAAATGAAAATGAAAAACTCAGTTCTTGACTCCATAGTTACCTCGGATCTCAAAATGCTCCGTTTCACCTCAGATATTATTCTCATTCCATATTGAATCGGATAAATATCGAAGCTGTTATCTGGCCCAAGTATAATTCAGTTTTTTTGGTAAATTATCTTCATAAATGACTTATTTCTACCAGTTTAGAATTTATTTACTATGGAGAAATAACATTGAAGTTTAGAATTTATTTACTATGGAGAAATAACATTGAAGGATTATGCTTGTAAATTTTATCTCAGCTATTTATTTATTTCACTATACTGTATGTACAAATTTAAATTTCTATTATCTTATGCGAACTTGATAATTCAATTATTTATACCTAGGTAGCTTACTAAAGACTATTTCTAGCTACAGAGCTGAGAGATAAATATTTCAATGATGACGAAGGAAAGTCTGCACGAAGGCGATGAGCCTTCGAACTACAATACAGCTTTAAATTTCTTAATGAGATAATTAGGCACGTCGCTGATTGTATCTTTTAAAAAAAACTTATTTCAGTCTTCTAGAGTTGTTTCCAAGAGAGAGATTCTCTTGCGTATGTTTCGCTGTGTGGATTTATCCCAAGTTCTGATTGAGAATGAGAATGCAAAGACTGACTAAATTGTTCTACCGGGCTTTCGAATACGTGAACACTACTACTTGTCATTATTTGTTCGTCGACAGACATCAGCATATCTTTATCACGCATGTTTTGTTTATCAATTATATTAATGTATGAATATTCAGAAGATTCATTATCCAAAGACATAACATCATCGGACAAAATAACATGATCTGAGTCTTCGTTTGCCAAGTTCGGTTTCTTCAACCTGCGTAACTCTTTGTTACACTTGTAACGGCTTTGATGATGTCTATTGTTGATAGAATTACTCAGAGTTTGAAATCTTTCACCGATAATAGTGCTCTCAAGCAATTGCCCCGTCGTATCTTTCTGACCTTGTTCTAAAACTGTGACTTTACTCATCCCCTTATAATCACAGTAAACACAAGGATAAGATCGATCCGAGGCAATGCGCTTTGGACAATCCTTATGATCGTATATACCGCCAACTTTATTCTGACTAATCATAATACATGACTGTACTTCGTCAATGTAAGCATCTTTACGATGTGCTTCCCTCTCGATACTCCTGCAAACTTCTTCATGATCTTTGTGTTGTAACGGGTCTGCAAACTGCATGGAACAATTTTTACATTCGTATATCTTTATCTGTGTGAAAATTTCATTGCAGTGTATATTTTGATGATGAATTAAAAAGTTTTGAATATCGTCAAATACGTGATTGCAAATGCTACAATGCAACGATCTATGTTCTGTTTCATTTAAATGTTTTCTCATATGCCTTCGCACATAATCTCGACGTTTAAAATCTGCACCGCATACTACGCATTTGAACGGTGCTTCGTCAGAATGTAATCTCATATGGTGTTTGAGCCCATGTCTCATTACCATATGACATTCTGGACATTCTTGGGGCTTTTCTCCTGTATGTCTCATCATGTGCAGACGAAGGGAGCCTCTGAAAAAGGAGAAACACATTTGAACTCAGAGTTTTCAAAGCTAGTTGGTTTCCATACTAGAGTTGCTCTTATAGCGTAGAAAATTTTTATTCTTCGTTGTAAGTTTTACCTAGTTGTAACTCTCTTCTCGCATATGTTGCATTTAAATTTTGGCGGTGCTCGGGGAAAGTGTAGCATATAGTGTCGGCGCATTGCGATCCTTTGCTTAAAAGCTCTACCGCACAGATCACACAGGTGTTGCTTTTCTATAGTGTGTATCTTTTTGTGCAGGTACAGACTAGTCGGTGATATGAAACTGGAAAAAAATGAATGAATGAATGAATAAATAAATAAATATAGCAATTTTAGTGTTTTTAAAATCCCGATATGAGAGATTGGTACACGTACGATTTTCCACAGACATCGCATTCCTGCATTTCTATTTCGCTCTCTACAGTATGTTGTTTCAAAACGTGATCCCTCAAAGTTTTTTGTGGCTTCATTATCCCACAGTATTCGCACAACGAATTTTTAGCACCAAAAGTAACGTGCGCTAATCTTTCGTGCTTCTTGGTTTCATTTACAGTATCAAAACGTTTGTGGCAATGCTTGCAGCTATTAGAGTGTAACATCTGCCTTTTATCCAATGTTCTGTGTAATTTTTGGTGAGTTTTAAGTCTCAATGCACTTTTCGTTACAAATTCACAAGAAGCGCATCTGTGCAAACGTCTAATACGCTTCGGCATTGGCCAATGGAAATCGTCATCCAATCTCACATCGTCTTCAAATATATTTTCATTAAGCGTAAGATCTGGGCCAGGATCAGCTGGCAAATCACCATCCGGCCATTTCCGATTAGCTGTTTGAGATCTCGTATTATCGCTGATTTCAAAAGGCTCCTTCTTTCCCATAAGAAGAACATCTTTGCTTCCATAAGTTTCCTTGTATTTAACAAATGATCTGATCGTTTCATCAGAATCTATGACCTTCTTGCAACAATGTTGTTTCAAATATTCAAAAAACATCTGCCTCTCTTGCGCCGAATAGATTTTCACCGTCTCGTTGCAGTCGGGGCAGCGTAATACTTCTATTGGTAATTTTGCGTGGTGGTCTTTACCACCCGCCGCGTTACTTCCAACATTGATTATGATATTTCCATTACAGTTTCTGTTTCCTAATACAATATGGCTGGCCTTAGGTACAATATTAACGTATTTAGAATCATTCGATGAATTCAAGCTCGTTTCAATTTCACTTTTTGCTGTAACATCTATCAGATGGCAACTTAGTTCATTTGAAATATCATCGTTCTTAGAATTGCACACGTTTCTTAGACCTCGATTGTGTATAATATTGGATAAAATTATCTCCTTTGTTTCAGATTCATTATTGCGCAATTTACTAGACGAAATAAGTTCAGATTCTGTTACATTCGTGCCGCAGGCATCGAACTGATTTTCATCTACATGAGATTCCTTAGTTGCGTTTATTACCGACGACGATAAACCGTCTGATTGTTTTTCATCCTGAAATCAATGAAATGAATTAGATAAAAGAAAAATTCTAAAGAAAATACACAACTCTGATATATATAAAACAAAATCTTACGACCTTTTTCAATAACTTTTTGAAAAATTTATCGGACGCTATAACTGTTCCAAAAAATTCATTAGTAGCATTCAATTTTCTGATGCAATTGATGCAAACGTTTTTTGGCATTGTCGCATCGTTTTCTATCACCTTTATCGGCAGGTGAGCGTTCACGCTCTCTTTAAGATTCAATGATATTCCTCTCTTGCTAAAGATTTTCACCAGTTTTTCAACTCTGTAAACTTTCGAACAAAGTCTACAAGTTTTAGAAAAATTTGATAGTTTATTAACCATCTTGTTATGTATGTATGTAGTGTAGTGTATAGTGTATAGTGTGTACGAATCTGTAAAACATAAATTAACCTCATCAAATCTCGAATAGATTTAACGATTTAAATCGTAAGAATGATAAAAGCACAAATCGTTTCTCACATGTTATAAAACTTCCTTAATTCTTGTTCATAATAATACATACACACTCGATTAATATTCAGGTTATGTTGATAATGCATACACACTCGATTAATATTTAGGTTATGTTGATAATGCATACACACTTGATTAATATTTAGGTTATGTTCATCCGTGTTGAAGGTTCTCAGGCTTAGGGCGTATTTTCATGTATTTTGCAACGCAGCCACGCGATCAACAACGAATAGCGTTAGAGAAAAATTTTTTATCAGCCTCAATTTAAACGCGCATGAAAATACAGCCTTGAGGGTTATGTTGAGTGTGAGTGTGTCAACAGCTACTTATGACCTATATTGTCGTCCGCCCAACTAACATAAATGTCATTTATTGTTTATCGCAATAACAATCGAGGTTACAGTTTCCTTATTGTAGTATATTGAGATTAAAAAGAAAAAAAAAAAAAAAAACAATGGGTACTCGGGAGGACGAAGAACTCGAGGATTTACAATCAACTATGTACACATTTCCCGCTGATGTTCAAACGGTTATTGAACAGGTTAGGTTTTGATTTATTACCGACATCGATATAAGCACACATCCTTAATGTCTGTAAAATTTGTTTGTATGACAATGAAAATTTGTAAAAAAAATTGAACCTCTATTATTGAAGAGTTATTATATATCGCAGGTATTGCCGAGCAGCGATCCTCTCGATCAGCCAAATTTCAACGCAGTTGATTACATAAACTCGTTGTTTCCAACGGAGCAATCGTTGTCAAATATAGACGATGTGATAAGTAAAATGGAATACAAGATATGTTCGATAGACAAAGAAATCAGATCTGTTGTTAGAGGTCAGACTAACGTCGGTCAGGACGGTAGAGTGGCCTTAGAGGATGCCCACAAAGTGATAAGGCAGTTATTCATTCACGTTAAAGACATTAAGGACAAGGCGGAGCAGTCTGAAGAGACGGTCAAAGAAATAACGCGGGATATAAAGCAGCTGGATTTTGCTAAACGGAATCTAACTTCTTCCATAACGGCTTTAAACCATTTACACATGCTGGTGGGAGGAGTGGATAGTTTAAAGTGAGTATAACGTACGGTCGATCGTCGCCGTGAACAGAACATGGATCAATCATCGATAATTATTGCAGATTATTGACCCAGAAGAAACAGTACGGAGAAATAGTCATGCCTCTTCAAGCTATTATGGAAGTGATGCAACACTTTAGTAACTACATGGATATACCTCAGATTAAACAGCTTTCTGATCAAGTAAGGCATCCCGCAGGGAGGCAAAGCGGACAATATAGATTTAGAAATGCTGTTGAACGTCGTTTAGCAAGTATGCGCAATCTGGGATTTAGAAATATATCAATATCTATGCACAGATTTGACCATATCACATGGTGCGGCATAGAAATATGAACATGTTTTTATACTCCAGAATGCGCATACATGCGTTTGGCCGATTTCATATTGGAGATAATTTAACTAATGTTGTTAATAGATTTGTTAATTGTTCATCGTAGGTGAGACAAATCCAGATCGAGTTAGCTGAACAGATATCATCAGATTTTCGCGAAGCATTTTCTGGTCAAAATGCTAAACATTTTGCTCAATTGAGCGAAGGGTGTTTAGTTATGTCGGTGCTAGATCCAAAAGTTAAGTAAGTTATCGGAGAGTGGAGTAGATTGATTATTGACTTGTGAGAAGAGTGGGCGTTCAATACAATTTTTACAATTTTTTAAGGAGGGATTTGCTGAGCTGGTTTATCGCCATACAATTACAAGAGTATTCGCACTTGTTTGATGAAAATCAGGACTCTGCATGGCTGGATAAAATCGATAGACGATACGCCTGGATAAAGAAACATTTGCTTGAATTTGAGAGCAAATTTGGTTCGATTTTTCCACAAAATTGGGAAGTCTCGGAAAGAATTGCTGTACAATTTTGTCATATTACAAGAGAAGACCTTAGCAAACTTATGGAGAAGAGGCGACACGAAATCGACGTTAAACTCCTCCTCTACGCTATACAAAGGACTACAAGTTTTGAAAATTTATTAGCTAAAAGATTTTCTGGACTGACACTGGAGAATCCTGACCTTTTGATAGACAGAAAACCTCAGAATTCTAATCCATTTGAAGAAAACGACGACGCCAGTAATCCCTTCGAGGAAGGACATACCGAAAAATTAGAACAAGATAAACCTAGCGGCTCTCTATTCAGCGGATTAATTGGAAAATGCTTCGAGCCTTATCTGAATATTTACATAGAGAGCCTGGATAGAAATCTCGCAGATTTAATGGACAAATTTTTGAATGATTGCAAAGTACAACCTCCTGGAGCAGAGGAATTGGACAGAGTCGAAGGGCCTAGTAGCGTGCTCTCATCGTGCGCCGATCTATTTGTATTTTATAAAAAATGCATGATACAATGCACCCAGCTTAGTTCAGGCTTTATAATGCTCAGCCTCACAGCCACGTTTCAAAAGTACCTCCGTGAATACGCGCTCAAGTTATTGCAGAACAATTTGCCAAAGTAAGCGCTGAGGAATGATTATTCGTTTCTTAAAATCTGACGAGATCAGAAATCTTATCTTTGACAACAGATAGCATAATCCATTACGTATATTTCACAGAATTGGTGGCAGCGCAAGTATCGGAACGAGCATGAGCAACATAACACGGGATCTTAGAGACTTATCAACGGCTGGTCTGATACAAAATTTTCAAAGTTTTCTCAAAGAAGGAGAAGCGACTAGATTTAACAAGGAAGAACAATCTCGCATATGTTGGTACGATCTTGAAAAGTTAAATAGTCTGTTTGAGATCGTCAGAACGGAGCTAAATAAAATCGAAATAATTAAGCTTCTAGTTGAACGAACATAATATTCTCATTAATTACAGCATTTTAACAACTGCTGAATATTGTCTGGAGACAACGCAACAATTGGAAGAAAAACTGAGAGAAAAAACAGACGCGCTATTTTCAGAAAAGATTAACTTGTCTCAGGAACAAGATATATTTCATAGGTATGTTGAACTCACAGTCCCAAGTTCTTAAATACCTAACTTGGTGAAAATTTATATTTCAACTTTACTTCTAGCGTAATCTCCAATTGCATTCAGCTATTGGTACAAGATCTAGAGTCTGCGTGTGAATCTGCATTAACTGCAATGAGCAAGGTGAGTATTATCCAAAAATGTTTCATCGTTATTGAATTTTATTTTAATCTGAACATTTCAAGTTCTCTACCTTGACTTTCTTTAATATTCAACTGAATCATTGATCTTTTAATCTTTCAGGTACAATGGGTACACATCGAAAGCGTTGGTGACCAGAGCGCCTATGTCAGCACCATAGTTTCTCACCTTAGACAAAACATTCCTTCTATTCGTGAAAGATTATCGTCATGCAGAAAGTATTTCACCCAACTATGCGTCAAATTTGCTAGGTATATAAATTCTTCAAATTATTTAATAAATAATCAGTGGTTTAAGTTCCTCCGCATGTATGATAATAATAATTCATCAATGATGTTAATCAATCTTTGCGCACTTATTTGCAGCTCATTCATTCCAAAATTAGTGCAACAGCTCTATAAGTGTAAACCTTTGAACGCAGTCGGGGCAGAACAGTTGTTACTTGATGTCCATATGCTCAAAACTGCTTTACTTGATTTACCATCAACTGGATGTCAAATACAGAGAAAAGCGCCTGCTACTTATACAAAGGTTTCTACTCGTTGTTAGATAACATCAGTCCATAATTGTTTACGGAGAATAAATTTTGTGCTTTATTTATCGCAGGTGGTTGTCAAGGGTATGACTAAAGCTGAGATGATCTTGAAGGTGGTGATGTCGCCGACAGAATCTCCAAGCGCATTTGCAGATCAGTGTAGAAAGCTCCTTCCCGATTTACCGACTTCAGAATTCCAGAAGATCCTCGATATGAAGGTGATTCGCCGAACCCCGGTTCAAGCGATGAGATTTTTACAAATCGTATTATTCAAGCCGTATGAAATATTTCCACATTCATATCGTCTACTTCATTTCAGGGACTAAGAAGAACAGAGCAGATGCAATTGGTCGAACAATTTAGACAAAGTGGAAGTAGCGAGCTGCCTGAAGACGCGATGAATATTGCGCAAGATAGTCCGGAGCACGAAGCCGGGAGGATAAAAAGATTGGAAAAGTTGATTAAGAAACGAATTTAAGCGAACAGCTTTAGTATGTTTTAATTTCATTTAATTAACGTGAGTGCAGAAATGCAGATTTGACAAATTTCACGTAATATTCCAGTCGTTATTGACCGACTTCTTTTTTTATCTTTGGGCTGTGTCCCGCAAGAAGACAGAGTGCAATAGAAAGTGTGAATTCATAGATTAAACTGCGACGATTCGATGAAGCTGAGTGCACACCTTTATACGAGGTGTTAAAATGAGAATATGTATTACCGTCATTAATTATCGCTATGTATATATATACATATACTTGGATGAAAATAATTAACTAGATAATATATATATGAATGGTATAACGTGTGATCATTATTCGTACCATAAGTTCGTATCTCTGTATGTAGAAATTTTTTTCTTATTTTAGCTGATGTGATAAACATGACCTCGCTGGTTTAATAGCACGCATGCGGAAGCTAAATCAGTTCGAATTTCAATTCCCACTAATAGAATACGATTATACCATTATCGAACTAATTGTTGTAAGATTCGCGGTGATATTAATTAATTTATTGAAAACATTTCAAATTCTTCTTTATATCACCGGCTGCTGTTTTTTTCTTTCTTTTTTTTCTTTTTCTTTTTGGGTATAATGTAAATTCAATCTGTTAACAATGACGTAACAACATTTTTGACGCAATATTCTTGATCTATAATTCGTTCAAGGAATTTGCTCCGCATACCCCTACCCACATGGTTGATTCACATAATCAGTTAAAAGTTCATTTCTAGTCTTGACGATCACAGCTGGCTGTATGAGGATTATGGTTATATCATGCGTTGCATTTCTTTCGGTTTATTATATTGAAAAAAAATTGGTAAATAAAAACTCTTCCAAGTTTTTATTTTAAAAAATCTTAAAATAATTGTTAATGCAACATCTTTTTTTTCTACAGCATAGGTATTGCATATTATTATTAAATAGATATAGATATTTTATGTTCTAAATTTTTCTACTACGTTCTAAATTTCATACTTCAACGATTTTGGTCTATATGGTTGTTATATTCTGTCTAATCAATATAATATGGAAGATATAAAGGGTCAAAGTTTACGTTACGTTATCTAACGCGCGTTCGCTTCGGTCACTGACACATTGTTGACTCCGCATCATTCACGCGAGATGAGTCTTTATAGTTTTAATAAATATAACGACACTCGGTCAAGCTTTTAGAGGTTCAAATAAAAAGGCCTTAGATCACAGTATAGTACTGATGCAAGTTATGGTCACGACTTAACTTAGTTGTGTTCATGTTGGATATTCATGACATCTCAGAAAGGCACGAAACTACGGAGAAATTAAAATATGCCATATAAACCGAGGTCGTTAACACGGATCCGTAAACTATAGATCATGCAATACGTTAATTAAGTCAATTAGATGACGATCAATCGTGTACACGCATTCGCCAATTAGCGCATTTGATAATCATCTTTAAAAAATAATCTTGACTATATTTCCGCGGCAAAGCCATGGATGAAGAGATGATAATTAAGCAATGAATATTTTGAATTCCATGTAGATACTGTATTATTTTTTATTCGAATCTTATTCATAGAGAAAATAATTCGAATCATCCATGCTTAGAAATTATTAGTAATTGGACGAAAGCAATAGGGATTGATGATTATAATTTATGGCATATAGTTAAGTTACAGAAGTAGCTGAATCTAGTGCAGAGCAATTGAACGCGATCAAGTTGCTCTATGATTTAATGTCTTGTTGGTATATCTATCAGAGTCATTGCACTATGATTATGTATTACTGCGGTATGGGTTCGCGTTGAAAATTCAAATTGAACATGAAGCTTGATTATTTATGATGCTGAGATTTATCATAGGATCTCCGAATACGCGTCTCAATTCCGTTTCATTTTTTCTCGATAAAATTAGAATTTTTGGGAAATGCATCGTATCGAAAATGTTGGAAGAATTTCGATAAGTTGGGCTTCAGAATCGGGGGTATCGTCGCATCGTTATAACTTGATGGAACTAAAGAATCCCACCGTGTATAACGTGGAAGCCGCATATGTTATCTGAATCAGTAGGAATATGAATGTGGAATTGTCATTAAAGCCACGTGTGGAAGTTGTATAGTATAGAATAAGCCAGAAGTATGACGATCCATCCATCGGTCCATCAATCGCGGTGCCATCCCGACCCTAGAATGAAAAGTGGAAGGGATGGATGCTGGAGGCGACATCCGCGGGGTAATTAACTATCTGAACTAGACTAGACTTAAGTTATGGGTTTCAGTTGATGGTTTATGCCGCAGAAATAAGCCTCGTGCATGCGGCCATGCTCGGGTAGGTTCAAATACGATCTGGAATCGGAAGTTCGAATTCGATCCTTCGCAATCCGATCACACTACGCGGTTTATACTCCTCAATCGTGTTTACCCTATCTACTCGTTCGCGAGGATCTCATTTATTGCAACGGACAATGATTTGAGGATCCGTGGTTTATTCAGGAGCATGCTAGTCGACTACCTGACACAGCTATGGACGTCGCTTCTCTGCGCCCGGGTACCCATCCTCATCCTCGTTATCACTATCATCTTGAAATCGGCGGCAGCCGATATAGCCCTCCAAGACATGGGTAAGTTTTCTGTTTAGTTTCAGTTTTATTCTTCTTGATGGTTTAGCTATTATTTACGTTATCAAAGTCCTAAGGGTGCATCTATGAGATAGTAGCCTCTGCAGACTTTCATAGGATGTCTTGTATTCAAGACAGTTTTTGTAATTGTACTATACATATTAGTACATTGTGTATCAGGGGCGAAAGAAAAACTGTTTCGGCTCGTGCCGCATATTGCACACTCGCCAAAATAGCCTTGCGCCCCATGATGCACACGAGATTTTTCTTAACACCTGCTCTGCACCATAAATGCCTCTGTTGAGACCGAGCGGGCGGGCGAAGAACAGGACTTTGCGCCCGAGGGCCGCAAAGTTCTGTTTTGCGCCCGCTCAAGAGGTCGCAAAGGGGCATTTTCGGAGCAGCTGTGAAGAAAACTGGACGATGCGATGTGTTCCCATGCGGGGAGCCTACGCGATTTCTTGGCTTCGACGTCTCTTTTCAGAACAACAATAGTTCTTCACAATCAAATTTTTTTTTCTTTCTTTTTTTTATAATCATTGGGTGCAGGGTTCATCCTTTAAGCACTTTTCATACGAAGAAACGATCCACAGACATTGTTTTCGTACCAATAACTGAAATTCGAACAGTCAAACTAAGAAAATGCTGCAACTTTTGTTCAAAACGTATGGGAACTGCAGGACAGAATTTTGTTCAGATTTTTTGTGTGTACCAAATATACATGTGTACAGCTTATGCATGTTACGACGATCTTCGTCAACTTTAGCCTCCATACGTTGAATAAATCGGTGATTAGAACCTAAGTAGAAAAATAATCTACTATGATACGTATTACCGCACTTAAATAGTAGAGTGTATTCCAACATAATGATATACGAGCCATAATAATTGCGGTCAGTACACTGAATGAACGAAATAGTTATTATTTCGCAATTATTTAACGAGCTGACTTGTATATGTTGTAATTTTGTCGTAATTTTATCGGTCTATATCATTTGACACACTTATCTTCTTCAGTCGCCTATATTTAGATATTACAGTTAGATTTTCTTATGGTGATTCGCTTCTGTAAGAATCAACTGCACTACATGATATAATTATGTATGTGTTCAAATACTATATAATATTTCGAATAGTCTGAAATGATCGACGATATGATATTCATTATATGTTGAAAATTCTTATAGAAAATATTATACATGGCAAAACATGAAAGAGAGCATATTGCAATTTCTCGTTATATTTCGAAGGGGTAGGAACCGTAGACTTGATGGATGCAACCGGAATGCTGCAGGAACCTGCGGGAGTTAATGCATGCCTCAGTCGATGCGGTTCGAACGAGACAGCTTACGAAATTGGAGAAAAGGCACTTTTGACTGTAAACACTGCAATTCTATTTCCGAATGAATTTCCTCAAGATTTCTCAGTCCTTATAGTCGCTAAGCCAAAACCAGGTGATTACATCATGTGCATTGTGCACGCGTATGTACATCGATGCACATACTTAAGTTTTGTAATATGCTTATTTCAAACCGATCCTCGTTATAACTTTTACAGGAAATCCAACTCCCGCTATATTCGCGATTTATAGTGAATCCGGCGACGAACAGCTCGTCGTAGCTTTAGGTAACGACGTGACTATTCTTTACGGAAGTCCCGAGGGGCCGGGTACCAATACTCCGATCTCATTCGGCGTCGATATTTCCGACGGAAAATGGCACCGTCTTGGTTTCAGTATTAAGGGAGACGCAGTCACCTTAATTTCAGATTGTAATTTTCAAGTGACTAAAGAATTGCGTAGAAATCTATCCGCGCCTATAAGTACCTCGGGTATTATAATAATCGGCCAAAAACTAATGGACGAAAATCTTTACGCTGTGAGTATATGGACACGTAAAATCGCGATGATTACAAAATTGCCGCACACATATCACCTCATATGCGAATAATATTTCAGGGTGGAATCGAGCTGCTTAAAATCGCCCCTAATCCCGACGCAGCTTATGAAATCTGTACAGTTTTTGCCCCGAATTGTGCAACCCAATATCACACTCGAAGTAGCACAGTAATTTCAAAAACGATTTCAAATTCGGGTGACGGGGTAGTGGCCAATCGTATTTCCGGTCACTCCAGCTCATCCTCCAGCTATCAGTCGAGATACTCGAGTTCTGCCACTTTCGGTGGCTTTGAGACTTCGAATCAGCAGTCCAGCTATTCGAGCGGTACAACCGGAAGTGGAGGCTTGCAGATATCGCGAGGAATTGAAACGGGGAAAGAGGAGAGTAGTTTCAATTCTCTCCCGCATGTTTATGGGTCTGGATCAAGGAGAGCTGTAATTGCGCAAGAAAACAATACCCGGGGTAATTTAATCTCATCGACCGGTGCAGGCCGAGGTAACTTCAGCCGTTTCGAAGCGCAGAGAAACGCTGAAGAAGATTGGGAGGGATTAATAGAGGGGGAATACGACGAGGCAACAGATAATTACGGGGATGTCCAAACGCCCGAAGAAGAAGAAGGAGAGGACGACGACATCTCGCCGATACAGCCCAATTTGAATTCAGGAATACCGCCAGAACCGACGACCACTACACAGTCGACACCGAACGATACATTTGTGAGACATTTCAAAGTTTATACTATGGAAATGAGGTGAAACTATTGCGGGATTCAAATCTATCTTTCATTTTATTGCACGAACAGACAGAAACTGTGATAGAACTTGGCGCAACAACTACTGAAGGATACGAGACCGGCTATGACGGAAGGTACAATTCGGAGAATGAAAGGCCTTATGAAACTCCACAGTATTCACCAAGCGAGAAGATCGATGTCTATGGGTATTATACCATTCCTGGACCACCGGGTCCTCGTGGGTATCCGGGACCAGTTGGGGAACCTGGAGTAGCGGGGAAGAAAGGTAAAGAGTATATCATGTGATTAGAGAAGAACCCGTTGAGATTGGACCCACACTGCAATCATGGCACTGGTTGTCTCCGTGTGATCACGTTAGTTCAATCACATTGAAATTAAAAATCACATTCTCGTCGCCAAAGGTGAGCCAGGCCGAGACGGTCTTTCCGGAATGCAAGGAGTGCCAGGACCACCGGGCAACGTTTTTATGATACCCATGAACCAGCAAGGTAATGAAAAAGGTCCTGATTCACAAGCTGAATCTTTCCGGCAAATGTTATCTCAGCACATGATGGCCATGCGAGGTACCGAGGGACCCATGGGGTTGACTGGTATCCCGGGACCCGAAGGACCATCTGGATCTCAAGGGCAGAAGGGCGAGCCAGGTGACATTGGAGAGTTGGGTTCAAGAGGTGAAAGAGGTATTGATCCATTTATTTCCTATTCGAGAGAAGGGAGAGCTGGTTTAGCCACAGTTGTTTCACAATTGTTTCTCATTCATTCTCACAATGAATCCTTGTTCAATAATCATTCTCTACTAGAGTTAAAAAACGCCCCATCATGTCCAAGTAAAAAATTAGACCTTACTACCAACAATGATCTGCCTAGGTGTCCCTGGTTCACCTGGAAGGGAGGGCAGGCGAGGGCGTCCCGGAAGAGATGGAGAGAGAGGTCTTACGGGCCCACCAGGAATGAGAGGCGAACAAGGTTTACAAGGCTTGCCTGGCCTCCCAGGTGACAAAGGTGAGCGCGGTCTTCAGGGCGCTACAGGAGGTCAAGGTATTCCTGGACATGAGGGAATGCAAGGCGAAGATGGCCCTCCGGGATTACCAGGCTTACCTGGTGAATTGGTGAGAAGATTATATGACGGGGATGTTTTGAATCTTTGTCACGTTTTGTCTACTATCCAAGTGACTAGTACCAGTCTTATAGTGGAATGTGATATTTCTTGAAAATGATAGTTTGTATTGTTATGATCGTGATGAAAAAAAGTCAAGATACGTTGGCCTTCGAAATTTATGTTCCTATTTACACATTTTTCTATTCGGTATCAAGGGACCTAGAGGGTTTTTTGGTCCACGTGGATTTCCTGGGCTAACAGGCAACCCGGGAATCCCTGGTAGCGAAGGACCACCTGGAACCAAAGGGAATAATGGCCCTCCTGGACAGCCTGGACCACCAGGACAGTCTGGACCGATGGGGCCTGTAGGAGCTCCAGGCCCACAAGGATTATTGGGCCCAACAGGATTGGTGGTAAGTATACACAGAGAATTGGATACTATAATTTATGGCTCGCAATACTATAACACATCATACTTGTTACATGTGTTCTACGTCGTCTATAATTTATTACTAATGAAGTCGTATTTTAATACAATCATCGTGAAACAACCCCGAGTTATAAGGACTAACTTCCTCAATGGCGTCAATATTCAATTTTGTAGGGTCCACATGGAAAACCGGGTATGCCAGGGCTTCCCGGGGCAGATGGTTCACCCGGTAATCCTGGAAATCAAGGCAATCAAGGCTTAAAAGGTGAACCAGGTTCTCAAGGGCCACAAGGACCAGTCGGATTTCCAGGAATTCGAGGGGTCAAGGGAGATGAAGGGAAAAGAGGTATGCACCATAATCGTATAATGTTGACCTAAACAACGTCAATATGAAAACTGGGATTTATGAAAATGGAACAATACATTTTTCGTTCTTTGCTGATAAAAGGCGCGACTGGAGACCGTGGCGACAAGGGAGAACGAGGTCTTGAAGGTGAGAAGGGAGATCTGGGCACGAAAGGTGAGCCAGGGCAATCTGGCCCGCAGGGTATACCTGGTTTTGAGGGAATGGAAGGTCCCAAAGGGTTTGAAGGACCACGAGGTGAAACGGGACCCATGGGGCCCCCTGGTGAAAAGGGAAAAATCGGTATACCTGGATTTGCTGGTTATCAAGGCAACCCAGGTGAAAAGGGAGACAAAGGACAGGCAGGCAGAAATGGATCAACTGGAGATAAGGGGGAAAGGGTAATGGTCGAAATTGAAACACGATGCAAAGACTCGAGTTTTATCCTGCAACCATGACGTATCATTTTTGTGTTTTACTCATAGGGAAACACTGGGATGGCTGGCGAACGCGGAGAAATGGGTCCCAGAGTGAGTTGAAACGATCTTAAGTACAATTTATTCACTTGAAATGATTGCAACTCCAACGTCATCACATATACTATTCTTTCTCGTATCCTGAATGCATATCCTGATATCCCTCTCAATGTATTTTTTCATCAGGGATTCCGCGGTGCTCGTGGAAGACGAGGGTCCGAGGGATTACCTGGTCCAAAGGGAGACACCGGCCAACCAGGACCAATGGGATTTCAAGGAGAACCGGGCTCCCCAGGTAGAGAGCTCCCAAAGAAAGGCTGTACTCGGTAAACCTAATATATTTTAACTTATATGCTGCTAACATTTCTATCTGACTTTTACACCAGGACTGGAAGGGCCTCGAGGATTCATCGGACCTCAAGGACAGCAGGGTCTGAATGGGAAAGACGGGATCACTGGTGCGCCTGGCGAACGTGGGCCTGTCGGAGAATCTGGTACACCGGGACCACCTGGTGCACCAGGTGTCGTCGGACCACCTGGCGCTTTTGGTGAAGCTGGCTCACCAGGAGAGCCAGGAATTCCTGGGAGTCGAGGCGTACCAGGTGAATCATCCTCAATTGACCGCAGGAAATCCTGATCCTCATATCATTTTCAAACTTTCTAATCTGAATTATAATTTCTTACACAGGGGAGCCGGGGATGCCTGGAGATCAAGGCAAAGAAGGTCCTCCTGGAGTAGCTGGGCCAGAGGGGAAAGAAGGCCCCCCTGGGCCAAGTGGGTTGCCTGGATTCCCTGGCGAAAGAGGAATGAATGGTTTACCGGTGAATATGCTTTGATATTAAGCTAGTGCTGTTATGATCTCTGAAAAAATATTGAAAACGAACACACACGAATCAATCATAGTAATTGTGAAACTTTCATTTACTCTTTCTTCGTACACCAGATTTGGAGAGTAGTTACCTCCCGAATTTAATTTATTCATCAGTTTTATTGATGTAATAACTCTTCTGTTTCGAAAAACTGATAATTCAAATTGTTATCAGGGAATGCCAGGCCTGAAGGGTGAAATGGGTTTACTGGGACCACCTGGTGCCAGTGGGGACAAGGGAGCACAAGGGGAGGCCGGAAAGGATGGTCCACCTGGCGCAGAAGGAAGACAAGGTCCGAAAGGTCCGCATGGACCAGTTGGTTCAAAAGGCGAGATGGTAAGCACGTTACAGTTATTTATCATGACCAAATACGAGAAAAAGAAACGCACGTCTCTCAACAATTTGTCGAACAACTCTTCGGAGATTTGTCAGCATCCAACATTCGATAACTAATCATATGATGTTTGTGTAGATAATCATCGTACTAAAGACAGTATGCACTTTGATTGCTTAGGGTGAACCTGGGATGCACGGACCAACAGGCCGGGATGGATTACCTGGGCTACGCGGCCTACCTGGTCCGCCTGGCCCGGTCGGTGTTCCTGGTGAAGACGGAGACAAAGGAGATATTGGTCCCCCTGGTGAAAAGGGCTTCAAAGGCTCTCAAGGAGAAAGTGTGAGTTTGTAAATTTCTATACGGTAGAAAGATTTTTAAAAATACAACAACACAGTATAGGTATAATTGATAAACTGATAAATCATAGCACAGGGAAATCATAGGTAATTTATACCCGATATCAACATAGATAAGAAAATTAATCTTCGTAAAAAGCTTTGATTCTTCACTCTTGCATTAGACACAAGTATGCATAAATTAAAGCTCGTTCTCTTTCTTGAATTTTGAAACCAGGGACCAGCTGGTCCGCCTGGGATACAAGGCATGAGAGGAGAGCCAGGACCGACTGGTCCTGCAGGGGAGAAAGGACCGCCAGGAGAGATCGGGCGGCAAGGAGGTAAAGGCGAAGAAGGTCCTGTGGGTGTTCCGGGCTCAGCGGGTCCAATAGGACTGCAAGGCATGCCTGGGCCTCCTGGCATGAAAGGAGATATTGGAGATAATGGGCCTACGGGTCCTGTAGGACCTGCAGGAAGTCCTGGCGAAGATGGACCAAGAGGGCCGAAAGGTATCGACGGAATTCAGGGACCTGTTGGGCCAGAAGGACGTCAAGGTGCTAAAGGGGATTCCGGAAGTCCTGGGTCTCCTGGTATCCCTGGTATTGATGGAAAAACGGTAATATCCATGCCATACAACGAATGAAAGTTTGAGTGTGTATTATCTCACAAACGACCTTATCGGGTAGCTAAAACGTGTCGACATAAAACTGTAGAACCCTTCGACAACTATTATCAGCAGAGGAGATATGATTTATTTATTTGAATACTAACAAACTTCTCGTCTGTTTGTAGATTATAATGTATTCCTATATATCCCATAAAAATTGTACTCCATGCGTTCACAGGGTGAGCGTGGTGCCATAGGGCCAAAAGGTGAGGAAGGCAAAGCTGGCCCGGCTGGGCCACCAGGAGGACGTGGAATTGTTGGGCCTGAGGGTCCAAAGGGCCATGCGGGTCCAGCAGGTTTTCCTGGCCCGCCAGGTGAGCCTGGGCTATTAGGTCCGAAGGGTGAGCCAGGAAATGACGGCGACGAAGGAAGATCTGGGGAGGCTGGGTTACCGGGTGAGATTGGGTCTCCTGGCAAAGAAGGGGAGCCAGGACCGCCAGGAAAACCGGTAAAAAAATATTCGTGTTCACCGATTAATTCTACGTCAGGATCTTTCTTGTATAATAATTGGTTCTATTATTCTCTCCTAAACTATCCGTGATACTATATTTGATTTAACATTTTTAGGGCCCTGAAGGGCCAGCAGGAATGCAAGGCAGCACAGGATTGCCTGGTGGTAAAGGAGATATTGGGCCAATAGGAGCTCCTGGGTTACAAGGGCGTGTAGGACCACAGGGTGAACCAGGACCTCAGGGATTACCTGGCGTAAGAGGGCTGCCGGGAGCAGCTGGAGAGAACGGAGCCCCAGGTTTGCCAGGAGCAGTTGGTCTTGCAGGTAAAATGGGCGCAACTGGCCCCAGAGGACCTAAAGGCGATCGCGGACGCCGCGGGCCCAAGGGCCACCGTGGTGAACTTGGCCACCTTGGAATCAAAGGGGATCAAGGCGAAAAAGGAGAGAGAGGACCGAAGGGACCCCCAGGACCAGAGGGAATGAAAGGTAGTCCAGGCCCTCAAGGTATGCCAGGTCCAAAGGGTAACGATGGTCCCCAAGGGCTGCCTGGACTGGAAGGCCCTATTGGACTGAAAGGCATGACGGGTGGAGATGGCATAAAGGGAGAAGCAGGGCCGCCTGGACCGCCAGGTCCTCCGGGACCACCGGCGGAACAACTGATGATTCCACCGGAGCTGTTCTTAAGCAGAGATGAACTAAGTAGAAAGAGGAGGGATATCGGCGGGGTGTTAGTATTATTTCTCTACTTTCTACTCTCGAGTTATTGCAGTTCAGTTTCATGGTGGCTTCAGGTTTTTGTGAATAAGATTCAAAGGGCTTGTTTGGTTTTTGATCCAGAGATGGTAAAGAGGATACTCAGGGTACGGAGCATCCGGACACTATGAAAAATTATAACGAAGAAGATCTCGGACCCAAATTTCTCGATATGTATAGCTCTATATACACGATGAGGCAGGACTTGGATCGTATACGTAAGCCGATGGGTACTAGAGAAAATCCAGTGAGAACATGCAAGGATCTATTTTACGGTCATCCTCAATTTACGGATGGTATGACTAATGATATTCTACGTAATATCTTCCACTAATCATGCAGGCGGCTTTGTGATTCTAATATATCTAATTGAAAATGTCAATTACACGCAGGATGGTACTGGATTGATCCAAATCTCGGGATGCCAGATGATGCGGTCTACGTGTTTTGCAACATTACAGCATCGGGTGAAACTTGCGTATTTCCTGACATCCACAGCAGCCAAATGCCCAACATCCCATGGAGAAAGGAAGGTGACAAACGCGACTGGTACTCCAATCTTCGTGGTGGTTTTAGAGTAAGATATAACAATCCATGCGCGTTATTGTAATAACGTAACGTAATATTCAGCATTTTATTCTGATTAACTATAATAATTGTTAATTTTACTTTACAGATAACTTATGAGACGATTGGTGTTGTTCAACTGAATTTCCTGCGATTATTGAGCCAAGATGCGTACCAAAACTTCACCTACACTTGCATCAATAGCGCTGCGTGGTACAGCGTTCCAGGATACAATCACGATCTGGCGTTAAAACTTCTTGGTGAAAACGAGGACCAGTTCTCTTACGTCGGTACAAGACCTAACGTTGTCATTGACGGGTGTAAAACTCGCAAGAGTAAAAGTGAGACTATATTCGTAGTCACAACAAAGAAACTACAGCAACTTCCTCTGATTGATTTTTATCCAGTCGATTATGGACTACCGCATCAGGCGTTTGGTTTTGCAGTAGGTCCTGTATGCTTCAAATAATTTCCGAGCATATAAAACTACAAGAAAACAGGGTACAAGAAATATTTTGTACGTGAAATGTTTTACGCATGTTGTGAGGTACGTTTTCAACTAAAAATATCTGGGAACAATTATTATCCTCTTCAACAAATAGCTAATAATGGAGTGAATATTATCGAAAAAGAGCCACCAAAACAATATAAGTATCACACGTTAGTATAATTGTATATGGTTCTGTGAGCTTAATGCTATAGGTGTTAAACAGACGTCGACTCGATTCTCCAGTCGGATGATAAAAATCATACTTTACGGACTAATAGTTGCATGTATTACATGTATGTAGGATACATTGATTGAAATTTGAATACTTTACAATAAATAATCGTCAAATTTGTAACAAGAGTTACAAATTATACTTCCATCAGTTGAACAGTCATTCTAAACGCATTAGATAGATACGTAGAGTCTTTTTTGTAGATATACGAGTTTGAATTTATTAAAATTGTTAATGCATTTAATATCTTGATCTATATGTTACATGTTATATAATATATTATACCTGCTGGAACGGGAATTTACCAAATAAATTTCCCCCTGAGATACTTAACTCGAAATATAATATGAATAATTGATATAATATAGTTCATACACCAAACTATAATGTATGTACAGGTAATTGAATATGTAATTGATACTTAATACATTGTAAATATCTATACTCATGATACTTAAGTTATAAGAGGTGCAAATTAGTTTAAGTATGTAATATGCGAATAAGTAAATTATAGTAAGATTTGTTGGAATAGTACCTATATTAGCGCTTTTACTCACTGCCATTTACATGTTATGTATTAATATAATTAATACACGCATAAATTGTATCGAATTGTACAGTACAGGTCATATAAATAAATCGTTGATTACAATACAAATGATTCTTTATTAAACTATTAACAAATCCGCATCATCAGGTGTTAAAAAAAAAAGTTACAAAATATTACGTAACGCTAATACAAAAGTGAGAAAAATATATTATTATAGTAATATTATCTTATTAATAATGTCATTACCTATTTTATATTAATATTATAAACTGTATATTAAATTACAGAATTATTATCAACTTAATTAACTTTATAATCTGTAAACAGTACAGACTATTTTTTATTTTATTTTATTATTTTCTTTTTTGTACTTAAACGTTTGCTACGTATCAAGAAATAGCAAGTAAAATTTTATATCAGTAATTATAAGTAATTAAGTAATTAAGAACGGTAAGTCGGTATTTTGGTTTTTACTATAATACGGTTTTTTGCCGATGGCACATTCTCCATGGTGACGACGATCAAGCTCAATATATAAATCCGAAAGATTCGATGTCAGAGCGCACGCTGAAAACAATTCATTCTAATGGTTCGACTGGTTAGAGAAATGCACTTTCTTGCCCTGACCATCTAGTGCTTCCATTAGACTCGAAGTAAAACTGAAGTCTGAGCTGCTTTCCTCGTCATGTTGGCTGCAAGTATATCGTTACGTATGGATCAGTTAGATTATAAATTTCCCATCATCATTAAGAATGCTGATTCATTGTTGCTTACTATTCCGCAGAGTCGAGTCCGAAAATAATTTCTACTAAATTTGAGAAACTGTAAAACTCACAGTGTGTCCAAACTGGTGAGACTATCGCTCCGTCTTGGTAATGCGGTCGCTCCTTCTATCTTCAAGATTTCTAGAGCTGAATTCATCGCGGCGATATATATGCCTCTAGTTCCTGCTGGTCCCAAGTATCGTGGATTGTTGAACTCCACCAAAGTACGTTCAGAATTCTTAGTCTCAGATCTGTACGAGTCTGCTGTGAGTTTGACTACTTCGACGGATGAAAAGTGAACGATGAACAAGTAGGGTCTTCTGTAAGCTGGAATGAAATTGTCAGAATTGATTAGGTCGCATGGAAAAAGGCGCAACTTCAAAGATGATAAATTCGCAGTCGTTGAACTTTACTAAGCCCAACATACCAAAACCGAAAGGCAAGTGACTCCACGTTGGATCTACAGATCGAGTTCTTCGCCCATCTTCATCGACAAATACTCCAAATTCATTGTAGCACAAAAGCAATTCAACGGATTGCGACGTATGAGAAGAGACATCCAGAACAGCGACTGGGAAACTACCGAGCCTTGCTGCTCCTTGTAGGGCAGCCCTCATCGAACTATCGTCTTGGTCAGGGAATTCTGTAATACAAAATTCCGTTCGTATTGTTCATAGAAAACTCATAAACGTTGGAGTAAAATGATCTTCAAAGTTTCATGAGCTGATTTAGATATTTCAGGTATAAACTATCGAAGTAAATTATGCGAAATTTTATTCACCATCAATGTTATAATCGTCGAGATTAATTTGGAAGAATTTATTGCACCCAACGATCAATAGATTTCGTGTGAATAGAGCACAGCTGCATGGTTCTGTAGTCGCTAACTCGCGTACAGGAACAAATTCACCGCCATCTTCTTGGACGGTCCATTTCAACAAGCTGCAAATGTTGAAAATAATTGATAAACTGTTTTCAGCAGTTTTTTTTTTCATTTTCCAATCACCTCCAACATACATTACGTGAGAAGCGGATGCTGCGCATAATAAGTCCCCTTGTAGCTGATACAGATGGCAGCTATCACAGCCGGTAAGAATTGGCACAATTCTAATAGCTGGTCTTGAGCATTCTGCTGCTAAAGCGTTGCTCTTTAATTGCCTGAGCTCACAAGCTACGAGCTGCCTCTCTTCTCCTGCTATCATTAATGCGAGTCCTAAAGAAGCGTGCAGGGAGAGTTGGTGAACTCTTACAACACCTTGGATTCGAGTCAGACTCTTCGACTGCGTACTGCGGTATGAAAAGAGCCCTTCTTCTGCTCCCAAGAGCAATACTCCTTCCTGGCCCAACTCTATCATGCAGTTAAGATCCAGCTGAAAATAAATCATCTCGTTTTAGTCCAAATATATTCAACGTATGATATTTTGGTCTGAAATAGCAGGAAATTATTGTCAGAAGTATTCATCTTGATTCAATAAGATCGATCATTAAATTTTGAAAAATGGTATCCAAGTACGAAGTTTGGCAGATCGTTCATAGACGCATAAGTATGCACATACTTGATGTTTGTCCAGTCTCAATACGGTATGGTATCGATGATTAGGTACCACTTTGCCGACTGTATTATGACTGGCAACAGTCCTCAGCGCATTTAGCCAAGACTTTTTGTCAGCCTGACTGAGCGCCATGATATCTAGTCCCGAAGATGGCCAACAAGTAGTCGAAGGCCCCGCCTCTACTCGCAGTATGAACGGTAGATCAGATCTCGCTGTACCGGCGACTTCTGCTTGGCGTACCGAGTCGGAAATAGTTACTCCCTCTTCTTCTCCGCCTAGTTCTAATCGGCTTATCGGCACCATTCCAGTGCTCGGTTCGTGCTCGTAGGTACACAACAAGGTGCCTTCTAAACGCAGGTATTTTCTGTCCCAAGACGCCTTCGCGCGACCCGGTACCTTCACCCAGCCTTCCATTGCGACTGGGTTACCATTATTTCCTGTTTCCTGTAATGAGATTATCGATGTTATAAGTCCTTTTCTTCTTTTTTGCATTATAGTAAATCTTTGCACAAAATCTACGCGGTTCTTACTAGCTCGGCATTATCTGGTTGATCTAGGGTCAATGTTTGAACGCTGCCACCAATGCTGGAAAGACTTTCCTCGCTAGCTTTCCAAGTCTGACTGAAATGCCTTACGAAACCTCCCGGGAGACCGCAGGTAGCTGGTACAAGGAGCGAGCATTTGGGGTGTGCCATAATTTGGCAGTCGTTGCAAATAGCAGCGTTCTTTCCGAACTGAATAGAGTCTAAGCAGGCGGCACATTTCCCCGTACGCATTGACAACTTCACGTCAAATCTGTGCGGAATGTTGTGTCTCATTCTTTGGAGGGATGGTCTTCTGGCCAATGTGTCACCCGGAGACTCGGCCAGTTGTTGTAGGGCCTTTTTAGTCTCCGGAGACGGAGGGCTGGACGACATTGGTGCCGAAGCCTGCGCTGCTCGGAGAGCCAAGAGTTGGTCAGTCAGGGTTTTAACTTTTGCTCGTTCTCTGGCCAGTTGATTCTCCAGCTCACGGTAACCGACCGGCATGCCAGCCCCAGTTGGTGGCTGATTTTCCTTCTGTTTGGTGCCAAAAATCTTGTCGCAAACCGTCTTTTTCTTCTTGCTAGTCTCCTCGAGTTTCAGTTGAAGATAATCGATCAGTTTTGTCTGCTGCTGTCTGGTTCCTTCCGCTTTAACTTCCCTTTCTTGATAGAATTGCCTCATCTCTTCCAGTACTCCTTCCAGTTCTGAAATTCTGGAGCGTAATTCTTGGCCTTGATCAACGCTGGCTTGTAAGTCAGCCATCAGTCCAAAATTGGCTTCCTTTAACTGGTGCAATCTGGTCAGATGTTCGCTACTCTCTTCTTTTACTTTGATAGCTTCTCCTTTGGTCACTTCTAACGCACGCTTAGTTTTAGATAGTTCGCATTCTAGCTCTCCGCATTTGTTCGCCAAATCAGCGACCTGCTTGCTCAAATCTTGCGCGAGTTTCTTGTACTGATCTCTCTGCGCTGCTAGTCCGTTTCGCTCATCCTCTATGTCGCTCGTTTCAGATTCCAGTCTCTCTACGGCCCGCTCGGCTACGATTCGGAGTGCTTTTTCCCTGTCCTGAGCAGCCCGAGCCTCCCGAACCCTCGACTCTGCGATGTCCAAGTCTTTTTGAAGCTTCATTTTGTCCTGAATCAGCATGTTCTCACGGGTTTCATGATCGCTTGTTAATCTCTCATAGTCAGTCAACTGTTCTTCTAACACGGTGCAGGTTTCTTTGAGGAGATCGATGTTCACTTGATAACTGTTAGCTTCTTGTTGCTGTTTCTCAAACTGCGACTCCAAGCGGGTTTTATCCTCGTTAAGTTTCGTTATCGAAAGCGTAAGCCGTTTATTTTCAGCATTTAGAACATCCACACGGTCCTGATTCGTCCGCATCTGCTTTCTTGTACCATCAAGTTCTCGGCGTAGTGAAGAACTCGAATTTTGGAGCTCCTCTATCTGCTTGTTCGCCTGTGTAAGCGCCTGTGAAAACGAAAGATCAATTTTAAAAATACAGAACATTGGTACAAGCATCAAATTTTTCTTTCTTCTTCCTCTTTGTACGAGAATTACACAATGGAGGAGAAAAAAAAATAGCTCTAATATTTGAGATTCACCCTCTGCGCTGAATCTGCGTGTAGTTTATTTCTGGAAGCTTCTTTTGTCGCCTCGTCAAGCGACTGCCTGGCGCTTTCCAATTCTTTCAAAAGTTTTTTAGACCTGGTTTCCTCGTCTAATATTCTGGCATTTAATCTGTCTGTTATTTTCTGTTTTTCATCAGTCAATATCTTGACCCTTTCTTCCGCTGTCTTTGCCTCACGAGTTGCGATTCGTTTATCCAAGTTGGCGTCAGATAGCTCTTTTTCCTTCTTCCACAGATTAGACTGAGCTTGTTTAGCCGCTTGGCGTTCTGCAGCCACGTTTTCTCTAGCCGTTTGCAACTGCTGCTCGATACGCTGCAGTTGCTGTTCCAAAAATGAATTTTTCTGGATAGACTCTTTAAGAGAAACAACACCGGTTCCAGGCTCCTGGTAGTCGGATTGTTTCAGGCTAACATTTTCAGCCTCTAGCTTAGTCACGCTGTGTTCAAAACGGCGCAAAAGTTCTTCCAGGTTTCCCACTTTACGAAGATATTCCTCTGTGAGAATCAAACAGCATAGGAAAGTTAAAGACTTAACGTAACGTTGCATTAATTAAAGAAACCCAAATTTACATATTGCCAAAATTTAGTCAATCACCTTCTCTCTCAAGAGTATCTTGAAGCCTGCGCTGTAACGCAGCCTTATCTTGCGATACTCGCTCCAAATCTAGAGCTAGGGATGCGCTCTGCTCCAAGTTTACAACTGTGTCACTCAAATCCGACTTGGTCGCCTAAAACGCGATAAACAATCGTTTATTTTATCATCAAACTGTAAACATAAAATAGGTATTGTAAATTTTCCCCCCTACATCGAGCTGTTGTTTCAGTTGTTCATTCTCAAGCATCAATCTCTCAAACTTTTCTTGTAAAACTGCGGCTCTCTGATCATTAGTTGTGACGCCATCCAGCTGCTTGGTTCTCTCTTTTAGCTGGTTCCTCAACGCTTCAATCTCCGCATCTCTAGCTGGTATACTAGCTTGCATACTTCTCAATTGTTCTTGACAATCTTTCAACTCGCTTTGGCACAATTCCAAAGCAACGTTGAGTCTGGATTGACGACAGTGATTAGAGTCCTGTTCATTGCGTAGCTGGGTTTCTAAATCTATATTCTTCGCCGTTTCTACTTCCAATTTTGCTCTTATATCAGCAAGTTGGTTGTGAGCACGCGACGCCATTTCTTCTAGTTTGTTTTCAACCCCTGCTACGCTTTGACGACTTAGCTCTCTCGTCTTTGCCAGAGATTCCTTGTATTGTACCTATCGATGAAACAAATTTGGCCATTATTTCAATCGCCAGTTTAATTTCGCTTATACATATTCGATATCATTCCCAATCAGTTAAATTTATAACGAAAACGAGCTCTCTACCTGAAAGGCTCTCAACTTTTCTAGCTCTGCGTTTGCCGTGGTCAATTCGCATTCGGTTCTTTGCAGTCTAGAGGTCATTTCGTTATTACATGTGCATAACTCCGTGATTCTTATCGTCTGTGCTTCTATGTGTTTATTGAGCTGCGCAACTTTTTCTTTCTCCGCAGTTTCCCACTTGCGTTTAGCACCTTTGATTAAATCCAGTGCTCTTGTCTCCAAATCTCTCCTCTCCTGGCGTTCTAGATCTGAATATAAACAGACATGATTTAATTAGTGAATTCCTTGCTCTTATAGCAAAGCAAAAAAATAGAAAAATAAATAAGAAACTCTGAACGCGTACCCAAAGTCCTCTTCATTCCAGCCATATCAGATCTTGCCTTAGTCAATTCGCGTTCCAGTTTGTCCCTCTCCTTATTAGCGGCTTCAAATCTTTTTGATTTTTCCTCGAGCTGAAATTCTAGACTAGAACATTGCCTGGTATTGGCACTAGCCCTGTCTTCTACGCTGAGTAATTTCTTCTGATAATCCTGCAGCTCTTTCCTTTTGTTTTCAAGCTGTGTTTCCAGCTCCAATTTTTCCTTAGACGTCTGCTTAGTCTGTCCAGATGACGACAATTGTTTAGCATAAGCGAATCCCAAAAAGGGTAAATTCCTCCCTGTAAATCCCTTGCTGGTAGGACAAATCTCAGAATGGATTGGCTGCGGCGTTTCTGAATCAACAACGATAAAATTCGAAGTATCGTCTATCCCATTGACCAGCGGAACTATCGGCGGTACTTTAAGCCTCAAATTGCTCCAATCAATGCTCGAAAAAAATGGATGTTGAATAATCTGGTCGTGCGTCATGCGCGCGTTCGCATCTTCCAACAAGCCGCGTACGCAGTGTCTAAAACTGGTCGAACCTCGCTCGGGAAAGTTCAGATTCTTTTTATGATTCATGATGTTGCAGTAGGTGACCAAGAGCTGGTCACCAGCGAACGGAGTCTTCCCATAGACCATTTCGTACGCGACAATGCCAAGGGACCAATAATCGCACTCTTTGCCGTAAGATGACGGCCTCTTATTCTTCGAAGTACCTTCCATAGAGCGGAGAACTTCAGGGGCTATATATTCGGGCGTGCCGACTGGCATGTGGCTAGAGATCAAACCTTTCGATCCGAGTTTAGCCGCGGAACCAAAATCCGCCAATTTAACATGCCCAAGTCTGTCTAGCAGCACGTTGTCAGGCTTAATGTCTCTGTGCGCGTAGTTCATAGCGTGTAAAGCATGAATAGCTAGCGTTAATTCGGCGAGATAAAATTTGGCCAGATCTTCCCCTATGAAACCCTCGTGCCTGTCTAGTAAAGCAGCTAAATCACCGCCCGGATGAAACTCCATGACAAAGTACAACGTGCTATTGTCCTGGAAAGCATATTGCAGCTTTGTCAACCAAGGGGAAATCGCCTCTGCCATAATGTCTCTTTCCTCTTCGTAAAAAGCTATCGACTCTTGTTTCAGGGTCTCGGATTTCCTCAACGTTTTCATAGCGTAAACATCCCTGGTTTGTTTCTCCCTTACCAATTGTACCTCGCCGAATTGTCCGCGACCAATTAACTTCTTCACTTCAAAATCCGAGAGATTTACCCTCAGCCTATGCGTGTCGACGATCGCATCCCGATCTGAGGAATGAATGTGAGGTATTTTATTTTTTCTTAATTTCATAATTTGTATTTTATTTTATTTCATTTTTTTCATCATTATTATATCGTTATATGAACGTACAAGACGACTTACATTTGTCCAAAAATTTATTCACGTTCTTGTCTCGACGCATCGTCTCGTTGTTACATTCGTCGTACAGAAGTGTGACTGCATCGAGGAGGCCTTCTCTCGCTAATAACCTACCGGTATTTGAGTGTGATGATGTTTGGGTTGCTATTTTTCCCAGTATCATATTATTTATACGCGCAACACGCACGGCAATAGGTTCACCGGGTAGTCCGTCCATGTTGACAGAGTGTTGAGAATTATTTTTCGGAGGCGTGCTGTTTATTTCAGATCACACAATAGACGGACGTTACGAGACGCGTTAGGTGAGCAGAAGTCATCGTATTAAGAAGTCATTAGTTAGTAATATTTTTTTTTATTTTTTTTTTTCACTTTATCAAACGCTTACGCATGTAGGTGATTGATTATATTATTTTGATGAACACCATTGTGTAATGTGTTGTCAGTTAGCGAGCGGGATATACACAATCTTGAGGAGTCTGTCTTCAACGGTCTTTCTAGCTCGCTTCATTTTGCCTTTTCGATTTGAAATTTGTTTTGGAGCTTTGATGCTATTTCCTATTGGCTGATCTCACGGAGTGCTTAAACTGCGCATAGATGTCGTTATTTAGTGAAAATAGTACGCACGACATCTGCGGTTGTCGTTTTCAAACTATACTCTGTCGGTAACACAGAAATCTTTACATAGGTAAGAAACTTCTTAAGGGGAAATGAAAGTTGATATGGTGCCATCTATCGGATTGGGATTTTCGGCCGCTATTTTCCCAGCTAATTTTCGATTTTCGAAAATCCAAGAGCGCCATGCCCTCCGTGCACGCGTCTTCTGCCTCACTGATATCAATTAACAATTTCACATTGATCGGATGTGTTTTAGCTGAGAAAATACCGGCCGAAACCCCAATCCGATGGATGGCACCATATCAGCTTTCATTTCCCCTTGAGGAAAAATGAAACATGATTTTTGCACTTGGAATTTTCCAAACCTAGTTTCTCAGCGAAAACACATCCGATTATTGCGAAATTGATATCAGTGATGGAGAACAAGTGAACGAAGGGCATGACGAGCTTCGATTTCCAAAAAGCGAAAATAAAATTTACAGATTTTTATCGAGAGTGCTCTGTAACGAATAATCGTTGTTGCTGACGTTGTACTTGATAAACATGAAAACACCCGAAACGTTTTCGCTTTTTGGAAATCGAAGAGCGTCATGCCCTTCGTTCAGTTGTTCTCCATCACTGATATCAATTTCGCAATAATCGGATGTGTTTTCGCTGAGAAACTAGGTTTGGAAAATTCCAAGTGAACAAATCGTATATCCTTTATGAAGCACGCTTTATTTGCTATGAGGTGCTGGATTTTTTATCGAAAGCAACCTGCATGATGTAGTTTCAACTGTATCTGATACTTTCTGATTTAAAAAACGGTTTTCAAACGTCTTTGGTCTGCAATCTGATCCTGGTTTATCATCACCGTTCACAAAAGTCAATATGCAGTACCAAAATGTCTTATAAACATTATTGAAATTTTTTTAGGTGTTATGTATATATGTATAGCAGTATTATCAAACTAATTTTGTAATCATACCGCATCTGTGATGAAACGCATGTATTAAATAATATTCATAAGTAGGCAGTTACAGATGAAATCTTGCTTATGCAACAAGTAAATAATGTCGTTCTTCGATTCTACTTCCACACTACCGATCCATCCAAAAAAGTTTCTTCTTTCTCTATTCGGGGACGTAAAAATTGGTGACATAACAGGCCATCATGGGCTTGAATGGCATACAGTAAATTAAGAAGGATCGGTGAAACTTATTAGTTGTGATCGGTATACTGAAGAATGTGTCCTTAGAACCTGCGAGCGATCTCTCTGATCTTGCAAAACTTTATTATGATTAGTTGGCAATCGATTGAAGATTATACATTGTGACGGCATCGATGATTGGGAATTCGCAATATTATTCAATATATATCTGTAGGTACATACATATAGCAGAGAAAGTGGGAATTAATCGGAAATAAGGATCCATCGGGAGATCGAGGTGCGGAGCAAGAAATGTTACGTGAATAAATGTGAGCGGCCTCGTACAACTCGCGAAATGTCAGGGATACAGTGACCAAGCGTGACTAGGGCTCGTTTACACTGGCTTATGATATTTATCTATCCTGAATCCTCAAACGCAATGGTTACTAAATATAGTCGCTTACTACAGTGTCATAGAATTTATAATTAAAGTAAAAAAAATAAAAATAAAGGACGAAATATATTCATATATAGAAGCTTCCGCATTGTATAGTCGGGTCATTTCGAACATGCCTGTCTCTTCGCATATGGCCTTGATTATTGATAACATATAAGACGCCGTTTTTTACCGATCTACTCAATTAGCCACACACTTTTTTTTCTAATAATCGAATAGACGAATTCATACTTTCAGTTTTGACCATGGACTTTTAAATTTTCTAAATTCTCTCTGTACATATAAGTGGCTCCAACATATATTTGCAGCGGTATAGTCATTTTTTGAGATATCTAATCTGTCCGCGGGTAGATCATCAAACGCTCTTTAATTGACTGCACATAAAGTGTGGATTAAGACACGGAAAACATGGTTAATGAACTGTGTGACAACATCGTACACGTTAAATAATATGTAATCATGCGTTTGGCTCGTAATCGTTTCCTCGTTGAGAATAATTATAATAGTTGCATAATATCACATTCTCCACTGATGCGATTATAATAACGTATGAAGTCGTTTCATATATTTATGATATTTAAATAACGTTTAAATCCACACATATATATATATATATATATATATATATATGTGTGTATTTTTTTTTTCTTGCTTCCTAAAAACGTATAAGCCTAGCGTCAACTTTCTACACGAATATATAAATTCGCTGCATTATTTTCGGAGGCTTTAGCCACACACAGCTAACAAGCTCCGTTATGATTTGCCGCCTACCATTTTCTTCCACATTTTTAAGTCAGATACTGTTATATATGTATAATGTACTCGTGTATTTGAACGTCACTGCAGCTAAAATATATCTGCTAAAAATTACACTCGGTATATTATGAACCTATTAGCTTTTCCAATTTTCCGTTTCTCCTAATAGTCAATTAAAATGATTAGATATGTTTCCCAACATGTATATGAGACAAATTAACGTCGAATCTGCTAACCGACCCCTATCGTTTTCGCAAGACGCTTCTTTCCGGATTACAGCGAAAGTGCAGCAATTCTTATACCTATAGCTTATCCGAGTCATAAGACCTTTAGGAATAGCTTCATCTACGTTCTTGAGCTGGCTGGTCGCTGGTGCAAGTTGTGGCTCTTACCGGATAGCAGAGAAGATTTTTTTCAGCTTGAACTCAACTCGAGCTATGCCACGCCGTAGAGCACTGGTAATAGCGCATGTTAGCATATTCGCGTTTTACGTCTGCCAAACTGTACGGGGTGTCACACATATGCATAAACTCGTCTCGAAATACACCGTATCAATGATTATCGGGTCACTTTGAAGAATTTCAAAATTGATTAACATCATTTTCACTACCTATATAATCATTTCTTCTGGCAATGTTCGAATACTTTAAGTAGCATACCTGGGTATATGTGCAGGTTTTGACTTGGACCTTATTTCACGATGGAATTTGGAAAATTTTTATCGCCAGCGATTAATTCCGAGATATTTTTAAAGCATAGCTATTATAACAACCTACCTATCGAAATTATTGAGGACTAGCAATAAATAATAGCATACTACTACGTTTTCTCGTTGATCAGTAAGATCGCTGTCCTGAATACCTCCATAGGTATAGGCAATCTGCAGTGGGTCAGTTATAATAATTTTAAAGGTCCCACATAAATAAAAAGAAGAGAAGAAATAACAAGAACAGATATTCATATTCAAACGACGGAGGCAATATCAGGGATAGGATATATAGACGCTGATGTTATAGAGTGAAATTTTTCGTCCGGATGCGAAGTACCTAACTACCCATCTGAATTAAGTTATTCAAAAAGCAGGTTAACGTCGTTAGAGACGCTATACTATTAAAACCGTACATATCAAACCCATGGCATGCGGTCCGTCGTGTCACGAAGGAACAAGAGGATGCCCGCGATGTATTCACATCGGTATAAGACACAACGATTTCAAATAAGATTTGAACACCGATACCCGTCACGTAGCACGTGCTGTGTGAGAAAATTTGGGCAATTTTTGTTGTTTTCAATGCAGAATGTCAATGACTCAAAGATACTGAGTTGTGGCGTTTTTCGCGATGCACCATCACGCTCGCTGAAATTTGATGTCATAGAAGCTGGAAGAAAAAAAATGTAACAAATTCACTGGAACCTTTGATATTCGTTTTCCAACTCTCGGGAGTAAATCGCGTAAGAGAAACGCTGGTAGTATTAAATTTAACACGGTGTATAAACCCGGTTGCAGTTCTACGGGTATACGGTTTGGCTTTGGCGCGTAGGTGGAGGGGAGAGAGAGATACCCGAAGAAGTCTGCCCGCCTGGCAGACCGTGTTCAGTACTCGTGGTCTCGGCTTGAGCAAGCTGGTGAATTGGTGCCGATGCCGATGTTCGTTCTGCCCGAAGCAAACGGAGAAGGGGTTCTGGAAAGGCAAGACCGTGGGCAAGACGTCGAATTCAGGCCAGAATCCAACCGGTACGGCAGTGTAGAATTCGAAACCGTTCGCCGATGTCTGCAGAGCCTGCAGGTATCACTTATTATTATACTTCTTCGCGCGGTATCTACCTGATACCTGAGTGAAGCGTATAGTTGAACCGCACAACAGGTACACACACTCCGGCTATACACATCCTACAACCACATTTTTGTCCATTATAAAGTGCATACTGACGCAGTACAGTGCCGTATGTTCGATTTCATAAAGTTAACAATAAGTGCAAGTATAAGACAGTGTCATGTTTGAATTGTTGGAAATGTGGTGTGCGAGGTGGTGAGGTGTCTTCTCATTCTTCTTCTTCTCCTCCTCTTCTTCCTCTTCTTCTTCTTCTTCTTCTTCTTCTTCTTCTTGTCCACCTTGACATAACCGGACGTACGTTAAGGTGTGCAACGATACAGAATCCTGTAATCGAATACAGTGTCACTTCGCTCAACTTAAAATAAAGTTTGCGAGAAGGTCTTAGCGGTCCTGCGGTTATATCAGAAGTGAGGAAACCCCGTACGAGTCAGACGAAGCTGGCTTACGCCAAGGGATTTATCACTCGCTGCGCGGCTCCTTTTCTCCTTACCTGCACACTCGTTCTCTTTATAGGATAGAGTAGAATCGAATTGCCATTTTCACCGTTTGGTAGAAGAGCATAGTGATACCATCTAAGGGGTAAGTCTTCTTATCGTCGAAATATCTAGCGTGGGAATTTTCCTCCTTTTTTTTTTCTCGTTTCGATGGGCACGGATATCGAAAAACATAATTAAGCCGGTAAACACACGATTGAATCTAGTGGCTTTTGAATTTTGAAAATAGCTCACGTCAGTTCGATGAATCCCACGCGTACCGGACTAAAAAAAACCTTGATGTCACGGATTTTTCACATTTTTGCATGAGCTTTAGTACCAACAAAATTAGAATTTTTTATGCATATAAGACATACGTAGCTGTTTTTACCTATGGTGTACGAGCTCTTCTAGTTTTCGGTTGCTTACGCTCTTTGATGTCTTTGGAGGCAAATATCTCAGAATCGGTATGTCGAATGAAAAAAGTAACGGAGTGGTGATTTGTAGTATTCTTCACCCTCTCTCACCCCAGTCCACGATCTTGCCCGTGACTATCGGAAAACATGTCGAAAAATCATTTTCCAATCCAAAACTCTATTTTTATCGATTTATGTCATTTTTAGGATTTTTTTCGTTTTTTTTTTCGAAAAGCTCGGAAAATTTCCCGTCGAATCACATTTGTTTCGGAATGGGACACGGCTTCCTTTGGGAGCTACAATTTTTTTCCGAAGGCGAAACGAACGACTCGTACGTCCGCTCACATTGCCGCGTCATATTGTAATTGTAGCTCCCAAACGAAGCCGTGTCCCATTCCGAAACAAACGTGATTCGATGGGAAATTTCCCGAGCTTTTCGAAAAAAAAATACGAAAAAATTCCTAAAAATGACATAAATGGATAAAAATAGAGTTTTGGATTGGAAAATCATTTTTCGACATGTTTTCCGATAGTCACGGGCAAGATCTTGGACTGGGGTGAAAGAGAGTGAAGAATACTACAAATCACCACTCCATTACTTTTTTCATTCGACATACCGTTTCTGAGATATTTACCTCCAAAGTCATCAAAGAGCGTAAGCAACCGAAAACTAGAAGAGCTCGTATACCATAGGTAAAAATAGCTACATATGTCTTATATGGATGAAAAATTCTAATTTTGAGGCTGCTAAAGCTCATGCAAAAATGAGAAAAATCCATGACATCAAGGTTTTTTTTTGACCGGTTCGCGTGGAATTCATCATACGTAGGTATGTGTGTATATTGATTTCGAACAATTGACACTTAACAGTGTACACTAGGTATGGGTACTGCGAGATTGTTTACCCGCGTGAGAATGCAGTTATACCTGATTTTTCGCCTGTAGAACGGCACCGCGTAATTAGCAGGAGGAGCATTGACATGGATTACCAATTAGTTTCGGCAACTTATATGCTGCGAGGATATAAACTAACGGATTTAGTTATCTTATCGCGATATGCGAATGCGAATGCGAATGCGACGTGATAGTTTTTCAATGTAAAACACCTCACTGCAACACCTGCACGTTAAGAAATTCATTTTTAGTTCAGCACGTACTGCAGTGGATTCAAAAATGAAAATTTTTTGAAAATAATTGTCTCGCCTTTGAACGCAAGCCTTATACGTCTCGGTGATAAAACGCTGTTATTGATGCGGTGCAGTCGAGGCGATTCGATAATTCCCACTTTATCATCGCGTACCTACCTACCTACCTACCTAGGTGTCGTAAAAGTAGTAGTATGCGCACGTAGAGTATAGAAACAAAACGATTATTCCGTTTCAGTATAAGGAATGGCATTGCGTATCAGGGATGGAAAGGATGTCAAGAAATGCTCCTACTACGTTTGGTATCTGGGGGCGAGGGAAGCCAGAGGCGTCGACGCCATGCCCGGTGCCATAGCCTACCTTTTGGAGCGAGAACGCCTTCAGGAACCCTTCAAGGTCACGCTACAGGTGAGTCGAAATCATCCGCACGCGCAATCCGGTTTTCGATTACAAGGGAATTGAAAATGGGCGCAATTTACCCGAGGATGTGTAATCCTTTCAAAAATTACTTCCATCCTGCAGAACGACGAAAATTTCATTTTTGGCTATCTGCAGGCACAATACCGCCTCACTTCCATTAATCCTCTCGTCAAAAGATAGCGACGTATAGAGTCGATGCTGTCGACTCGACACTCCCTTTGTAAATTTCACCTGTTCATATCCAGTCGCTGCACGCTTCACTGACGAGTCTTACCACTCTCGTTACTTTCCAGCTCTTTCGATCGAGTAGATATTTTCGATTTTCAAAATGAACTTCGTTCTATTTTCTACAATTATTTGGTGTGGAAAGTAGAATGAAAACCAATTAGTATAAGCTGTAGGTATAAGATGTTGAATAATTATGGTCATCGAGAGATTTTTAGACCCGCGAATTTTTAGCCAAAATCTAAAATTTTTCGGCTATATATGCGCGTATATTTATAGCGTTTTATCTTTTAACAATTTTTTAGTTTTTTGTTTTTTTTTCTTTTCCTTGTAAAATGTTTGCATGTTCCATTTGCAGCCTGCAAATGGAAACGAAGAGACGCGGTTAGAAATCGAGTCTACAACTACGACCGGTGTGTAACTACGTATATATGTATAACGCAATAAACCTCATTGGATATCTATTGGCCATCGGCTATATTATACCCTACACATAGTTCGTTTACACTAACTTTCGCCACTCATGGCATCGTTACATATGTAATATAATTATTTGGCATGAATAACTTGCTTATTCAGTCGCCTTTCGTATATACCTACATACATATAATATGCATGTATATGATATATACAATCGGCATAATCGATAGATACTTTATCAATTATCATCAATTTCTTTTTTATTCCTCTTTCTCTCTTGAATGGATAAAAATGATGAGATTGGCCGATGATTACTATCCTTCGATTCTCGAAATATCGTACGTCTTTTCGCAAATATTAGTCAGAGCTACTATACCACCTATTAATCGCGAGATATGAACCTAGGCCGATGTTAAGGCCGGTGTAGGTATAGCTTTCACAAATATCGAGAGTTTCAAGGAGAAAAATGCGAAAGCCTTTTGCTCTCGCTCTGCTGCAGCGAACGATCCTGCGTCAGGTTGATATAAATCGAGTTATATCTCACTGGAAGCTGTACGAGTCAAAGTATATCGCCTTTTTTAGAGATATGTATATATATAAGAAATTGCCATGTCTAGTCGTGAAACTCGTCTAACGCTGCGGCTACTATCAAAGAGCGTAATTAAACTTGGTTGAAATCAATCCTTTCTGTTTTTATTTCATATAGGTTTATAAAGTGCGTATATAACATACCGTGACAATCTCAGGATGTGGAACGGCAGGGATACCAACCGAAAACTCGTTAGCAGCAGTTTAGTAACTCACTAAGATGTTTCTAGCGAAATCACTAGAAATCAGTAGATTTTTATTGGACATCACCAGATTCTTGGTGATTTTACTAGGAATATCTAATAAGTTACTAAACTGCTGCCAACGAGTTTTGGACTGGTTACCCTGGCGTTCCGCATCCCGAGATTGTCACGGTATATATCGCATATACCTACCGGTTTTACCTACATTATTCGTATATCTATGAGAATGTTGATTAATAATTCTTTTAGATTTAATCGCTGCATCCTATACCTATACAATATCTCCTCTCTGCAACAACGATGACGAAGTTTGACATGGTTTCATGTGACAAACTCGTTGCGGAAAACAACAGGTGGTGCAAGACACCAGCTCTAACTTTAAGCACAAAGGGTATATTCTCACTTCTTCTTCTTCTTCTTCTTCTTCTTAGCCGGATAGTAAAGCGCCTCCGGACTTTTAGCAAATATTATAAGTTACGAAAATCTGACTTCTTACTGTCGAGATAAAGACGCGGTATTGTGTAATAACATAATTGCCAGTCGAGCATTGCGAGAAAGTCACTATTTAGCTATCTCTGTGTCTCCGAGTTTGTGATCTGTCATAATAACTCGTTTGTCTCTGCAGTGGGCAAGTACCACGGGATTCAAGCACTTTGTTTAGTACTCTCATTATATTGCATCCATCTCAGCGAAAAACTTATAACAATAGAATCTTGTGAGAAAATTTTCGTCCTACTAGGTACCTACATACATACACAACAAACCAAACCCTTTCAAATATTGCTCAAACTGAAAAGTCCGGACACAAAAATAAAATAAAAAAAATATATACATATACCCTACCTAATTCAATTGCACTTGCAAGTACATTTCTTTAACATGCATACCTACTATTTATCTAATAGAAAAATGAAAAAAAAAACCTTCGAGTAAATTTCAGCCGTTAGAGTAACACATATTAGGTATACTATTCGTACATGTCTAGGGACATAACAGAGACGTGTAAATCGAGCCACATACGAGGTATATACCTACATACGTGGGCTTCGTCATGGTCGTAAAGAAAGTATCATATACCTTTACCTACCTACTACTAGGTGTGGTAATGATGATCATTATTTTAATGGCCTATGGATCCGACAGATATCGTGTGCTTAAAAAATTCCGCATAATTTTTCGATTCTTAATCTTTAACGAACGGGTCTGTATAGGCACTGCACGCAAACCAAAAATGGAAACCATATCCGAACGAACCATAATGATTATTCAGCTCTTCGGCTAGTTATAGTATATATATATATATATATATATATATGTATGGCGTACATATACATATATATATTACTTAATTGTATGTAGAGGTATTAGCTAATCGTATAATAGCATAACGCATGCGGTTATATCGCACCCCTAGAACAATGTTGTAACATCTCAAAAAATATATTTTTAGGGGATTTTCGTTCAAATGAATGTAAATGCTATTACATGAAGTCTTATAGCGATTTTGAAGAAACAAGATTTTTTTGAGATGTTACAGTGTGGTTTTAGGGGTATGATATATCGATTGGAAACGCATGTATGTAGGTATTTCGAAAAATGTCCCCCATCGATGATTAATTTAAATTTAATTTTCATTTTATTTCGCGTGCAACAGGTGAGCAGCAAAGGTCTGAAGATTATTCAAACGGTTTATCCTGGGGGATCGACGAGGTCAGCAGTAAAACACTTGGTGCCTGGACACGCTGTCCTGGCGGCTGTCCAACGAGAAGACGTCGTGGCAGCTACTCTTCTCTTGCCAAATCCGGCCACTAATAACCCGGTTCACGTTCATGCATACAGGTGCATTACCATCATAATTATATAATTAAATATGTGATTTACACATGTTGCAAATACTAACTAAAAATACGTATCTGAAAAAGTTTAACGAATTTTTATTAATTTATACACCATGAAGATGCGACTCTGTGGAAACAGCAGAGTTGCTTGGTGGTCAACTCAAGGCGTTGGCCTCGCACTTGGAGAACTTGACCAGATTATCATCGGTAGAAAACAAGGTGAGATCAAACCTGGGCAGTGACGGTCGTAGCACCAGGGAATCAGAGTCCTCGGAGGGTAGTGGAGAACTGAGAAATCACCTACCTGTACAACCTGCTTCGATATACGAGTCCTTGGCCGCGGAACTCAGAGCGAAACTAGGTGAGCGATATTTATATTCATAATGATTTTATTTCTTCTCATTATTATTATTATTATTATTATTATTATTATTATTATTATTATTATGATTATTTTTACATGTAGGTATAGCTTTATGATGGTAATAATTTTCTGTCATTTAACGCAATATATGATAAGGAAGTTCATTCTGATCACCTGATGGAAATCGAGATACATATAAGCAGTTTCTCTTTCCAGATCAAAGTTGAACATATATATACGTAAATATAATATAACCGTTATAATTAACGCGGATGAAATACACACGTAGGTATCTGTGATTAGCAGATCAAGATTAATAAATAAACACATATGTATAGGTACACGTGTGTATGTACGCATACCTCCGTGTATTAATGCATATGGAAATGTGTGATATACATACTATGCCTATAGGTAGACCTGCGCGTATAGATCGCGATAGTTCTGAAATCAGAATCATTTATGTATATAGGTATACAAGCGATGACATACATACACACACCCATAATATGTGTAATGCATGTAAACTGTGCAAAATATAGGTCAAAATATATAATCGTGCATGCAGCATCGAATTAATATATTAAATAAAAATACATGTATATATATATGTGTATGTACCTATATATATCATAACGAGGTCGTTATAGTTACTCCAATTATATATTAATGAACCTGACGAACTTATATACACCTATACCTCGCTTCACGAGTGCCAGCTATACTCTGTATATAATGAGAAGTGAAATATTGTGCCGCATTCTTTCATCGAGGTCAGTCGGCTTCCGGCACGTTTATGGGGTTGAACATTGACCCAGGTTTAACTATATATTATATAGGGGCTATGAAGTGCACAATATTGCATCTAATTTACGTTATTTAATTTATTTTTTATCACACAAAAAATGAAAATAAATAAATAAATAAAAAACAGGGAGAGGAAATTCCGCCGATCGAGATGGAGGTGGGCCGATCTTACTACCTCCAAGAGATTACGATACGGTACATCGACATCGTGGTAATTTGGCTGGTATAGAATTCCGGAGATGTTTAAATCAGAATATCGTTGGGGCTAATACTTCCGTTGATAGAGGTGGAAGTCGAAGTGCTGCTAGCAGTGGAATAGGATCTGACAGTGCTGCTACACCACCGCCATATCAACCCCATCATCCCCTTGGTCCACGGCCCTCAGGACCATCGAGGGATTCGTCTTCCGGTAAGTTTCAATATGATATAATAGCTTCGTTTTTTTTTCCTTGAAATTTAATCAACGTGTATAGGTACAAATTTTACGGTACATTCTACAGTTTTTTTTTTTTCCTTTTTTTTCGTTTTTTACTTTCCGGCTGCACGGTGTATAAAGTATAGCTCGGCATGAGTTAGGTGAAAACATTTCCCGTTTCTTCGCCGGTATAATAATGTAATGGTTAGCGGTATTATACATTTACCACAACGAATCAATATACCTACCTACTACCTAAAGTAAAGAAAATTTCAATCGGTTAAAAATAAGGAAATAATTAGGTGCCCATTGTAAATTACACGAGAATTATAACGTGTGCGGCTAATTCATGGATTAGTAGATAATCTCGTTTCTATTTAAGTTTGATTATAAATTATTTATGGCTGTTACGACGTTTCGGGAATTGAATAGCAATCACTATTTTTAAAACGGAATTTCTCGCTGCAGGGTATCATTCAATTGATCATTACTTACTGTGAACATGTATTATTATACACTGAAGTAAAGAAAAGAAAAATAATATAGAATATGTGAAATAAAATGGCATTTTAACTCGTTATCAGAATTTATAATTGCAATTATTTCCATGCCTTGTGAAATGACCAAAACGTATGTACGAAATTCTAATTTATTTCTAAAACCATTACAAACACGCTATATAATTATTGTGCATCGTAAATGAGATTTATTATTATTCAATGATACTTGTGTATGATTAGTATCAGTTTTATCTATATATACTTAATGTTATAACTATACTTACACGTTTTAATGTAGAATTTTTTTTTTTCTGAAAATAATAATAATGATTAAGCACACACATAGAATAATTTATCTTGCGAATGATCATCGCACCTACGTACCTCCGAGAGTTTCAGCTACGCGGAATAATCGCACATACTTATATATTTGGGGATAACCTGTTTGTTTCGAGAATCAAAATTCCATTTGGTATGAGTCACATACGATATCATGTATTCTTAATTCGCAAATACGGGCTTATATATATATACATTGGTTTCGAGGTCTCTGAAACACCCAACACCCACAAAATCGAGAAAATATCAAGCTCGCACGCTTTCTATGTATCTACGCTTCTATATATTGAGTTCTGTGATCTATAATCTATAGATAATAAACTATATACCTACCTGCATCATATATAATCAGTGGAGAGTATAAAACCGTTAGAAATTCCATCTGATTGAAATTATCTGTATATTTAATAAACGTATAGTTTTTTTTTCTTTCTTCTTCCTCTCTTTACGATCATTATACTCTTACTTTTCCTGCACAATCGACCCAAAAAGCTTGTAAAGTTCCGTTAGAAATCGTTCGAAGTATAGATTTCTATAAGGGGTTTAATGTATAAGGCGCGGCATAAAATTCCTGATTTTAGATTTCAATTAAATTTAATAAAAATCTCGTGACGCAAAAATCACACGGAATTAGTGATCGCAGCTATTGCAGCGTATAGCTACTGCATAACCACTTATCAGGTGCGTATGTAATAACTAGCTGAATTTTCTCACAGAGAAAACAGCACGGTTTCCATATACGTGGAAATCATACGCAAGGAATTCCCAAAGGTTCCCGCATGGCCTAATCGTATTTTATTTTGATTTTGATTTTGATTTTGATTTTGATTTTATTTTATTTCCCTTCTAGGTTTCCGATTATTCATTTATTCCGCAGCGTTATAATCGATAGATAAGAATCGGAATAAAAGAGACAAAAAAATTTTAGTGCCATTTCGACACTTATAGCCTCCGGGTGAAACAGGTGCGAATTCTGCAGACGTCGAACCGTCGCGAATCACCATACCCTCCTGCACGCTTCCTTCGTTGTCGATGGCGAAAGACAGACGGATGCACGACTAACCCATATAGAGCTCGATCAGCGAATGAGATAAAAAAAATTTGAAGACAAAAAAACGAAAAAAAATATATAGAAAAAAATGAAAGAAGAAAACGGTCGCCACAGGTCGATAGAAAACCGGCCCCCAGCTGCACCGAGCAATCGAACAGATCGTATTCGGCAACCTGTTGCTTCGTACACCGCGAACTCGTACCTATACCGTTAGCCAAGCTAACCCGCAGGCTCTACAGGGCTCTCTGCCACGTTTCGGAATCCAACTTGTTGGTGTGTGTATCTGTATACTAGTATGTGTTAGTAAGTTTATACATATACCTGTATATGTACACTAGCCTTTTATTATACAGGGTGAGTCACGTGGACAAAAGTTACATAAGTCAATGAATATTGAAAACTATTAATGATGAAGTAGAAAATAAAAGAATAGTCTAAAGGATCTATGGGTAAGATTGAAGAAAGAAGGAAGAAGGACAAAAAAAAAAAATTGCAATTCAAAAAATGGTTCAGAACTTCGTAGATCATGATGGTATCATGGTAAAAACAAAAATAAAAGACAAGTATCAAATAAATTTAAAACTTTCGCCAAAAATTGGAGTTCCGGAGTATATGGCGAGTCTTTACATGCATGGCTATAAGATTCGATGTCTTCTCGTTCTAAATGCCAGCCGAAATTTTGTCACATCTATCATCCCGCCAATTAATAAGATCTTGAGGTCAGAGCCTAGAATGTTAATAATGAAATCCATTACCCAGATACAGTTTCTCATGCTGCAGGTATACTTTCGGGGAATGAAGACCAAAGTCGTGAGCACATTGCGGAACTGGATTTTTACTTTATACGGGGTATATACGTATCAGGTCATTAAATTCACACGGTGCATATGCTTTATATCCTATATCTTCGTTGCGTAAACTTAGATAAGAAAGCGTATTATATATGCGCAATATCTGGCTGGTGCCACTTTGCCAAAGGCAGCAGGTGCAGGTTTCGTGTGTGACACGATATATCTCATGATGAGGCCGGAGGAGTTCCGCATTCTCGGCCCACAGCCCAAGGCTCGCCTTTCCTCTCCATCTTTAACTTTATCTTCATCTTTATCTTTATCTTTATCTTTATCTTTCTCTTCTCCTCTCTCTTATCTACCTATGTATATACATATTTACATCTTTAAAGTTCAAAACTTTACGCGATCATTTCCATCCTTGTGTGTATATATATACCATCACGCTTGTCATACCGCAACCGACCGACCTTACACATACTGCTTTGGCCTGACCTCAGACTCGCTGTTTCTACTCAATGGCCTTTCTTCGTCCAGAGAATCACTGAGATCATATAAATTCCGGGTTTTCCGATGGTCAGTGGTTGACGTTTTCTCGCAATTAACATCCTGGACATATCATATACCGTGCATTCCATTGAAATTGACACACATTTGCCATTTGGAGAGCTCATTGTCAGCTTAAGGCGTATTAGGGAGTTAAGATCGATGGTTTGATCATGGAGCAAACATCACCAGGTTATTAGAACTCTGTAGATATAGGTAGTGTTATACCCTATACGCGTGTTCAACAACAATTGAAAGTCTTGTTTGACGTCAATGATGCAGAGTCATTTGGTCTCAATTAAGTTCTCGGATCTTATATGTTGTTATGATAAAGTAAAGGAAGAGTTGCGAAACGTTTACTTTCAAACCTCGTGCCTATTATAGTTGCGTGTATGTATAGCTGGTTATAAGTCAATATCTTCTATACGATGATTGCATTCAGGATCATAGCTGATTTTATCACATAACAACTTACAACAATCGTGAAATTGTCAGACATTGACACAATTTTAATTGACACCTGTGGTAATTTTCGCATTTTTAACTATACGGAGTTCGTTAATTCCCAAGGTTCTGAGAGATTTTTACTTTTCTTCGGTGATTAATTTCACTATGCAACATTGACGGGGTGACGAGTGATGACTAATGTGTTGCTTTCGAAACTTACACAACGTCTATGTATGTAGGTACATAGTTTTCGATTTAGGTACGAAAAAAAGATTCTAGAGATAGATTAAATTCCTTATAACACACATTTCACATTTAGTTATATATGTATGTGTAATTATTCGCATAGTATATTACACGGATCGAAATTAAATTATCATCAGATAGCATTAAGTCTCACAGTTGAAGAAAAAGAAAAAAAGAAAAAAGAAAAACTATTAATTCTTTCATACTTTAAATCACATGTGATATTTTGACGGAAATACATAATAATTGGGGAAGATTCATTCTGGTAATTCATATGAGAAGAGAAAGAATAAGAAACCTGCACGTGCGTGGAAGGAATAAAAGAACAGAACAGATTTGACGGTATAAAGTATACGAATCGTGGATTCAGTCGATGTCAGATTAACGTTGATTATTATTGTATCCACGAAGTTGACATATGCAGCGCGCGGCGTTGACGCGAATAAGAATCTAATCCAAATCCAAATTCGCTGAGAAACATGCGTGATTTCACGATTTCGCACGTAGCTATAGAGCAAATTCCAAGACCTTTGGCTAAATTTATTCCAATTTTATTCCCAACGCATTCGGCCTTTCGTATTTCGGATACAGAAAATTTCAGCTTTTACCCTAACGGATTGAACGAACTTTTCATGAATATTTCATCGCATGACACAGATCGCATAATTTTCTACAATGACGAAACAAAAAAATGGACAAAATTCTAAAATGACTGCGAACCGCGTTTGTTTTTTGTTTTTCGAAATCATAAAAAAAAAACGACTCTGAAATAATTCCAGACGATGAATGGGGTGGACCAACGGAAGAAGTAGACGCTCCTCATTACCTGGGTGAGTCTGGCTCGAATTTAACCCTGCCCAGGGTGGCAAGAAGCCCGGAACACGTAGGACAAGTTGCCAGAACAGTTTCACCCTCGTCCCACAGGCCACGACGAGCCCCAGAAACGAGACAACGTTCACCAAGTCCCCATTATCAGGCTCGGCTAAATCCCGGAGAGGTGGTTAGCCCTCGGGAGAGGTTCCAGGACGCCAAAGAAATGTTCCGGGCCATGGAGAGGGAAGTCGTTACAAGGCCGGTAGCCACAAGGCAAAGAGAACCCGACCACCACCCCGTACACAGGTAAATAAAAAACATTGCAATTATTTTCTTTCATTTATTTGTGAATAGTACCTACGTTGTGCAAATAGTGCGCAAAGTTGGTGATTTTCGCACTCGTGTGAAATTTGTCGCTCGATCGAAGCGCAAGGACGATAATCACACGAGTCCGGAATCATCAATGCGCAAGAGTTATGCTTATACTATTTTTCAAAACGGTGTGACGAATTCGACTTTTCGTGCTTTTTGCGTGTGAACAAAGTGCCCGTTTCTCGCACTAGTGCGCGAAATAATTAATTTTCAAAGTAATTACACGCAAAATAGGCACGAAAAGTCGAATTTTGCGCACTGCGCTTTCAAAATGATTTTTATGCTTCTACTAACAAAATGAAAAAGACATCGCGGTTGAAAATTAAGTTAAAATTAACGATCGAAGATATAAATATTGTTTTTCTGCGTGAAAGTTTGCGTGTGGAAATAGAAACAGTGAAAGGCTTGGTATTGGCAAATATCTGGATCAATTGGTGAAATATAAGGATTAGTCAAGAATTTGATTTTCTTTTCATATACCTAAGTAGTATTCTTAGACTTTCTCATTTCTAATTTGTTTTGATACTTAATTTCCACACCGTCGTCGTCGGATGAACTAATACTATAAAAGTATTTTTAATCGTGAAGTTATACAATTTTTCAAATTAGTATACCCAGTAAAAAATGGATCCAGTCGGATCTAAATTTTGGGAAAAATAAGACCTAAATAGATCTCCTAAGATCTACTTAAACCTGGCTGGATTTAAATCCGCATTTGTACATTTATGCAGCGAATTAGATCAAAGCAAATGTAACGAGATCTCTCGAGATCTGTTGAGATCCAATTTCCCAGAATTTAGATCTAACTGGATCAAATATAATGAAATTTGATCTAATCCATTTTTTCACGGGTATGTATTAATAAAATTATATCTATATGATTAAATTTAACGTTATAATATCTGATGAAAATTTAGGCTGGCTTCATCGCGTCGAGTTCAAGATGAAAGAAAAGTGATACGACAGGTAGCCGTGGCATCTATGTCCGCCGGTATTCCCGTAGAACACATAAGAAGGAATCATCCGGAATTGATGATGGACCGTGCAGATGTCGATGTCGCAGCTCTTAGAGCGAGATCTAGACCCAGGACGCATAATTATGCCCCCGAACCACTGCAGGAGCCAGAAGTCGTTAGGTCCAGACCAAGAAGTTATTACGAAAATCCTCCCGTAGTAAGGGATCCTAGGGACCTTCGTGACTTCAGAGAACCCAGAGAGGTAAAATGAACAAACGTAGATCTTTCAATTCTGCGTGAATCAATTTTTTTTAAATTGATTAGTCTGCTGATTAGAAAAAAAGATTAAAAAAATAGTATATTATGCAACAAGTGCGTAAAAATTTTACGCACGAGTTTCATACGATATTTTTCGACACAGTGTGCGTAGTATGCAATTTTACGCATAGCTATATCGAAAAAATTATTTCACTCTCTTCTGCAGTGAACATTGCAACATCAACAAATCGTAACTGTTTTATCTGATAATTATGATTATCTTAATTACGAATCATACATTTTGTCTCTCCTTATATTCGTCGAAACGTCGGTAAATAAAAATACAACACGTAATATGCTTTTTTTTTAATTACATATCTTCTAAATATTTTAGGGAAGGGATCTTCGAGATTCGAGAGAAATTCGTGGCCGTCCACGCCCGAGGGCCTTGGCTTACCAGGAGTTGGCAGACCACGAAAGGTACCCAGGTCTTGACCGGGAGAGTGCAAGGCCTGCATTAGAGGTCGTAACTCCAAGCCGATATCGTCACAGTTATGCCGAACCGCCGCGACTTGGTCTCGCCGCATTGCATCCTTATTAGAAAAATCGTCATAATAATTATACCTATGATATTGATTATTATCAGATTATAAAATTAGATGGAATTATAAAAAATAATAAATAATATATATTTATTAACAGGTCAAATTTACATTATCAAAATCTTGAAACGTTGAATTTTTTTTTTTTTTCAATATTATCAAAATTACGATGGTAAATATATTTATCATAATCGAAATTAGGTACCTACTACATATTTCTGCGAGTTATATATATATAAGTATATGATTAATATTTAGCCATACTAGATAATTATTAATTAATGTTCATATAACAATATATATATATCATATAATAAATAATTGTTTATTTCCTTTTATACACACACATATACATATAAATATATATATATAAATGATAATAAAAAAAAAAACGAAGAAATTATACGTGTATGCATTTAGACAAAAAATAACGTAAAATCTTTATTATTATTATTATTATTATTATTATTATTATTATTATTAATAACGATAGATACTTATGTACTCATTGTACTCATGTATGTATATATTATTATTATTGCGAGATTACCGCACTAACGACAATAATAACCATGATTTGTACTAAATTTATTCGAATTTTTATTGTTCGTTTTAATTAAAAAGACAAATCCCGTATACGATATCCTTATAATAATTTTATAAAAAAAAGAAATTAATCTTTCGAAAATCTTGACAAGATTCTCCGCAAAAAATATTCACATGTATATTAAATACATGATCAAAGATTTATATTCTGATTTTTCATTTTTATTTTTATTTTTATTTTATTTAACAGTAGTTATAATCAATTGGGAAAACACCGTTTTCTCATTGTAGATTCAGTTATTGGCTTTTTATATAAAATCATACCAGAGATGTTATACAATCTTTTCTACCTATATATGCGTTGCGGAAATGCGAAATTACTTTATCATCAAGTTTGACTTTTTCAAATAGCCTGCAGTGTTTCAAATTGAAAAATAGAAATTTAGATTCTTAATTCAAAATCATTAATTTTTTATTTTTTCGTTCAAACAACAAGAACCAAAAAAATCTGTATAAGTATATATATATATTAGGAATCGAATTCTCAAACTCATTCATCGCTTATGGATCGATCCACCATAGTAAAATCCGATCGTAAAATCATTTCGATATCATTAAAATAAAAAAAAGTAAATGAAAAAAAATCAAGAAGGAACAATTCCGATTGAGTATTATACAGCTGCAGTGACGGAAAGTAACTTTTTTGCATTGTATAATATAAAATAAATTGGCCCGAATATGAGACCAAATTTAAAACACTTTCATGTACTGCATCAAATACTTTTATTTTTTATTTTTATAGTTGTCAATAAAGTACTTATACTCAGATTCTACGAAAGACTTGGTTAACATAGAACGTGTGTACCCTACCTGTACATATATACACACCTTTAAAGAAATCCTGCAATGGGTTCAGAATCGAGGTGATAGTTTGGCAAGAGAATTTACGGTTCGTTGATCGATCACCCGGCTATCTGCACGTGGTGCTTGGTGGTTTCTCTTTACTTTGAATTTTTGTATAAGCATTCGGTATATTCTGCTTTCGGTAATTCATTATTCAACAATATTCTCGTCACGATTTTAACGAAATATAAAATGTTTGGCAACATATTTCTTATGTAAATGTGACTAAATTTCGTATAATAATAAATAATAAAAAAAAATACTTACCGCTTATGCAGGTGCAGGTAAACGCGACTTCATCACTGTCTTTGACTATCGTCAATAATTATTACTTACGAAATCTTAACTGTTAGACATACAATATGTATAAGTTAATATATCCGTCAAATAATCATGCCGCACCTTTTTTTTTCTGTTTTTTTTTTTTTTGATTTTTTTCGAACATTCATTTACCTATATACATAAAATTTCAATTTAAATAAAAATGAGTAACTTTTTTACCTCCCAAAACTCATTTCATCAGCGTACCTATGCATTCTGAAACTTATACTAATTAATTACATATACCTACCTACCTAGTCCTTAGAAATGAAATTATCTAGATGCTGTAAACTTCGAATACAACAAACTCAGGTATAACATTTAAATTTTCCCATAAAATTGTGCGACAGCGGTTACGAATATTTAAATTAAAATTCGTTAACTCAATCTTTACACTTTACTGTACTTTCTCTTAGTTACTCCTGCATAGTCTATACCCTGTAGTGAAATGAGGCGAAAATAAAATCTAAATTAAATATTACATTTGTTTGTAATACTACTAAAACCTGATAGAAATCTACAATTACAGCGATAACTTAATTGAGATTTTTTAGTCCCAACAGTAAAGGTATGTATGTACAATCGTTGGTACAGTAATTCGAACCGGAAGTAGGTATAACGCCTCACAACGTCGCCATAAGAATCGATCAGAATTTCCTTTTTGCACTCTAAGGCTTGTGACTCTACGTCTCGTACATAATCAATACATAGCTAGCAGCCGTGCCGATCCCCGTGTGACTTAAGTCTTAAGGTTTGTATTGAACAAAGTTAAGTATGGATGTATCAGACCTGCTGCACTCGTACCTATATGTTATATATGTACGTATGCACATCCGCACATCTACGCGTATTGTGAAAATCCACCGTCACGTGATCGCACTCTGAATTGCTGGACCATGATCTCTCCGGATTCTGGGAAGGCAGAGCCCGAGGGTATAATTCATTTACGCAAACATACCTGCAGTAGCTCCATGAAATGAAAGAGAGCTGGTAAGTCGAATGCCTGTAGACTCTCACCGGCAAGTGCAGCAGGCCTGATATGTCGTATAGTAATCAGGCAAATAGTAGTAGATGTGCTTAAAATTTGAAAGCAAGAAATTTCACGTGCGTGAAAATTTCGTTTGAACAAATTTGGCTAGTGAAATTTCATTCATTTGTTTATGACTTATGAGTTACGGGTATCGCTGTACAAACAGAGACCCATTATGGCGCTTGTTGCATAAAGTGATCATAGAGAAAGAGAATAATTAACGATAAGGAAAGAAAAATAGGACAAATAAAATCTAATCCATAACTAATATTCGTGAGACTTGTAGACCGCGCCTTACTCCAGGTCACTGCCATGGTAAGACCAAAGCAGGTTCGCTTGCCACGTTCCTTTATGGGGAAACGAAGAGTAGGAGGAGGCCAGAAACTCACCAACTGGCAAGGTATAAGAAGGGGAACATAGCTTTGCGAGCCAGGTAGATACAGTTAAATGTATACCCGATACAGGGCAGAGGCTCTTGATTAGTCAGAGACGTTTCTGCAGCGAGGGGCTTATAATATTCTTCCTTGTATTTATATCTATACATGGAAATTTATACTGTATATAAATGTATAAATAAACTAGGTGTAACATACATCATACACCAAGAAGCGTGTAACACCATTTAGACTACCACAACTATACACCATTCCTGCACTATATCTTATTGAAATCTCTGTTCATTCCGCATACCTATATACATATATCCATTTCCACTCTTGTTTTGCCCAAGAATGTAATGCGGGAATAAAATTACTGGCAGTCATTATCCGGAGAAACCAACTCGAGTTATGACAACGAATTGATTTTCGAATTCTGATACATACTGACTGCTGTTTTATTGGTATATATAGGTAACTGCAGCCCGATCTATTTTGTAATAATAGTATATTGTGATACAAGTGCGGAAGGTAGGCAATATCCGACGAGTGTCGTTTGTAGCACGTGTGATGTGCGCATGCGCGATAAAAGCACTAGTGCGCAAAGTAGAGTATTTGCGGTGTGCGCATGCGCCAACTCTCTCTTTACTTCACCCCTCGGAAATAGGGTATTTTGCGCTCGCTACACAGCCCTCGAAAATCAAACTTTCGAAGCAGGTGTTGCAAAAATTTAATTCGTGGATGCAGGTATATGTATAACAGCTGCACAATGACATTCATAACACGTACACCTGTATGTATACATATACGTGCACGAAGAAGACAGCTATGTCTGTTACATATGCGTTTCTCGCAGCATTTCCGCAAGGTGTTGTCGTCCTGGGTGTACCTATGTATGTAGTACAGTGTACACTGTACAGGTACTTATAGACATACGCATACCATGAAAACGCAAAAATATAGCCAGGCACTTACTATATCACTACTTAGCCGTAACATTGCACGGGAATCGGTGACCTCGCGTCTATATAGGGATAGGTTTAGGTATATGTATAATACGTGATTTTAGAACAGGAACTCGCGAGTTCGTAGAGGAAGTAGCATAGTGCTCCGGTTTGCGATGAAGAACTTTTAAACATTTTCTTTTTATCGCGTAGACAATCCTTATGGCTAACGTTATAAATATAGATATAGGTACAAGGTGTAGGTACAGGTACCGCACACTTTTAATCATTTTAATGGTCATTCAACCGGTTGGTTATCACAGTCTTGATATACATATGCCTAATGCTCGTAAAAGCGTAACTCGCTTATGCATATATAATATATACAATTACCATGGGGTCTATGGTTTAACAGTATAATAATTCATTATAACACGTGATATTTATCGTATATTCCATATATTTAAATGAAGTCAAAAAATGTCTGCGAGGAAATGAAATTAGTATTTAAAGAAAATTATCGTTACAATATAATTTAGATTTTTTAATGATCTGATCCTTTTTTCATCAATCAAAAAATTCACATAATAATTAGGCATATAGTTACGCCATTTTATTTACGTACTTGTTAGTCACGGTAAAAGTGAACAGATATTATATTATATATACCTACCTACTCACATCGTTAGACCAGCTAACAGTCGAGCGAGCATCACTTCTCTGGCATTCATGTCTCTCGCCATTATGGTTCTTATACTTACACACATACACGTTCAGGCGAGCAATCATTTCTATGATAGGATGTGAGAATATAAAGCTAGTTGTATCTTATATATGAGAGAATTTTTAGAAGAAATTAAGTTTCGTTTTTGGAGTAACAAAAAGTAGGTACACTTTTTTTTTCACGAAACTTAATAGCTGCGGACTGATTATGCATGTTAAATGCAATCGTGATGAATTTAAGAAAATAAATGTCAATATTTCTAAAGATTATTTGAGTTTTGAATAAGGGTATCGCGGCTACCCACATGATTGTGAAATTTTTTCGCAATATTCGTAATATAGACACATGCGTGCAGCTAAGGATAATTGGGACACTGGAATTACTGGTTCTAGATGCTTGTGGCGAGTATGCGGGGAGCAAAAACACCGGGACATACCTACACCTAATCAAGTCGTATTTTTCATCTTAGGTATACAATGGCACTGTGTCTCCGTTTCTGTGTAACGGAATCACATTTACGATGTTCAAATTAGCAAAAATCAATGAAATTTCATCATTTAGGTATAGATGTGACGTCGACGAGCGAATTATAGTCTTCATTAATCTTAAACGACTCAAGGTTATAGGCAACTGTCGGAAAACCAGTTTTTTCGAAACCGTGTATAACGAACGAGCTATAGCTACATAATATATACATACAGTCGCCATGTATATTATAATATAACATACTAATTAAAATATCCGCATGTAATTATGATATTAGCGAAATGCGAAACAAATCTCTGAGAAATTATCCCGCGGGAAAAAGAGCTGATGACCCGTACAGGGAACAGTCGATTCTTGTAATTAAGACCACAGCGACCTACTGACCTACTAGCCAATACAATTTTCGTTTGCGAAATTATACCCTCTGGGCCTTGCCGGCTCGGACAGTCAATAGGATACACGCTCCCACGAACCGAATACCATTTTCAACTAGATGATAGTATCTATTGCTTCAGTGTACGAAGGTGTATGTTCATGTGTCAAGATATGCATGTGCGTTGATATGAGTAGATATGCAGGGCAAAAAAATTTCTTTCCAATTCAAATAAAAACGTATTATATAGCGAGTAGTATACAGCATCAATTTTACAACTGAATGAATTCGAAATTTTGTATAAAAGTAAATGCCTATACCGGTTACCATATAATACCTATACTAGTTTATTTTTAGCGAGAGAGAGAGAGACAGAGAGAGAGAGAGAATTTCTTTGAACAGGTGTGTCGTTCCCTGGCATATCAACCTGGCCTAAACTTGAGTTAATGTGGATACATGGCTTCCGTTGCGAAACAGAATTTTATTGACATTGAGATTCGGTCATGGGCCTCTGCGAGGCGAACCTCAATTCAAGAATTTTTACTATATGTATTTAACAGTAGCGCAAAGCTGCATGGGTATAATAATGTGTTAGTTATCTAATTCGAAGGCCTTATTATTCATCGGGTTTAAAGTGCAGCAGGCCGAAAATTCTTTCTGCTGCAGTAAACGTGCGTAACGTACGGATCACGTTTTACTCAAACTCTTCACACGCATTTGAGCGTATCGGGTATAATAGCTGTGGAACTCTAATCGTAGGCTGAAGAAAATCCCCGTGAATCCGTCCCCCACTTTACCTACTTACCTCTGACTACCTATGACCCCTTTCATCTGCACGTATTCTAAGTCCGAAGTCCGGTATACTACTTTTGACGGTATAAACTAATTGCTGATTTTGATAAAGGAAATTGTCTTCTGTATGAACTGAAATTCGTACACACGATTCAGACGAAGAACCGTAATGGTAAAAAATTCACACGCCTTTCCCCTAGATACCAAACTTAATAAGTTATTATACAATAAGAATAGCTTGTTAAAAATTTCAACAGAATTTTTATAGCATATATTCCGTGTATATCTCATGCGGAGAAAATTGAAGAAAACATGAGAATTGATAATTATTCCTTTTTTCGAAATATTTTCAATTTATTCTGTCGTAAAACGGAACTCCTTTTCATTTAGGCACTATAATCCAAAATCCGTGCAAAATCGACGATTACATTTCGCGGCCTTCCTATCCTGCAATGAAATTTTATTCGCTGCACGGAGAGAAATGAATAATAAAAATTACGGATATGAATAGTAAAAATTACGGTTCCACACAGTAAACTTGTATTATGGAGAATTTTACGGTTCTGAATGTTATTTTTTCACGTTAAATGTTATTTTTTCACGTTGAATACGTGAAAAAATAACATTCAGAACCGTAAAATTCGCCAAGCGCCAGAATGCAACAAGTTTACTGTGTGGAACCGTAATATTTACTATTCTTTTCTCTCCGTGTGAATTTTGGACCGTATGGAACCATGGATCAAAAATCACCGCCCTGCAGTTAGGAAAGAATGCATATTTTGTCTTTAATCCCAATGTGTGGTTGTATATACGGTTTTCGCGTGTAGCAATGATAATCATCGTCTGACCTATTCCCGCAAAGGGCACACGGTGTATCTTGTAGCGGCTAAAGCAGCGCGACTCTGCGATGTTCTTGGCGCGTCTATATTTGCTGTGAAAATGTGTATAGTAGGATAGGTATACATAACATCCAGGTATATTTGTCTACCTGCAGTATAGATATACCGGTAGTTCAGGCTCGCGGCACATCGTGGGCCCTGCAGGAGTTTTGCGGGGCCCTGACTCTCGGGCCCCCATTCGCCAAGAGCTCTTGGCTGGTCGGGGCTCAGTCCAGGTCCGACCGCGTTAGCCTCAACTGGCTTTCCCTGTACCTGCGCGCGTACACTTTGTCCGTTTACTTTGCCTGTCGTCACCTGAAACTTCGTGTCTTTGTCTTCGTCTTGTCCCGCGTAGCTGAGAGGCGACATTATAACCGAAATAAAATCGCGTCCTTCTGGTACTGAGCAGTGTGCGTTAACGCAGTGAAATTCGATAAGAATACAAAAAACCAAGGAAAAAAAAGCGCGAAAACGCGCACCGAACACACGAACTTAAATTTAGTGCCGTGCCGCACCTCGGAATTCTTCCACTACCACAAACCGAGTGAATTCTTATACCTACACAGGTGAACCTCCGACACGTATAGAGACGCGACCGCATACCGTCGCGAGTGAGAAGGACAGAATCTCCGCCGCCATGATGTCTTGACGGTATCTCAGCCGAGGCTGGAGAGCTTCGAGCTACAGCTGCTGTTTGAACATTGATAAAGACCCTTTGTGATAGAGTATAATAATAAAAAAAGGCGAAAAATCCTGAGTTTGAATCGCGCTTCCCGAATCGAAACTGCTTAAAAAATGAGAGGTGTGAACCAGGACAACGCGACACCGTACTGCCGGTGCAGGGTTCTGTACCTGGGGAGTTCAGTGCCTCATGCGAGCAAGGAGGGACTCCTTGGGGTCCAGGAACCACTGCGTGAGCTCTACCCTGAACAGGGGGCGCTCGGAGCGCGAGGAATTGACTCGTGGCTTAGTGTATGGAGCAATGGTCTTTTGCTGGAGAACGTCGACGAGCATCGTAAGAAAATCACAAGGTTCTTTCCAATCGAAGCTTTGCACTACTGCGCTGCAGTAAGACATGTTAAAGGCGGTGGAAGCGGCGATCCATCAACGACAAGATTTCTTCCTTTAGATTCACCCTTCGCTAGAACACCGAGCGCCAATCATCCGCCCCTGTTCGCAGCAGTTCTCCGGCGAACATCTGGGATAAAAGTCCTGGAATGTCACGCTTTCATATGCAAGAGAGACATGGCGGCCAACGCCCTGGTAAGATGCTGTTTTCACGCTTACGCAGATAGCAGCTATGCGAAAGGCCTTGACCCGGCGACAAACGGCGGCGTCACACCGTCCCAGCCTTCGTCCGGAAGTATTTACCACACTCTTGGGGGGTCGAGCACCACCCTGGACAGCCCGTCTCCCCCGAGACTCGACGCCTCGGCCGATGATCTGAGCCTATACAACGGGAATGAGAACCACAAGGTTTGGGCCAGGGGTCGCGACGAGGTCGACGCCATTTACCAGGACCAGGGAACTCTGAGAAGCACCAAGGGCTCCAGACCAAGGCAACTGGTCGCTCCACCACCGCCTCCTCCGCCCCCGCCTCCACCGCAGCCCCTAATTCATGACGAACTAGCTGCGGCCAGGAGAAAAACCAACAAGAAATTGAAGAAGCGGAACCGTGCGCATGAGGAAGCGATTCAACATCACCAAATGCACCCACAGGCGATTTATACCAACGGACATGGACACCATACTCTGGGACATCCTATAAGACAGCACTATCATCATCCCCATCAAATGCCACAGGGTAGTCGATCGGTGGCTGGTACTTTGGGAAGACCTGCGCCGGTTCTTTTGGTGCCAGCAGCAACTTTGCCGAGAAAAGTACACCACGGACATCCTAGGGGCATTAGGCCAATTCCAGCGGCTACTCCGATAGTACCGATTTATGCACCGCTTCCGGTACCGCCTTCGGCTGCAGGAATGTATCCTGGTGGATCTTACGGAACGATGGGTAACAGGAGCCGACGTTTACACCAAGAGCCAACGGAGACACAAGCGACACTGCAAGGAACATCGAGGAGACTTACTGCCTCTCATGCTGATCTTACGGCGCCTGATTCCCCGCAGGATAACGCTGAAAATGAGTCGCGTTTTGGTACCGGAATTTATCGCAGAAAAGGACATCTCAATGAAAGGGCATTTTCGTACAGCATAAGGGCCGAACATCGCAGCAGGAGCCATGGCAGTTTGGCTTCACTTGGTTTCAGCGCCCAAAATGGAACCACGCTTCCTAAAGAAGACAAAAAGGATCGCGAAATTGCACAGCTCGTTGCAGGACTTAATTTAGACGAAGGTGGGGAACGAGGAGTTCAACATCAGGTCCCACCAGGACCGTATTCACGTGGCGCAGGTGGCGTAGGGTCACAGCCACAGCCACAACCAAGGCCTCGGCCCCGTTAGAACGCATACATATTATATCCTCAAGCGATATGCTAATTCCTATGGAAAATAACGCCTATATGTACGGTATTCGTGTTTTAATTTTCAAACTATTGTGTATGTGTGCAGTGACGACCTTTCGCCAGGCTAATTAGAATCGTATATAATTAACTATATTAGTACGCAATTATTGGCCCGTTGTGTTCGTCGACGATTGTCATCGAGAACGTAGTTAACGACAATAGAAAGATGATTCGTTCGATTTGTCAGGAGTTTAGGTTGATCGTTAAAAAAATTCTTCAACATATTGCGTACATTATTGGTAGAATCGTTGAAATCCATTTGTTGATTTCAAGGCTTGAAGCCAAGAAGCTAATCTACGAATATGTTAATATTACCTCGGCTGATCGACGTCTGTTTATACATGTATACATAATTTGAAATGTGTGACGAGTGTCGTTACGTAAGGTCTAAAAATTCGGCGTATTGTTTCCACGTCGGCAATTGAAAATGAAATTCAAAAGATTTGTTCTTAAAATAATTTATACAAGCAGCTGGATTCAAACTGCCTCGATATTTACCTCGACATCGATACTCAGGGGAGAGAATAAAGAAAGAAAAAAAAGAAAAAAATCAAATTTCGTAAGAGAAATACAGTCGCGAAACCTTTAGGGTTTGCAATAACGGAAGCGGAAATTACGACACGATTTTTAAGGGATTCAGCTGATCGATATGTGTGGCGGTTGAATCCTGGTAATACAATAATAATCGCGGGTTAGACTTTTATTTATTAATATTGATTATCTCATAAAAGTTTATATATATATTGAAGGATGCGCTCGTATTGTAATGACGCTGTTTCTTCGTTAGTCATCATAATATCGTTTATCTATACATATGTATATTATGCATATTTGTCGTGCATTATTATTATCACACGCCAAGGTTAACGGCGGTGGTTATTTTTTTTTTATTTTATTTTTTTAATTCATTTTATTTCACGTAATATTTTTCCGAGCTAAAAGAAACATCGTTCGATGTTAATTGCGCCATATAATTTTCCAGCTTTACCCCCCTCGTGTAAAACTGTATACGTCTTAATGCTTATGAGCTATGGGCAACCTTACGGTATATTTAAACTGCAGACAGTTCAGATATTAAACCGATTTTCAATATGATTTCCTATAAAGCGAAATCAGAGAAACATTCTGTACAATGTTCATGTTCAAATTTCGATTAACGTTTTTTTTTTTTTTTTCTTTGATTAGCTCAAAGACAAGATTCTGATAAACGGAATATCAGCAATTGATATTTTCCGGTGCTGCAGTATATTACTATCACAGCTAAGACGAGAAATCGTTGAGTATGAGAATGAAAATGGATTTTTCCACACTGCGTAAAATAACTTAACGCGCGTTGTGTTGAAAAATAAAGTTCGTTTCGCACTAGTGTCGAAAAATTACTATATATTCCTCGTACCGCCATAGGGTATGAAGTGTGTAGCGAAAACGAGACACCATATTAGGGTTTGAAAAAATAAAATTTCTAGTCTTTCCCAGTTTCAAAATGCAAAACCTGCATTGAGCTATTGATGAATTTCATTCTCAAGACTTGTTCGCTATTTAAGTTGTCGAAAACTTACCTTGAACACATTTTAAACCGTATGTCGTCATCTCGCAAAGCAGACAGTGCCTTGATACGAATTACAAAGAGAGTACATAGGAATGTCCTTCTTATTTGTATGTAAATATATACCCACATATATATTCTATGTATCGGTTCAACCGAGCCACTCCTTACATTCTCATTTTACTTCTATCAAAGCTAAAATACAAACTGCTCGCTTCCCTCCACCCATGTATACCTATTCGTGTATACTCATCAATTCTTTATTTGAATATAAATTCGCGAATGCATGTGGGCAGACCGAAGGTCGTCTTCTATCAAAATACACGTATTTTGAAAAAAGCCTGTTCACCGTCTGCAACAATAGCTAATTATCCAGGAATAGACCTTCGAAGTTGCAGCTAGCTGTAAACTGTTTTCGTCAACTAATTGCATTTTTGATTAGTTTTTAATTGATAAGAAAACTAAATCATGTCAAAAAAAATTCGTATTTCGGACACAGTGGTTCGAACTACATATATAAGACCAAAAAATCAAAAGGGATCAGTCTGTTTGATATTTGCTCATATAGCGTGAGAATCGAACGTGCGACCCATATCGCAAATATCATTTGAAAGAATGAAATATCATTTCAAAGAATAATTGCTTTTTGCGAATATCTGCGCACCAATCTAACGCGTTTCTTATTCCCAAGATATGAAATACTGTGGCGTGAAGAATTGGTAAAAACTGACCCCAGTGCATCAGAGCTATGTACCTATTTGTTATATTTATTCGTTACTATGTATATCGGTTAGTTTCTTCTTTCGCGCATTCACCGAGTCAATGACTTTCAAGTAAGGTTCGAGCACTGATGTCAAGCTCCGTTAGGCGAACGGATTCTACGACCAACCATATTCTGACCATGGTCGACACGCGACCATAAGGTATATGAATATGCTTATAGTTGCAGTATGTAAACGGTGATTTTTAAATCAACGAAACACCATAGATATCAAGTATTACTATATATATTCAATTATATATATATTGTATAGATATAAAGATATTATTTCGACATCTACACACATGTTGTACGCAAATGATAATCATTTTCAAAATCTAGCTTTACATAGTGCGTATTTCAGCCAATTTCAAACCATAATTGGACACTTTTTATATAATTAACGTGAGAAATTTGGAATCTAACTGTTATAGCCTGGTGTTCACTTATTAGTTTTGAATACCCTGTGTGTATAAATTACAATATTTGATAAGCCAGCAATATGCGGTTGTGCATGTGTGAAATATACTTTTTATTATATGTAAATTCTATTCGTCATTATAACAACGACCTCATACATACATCGAAGTATAATACCTACCAGATCTTCAGAGGGCAAAAGCTCGAAGTTGAAATTACAGTTTAAGTAATTATTTAGCGAATCGATAAACTATTGTAAGGGTTACGCGCCGAGGGCGCCCGTTTGCTCAAAATAATTTCATCCAACCGAATCTTGTACATCCATTTTTGATTAATCTATGTTTTTTTCTATACATATTTATATTTATGATTAAATGATGTATCATATGATATTTTTCGAAATTTTCATATCACGTATATTTGTACACCTAATAATCACGCTAATATTATTTCTATTCTCTATGTTATTATAGATCATAAGACAAATATAAACCCGGCAAAAATTGAATATGAAAAAATGTATACATTTTTTTGTTCTTTGCGACCAAACGTTGCGACATACCTAATACCTTATACTTATTGAAAAACGAATAAATCTGTTAGCAAATAGCTAGTGCAGCTGATCGCGAAAAAAAAATTATTATGCAATAATTTTTGTTTTTTTATTCTTCCAACAACTTTCCAATCTTTCTTTGTATACATTTATTCTAACGATATATTTGTTCTTTTCTGCATCATATATTTAAATATATGTATACGTATGTAGTATTATTTAATTTAGGTACCTATATATAATAACTTACTATATATTAGGAATATAACAATATTATTATACATATATTATTAATAAATAATAAATCTATAAACATATGTGTAGCATTAAGTATCCTTGTATGTGTTAGAGCGTGCACCGATAGGAATGTGCCATCCAGTATGCGAAAAAGACTCATATATATATTATTATGTTATATATAAATAATAACGATAATGATAACATTATATATTAATGATAACAAATGTGTATGTGAATATATTATATACATACTATAATATAAGTGTTATGCAGGCAATAAAGACACCATATGTACATGTAAAGTAAACATATATATAATATGATAAATAATAATTCTTAAGATCATTTACCACACATTCATACTTCCTCTTTTGAAAATCCTCAGAGTCGTGATTCCTCGGGATAATTATTCATCTTTTTTAATTAGGTGGATGATATTGCAGTGAATATAATGGATTGCGTAAATTTAGAACGCCTGATTTCATTAGCTCTGCTGCAAGCTAGGGAACTATGAAATTACGAAAATTATATTATGCAGTATACCGAGAGAGAATACTATTAGCTGACGAAATATGAATTCAGGAAAATTGCGAAATATAAATCTAGCCAAATGCTATAACAGTATTAGAAATGAATTATCCGTATCAAGTGTTAATTGTGCAATTTTATACTAAACGTTTAAATTAACATTCGGTCATTTATATTGTAATTAAAATATTTTGTCAGTCTGATTTAACTTTTGACAAAATTTGTTTATCGGTAATAACAATTACGCGAATAAACAATTTTTGTATTTCGTTTGTCACACTTATTGTACACCGCGGAGTGAGTAACTGTTGCCAGTTGCCAGTTCAGACGGCGTCACTAATTTTGCCCGTTTGCCCCAATTACCATTTTCTCGGTTGAGTCATTCCCTCGGATTACCTACTCCTCACTTTACTCCATCTATACACGCGTATCTAATTTTTCTTTGGTCAATTTTCCACAGTTTAAAAATTTTTTTGTATATATGCACTCAAAAATCTACTGGAATAATATTATAAATCTTTATTTCTATTATCCGGTACTGATAATGACGAAGATTCTGATCGCGAAGGACCTGGAAGAAAAAAAGAAAATTTGACAGGATATTCGACGAATTTTTATATTCGATAGAATTTTTTTCGACCATGTCATTCTTCCTGAAAAATTTCGTTCATCTTCGAGCTTGTCGCTTCCGGTCCGATGAAACGATCATCGTGCGTAAGCAAGGTAACGCGTAACATCTGCCATGCGACTATTGACACGTCACCCAGTAAACGAAAAGGAATTGAGTATGTGGAAAACGGTATTAATACGAATTAGATGGAATTAAAAAGACCTGTGTGTCAATTCTCAGCAATTTTTTAAAATTCTATTTAATTCGTGTTAATTCCATTTTGCACATACTCAATTCGTTTCAATTCGTGTTCGTTTACTGAGCACGACATATATGTATACGAAGTGGATGAACATACCGGTGCACATATATAAGGCCCATGTAATACATGAAAAAAATACAAATAAAAAATAAAATACATACATCATAATAATTACGTAACATCTTAGAAGAAAACTCAAATCGGTGTTATTTACCGCATAAAATTCATATTAAAATATCTCGAGAACGAGTTACCGGATTTTTATGATTTTGGTCTCAATCAACGCAGCTTTACCAAACTTAGAACTGATCAGATTCTGGCTTTGATCGGTCAAGTACTTTTCGAATCATTTGAACAACAATATTCTCAAAAATAAAATAAAAATGATATCTTGAGAATGGCTGAACAGATTCGATGGAAATTGGTACCACAAGGTTTTTTGAATCGCTAATCACGAATGTGACATTGTGCTTCCAAAGTTCGAATGAGGTAATGACTATTATTATATGATTTCAGCTCGAAACGAGTTTGAAAACTGAAAATTCAAAGGCTGGCTCATGGTCAGCCCGAAACCCGCTTGTTTCGTATTGTAAGTGTATTCTTATACTTTTCGGAAGTGAAACAAGTCTTCTCAAATCGAGAAGCCGGTAATGCAGAGACCGACATCGATATGATGGATACTATGCACAGTATGATTAGTCGCTAATGATTATTATTAGTCATCCACGTCAAGGATTCGAATTTTGATAGGACAGAAATGTTTACATATAGATATATATTCGAGAAATATATATACAATATGTATTCAAGTATATATATATACCTACGAACCGTCACTTAAGCAGTCCGATAAAAATTCTATCGTTTGTCCTTATAGATTTCTACATATAGTACTATACATCGACGAATGTTACACGCGTGAGATTTATTCCGTACTATAGAGACCAAAACGTGTTCGAAGACTGAAGTTTATATCTGAATATATTAATACGGCAATACCTACATTAAAATGTCTAAAAAATAGATAAATGTTAAGTTAGCGGTATCATCCGCGTTTACCCATACCCTGCACCTGTATGCCCGCGTGGTTTAAAATCTTTACATACAACCTGTTTCATTGATATATAGGGCATCTGCAGGAGAGTACAACCGAGATTGACCTTTCTTCCAGTTATACAGGGTGAGTCTCTTCAAAGGTCAAAAAATGGGTGGTGGTGGTACTTACTCACGGCGAAGGCACGCATTCAGCCAATCAGGTAAATAACTATTCGGTTGAAGCTAGGGTAGGGTAATGCTTGATCACAAATCACGGCGTGCCTTTGCCGCGAGTAAGTACCACCCATTTTCGACCTTTGAAGAGACTCACCCTGTATAGTACCTACGTTTGACCCGTCAGCCATGAAAGATACTGCACTTGTACCTTTGAAAGGATTTAATTTTATGAAAAAATTCTTAACATCTATATACCTACAGTATACTCAGCAATTAGGGTTCTGCCTACGCCTGTGTAGATACCTCCAGCATAAAACCTGCTAAGGTAGTAAATATACGTACATTTACGAGATAACGACGATCATCGGAGTAATAACTCCATATGCACACGTAGGTATATATATGAGATGGTGAAATAACAGTACCTTCGAATCGACCGCACAACTTCGTCCGTTCAATTCACGTCGAGAGTCAGCAGGTACACGGTACGAACGTTCGCTGACGTGAGCGAACGTTAGTGCCTTGGTACCGTTAAGTCGCGCTACCATTGCGCGAACCTGGTAGACTGCAGACGCGGAGTCTTCGCGGTGGTTACCGTGAGTCCGTGAGGTCTGCGATCATCGCGCGCGTCTATACCATGCCAGTCATGGACCACGCGATGGCATCGTATGTGCCTAAGAGGTGTCTATCTGTCTTTAATTATTAGGGACGTATACCTGGTAGCGATATAACAATTATAAGGTATACAAGATCTTTTTTTTATTTTTTTTTTTTATTAAACTGCAGTCGCAATAGTTCGACATTAATCTTCGTATGATTTAATTAAATAAATTATATTATACATACATATAGTGCGTTCGAATGATTCATTACCCGGGTAGATATTAATCCAGGAGTAATGGTAACTTGTGATTTATTTTAATACAAATAGAATCATTATTGAGAATGTACTTATACGTGTGACGGATTACGTGCGGCTTATTAATTATCGTGAGTGAAATAATTTTGTGATTAGGACCTGTTTCTTATTTAATTTACGCGAGAACGTTGGATTATCAGATCGTTCAAGATCGAGTAAGTATCAGCTATATGCAGACGATCCTAATTTTCTAAACTTTCTTAAGTTTTTGATATTATAAACTTATGGTTCTCGATTTTATTCTTTATAGTACTATCCTATGTATGAAAATGTATAATTAACAGTTTAATTCCACTTATTTCTTGACCAATTTAACGCGATATGATCAGATATGAAAAGTTTCGCCGCAGAACTTCAAACTACCGTATAGATACTTAAAATGGTTATGAATAGTTTTAATGTCCAATCGCTGTGAGAGGTTTTCACGTGTGCTTGATTGTAACTAACAAATATATTTATCAATTTCACCGAACCATTGCAGCGTATGCGTCTTGCAGATTTGAATTATTTACGATGATATTAGGTATGTTCCTCATAATAAATTATAAGAAATATTAAGTTATAGCTATACCGTAGGTATAGGTGATTAGAATATTCCCAAATTTATTAGGGACGATAAATTAATCATTGTTTTATCTTTTTTGTCTTATGTACAACCTAATGGTTACTTCATATCGCAAGATATAAGTATACCCTAACGCGATACTGTTACAGCTATATTTGTTAATTGCAAAATCGTTAAGAAAAAAAGGTGACAAATCATTGTAGAAACTCAACGTGACGAAGCTTTGAATGTAATATTGAGTAGTATCCATAGTTGATTATCGTTTAGTACTCCGAGAATTGGGGAAGTATAAAATATATAGGAGTCTCATCATTTCATCATTATATCTGTGTCAATGACCTGTAGCGTTCGATACGGGACTATAACTTTTATTCGATTCATAAAAAGTAGGTAAATATTGCATTCGCGTGTGTGTCCATCGTAGCTTGATAATTTATTTCTGTTTTTTTTTTTTCTTTTTTTTTTTTTTTTCAATTAATTAATGTTAATGGCATTGCGAAATTATAATTAGATTGCCATAGACGGAGGAAATTAGGCACTTTTGCTAATAATCTACTACATATGTATGCATAGTTTTTCGATACTTTTACATGTACATATGTAGTACACATAGATTATACTGTTATTCGGGAATCTAAATCTTTGGGAAACTTATCCTGGATGTGTAAAAAAACCATTCTCATTAACAAAATTAATCAACAGCTGATTAGTTTCGACAATTTATAGGCACCGTTCTCAGCCGATCGATCTAACGATCGTTTGCGAACTGCAGCAGTCGCGAAAATAAAAATTGGCCATTCTTGGTTTCCTCTATATCTCCTATCCTGTACGTAGGGGAACTGCGATTAAAATTCGTTACGGGAAAGCCGGAATGAGATGTAATATTGTAAATGGCCGGATATCGAAGACGAGTATAAAAACGCGTTAAAATCGTTTTAATCCAATTAGCACATGCGTCGCGGCGTCGAGCAGATATACCGCCGGGTAATTGGTCCATGATAACTACTTGTATAAATAATGAATTTTCGATCAAAAAACGGTGAAAGGCGTTGCTGATTCGCCTACGATAACTGTTGCAGTTTATTATTTTCTCTTCCTTACAGAAAAGCCTATGGTACATACATGGGTACATCCTGCGCTATGATTGTGGTACAGACTGGTAATTTATCGCTGTTAAAAACAAGATCGGACCTTCCATCGTCCGGAATTTGAGCCTCTAGTTGGGACAACTAGTCGTACTAATATAGACCCGAATAAAATAATCACCGGAAATTCGAGATCGGTATAATCATGTCCGCTGTAGAGGACGGTTTCCGGTTGGCAGGAGCTCCCTCCGAGCGTTCGCTTAAGAGTAAAGCGAGGATCGATGCCCTATTTGAAGACACAAAATCGGTATGCAGTTCCACGACGGGTGGCTGGTATGCCGAAGTCAATCTACCAGCAATGGCATTCACTAATCTTGACGAAGTTGGGGCTGAGGAGCAAAAACGAGTCAACAGTGCTGTCCAAGCCCGGATAGAAGCCATGTTTGCTTCTGTGGAAGCTGAGACAGGAATTCCGGGCGAATGTGCGGCTGCCATATTACCGGTAAGTTGTAAGGTAATTTATTGTTACCTTATCTGTCTATACACACATGCGCATACATTCGTGGAATCTTCTGATCGTAAGAATCCGATCTGAATTAGGGAAGACAGACCCGAGCACATGGTCATTTTCACGCATCGGTAATGCGCCCATGGTAACGTGTTTGTTACGATGTGTATTTAATGAGAAAGTTAACAATACATGTGAGAGATATGGTCTTTTTCAAATGGATTCAAATGAAATTTAGAACTGCTTTTCTCTGCGCGTTATTCTCATTTTAGAAATGTGTATGTTTGTACTCTGTACATACGTATACATACTCTATGCATATACCTATACATGTATTGCGTGCTCTGCGCTCTGCCAAGCGTAAGAAGATTCACCTAATCTATATATATCGCTGGTATAAGGTACAACTCGTTCCATGTTGACCGCAGTGGTGTAGATTTAGAAAAAAAAAACAAATAATAATAATTCACTTTGATTACCATAAGTGAAAATGGAGCTTCGGCAACCGTGAATTTAAATGGAAATTCAAGGGACAACCGCGCGTGTTGCGAACATTACATGAAAAGTTTAACGCGATTTTCGAACATTTATTAAGTTGTTTTTGGCTTTTTTTTTTACATTAATCCATACATTTTATACAAGAAATGATGATTGTCACAGCGGACTGATGATATGTCTACAGTGTGAATAGAACGTAAGTTGCATGTTCGTTATTTTATGACTGCAGAGTTAAGGACAGATCAGCTTATCCTGCAACTGCAGCATTAGACGTATACATACATAGGCATATTACTTTCTTCGTTTCACATCGGCTTGGTCGGAATTTTTAAACGCTAAGTACTTTCGTTCTGTTTACAACCCGTGTCGCATGGCCATCGAGATTTTCAGACAATAGTAGATTAATTCAAATCAACAATTCAGCGAACGTCCGTAAATTAAAACTGCAGAGATTTCGAAACCCGGTTTCTTTTCGGATCGAAAAAGCTGTATTCATGTCATTCGAATAAGATTCGGAGAATATCTATATTATGCACATGTTTTACATCGCACGTGAATCGAATTCAGTCAAGATACATGAACACTATTCCAATTGGTGAAACTCCTCGAGTAAAAGGCGGAAGTGATCAAACCGTTGCTTATAGGTATTTTACAATACGGTAAAACACCGCGAAGACATACGACCAAGTTTTAAATATTCTTTGCTATTCTTATTCTCAGTTCCAAAATGTATAATAAGACCATAAAGTTTCTTCATTTCGACGTCCCGTTTCAGGAAAAAAAAATCATTCTTTTCTGAAAAACATTTTTCAAGGCATTACACTTTATTAGCAATTGACCCTGCAGTGAATTGCAGCGTGATTGAAGAACGAAACTAAAAGCGCTATATTTCCACCCAGGTTAGATATCTGGGAGCCGCACCGGTCGGAGGTCGCGTTGCGAGCGTCCGAGGTCTTCAGGAACCACTTCGAGACCTTTTAGGTCGTCTCGAAGAGTCCTTGCCAGCTGAGCTCGAGGTATCTAGACGAGGTTTGACCTTTCGGACTAGCGAATCGTTGGAGAAGACGAATCCCTTCCGAAGAATAGCCGTTTGGAGTGCGTTGAGACTTCGCTCTAAGAAGACACCATCGGGGGACATTCACTACGCGTTTGTACCCCTCGTAGGTGACGACCCAGTCTCATCATCCAAAGATGACAAACACGCTGACTTGTACAGAACTATGAGAGGATTGAAAAGAGGGGCGAAATCTAGCCCCCCAATTTTTGCTGTAGTGATGCGACGACCCGGGGCAGTTAGGCTGTTGGAATGTCATGCCTTCGTATGTCAGGTCGAAGAAGACGCGGTTGCAGCAGCTGCAACTTTGTACCGAGCCTTGCTGGCCGACTTAGATGCAAATCGGCGAAGACCCAGACAAGCGAACGGCGTTGGTTGTATGAGTATGGCATCGGTGGCTTCACGCGCGTCGAGTATAAGCGTACGAGGAACAATTACGGCGAGTAGACACCTTCTGGGTCCTCCACCGCCGCGGCCAACTGCTCCACATCCGGTTCGACCACCAAGAATAAAGAAGAATTCATCGTCCAGTGCTAAGGACGAAGGAAACTCGAGTTCTAGCGGTTTGGAGAACGGGAAAATTCTGGACGTCAAAGCGGAAGACATTTTGGAAGGAAGAAGCCGCAGGTCTTCAATCGCGTTAAGCACAGCTTTGCCGCTGTCCCTTGGAATTGAAGAAAAACCGCGGAAGGATACGTTGAGTCAAACGGTCCTTAAGGAGAATAATAAAAACCTTATTCCGCGTCCGAAGTCGACAATCTCTGTTCGCGATGGTCAAGAGAATTCTTGGAAGCGTGAAGACCGAGGGCAGTACGAAATATTCCAAAAGATTTCCCACGGTGATGCAAACTTCAGGATTCGGGGTCAATCATTTTCTTACAACGAAAATAACTACGAAAAACTTCCGAGTCTGAGGGCCCAAAAATTGGATACTAAAAAATCATCACACAATGATAACATTACTTTCAATAGCACGCAGAAAAGTAACGCGAGCAAACGACCCTCCTCATCCTGTAACGGCGAAGAACGAACCAACGGAAAGCAGAAAGGATCTTACAGCCTGAGTCAAAGTCAAGATAATATTTACTCCTCGCGAAAAAATGATTATCAAAGTCACGGCAGTATCATAAGCGATATGAATGCAGGCTCCGAAATAGTGAAGGGAATTTACAGCCAGAAGAACGGTACAAACTGCAGCAAGCGTAAAGGAGACCAACTGCAGTTGTACCAAGACCAGCACTTCAAAGATGCTGATAAAATTTATCCGCTAGATCAAGAAACCGACTATCAAAAAGGCGGACAAAAACATCATCAGAGTTCTGCTGTAAGCGGAAGACTCGCAGGTAGACAATCAACGACGAAATCGACATCCAACAAAAATCCCGCTCCTAATAAGCCTGCAGAATATTCTCAGCCAAGATCACGCAGGGGTAGCAGAGCAGGTAGTGAACCACCGCGGATTCCGCGTCCTGAAGATTCCGGGACTTCCGCTACCCAACAAGAAAGTCGTCTGAAAAAAGCACAGAGCGACCTCGATTTGGATGGTGGGGATCTACTGACCAGGGTAGAACTGCCTAGGAGAGGGAGTTTTCTCAATACTAGTAGCACTAGGAAACCAGATAACTTTCAAGGCGGTACTCCTCTCGGATTTACCGAGCTGTTTGACGAATTTCGAAATCAAGAAGGACTGACCAGTGTCGACGATATACTCGCAGCTATCATTGGTGAGTTTTTTCGGATTCGTCTGTATTCGAGTAGGTATATAATTAGGTAGATATGTATGTATATTTTACAGGGATCATAATTTGATGCTAATAAGATGTATATCTCTCGAAATTTGAAAAATTAGAAATATTTTATTGCCTCGTCTGCAATCGGATGCCCGCAGCATACCTACTAGTCAATTAAAATATCTGACCTCTGATGAATCGGTTTGAAAAATGTAGAAAGATTAAGGAATAATAAATTATTCATTGATATGTAATTATGCAAAATACATAAATAGAGAAAAGTTCGTGCCAAGATATTGGTGTCCGGCAGTTTATTATATACAGACAAGTTTACCTCAAACGGTTATTATTAGGGCTCACGCATGTGCGAGTGTGATATCCAACAAACGATGTATATGTGAATTCACAGTATACCATTATGGCATTGACCATCAAATCTGAAAGTATGACCAATCGACGGATCATTTCGAAAATTTACCGTTAGCTTATGGGTCAAGCGACGAAATTTTATCGCACTACAGTATGAGACCGTGTTAGAGATTTGAAACCGTTATGATAATTGTAAATGGGTTCTTAAAAAAAAATTTTCACAGATCCCGAAGGAATGTCTTTTAACGACCTCAAGCCACTTTACAAAGAGTTCCTTTTGAAATTGGCAGCAACATTGACAAGAGACGAATTATACGAACGTTCAGCAAGCATAATGCGACGACGTCGACGTCCGCAAAGAGGTAGGGCCTCCCGACGCCCTTGTCTTCTTGGCCGGGCCATAAAGAGATCAGTTTCCCGCCTGAAGGGAGGCCCAACAGAATTTACTTCAGTTATTTTTCCGGCTAGAAAATTAAACGACAGTTTGGGCAGCAGCTCGTCCTGTGATGCGAGGAATAACAAAAGGGACAGAGTTCTAGCGAGTAGATTAGGCAGGAAAAGATCATCGCGACGACGTGCCAAACCTGCCATTGGGCATACTACTTCCGAAGACAGTGATACCTGTGAGTAAAACTCTTTTTCATTGCAGTGGGCGTAAAATACGATTTTACAACTTGTTCTGCTTGGATAAAATGCAATTTCACGTCAACTGCATCGAAAAATATCGTTCGCGTCACGGGCGTAATACTTTATACCCTCGTGCGTGGCAATCACACGCGGGTACAAAATTTTACGCCCTTGATACGAAATATACTATTTTCCACACTGCGTGCGCAAAGTTCAATTTTGCGCACGCTTCGCGTGCATAAACTTCAACTTAACGCGCGTTGTGTTAAAAAATAAAGTTCGATACTATAGTGCGAAAGTGTTGATTCTCGGACGAGTGTGATGTCACCCTCGCTTCGCTCGGGCGAAAAACTTCACAATCCGAGAATCAAAACTTTCGCACTAGTATCGAAAAATACCATTTCGATATAGTATGCGTAAAATAAAATTTTACGCATACTGTGTTAAAAAATATCGTATGAAACTCGTGCGTAAAAATGGTTACGCACTTGTTGCATAATATACTATTACTTTCGTTTGAGTATCTTTTTTCCCCCCTCTTTTTATTCTGTTACCATTTTATTATCAGCGATGTCGAAATTGTGAAATTTTTTGAAATTTCTAGGCAGACGTTTTGGCAGAGGAGTAGCAGCGAATCGAAGTAGTAGCGGCTACGTAAGCTGTAGCGAATGCAGCTATGATTCAGAATCATGCACTTGTGTATCTGCTGATAAATGTTATTGTTCTTTATCGCGTCGTGTATCTACATCAGCACCAGCACCACCACCGCCAGAAATACCCGTTACTACAATAATTTGTTCATGTGATACGGACAGTTGTTCTGAAAGTAACAAGTGTTATTGTGCGAGAAAACTACCTGTTCGACAGCCAACAATTCTCGAACAACTTAGACAACGCGGTATCGTACCTTCCGAAAGCACCTTGAGTCGAACCGAAAGTCCCCAGGTAGTCAGGACTTTGAGGACTAATAAAAGTTACGCATCGTCAAGGAGCTTGGAGTTTTTGAAGGTCAGAATTCATCGATGATTTATCATCCCCCCCAATAAAGTTTCTCTGTCTTCACTGCAGGGGGGTTGAAAAATTTTATTCCAATTTTTCCGTATTTTAGTTCTCCTTTTTTTTAGGGAAAAGAAGCATGGATGTCTTTGGGAATAAATCTGTTGATTTTTGATTACAGGTTCGTCCAAGAGCCGGTAGTGCTGATAATCTGGCATTGGACTACGACCTTTTCAGCCCAGGTAAAAACCCTCGATCCACTTCGTCAAACAGTGACAAAGTGCTAGTAGTTGGGGCTAGGGATCAGCAGGGTCGTTTGATTTATGTCGGTGGTACTGCTGCAGGAAGAGGAAAAAGAACACCTGCTAACGGTAATGGAAGGTCCAGAACCCACCACGAAGCACTTTCGATAAAAAAAAGTGCCGAGATAGCTGCGGTATTTGGAAATTATTCAAAAACTTGTAGGAGGCCTAGCAACGCGTCTAGTTTGAGAAGTTCAGCAAGCCTAGAAGCTGGACTAGGATATTTACCATGAAATAAATACAAACACGATCAATGCTGCGCATATTACAATATAATTGCACTTATTTTTATTCTTATTTTTCTTTGTATATATTATATATTACATATTATATTATACTATACGCGCTACTTTTACACCTATATCTATATTGTTCGAAACAATTTTCGAACACTATGCCAATTAAGGAAATTATAACAATTTTTATGATTTAATGTCTATAGTTATGGTATAATGCAATGTATACCTACTCAATACGAATTAATATTCGCATCACTTTTCAGCCATGCATAAGAATCTACCTTTATAATAGTGATTGAGCAGTCAATTTCCCATATTTATTTTTGTCAAATTAATCGAAGTTCATAAAGCATATAACATGTATTGGGATCCTTAGAATCTCGAGACGCCAACTAGTGACGAAAAATAGAACTGTTCAAACTAGGCAACAGTTTCAAAGCCACGTCCATTCTAAGGATCCCAATAGTTTACACATTATGATTCAAGTCTCGTATGGCTGATAGGCAAACACTAGTTTCAGGTAAACCCAGATCATTTTCCGAGGCAGACTAATGAGGTGCCATGTCAAACAGAAGTTATTTTATACTGCACTCTTCTCGAAGCACGGAATTGAATATAAATTAATTCAGGGCGTGTTTTGTCGTTTTGTTTTGATCACGCGCCCTGCTCTACTCGTACGTCTTACTATCGCAGCTTTATCTATACCCTCTCGGCGAACGCTTACAATCATAGGTACACTCCTAATAATGGCTGTAGCCTTAGATTTCGAATGAATAGGAAGACTCTTTAGTATTTACACAACATGGGCATTCCGTTGACGATGTATAATACATGTAAAGTTACTTGTTAGATTTTGGGATAAAATAATATAACGAAACAGAATAATATGCGATTGAATAGCTGGGAAAGAAAGAAGGCGTTGTATTCTATTGAGCGTTTGAAATAGAGTAAACGAATTAGGGAAACGCATAATAATTCATCCGTTATTGTTTGCTTTCAATAATATTTTACACCAGAATTACATCATGCGTAACTTATACGTTAAGTAATTATTTACAATTGAATTAGGATGAGGAGGTAGCTATACGGTACAAGACAAGATCGAACCATGTCGAGAAGGGCTGTGACCCTAAATCGCTTATGATCGTGTGTTTTCGATAATAGGAAGTAGTAAGTTAGAATAATCACTGATTTCGCATTGTTTGAAGTTAAATCTAGGCATAATAGGAATTGAAATATGAATAGTGATACCAGAAACGAAATTTAAAGGGAAAGTGCAATATCTTAGGCCGCGATAAAGTCTCGGCCTTTGTAGAATGATAATCCTTAATCCTTAAGATAAGGTCTTCATATACATATATACCTACGTAAATTATAAGTCTAGATCATATTATGTAGTTTGAATTAACGATTTTTATAACAATTATAAAACGCTGTTACGAATCGTTTAGAAAATCTTGATCCATTTTTTTAAATCTATCCTCATACTCCCCAGGTACATCTACTTCCCTCAGATTGTCCAATCCTATTTCTTCCTCTTTTCTGTAAAAAGAAAAACAACAACAACAACAACAAACGAATTTAGTCACTTATTCATAAACGCTAAACGACAATACGTCTCAACTTACTTTATTAATATATCAACGACGTTTTCACAGGCGAGTAAAACCGCTCTGTCTGTTTCAAATTTGTGAAATTCTCTCAGGATTACATACACGTTTCTTTCCCTCAAAATTTCACGACCTTCTTTTGTAGCACAGAGCTGCGCCAAAGCTTCCAACAGCATAGTTCTGTAAGATATTGAAAGAAATGTTGATACCAGGTACTTAAAACTCTGAAAATTATGTAACAGATTTGTTCTTCTATTTCGTATCCGTGAAAGCAATGAATTTCATTGTTTCGACATAGGATATGAATATTTTATACCTGATGTCAGGATCAGGATCTCTAGTTTTATCTTCAGCTAAATACTGCAGTTCTATTGGAAGTTTGTCATTATCTTCATCGTCAAATTCCTCTGGACCAGCAAGTGGTAATAAAAGTCTTGGTAAAATGTCTACTTCAGGTCCCAACAACCATTTATGATATTCCGTATCAAAACAACAATTTTTTAATGTACCCACTATGCCGCCCCGTCTTACTGTGCTTTCGGCGTATTCTGTGAACGGAAGAAGTCTTTGAATAACGCAACGATCTTTGTCCATTAAATATCTGAAACAATGAATTAAGATGAGCTAAGATAAGCTTTTTTTCTTTTCTTCTTCTTCAATCATCATAATCATTCATATGGAAAGAAACAGACCTTCGCACATTAGCAGATTGGCTAAGATTGCTGAAAACAGGACCCAAGTAATGCAGAGTAGCTCCTTTGCTGTTATATTTCTGAGATGTAAAGGCGGATATTATCGTGTCCCATCTATACCCGCTGTTTTCAATTAACGTCACGATCCTCTCAGTGAGAGAATGGGCTCTTGTTAGATTGGACAATATCATACAACACGGATCAGCCAGCTGGTTATCCTTGTCTAATATGCATCTGTGAATATTGAAAAATGAAGAAGAATTTGATTCTACCAGAATATGAGGTGAAAAAATTTTTTAGCCACACTCTCATTACCTAAGACATGTATACACCAGATTATCATTCGGCTTGTCCTCAGGACTCATTTTCGATGTTTCTGATATAACAATTAACGCACTAGCTCCAGATTCATTAGCGGATATATTGACCAGAGAGAGAGTTGCATCTTTACAAATCGATATTGAATCATCCTGCACGAGTAAAATTAACTGTCGTAATATCGCCGGCGAGCTTAGTAGCAGCTCGATCCCATCTTTGCCACCTGTTACACCTGACGAATTATCGTCGAAAATGAAGTTTGTATCGTGTTTAGTAGATTAATAATTGGAATCGTATGCATAGCTGCGTTGTTGTATTTTTTTTTCTTTTTGTATTTACTAACGTTGTAAATTCAGGAATTATTATCAATACGTAAAAGTATAATAATTATAGTTATAAATTTGAGGTTATGATAACCAAGAAATTATGAATCTTTAGATCAATATGTATTTATCTTACTTAGAATGTGTTCGAGAGATATTGATTTCAGATCGAAACGAGCTCCAAGATCTAAAAACTCTGACATTTCTTCAAGTGCTTCCATAGTTTAGTATTATCTAGTATGTCAATTTTGCGAAACTATTAAAATTACACACACATGTCACACGCACGTGGTTCGGTGATACTTGAGCTAAGCATTTAAAGTCCCTAGAAATGGGGGAAATTCAATCGATCGGACATACAAACATAACAAACGTAACAAACATAACAAACATAACAAACATAGCAAACATAACAAACGTAACTGATAAGACAACATAACCTAGAAAATAAGTTTAATTGAGAGATTTAATTGAACAATAGTTATATCCTTAAATAATAATATAATAATCTGGACGGGGTTTTTGAAATTCATCCGATGTAGTTTATCTGTGTGACAATAATACGGTAACAAAAAATAATGACTTCAGTATTGACGATTTTGAGGTTATCAAATATACGCTCATGCATTTTTTTATGATACGTTGAAAGATTTTGGATAGTTTATTTTTATTTCTTTACTTATTATAATAATGGAACAAAACGACGATGAGTGGTCTGTCGAATGCTCTGATGACGAAAAATATGAAGCTGGATCAACGGTATGTCAATCACTAATATTATTGATGCTATTATTATTCGGTTCTTATTTACGAGAATTGAACATTGTCTTACAGCCTCATAAGTATCTCGAGAATTAAAATAATGAAATCATGAACGTCGTTTTTTTTATACAACACTTAAATCTTTGCATACACTAAAAATTATTCACATAACCTCAAAAATGCGAAACTTTTTTTATTCTACTACTTACTTAATATCGAATCTGAGGGAAACGAATGATACAGACATTTCTCTAGGCTGAATGGACTCTGCAACCAGATAACATAATTGCATTAATCGAGGGGTTGGAGGCGAACAATCACATACTTGAACTAGAATGGAAATGTCCAGGGAGACGAGGCCCTTCGCCCGTACCCACGAGCAATCGACAACAAGATCATACTTCGCAAGATTATAAGTAAATCATGTTATTATTTGGGATATTCAAAGTATAGCGAAAGCTGTAGCCTATTCAATTTTCTTCTTATTTCTTTAATAAAAGCAGAAGAACGGAATTTCATTTTTATCCAGAGATATTAATCTGGAGATAAAAATTGAATTTGATTTACCACAGAACCGAAGAGAAGTCAGATTTCGACTTTATGGATGAAATGTCATCGCCTAGGATGCCCGTTCGTCGAGTTGGGGAAAGCACGCCGAAAGGTAGCGCTAAAAAAAAGACAGCAAGTTTTAACGGAGTGTTATCAACAATGCTTAGACATCGTCGTTTGGAACAACAAGAAATAAATTCAAGTCCTCAAAAACCTGAGGCTAATTCGCCGAGTTCTAAGCCTCAGGCAACATAGCGGAAACTAATTTTGAATGAATATTTACACTCGCAACAGTAACGTCGATTTTTACCTACTGGTTTTTACCTACATTTCTGTTTTTATAGCTTTTGTAACTACATTTTTTGGATTTCAAAACAATTATTGAGATTTTATCCATGCAATGCTACATCATTGCAGTTAAATAAAAATTAAACACAATCTTATAATCATTTATACTATCGAAAGGCCGATAACATATCGTATATTATTATAAAGCTCAGTTTAGTTTCAAACGAAGATAAGCTTCCGACCCTCTCAAAAGGGACGAGGGACGTATTCGTAAACGAAATACGTATTTATCGTGTGCATTATTTATAGGATAAGAATGAAAATAGTTGATAATATTCCTAGACTATGTATTATCGTTTATTGAGAGTCAGATGGTGTGCTTGAAGCTACGGCTTGTTAATTCTGCACAATTTCATTTAAAATAGAATATAAGATTTTTGTTCAATAATTTAGCTCGATATCTAAGCGACGCTAATCAGGTGCATTTTTTTGGTTTTTTTTTCTGTAAATTGAAAAATGAACGCTGTAATCGATGCAGCGATAAGAAATATCCACATCTTTTTTTGAAATTGTTGAAAAAAATGATACTTGCAAAAAATGATACAAACTTATCCAAGCTGCTAATATATATTACAGTCTAATATTAAAATACCTTTTCTACGTTTACTATTTCGAAATGAATATTACCTGAGAAGAGGTATAATTCCCCATCCTCTGTGAGGAGTGAATATGATGAATATTGTAATCTTAAATACTGTACAAATGGTATAAGTCGTGAAAATGAATATGTATAAAATTTATCTTTAATCAAAGCTACCTACTTCGATGTTCATTCCAATTTGTTCGATACTCTGTTTACGTCTTTTATCTGATCAACAATATTTCTATGCTATTAGATTTCTCAAATGATTATAAATTCGCTATTTATATCACAGAATTCCGTCTAATCCTCGATTAAATTTATCTGCTTGAATTTTACAGAAATTTTTAACGACTTCGAACACTATTCTAGTCATATTCGAATAGTTTGATTTGGGATTTGTTTAAAATAAATGAAATATCTGCTGCAGTCAGTATATTCAAGCTAAATAAATTTACACATAGTTTATACAATTTCGAATCTATTTTAAAATATTGGGACTGTTCGGTGGGCTATCTTGCAGCTCTTCTTCCGTCGGTGGTAATGATGCATAGCAAGGATTGCTCTTTCCATAAGCAGAGTAGGGGGCCGCCCCGAGTCCCATCAGACGAGATACTAGTTCTGAAAAGTTAGGTCGATCGTGCGGACGTGAAGTCCAACAGGCCTGCATCAACGCATAGAGTTCAATCGATATTGCCTCTGGTCTTGTGAGACGTTTTTTATCAACTACTACGTGACGGAGTAATTGATCATCGAGTACATTCGGATATGGAAAAGCACCTAGGGTTCCAATCTCCCATAGAACTACTGCAAAAGACCATACGTCACTTTTCGATGAAAATTCACGGTCTCGCATAGCTTCCGGGGACATCCACCGAACCGGAAGTCGACGCGCTCTACCACTTCCTGGTATGACATACACGCCATTTCTTGAAAGCCCGAAGTCTGATACCTGGGAAAATTCAGAGACAAAGTCTAATGAGGTTTATTGAGGTGGGATTGAATAGGTTCGAAAAAACGTTGAACTTATTCATTCCGTTTGGGAAGCAATCGTCTAGCAATCAACTTCCTAAGAAATAGTAGAGAATGAAATGGATGTTCGAATTCACCTTCAGAGTTAAATTCGAATCTATGAGAATGTTTCTCGCGGCAAGATCTCTGTGCGTTATGCCTTTTTCCTCAAGATGTTTCATGCCTTTTGCAATCTCAATAGCAAACCGCAAAAATTCGTCACTCTCCAATCCGTTGCTGTCTAGTCTTCCTCTTCCTTGTTCCCTGATCGTTATAAGATCGAACGGTAATTGATTTTGTATGTTTACGTAATTGCGGGAACTTTCGGAAGCAATTTCATCGCTTTTTGCTTCGAATGTTTCGCACGTTGGTGTGGTAGGAGGCTCGCTTCCCAATGTTGTATACAAAGCTAAAAAAAATCAGATTAGGGATGATGATGTGATCCATATCAAAAAATAAAGATATATATATAACACAACGCAAACTAATTGCGTTGACTTTAATTCCATATATTTGAATAATTTTATCGCACTTTCGGCGAGGCTGGGTCTCGGGCTGCGACTCGATGTTGGATCAGTGGTAGCAAGGCTCTCAAGGCTACCAAAAATGCGTTTCCTGATATGGTGAAGATAGGCAAGTAAATCACCACCTTCGAGGTATTCTAAAATTGCGCAAACTGGATTAGCCGGCAGTGTACAACATCCGATAAACTCTACGAGGTGAGGGTGAGGCCCGGCAAACTTCATTATTGCGATTTCTTCCAGTAGCTGTGCCCTCGAATCCGCATCATTATTCAGACTCGAAATATTCGTCATTTTAACGGCATACGATGATGACTCGAAGCCTTCTATGCGAGCGAGGTAAACTTTTCCAAATTCACCCTTCCCGAGTTCTTTCTCAAAATTTATCCGCGAATATGATACTTCGAATGCATCTGCCCTTCTGTTTTGTATCGCTTCCTGAAAATCCGATCAGTTTTGTAATTTTTTTTTCTTTTTTACTCATTATACTGTTTACCCCAAAAAACCGTCTTGGGTAAAATCTATAGCTACCAATTTCGGATGTAATGTGATTATAGATGAATCAGTAACAATTCTTCGTTGTTCAACAAATGGACGATGCGATTGTTGAAGAAATTAATCATGCTTACCTCAATTTCTTGTTCGATGTAAAGGGCATTCCGTTTCGTCAATACCCGCTGCGAAAGCGTTGCAGGAGAGTAGAGGCTGTAAAATAATACAACTTAGGTACTAGTCTAAATTTCATATGAGTAATTTGTATTGATCATTGATGAATTGTTCCAGATGCAATTATCTCGAGACGTACTACGTATAATGCATCGAAATCTTACTCTTTGTTTTCGGCATTTGAAAGGACAATTTTGTATCTCCTCCGATCGTGTGTCCATAAAGCAGTAAGAGCACCAAGAATTAATAGACTGATGATCACACTGCAAATAAATACCACCTGTAATGTAAAATATTTATGAATTCCTATTACGTGCCTAATGATACGCTGGTATTATTACAAGACTAATTAACTTTACCACAGTTCCTCTGTGGCGATTATCAGTCTCAACTCGAGTGATCAAATAACTCCCTTGCGGCCCGCTACAGCCTCTAGAATCTTCAGCAACGACGTAAACGATTCCATCAAGACTTTTACCTGCACCGTTATACCAAATATACGAGTAGTTTTGCGAAGATACCCTCGCTATTTCCGACGCATTATAGACCGGAAGTCCTCCTCTTGAAACAAGAATCGGTACTCCGAAGCTGAAGGATAAGTGTTCGTTACTTCCACATTCTGCAGATATCAACTGGGTGATAAAATTCATGAAAAAAACGCGTTTACCTGATGCTGTATGATTCAATGTTGTCATTGTTTGATGGTATTTTCCATCTAATGAATATATCACCATCGAGAAGTCTTTCTATATCCACTTCTGGCTTAGGTAATACTTCTTCACTGTTAGCACAGCTACATTTTGCACCTACGCATTCTGGTACTCTATATTTCACATTCGGGTGATTTACGTTTGGATTTCTACGAGGATTTGCAAAAACTTGTACATCGTATGTGCATCCTGGTATAATGGGTAGCTCCGGAGCCCCGTATATCACAGGGTCTTCCGGTAACTCGATTTGTAATTGACTCCGATTTTTTGTAGTGTAATACAAAGTTTCTTCCGGGCATATTGATACGGAATCTTTAGCGTATTCTTCTTGGATTGATGTTACTACTACGCTGTAAAAATCGAGAGAAATTCAGTGGTACTATAATCTCAACGATTTGGTTTGAATTTTCGAAAAATACCTGTAAGAAACAGGGCTAATCCTTCCTGTGTTTGGTGGTAGCCAAGATATATTCAGTTTCAGTAATCCTTCGGTTAAATTTTCGTCCGGACTAATAGTTTCGTAATATTTGTAGTCTTCGAAAGCGAACACTGTCACGTTTCGCGCTGGACCAACAAAGTCAATAATATCGGTAGCATTTGTAATTAGATTGCCGAACAATATTATTATTATTACTCGCAAGAGTTGATTAACTTTTATCTGCGAGAACATTTCATTTTTAAATTATATTTTATTGTTTTTGTATATTACAGATCAAGGCGCGATTTCATTGTAATCTAATTACTATTGAAAGGCACATGATAAATTTATTCACATTGTATGTTGTATATATTCCTATAGGTATATGCTCGTTAAATTTTTAGTCTTCAATAATTTGAACGTAAAAACACATTTTAGTGGGTGGAAGAACTCGAGTCACGACAATTACGTTTTATATTTTCAACAGCCTGATGACCAGACGTATCAAGTTTCACGTGATTATCAGGAGGTAATTTCTATACTCGATGTTGTTTTCAATCTCACAATAAATGACCAGCACTGGTTACCCTTACATATCTCAATACATCTTATCTCTGATAACTTCCCTATTATCCACGTAAAAGGCCCACGGACAGTCGATAAGATATACAGTGATACTGATAATGTGCCATTATACATCAATGTAATCATACGTCAAACATTCTGATTCAGATTTGATTTTCTTTTTCACCATTGGTGGCTTTTTTTCCTCTTTATATTTTTATAGTTTAAGTAGTACGTCAAGCATTATTTTTTCAATTTTATTGAAGTTCCACCTGTCTTCTATGTCATAATGACATAATTATTTACAGATGATACAGCTAAGTTATTCTCAGCGATTTTAAAGGTGGACAAAAAATAGATCAGAGTCATCATCATCACCCGATGTTCGATAGATCACTTTGAAACTGCAGACTAAATTGCCGTTACTTATAATTACTGCATCTCTATAATAACATATTTTTTTCACATTCTATAGTTTGCAGCCAAACCTTGTGCAATTTTTCTGACCCTTATGTCAACCAACCGTGAAAAAATGGATTAGATCAAATTTGATCAAATTTGATCCAGTAATATCCAAATTTTGGGAAAATTGGATCTCAATAGATCTCGAGAGATCTCACTACATTTGCTTTGATCCAATTCGCATAAATGTACAAATGCAATTTTAAATCTAGCCAGGTCTATAAATAGATCTTGGGAGATCTATTTAGATCTAGTTCTTCCCAAAATTTAGATCGAACTGTATCAAATTTGGTCTAATCCATTTTTTCCTGGGCACTAATGAGTCAACTTAATAATCATTGGTATTCGGTTTAACTTCATCAGACGTAAAAATAATAGGGAAACAACTAACGTATTTTCTTTGCACTTTTACCCTGAAATCAATTCATGCGTATCGTAATACGGCTCCATTCATGAACGAACGACTACCAAAACGAGAGCCGAGCCTTCATACATGAACGAACGACTGCCAAAATGAAAGCCGGGCCTTTATTCATGAACGAATGACTGCCAAATCGAAAGCAGAGCCTTAATTTTTCTATCAGAGCCAAATTTGTCTAATTATAGAGCCTATAGGTATATGATAAGGCCGGCTCAGTTATCAATTAATGCTCGATTATTTGATTCAAGAGTTAGGCCTTGAAATATGTAACCCGCATATCATCCTTGTAAATCCCTCTTAGTTGCATATCATAAAGCGTATATAGGTATGTTTGCGAGAAAGCAGAGGTGGTTTGTCAATTTGTCCGCAAGATGGCGCTACTATTTGGCATTGTATGGAGGATGTATCAACGAAATACGAGTGTCATATAATATAGCAATGTATACACTACCAATTTGATTAGGTGGCGCTACCACTGCTACTTCCTGATCATCCTAAGAGGCAGTACTAAGATTATACCACAACATTACGATAAATGAAAAACTGCATTTTCTAGAGATTCAATATATTTTTTTTTTATTCGTTATTGAATTATATTATCTACAAATAATAAATCACCCCGAGATTATTACAATCATTGAACAATATATTGTTAAAAACTGTTTAAAAATTAATTTGGTATATGTAATATTGTCTATTAGTTTTTCTGTAAATTGTAATAGAAAAAATTGAGCGCTATTTAATGTTCATTAAAAATTAGGTACATTCGCTATACACATTCTATTTACACGGTGGACTATACTTAACAGCACTTCTATTAGCCTGTCTTTGTCATTTTCAATAAATTGAATCAATATATAAACGAAATTATTCACTCTAATGTCTGCTATAGACCCACATTACCATAATTTCATCTCAACATTCAAAATTACGTACATTATCACCAGCTATAGAAACTATTACAAGGTACTCCATTTAGATTATCTTTTAAACTATACACATCGCTGTAAATAAACGATAGAAAAATTTGTAAAAATATAAGGAAAGGCGTTTGAAATAATATCCGAAAATTGGAAAATTGACTCATAATTACTTGCTTCTAATTAGCCAGTTTAAATGAAAGCCTAGACAAATAATTGAACCCGTTGACGTCGCGTTTGACCCAAACCCATTATAGAATTGGTAAAAAGCAGCAGCTGCAAAAATCACCGTTTGAGACACGGTCTATTATAGTTATTCTATTAAATACATCGTCGTCTATAATTATTCAACTGTTATTTCTAGCTAAGAAATCTTATGGACATTTTTTGTTCAACATCCGTTCTTTCCAAAGCTTTGGCAAATTCCTCAAATGAAATCATTCCATCACCGTTTTCATCCGCCTCTACTATAGTCCTCTCAGCAATACTAGTCAACTGTTCCTCGCTGAAATGATAAATGAAAAAAAAAAAAAAAAAAAAAAAATAAACTGTGTACATGAACAACACTAGTGCCTAAAATAATTAAAATTGAAAATAATTAAGAAGAAAAAGGTTGGAAGGTGTTTCTCACCTTATATTAGCTCCCACCATCATGTGTAAAATTGCGAGCAGTTCCTCCTTTGAAATTAAATCGTCATTGTCTAAATCGTACATCCTGAATGCAACTGGAACATCATGATCTGATAAGACGCTTATTTTAGACCCTAAAGACTGGAAATATGAGTCTAGTCTATTAGTTGATGAAAACAAGTCGCTAATGAGTGGAAAATATCGGGATATTATGCGCTACTCACATTTCAACTTCTCTTCTCTTGAGTTGAGACGATTGGAGCTGTTTTTCTTGATGGGTCTAAAGTGGGCTAAGACTTGCATGAATTGTAGAAAGTTGACTCTGTCGCTACCACCCTCTTCAAAAAATGCATTTACGATTCTGTCGCCAAGGGGATTGATAGCCAGCTCAGGAATTCTGAAGAAATCTTCACGGCTTAATGTGCCGCAATCCCCACGATCTAAACTCGTGAATCTACTGTATAGCCTCTCTATTTGATTTGGCGTAACTGTGGATGAATTACTGTGGTTAATCATGCCGCTAAGTTTTATTCAGATTTTTATATCGCTTGTTACTCACAGCCAGTGGCTTCTTGAATTTGCGCTATTTCTTCCTCACGTAAAAGTAGGCTGGATCGATTCCCCATGTTCTGTTTTTTTTGTTTTTTAATTCAACTAGACTATGCCAATTATTGATTATCACGTTTGTGATAAGAAAGGAGCTAACGATCCAGGTATGAAATCTTAGGTCTGCGTGTAATTGAAATTTGACGTATCATAGGTTAGGCGTAAACATATAATAATATCGTGAATATTCTGCCAGATGGCGCCACTAATCCGCCTAGACATAGCGCTACCTAATTCTCTTTTACGAACTACTTTTGCCGCAAACTCAAGGGCGGGAGTCATTTGAATCTCCGATGCATGACGTTGATGTCTTCAATCTCTAATTAAAATCGATTTAGAATTGTGTATTGTTGTCAACTAAATGTATAAAATGAATAAACTTTAACGAATAAATACCATAGATTATAGCTTTATTTTAGATCCTTAAATTTGTAAGAGTACAAAATAACTAATACAACATAAAACAACTGTGGGTTCATTCACATCATATTTGTGTCCTATGCAAGGTTGTACAATCAACAATTACAGTTGATTGAATTTATTATTTTATAGTCAATAATTGCAATAAAATAGTTAGATTCACAATATCTTTTAAACAGAGCGCGGACGTGTTAATGCATGTGTATATGTGTATGTGTGTGTGTGTGTGTGTGTGTATATATGCGTCTTAGTCTAACTTAAATTTATGTGTCATAATATTTTTGTATGATGTGTTTTCATTTCTTTTGAACGTGTGTGATTCAATTAATTTACAAAGAATGCTTTGCTCTTCTTCTTCTTGGGATTTTAAAGTCCTTCCATTTCTTGAACATTTAGCACCTAACTGTAAACAAAGAAAACAAAAACAACATAAGATTACATGAACATAAGATAAGAAAACCAAAAGATTTTACAGTATTTTCTATATTCCAGAACTATAAAAATTCGAACGATCACTAAACTTGCAAACCATCAGAAATAGAATTTGGAATGAATGAGAATTAATAATTTCAAGCAAATTGGATTCAAGTTTAGGAAAAATGTATGTAATTCTTCGGTACCGTCTGTCGCGAGAATCTGAGCGTGAGCGACGATCGCGGCTTCTACTACGGGTGAGTGACCTCCTTCTAGGACTGCGTGACCTTGACCTAAAAATTTACAGAAAAAATGTTAAAATTTTCATTTTTTTCTTTTTTATATATATAAAATATTATTTCTTAATATCAAACTCTGTTGAAATTTTCGACCAATGAATAAGATAAGTAAATTAGGGTAAAAGTTAGCTACGAGCGAAATGAAAGAATAAAGAAAAGCAAGAAAAAAAAAATGATAAATTTAATCAGAAATCAAAATGTTTTTACACTCATAATAGTTAAGTGTTACTATTCGACTTTATTTATATATTTTTTTTTCAATATGAGTTAAAACCGCGTGGAATAATAAACCGATATTCATTTTGGCGAAAAAATTGCATCAGAGTTTACACAAATTAAACATTTATAGGTATAAGAAATCATCGCAAGACAATTGAATCTAATTGAATTGGGATATACTAGTAATCCTAATGCCTAGAGGGAGATAAACAAGTTAGACACATTAATTAATAATTAATAATTAATAATAAATATAAATGACATCTCACCAACAATGGTAAACAAACGCAATAAAACAAAGAAAAGAAAATATAGTATATAATATATATATGTATATGATTAATATAGTAATAATTAAATCAATTTTTTTTTCTTTTTTTTTTTTTATATAATAGAATAAATAAAATAAATAAATGTTACAACACCATGTTCTCAAGGCTGATGAAAACTGTTAACATTCAATTTTTTACCAATAATATTCTCCAACATGAAAACTATAATACTATAATTTACTTTTATATAGAAGACTCATGTTTTCAATCGTTTGATAGTTAGCTCGAAATAAAAGAAAAAAGAAAAGAAAAGAAACATTAACGTATCTCATAAGCCTTAAAAGAATTAGGTCTAATTAAGTGAAAAGATAATAAAAAATCTTTGAAAATCGGTGAAATACCAGACAACTGTGAACATGTGGTGGTGGTGGTGGTGGTGGTTGGTGGTGGTAGTTGGTTGGGTGGTGGTGGGATGGTGTGTAGGTGGTGATCATATTGCTTTGCTCGGTCGAAGATAACTGGCCGGACGAATTGTCAGCTAAGTTAATTCGTGACGGTGGACGAGTAGTAGTAGCAGTAGTAGTAGTAGTAGTAGAAGTTGGGACGGACGAACGGACGAACGGACGCGCCGATATTTTGATAGAAGATATTCGTATCGCGTTGGCTGATCGTTGGGTCACGATGCTTCCTAGCTCCTAGAGTCTGAGGTAGCCCAAAGAAGTCTTTTTGTAGGGGAACCGATGGACAGCTACGGACTGTCGGACGACTTGACTCCTAGCCGTGGTGACTGGTGGTGACTGATGGTGACTGGTTGGGAGGTTAGTGGGCAGGCAGGCAATTTTTTTCAATTTGATTGCTAGATTTTGTATTTTTTTTTTGCTTTGCTTTGTATTTTTTTTTTTTGTTTTTTTTTCACGGTGGCTGTAGTAGTAGAAGTAGCAGTAGAAGTAGTAGTGGCGGGGAGGCGAGCAGAGCTAGGAGCTGACTCTGGTAGAATCTGCAAACGTCAGTTTTACTAATATAACCACCATACTCCGGACCACTATGCGTATATGTATTTACTAAATTCATCATTTCTCAAATTGAATTTATCAAATTTTCTATATTCCATTAATTTTTCATAGTATGTATACACTGACTCAATCGAATTATTATTATTATTATTTTTTTTTTTTTTTTCATTATGTATCAACTAATGATTTATAAAACAATCTGAAACCGATTATACCATTCGACCATTATGTATTACAATAACTTTTTATTTAGTCCATATTTTAAATAGTGAAATTTTGATAATTACTAAATGTTATTTTGGTCGTCATAACTTATCAGAAATTACAGTTTCAAAAGCTAGTCCCATAGTATAAATTGATGATTCTGATTGGTTTGTACTATTTTTTTTTTAATGCGGTGAATGCACTTATTATTTTTTATATATATATATAAATATTATATATGTGTATATATATATATATATATATATATATATATATATATATATATATATATAGGCTTAGTATGAATGTGAAATATCTAAATATAGACTGATCAACGGTAAGATAAAGAAAAAAAAAAATTTTTTAAATTAAAAAAAAAAAACAATTAATCTAACTAATTATATATCAAATGAAAAATAAGGTACATATAAATATATATACTGATTTGTACGTACACTCGGTAATTTCGATCACAAGATGATCACCAGACCACCAGTATTACATTAACTACAAACTATAGACATATTATTTATGCAAAAACCAGCTCAAACAAGAATTCTTATTTTAATTAATTAACTTTAATCGTATTAATTAATTTAATTGTTATGTTGTATTTTGATACATTGATTAATTATCGTTTGAGCATAGATTTGGTATAAACAATGTGTGATAATTCTTTCTGTGATACTGCAAATAACTAAATAAAAAATTCAAGCGAAATGCATATACGTACTCTGATAATAATTGGATATTGTTTTGTTTTTTTTTTGGTCTTTCTTATTTTTTTTTTGTCTTTTTTTCGTTTTTTTTGCAGCTTCTTTCTAGTGCAGGTACCTGAAAATTCGTGACGTATGATTGTAATTATCTCACCTAGAGTAGCGGTCGACTGATGTCCCTCGCGGACTGCGCGACAATGACCTAGAATAATTGAGAAAAAATATTTCTAATCACTCCGTATTGATGCCAAGCTGCGTCTTTAAGCACCTGAAAACTCAATTTAAATAATACTTATAGTGGATTATTCTTACCTTGGATAACGGCCCGGGGATTTCTTTCGTTGACTTGGTGATCTGGATCTAAAAATGTTTTAAACAACGATATACCCTTCCGTCATTCATTTTAACTACAAAAAAATAAAAAAAAAAACAACGACACAAGGCCCAATATATACTAACTCTTCTACGATATTTGAATTTTATTCAATAACTCAATTGAACTGTTTCCAATATTAATTTTTCCAGTAATAATGATAATAATAATAATAATCAGGTGTGTACAACTCAGTGGAAAAAAACAACAACATACAATGCGCTTTGTCATTTCTAATAACAGCTAAGGAAAAAAATATTTAAAGTGCTAACAAAGCTAGTGATATGAAAATTGAAAAAAAATTTGGAAAAAGGAATACCGTTTGTTGATCAATCTTCTATAAAATTGTGATGTGAATTCTTTTGTCTTATCATCATCATCATCATCATCATCATCATCATCATCATCATCATCATCATCATCATCATTTTCATAACAATAATAATAATGAAATTTTTCATTTGAAAATTATAAAAATAAGAATAATATATAATCAATCGGTGCAAATGAATATATATAGAAAAAAAAAAAAAAACGAGTCAATCATCTGATTAAAAAAAAAAAAAGAAAAAAAAACAACTCCAAATCTGTGTTTGTTTTTAATAAGTTTGTTAATCTTAAGTCCGTACCTCACCCCATATACCTACTTGGTTAGTCACACTTAGCAACCATTTCCATTTTTCTCATAACGTATCTGTAAATCTTTATAATATATAATAAAAATGTTTTACCTGGAGTATCGTGGCCCCGGTCTCCGTCCTCCACCTCCACGACGACTTCTACCAGAAGACATTTCCACCCTTACTCTAGTTCCGCAACAACGTCTGTTATCGATGATAATATGTGGAAGAAAATAAATATTTATATATTCAATACAATACAATTTATGTAATTTATGTAATTCAGTATTCAGTATTCAAGCATTAAAAAGAAAAAAAAAACCATAATTTTTGAATTTTTTTTTCACAAATTTGTATACAAGGGTATTATACTCACGTTCCGTCTAATCCTCTGACCGCATCTTCCGCATCTCTCGGATCTTCAAATTCAACAAAAGCAAATCCGGGCGGATTTCTTGCTACCCAAACATTTCTCAATGGTCCGTACTTGCTGAATGCACTCTCAATCTCATGTTTACTAGCACTGCTACCCAAATTACCAACGTACACTTTACACGAGAGATCCCATTCTCTGTAGCGAGACATTTTTTTTTCTTGCTTTTGTTTGTGTTTTTTTTTTCAACTGTGGGCAAAATTAATGATGATGATAATAATAATAATATTTATTATCAATATTAATCTTATGATCTATGTTTGATTAATAATAAAATCATTGATAAACGCCTGATTCTAGTTCCCCCCCCTCTCTTGTCATTTTGAATAATTAAAGACTGCTGTCAGGTAGTTGAAGCATAACAGAGAAGAAGGGGGTATGTATGTAATGCTATTGATCCAAAATGGCGGAAAAAAAAAAAAAAAAAAAAAAAACTGGCGGGTTTTGTTTTATTATCCAGATTAACTCGGTGGATTAAAAGAATTGATGAATTAATATATTCTGGAGTTTAATTATGAAACGAGAGAGAGAGAGAGAGTTGAAATTATATAGAAAAATTATTTGGGCGAGATTTTAAACGGTGTATCACATAGTATAATAATAAAACATCCTTTCCGATGATCTATAGGATGTTATTTAATGAGGAAGGGAATGTAACATCGTCGATCATATATGATAATAGATATCGAGTTTCCGAGTGGGGGGAAATAGTTGAATATACATATTATGATAGAAAAATTGTTGTAGGTATATTCAAAGAGCGCGGTATTTGTTATAATAATAAGTAAAAGGCTTACAAGACCAAAGTCGGCCATTTTGCGGTAGCCAAGAAATAGAGTGATGTGTTTAAAGTATTAAACTAAAAGCTAGGTTATCGAGTGTAGAAACGTACCTACCTTTATAAAATTTGTGAAAATTTCAATAAACATCGAATTTTGCTTTGATTGAAATAAAAAAAAAAATGAATATTTTAATGCAGTAATGAGTTTACGTCGTGATTTATAACTCGCATATTACCCACGCCATGGAAACTTACTACTACATACTACTACTACTATGCAACAGCTTATAGTATTGAATAATCGTAATTTTATCGGGAAATAAGTAGCTGATAAGTTTATAAAGTATGATTAAGTTGGTAATTGTTACTCACATTTTTTCTCAATTATAGAAAGTAGATAGTTTGTATCGCCAATGAAGAAATAGCCAAACTTAACAACCGCCCCAATGCGTTACACACGTAGAAATGCGCCAATCTACAAAATGGCGTCACACGGGGCGAAGTCGTAAAACTTAAATTACGACTTTGCTATGCGCGCGCACACTTTGCAATCAGATATAGCCGTGAATCGTGATATTACGCTCTCCCCGCGCGTACTTATGGGTATATAGGTAGAACGATTTCGTGCAATTTTCTTCGGCGAATAATCATTCAGTCAATAATGCTATAGTATTATCCTATTTTACTGAAATCATCGTTTATTGGATACAATAGAACATCTTATATCGGAATTACGCATACATACATTTGTAATCAAATAAAAACTAAAAAAAGATATTATACTTAAATGAATACGAAATTTGGAGAATTTATTTCATATCTTAATCCTATTAGCTATAACTTAGGTCTAAAAAAAACTAATTGCTGCTATTTTTAATGCGCGAGTCTTTTGTAGTCGATTTTTTCAAGTTGAACCAAAGGCCTCAACTGTTCAGCGAATATTCTCATGTCTTCAGCTATAGCGTCTTGGCCACTGGGAGCAAGAACGCTTAATTCGACCAAATAGCTCTGAGATATTGGCTCTACACTTTCGGGTAGTTTGCCTTGTCCCATTCTGAATATCTTTGAAACAGTAACCTTCATTCTACCCTTACGGAACATGTATCCCCTCACAATGTATTCAAAGTCTAATCTGCACCCTAATTCAGTAAGAAATTCAACTACTGTACTACTAGTCGCTATATCTATACTACTTCTGACTATAGTGGGACGGGATTTGTCCCCCAGCTCTGGCTGGCCGATGTATCGTAATTGCCATGGCATTTCTTGGTAATCTAACGCCCTTCTTACTCGCAATAGTAGTGGTTGTTCAGGTGGAGGGCCCCTGGAAGTAGTAAATTTTTTATTTCGGATTACGATGAGAGACAGAGAACTGCAACATGCATTTATTTGTTTCCTTAAAACGAGGTTATGTCCAATCCTACCTCCGTATACTGAAGCACATCTCATGATCGTGAAAAGTTTCGGGTCCGCTATCAACGTTGTCGCACAACCCTCGCAATCTGTGAAGCAATACTTCTACTGCACTGTCTAACACAGAACCTTGAAGTAGATATTCCTGGTTCGGAATAATATTCGATTTTAATGCGGCGCTCAGACTATCCATTGCTGTACTTATTTGACTTGTCATAGTCTCTTAGGATCAGGTTCAATAATCAGTGAGACTCGACTGTGTAGATTGTTCTAACACAGTTCAAATCTTCCCTATAATCCACCTTGAGTATTTTTTTTCCGATTCAACTACGAACTTTCAAATTCTACCGACGCTTGTCGCAACTTTTAGGTTATGTTATGTTCGGTTTACGGTTACGACTTAGGTTAGGTTAGGTTAGGTTAAGTTAGGTTAGGGTTGGTGGCGTTGACAGCGGTTCACGCACTAATTATACGTATGCATGCATTCATGATTGAGGTTAAATTCAAATATTCAATTATTAATTAGTAGTGTATAATAAAGTGAAGGAACAAGAAGTTATGACAACTTCAAAAGAGCTAAATGTAGCGAGAAAAAGTCTCGTAGCGTCTCTCGGCGATAATGCAAAATTGTAAGTCAGAGGTTATGTCGTCTCATGATGAATGTAAAATCTGAAAGTTGTTGAAGTTCGTGTTTATTTTTTACAGATATTTTGAAAAAATGAAGCTATGGTTTCAGATGAAGGTATAATATCATGATAATAGATTACATTATTCGTTAAATAATAACAATGATAATATGATAATTGATAATGATATGAATATTTTCAGACAACAAAAGAAGAATTTGATTGCGAAGCAAGAAATATTATGACCGAAGATCAAGTTCATTTACATAATGAATTTCTACTTTGTTTATTCAACAAAGTACAGGGACTAGCTTCGGTCACAACTGTGAGAACTAACAAGCACAACAATAGTCACACTCATATTGAGAAGGAAAAAATGCTTGAGAAAAGACTGCGTTTAAAGAGAAAATATAAAACGGACAAGTCTAACTTCGAAGTAATGAGAAATACTCGTATTCAATTATCTGAAATTCGTTATTAGATTATTATTATTTATTATTATAAATGTAGCAATGCAGGAAATGGAAGAGATCCATAGATAAACAAATGCGGAACTATATAGGATAAAATATTTTTACATCAGGAATGATATCCTCGTTTAAAATCTAATGAAAAATAATATTTCAGCCCGCAGATGTTTACGTCGAAGTATTGGGCCAGACTTCTTCTCTCGTTGGAGACGAGCCAATCGGTGCAAACCATTCTAGTGCACAAGAACTACTGCTGCCTGATCGAACTTTCGTTTTGGCTAGATTGATGCTCGCTGCATGGGAGAATAATATGGACGGCGCTGAGGAAAATACTGCCCAAATAATTATAGCTGCTACTCAGGTATAAGGGAAAAGTAGTACGTCTGGAAATTTTCGAAATTTATGAAATTTTCGAAATTTTTAGGAATTTTAGAAATTTTGAAAATTTTTAAGATTATCCATTAATTGAAAACTTTTTTCATTCTCTATTCATGTGTCTAACGAAGCTAACGTGGAAATTGTTAAATTCATTAGGTATTCCTAAAAAATATATTGACCGCAGTTATAACAAGAAGGAAAGGTTTCCTGGTTAGAGAAGGTTCTTTTATCCATAAAATAGGGGAACCTGTACCGAGTTCTTGGACAAGGAATACTTCCTACATTACAAATGCATCAAATTTTAGGTAAAACTCAGAGTTTTAGTATTACAATTTGAAATTTTTGTCCTGAGAATAATTTATAGAATTATAGAATCATAAGCTGTGTTGATGAATATTTTTAGGATCTTCGATCTGATTTACTATAACGAGAAATAAATTATTGTTAACATCACTTAGTATGGCCACAAATGTCGTCGATCCTGAAGGACAAGTACCAGCAATGAAGCAGACCCTTGAAGAAGCGGAACAAGCAACAGCTTTTGCATTAGCATGCTCAGCGCAAACTACTTCACCTACACCCAGACCTATCAGCGTTGCAAATCTTCAACAAGCGTTGAAGGTATTTTTCTAGATTTTATCGTTCAATATATTTGGGAAATTTTCGAAAATTAAACTGTTTCTTGATATGTATGTACTTGGAAGTTTCTTGACAAAATATCATGTCTTTGTTACAGGTACACAAGAATCTTATCAACAACCATACCATTTATGCGACTAATATGGACCGTTTATATACCTATGCAACGCATCCGAGTTACGAGGATTTAGAAACAAGCAAACTATTATCTCGAAATTCAAGAGTGTAACGTTTAATGAAAGATAAAAATAATTGGTAATATTCAATTTATGTTTCATAATGTTATTACAATGACGAATAGATACGACTTGTTAACATTATTGTGATAAGTCATATCATATTTTATTATACCTTTTACAGATTCGATATTTATATGGATGAGATTCACATTCTTATCTGGAATCTACCAGCTTTTGTAATATACTTAACACCCTTGAACGGTTTATACTTTTCTCCGTACATATCCAGCCTGTTCACCTTCAAGCCAGATACAGCGAGTTGATTAATGGTGAAATGTACCTTGAAGTGATCAATTTTGAACAGTTTTTATTATTCGGAAGATAGAAGATAATGAGAATTGTATTTCCCAAAAATTCATTATAAGATATGTTAGAACTTACGTTGATGGCAGGATTAGACTCTGTGACCGTTGCCCCGTTTTGGATAGTAATCTGTAAAGTAATTAACAAATAAAGTAAAATTAGTAATCCATATGTTTCAATCGCCTAACTAATTCATTCATTACATAGTCTCTTATTCCTATAACAACTTACCGTTCCTCGAAGATTAGGTAACTTGGCAACATCTATTCTACCGATATCCCAAACTAGTACTTTACTGACCGGATCGAATGAGTACTTTCCCTGATTAGGTACCAGGCTACAATTCAGTACGGATTTCGGCATTGGAATTTCAATGTTAACATTTTCAACCTGAATTAGAGGTCGAATTCAAATTAGTGGTAAGTGCAAATTCATTTATAAAACTGAACTACAGTCATTTCCTCACAGTTCTTCCAATCGTCTGTTTTGGACCAACGGTAATGTCCAGTCTACCACCGCCAGAGTCTTTCAGGCTTATATTGTGTCTCACATATATAGGAATCGCGACTATACTCTGTGACCCAATGTGGTATGACAATAGTCGAAAATTACCGTCTGGTGGAATGAATGACAATATTCTCTCCGACTGAAATTTTTCGAATGAAAATAAGGCTGATTACATTGCATCGATGAATTGCAATCGATTATTTCGCACAATAGAAATTCTACTAATTCGCGTACCTCCCATCGTTTGAATCTAACGCATGGGTGAAAACTGACGTCATCAAACAGTCGCGGATTCATAAACGAAAGTGTTAGATCAGGCATGCCGCTTAACTTGATGCAACAATCGATCTGAAAAATGATTTCAGGTTGTTATAAGAGAAAATAATCATCATTGCATTAATTTTATGCAATTATATGCATAAGACGTGGGAATGAGGTCTTATATATTCGGTTTTTTCATATCGTACGTAGCCTTGGATTTCGGCAAACACTGTGGCCCCAGTTTTGTCAATTATAGCATCGACTTCCTCTACCACATCGAAATAAGCTTCATTGTTAGTGTATTTAACGCCGGTCCTTCTCCACGGTACATTGGACAATTGGCCACTTGGTAAAATGGCGCTGACACTGAAATTGGCAAAACAAGCCCGATTACTCATCGCTTTAATTCGATAAATTAGGTTTTCCTGTTTTTCCCAAGCTAGAAACTCAGCGGCAATGATTTTCAATCATTTAAAACTGTTTCCCCGATGTTTCTGCAGCTTAAAATCCGAACTCAGACCATTATTTGAGTATCTGATCCCGAATACTTCAAGTCTGCTTACTTCGACTTCCCTGTAACGCTATTCGCTATTGTCCTCAAGATGTTAGGCGGCTTGATCAATTCCTTTAGAATATTTGATTCTGTAGCTAGAGGAAAGCCGTTATCCAACATCTCGTCCAACAACTCGTAAACAACGACGTAATTGTCTTTGATAATTGTCTCTGTACATTCGCTGAAGTAGTCTTCGAACGTGTCGACTACTCTGTGCAAGAATTCTATGACGAATAACGGCGGAACTGAAAAACGTTCGATCGATTGAATCAGACTTGTTGTCGGATTATTTTCGGCATATTTTCTCCAGCTATTTACCTTCCGTCATACACACGGCGACGAAGAACATATTGCATCGATGTATACTGATCAGATAATGGTGTGGAGTAGCTATTACAGGTGGTGTATCTTCGGGTGATGAAACCCTGCGTTGTTGATCAAAAAAATAATCACATAGCGATCGTGCTACTGCACTTTTCCAATGTTTTTCCATAAACACATCTCTGAATAGAATAAATGATATGACATTTTTAGGTTATATGTAGTGTATGTTGTATCACCGTATCGGACAATTGTCTGATTTGATTTCATTTTTTAACTCACCCTGATGAATTTATTATAAAAAGACTGTGAATCATTTTATTAACTCGATTTTATATTTATTAATTTATTATATAGGTACTAGATGAAAGTTTTAAGGCATTGATAAAGGTTTTTGACACATAAGCTGTTATTCTATACTATTACACACTTCAATGACATGTTTCACTTTTCAGTCGGTACAACAGAACGCGATTGTGTGTTGGGTTGCATCCAATCAGGCGCGGGAATCCCCTATTTTGTTACAACACAACACACCTATGATAGAGAATTATGCAAAGATACTTGAATAATTAGATTTCTTTGATATAAATACTTTATTCAACTTTCATGTACAGAGTAATCAGTTGTGTTCATATGCTTAGCAATCACGTTGACATTATGAGCAAGGAAGTATATAACGTTATATAAAGCTTGTATTTCCAATTGCGAGAAGACACAGCCTGACTCCCTGCTGACACAAGTGATAATCTCTGAGGGGTGGTGCTAAATTCTGATCAAGCAATTTCAAAATTTCGAAGTAACCCTTCAGAGCTTTTTCATGTTCACCATTTTCGAGGTGTCTAGAAGCTACTTTAAATATCGCATCGGTGTCTTGAATGGCTTTTAAACCCTTCAATATATTCGTCGACTTTTTGCACTTTGGACAAGCCGCCATGAACTCATTTGATTCTGTCGATACAGGCAATATATTCCCACATGCTTCACCCGATTCACACCTAAATCTGTAAAAAATTAATGAGCATTTTAAACACGTTTACCTACTGAAGTGTGAATATCATTATGCAGATCAGATGATTGATTTATCCATGTTAGTATAGCCAATTAAAAATGAGTTTTAGATACCCTAGAATTCCTTAAAATTGACCCAACTTCACACGCGATTTTCGGCGTGTTGGAATTGAATTACTAGTTGCAAGCTGTCGATACGTTCAACAACATACCTTGTACTCCCATACAAGATAATAAACTCGTTTCAAACTATCTTCAGAGTTATTATAGGTGTATGGCAATTTTCCGTTCGCTGATTGGTATAATTCCACGGCCCTGCTCGATACTCACACACACACACACGCACACACACGCACATACACACCGTAGAATTTATACACCCGGGGCTGGCAGAATAGCGGTACTTATAGCTATGGCAAAAATAAATATATGTCAGTGGAAAATCCAGGTACCTGAGTATTCTTGGATCTATTCCTTCAAGAAGAGGCCATTGACCGGTGCAGGCCTCACAGGCACAGTCGAACCAGTATTGTAGTCTCAGTTTCCTTTTTCTCTCATTCTGCGGCATCGTGGTAAAAATCGGTCCGTAATTTTCGCTGATCTCTTCGCCTGGATGTATGGTCCTTAATGCGCGAATCACCATTTTGGTCCCGACGAAGTACCTGCGTGTAAAAAATTTTGGTAAAAAAAATCAAAGATCATGATTGACATTCGACGAATCGAGGTCACACATCTATAATTCTCATGGTAAACGGATCATACCTTATTACACTGGGATTACAAGAGTGATTCAAAAGCGCTACTGTCGGAAAAGCACCACCACCGATGAAAACACTTTTCGCTTTGTCCAGCGTTAGTGCACCCTTAGGTCTTATCAACTCTGAAATCTAATAAGCCTGTTATGAGTGATGAGTCGCACTGTTGTTGTTCGGTGTCAAATTTTCGAAATTTTCATTTTGCCACTGTCTTATAGCCCATTGTATTTTGTTAGTAATATAACAGATTACTCGATGGCTGATTACAAACTATGAAATGGTACGATTTTTCGAATGTGGTCATATTTTCGTAGATATTTTGTGTTCAATCAATATCCGGCATACCTCGTGGGCATTGAACTGCATTAGTTGGATATTGTGAAGGATCAAGCCTCCGACGAAGATTTCTTCGGAAGAAAGTTCTGACTCAGCTGTATCCGGCGTGTTAAGTTCTTCGGGGAAGTAAGAACTTCGTTTCAAAAGTCTGAGAAGCCAACTGGCCATGTATGCTCGATGAAAGATATCTTCTGGAGTACGTTCGTCCTCGTGCGTCACTGTGGATTTCGGTGATTAAAATCACAGGGAAATAAAACGATTCATATTTTCGAACTGGTCGAAAGTCTATAATTATAAATCACTGGGTCTAAGCAATTTTTTTTCAAAGTTATAACCGCGTGCAGTGATTTACCTAGGCTGTGTAAAGCCCTGTAGTCGTCTCCCTTCCATGGTTTTACTACAGCACCAGGCTTCAGAAAATCCTGTAACCTTTTTAGTTCGCTCAAAGATTTTTGACTGACCGATTTGAGAGCGAGAAAACACGTTACAGATGCGGCAGACACGTACAAGGCTAGCAAAAGAGAACACTCTGTCGTGTGTACTTTTGAGTCACGATTTCGACACTTTGTTGAACAGTAGATGATGATGGTACAGGCGTTGATACACGAAGCCGGTACCGGGGTAGTAACTCTCGTGAAACAACGATGGCAATGAGTCAATCTAAAGGGCGATAAATGATTCATGAATCAAACCAGGGTTGGAAAAAAAGATCAGCTTCCATTGTTGCCTTCTTTGATTTCCTGTACGTGAGACTCGTTCTCCACAAATAATTCAATTAGAGAATGAAAAACCGTACCTGAACTCTGGCAGAAGAACGGCAGAGTGTGCTTTTTCAATGGCCAATATCTCGCCGGGCAAAATGTTCCGACTTGCAACGGCATGCCGTCCAATGGCACCTTCAGAGTCTCTGAATTCAACGAAATCGCCGAAGGCAGGATAGTCAGGATTCTGAGGACCGGGTAATTTGGGCGAAGGTATACAGCTTGCGGCAGACGTTGAAGTGTCCTTTTTGAAACTGGCCACACCGTTCAACTGATTTCCTCTTTCCATCACGGCCAGCATCACCCTGACGTCGTATTCGATCTTTTGTTTTTTTTCACCGCTAATTTTCGCGTGGTCCAGGGCCTTCAGCGCACTTTTGAACGCGTCTACAGCTCCAGAGTGCCTTTTCAGAGCCAGAAGACACTTGGCACGACGTTCTTCCAATTTGTAAAGAAGTTCCTGAGGGTAACCGATCCGCACTGCTTCCTCCGCGTCCAATACAGCCAGCTCGAATCTTTCCAGGTGATACAATACCGCGGAACGATTAGCCAATATTATCGACAATTCTAAACCCAAACGAAATTCAAACGATACAGTATCGATTCAGGTGTAGATTGAATGCATCCATCCGTTTGCAAAGAAAAAAAAAAAAAAAAGAAAATTGAATTTTGACTTTTCATTAGAATTATGACAATAATTTCAAATTTCTAAGCTTCTATCTCTCCTCAGAGATTATTTTCATCACTTGTTCTTGCCATCATTCGATTATATCACAAATCTTTCGAGCTTAGGCGGTAACGTATGAAAGAAAACTAACAATAGGTAAGATGAAAATCTTTAAGTTTATGCACTGAAGTGATGATCGTTTTAATACGTAACATGTTGACCTCACGGTTACGTTTTACCTTCGAGGCTGTATATATATACATGTTTTACGGTGTGCAGGAATTTTCTGCAAAAGTCGCACTGGTAAAGATTGAAACTCCTGATTCTATATGCAACTTAAGTCGAACATCAATATGATTACATTAGCAGTTACAGTCATGTTTTTTGCCATAAACTTTTATGCTGCCTATCTTATGCGCGTGTAAATGTCTGTGGAACTGAGATTGCGATCTTTGATCGCGCAATGCCATATAGAATATGAAATGAAACTAAAATAATTAGCGCATTGATTTCGGTCGATCATATATCTCATCTTTGCATTTACGTACCACTTTCAGGCGCGACAATCGCAGCGTCCGAGTAACTGTCCAAAGCTTTGAGGAATTGTCCATGACGAAACAAGCTATTTCCAGCATCTTTAAGTTTCAGGGCTCTGTCACGGTTCCTTTTACCAACTCCTGGAAACTCCAGAGGTAAAAGATGCGCCTCTGGATACTTTAGGATAAATGCTACTCGTTCGCCGTCGCTTTTAAGCGCAGAAAATTTTTTGAAATCTTGAGGCTCCACGGCTTGACGCACGTCCACAAGATTTGAACGGAAATAATCACCGATTTCAAAGTCTGCATCTCGCTCCAGCATTTTTAAGCCTGATTTGAAACATTGATTTATTCTTACGAAATTCATGATCGTATATGCAATCAATTGTATAACAAAAGGATCGACCAAGGCATCAAGATCAAGAATTGTAATATGAGAAGAAGATGTGGCGAACTGCCTATTCATTAATTACCTCAGCTGTTAAACTTACATAAATAAATAAATAAATAAACAAATAAATAAATGCAGGTGAAATTGAATGTTTAAAAAATTTTTCTTACCTTTGGATTTTGATTCCTGCTTCTTGATTGCTTTCTAATAATTAATTTGATGACCAGGTATTATTTCAAAGCATGCTTTCCCGGCGTTCGTATTAAGACTGCAAGAGTCTAACGGCAGAGTATTTCGGTACATCTATTTTAACTCGTAATTCTAGAAGTGGGGAACTCGGGGTATTATCAGTATAGAGATTATTCGATCAGAAATATAGGTATAGAATACACGTATACTACCTTATAAATGTCGAAGAAGAAAAATAAAAAATTAGGGAAAAAAAATGGCGAGTTAGGAAACAATAATAATCGGGAAGAATAATAAGTAATATTGGTATCATTTATTCATTCTCTGTTTTTATTACGTCATAAACTTTAAAGGTTTAATACATAAACTATACACAATAAACACGTAGGTCCAATAGATATAGAAGAAGAAGAAGAAAAAAAAAGGAATTATTTCTAAATTCTAAATACAATATATACAAAACTTAATATATGATAAAATATTGTGCGCTGATCGGTAAAACACCTTAATATAAGAAAAAGTGGTATTATAAACTGACGGATTGACTAATCTTTGTGCAGGAATTCACTTTTTTTTTGTTTTGTGTTTTTTTCTTGTCAATGAATATCTAGATACGCGAATTAAATTATCGTAAAAATTCTGAGAATAATAATTTATTAAGAAAATTGATGAATATATGCAGGGGCATCGTCTAATATTATTACATATTCGATGAATTTATATAATAGGTACCTAAATCGCTAATTGTTATCAACTTTATTCAATTTTTAATATGGATACCTGCAGGGGTATTTTAATAATAATCACAGTCGAGATTTCGTTGTTAATTAAAATCGATACGAATTAATTTTCCGAGTATATAACATGGTGAAGCAGAAATTTTCTCAATATATGTACATACCTATATAACTTTGCTGTATATACGTATGTATATATATTTATTTCGTAACTAGCTGATTTCTGAATAGCTTATCTTTCGCGACGATGCGGTAAACCCAATCTGATGAATAATCTGCATAGATGATAATATGGCGAAGACTTAATATACTAATGATGTTAAAAACTATGTATGTATGTATGTACTTATACGTATTACGTACGTATAGGTATATAATATTACCTATATACGAGAAAATGACGCACCGCTGCAAAGATCCAGGATATACCTACATATACGTGTGCAGATGCAGTGATTGTAGATAACAGGAGGATAATGAGATTCGAAATCTGTGTTTTAGGGGTAATTGTATAATATAAAATGCAAAAATATTTCTGAAGGGTATCCTTTGTCCGGAAGGATTATTTCGCGTCGCCTCGTATATGCATATATACAGGGTGATATTCCAGGGACATTTCAGTACTGCAAGTCTCGGACCGTCAGGCGGCTGATAAATATGTGCGCGAAATCATCAGGTTCGCCGCTCGACTATTAGGTAGCTATACTACAGTCAAAATTCGATCAACGCGATCGTAGCCGTAGATTTTTCTTCTCTTTTATTTCTCATCTACGATCGTCGGCTACGATCGCGTTGATCGAATTTCGACTATACTATAGCTACCTAATAGTCGAGCGGCGAACCTGATAATTTCGCGCACATATTTATCAGCCACCTGACGGTCCGAGACTTGCAGTACTGAGATGGCCATGGAACATCACCCTGTATACGCGTTCAAAAACCTCGTATTTAAAGTCATATCTTCATAATAGGCCCCTTGCGTAACATACAGACACGCTACTAGTGTGCGTGAGAGCTGTATACATATACGGCCGACAGCGCCGCCTAACGTGGATGCCTGCCAAAACTTGGATGCCAATTTCATGCATGTATACGCCACACAAGCTTAGTTCACTTTGTCTGTATGTTACGCAATGGGCGTATACACATAAGGATCGATGTTTCCATACACATATGATTGATATTTCAAACACGCGTACCGTATAATCGCCTCACCCCTGCACGGTCTAAAAATCGTATGATCCTTGATCCTCGTCCCTCGTTAATCCCATGTGGAAACAAAGCTTGTAAATAGCGCCGGCAGCAATACCACCAACTATTGGTCCCACCCAATAGACCCAATGGCTTGCCCAGATGCCCATAACTGCTGCTGGACCTAAACTACGTGCTGGATTCATGCTGCTTCCGGTAGCCGGTACCGCTGCCAAATGGGCAGCTGTTATTGCCAGACCGATTGCCAGGGGTACTGATCCTTTGATATCAGTACGCTTCGAATCTGTTGCTCCGTGGACTACGAGGACTAGCATAAATGTTATAAAAGCTTCGATCAGAACAGCTTGACCGGTTTCTACTCCTTGGGTAATCGTCGTACTGCCAAGATTTCCGGCTACATCACTCGGAAGCATTACCTAAAAAACGAAAAAACTCGAGTTTAAGAATTGGACGTTGTATTCCTGGTTTATAGCCCGAGTAATCATGTATTTCTTTGAATGAACGCGTAACGTCGCGCGTCGATGAATAAGCGTAAAAATAAAACGGTTTTTAAAATTGATAAATTAAATATGACGATCGTAAAAATTGATAGTTGTAAATTACTATTTGACTGTAGCTCGTGTGCGGATGCGTAACAACATTCTAAATTCGTAACGGGCACAGCGAACTATTACTAGGAAATAAATTTCATAAAATGAAAGTAAGAAGCGCAGATTAATAATCATCGAAATATAATGATAACAATAAAAATGACTGCAGAGTCGTAATAATAATGTTATGTATACGCGGTAGCCAATTTTGGTATTCTCGAAAGTGCAAGTGTGAGTTTTGTCATTATATTAACATTAATATTAAGTCTGTATTGATAATCAGGTCTCAACTCTCATGCAGGTTGTAAAAATGGTTAATTTTTTCTTGCGGAGCCAAATTTGGTATCGATTTTTATTACTGCACCTCCCGGATATTATACTTCCCGCATATAAACTTTGCGCTAAACTAGGTCAATTTTTTAATGATTCAATGCGAAACTCACACACTCATGAATTAATTCAATATCATTCAAACTAACGCTGTTTGGAAATCATCTGACCGCGATCATTAAAGAAGGACGTGAATTTATAATAAATTTCGTACTCGATCGTTTTGGCGAATCAAACTTATTGATAGATAAAGCGACTGAACAAAATCCAGATACCTACATCATACATACTTTCGATTTTCTCAGAATATGTGTCAAAATTCAGTCCGAATCTAATATAATCTAATACATTGAAAAATGGTAATCAATAAAATTGGTCGAGTTGATTGCTTTTATTGAAGGATGATAATACCGGCGTCAAGAATCAAGACACTGATGTAACGGTGACTCGAGTGCCAGCTTGGACCTTGACCTTCGATCAGCGACATTTTAATGAATTGACCATTCGCGTATGAAAGTTCAACGGGATTCGCGCCACGATCGAAAAGCAACGGTTATAAGTTATTGATGTATATATATGTATAGGTACGTTCGTAATAATTATACCTATATCTGCCACTATAAATTCCATCCTATTCATTTCTGGGTCAAGAACTTATAGTCTCGATCCAATTTTAGTTGTTTTATGGTTTTTTCTTTTCTAATGAACTTTTTGGACTAAAAACCACATCTATCATCAATTTCTTCTCTTCTTCTTCTTCTTTTTTTTTTTTTAGTTCATATTGACGGAATTACTGACCTTCAGAAGAGCCGCACCAGCAACAGCCCCGATACACTGAAAGGCAACGTAGAAGAATCCTTTAAGTAGGCTGCAATTCCCGCTGACGATCAGACCAGCGGTTACAGCAGGGTTCACGTGACATCCTGACACGTGTCCGAGCGCCTGAAAACAAAAAACAAAAAATAAAAAAATCAAGGATAAAAAAAATACAATATAATATGTATACCTGTGATAATTGTAATTAAAGAATTTCCCACCCCGTAGAGAGTGATTCGGATTGAGCGGGCCATATTTGTAGGGTAGATTCCTTGGCAAATTTTAAGACTAAATTTCCTTTGCCAAAAATTGAAGGGCCTAATAGTTTCCGAGCTACGAAAGATCTTGGTTGACCAATTAGAGAGCTTATAGGTGACGCTGCATACAGGGAGTGGAAGTTGAGCGCAGCCCGGACCACGTGACCTATAGGTAAGCTGTGGGATTGGTGAACTAAGATCTTGCGTAGTTCCGAAACTATCGGTATCTCGAATTTTCGGCAAAGGAAATTTAGTCTTAGTTTTTCACGGGGAATATGCCCCGATAAATATGGCCCGCGCAACCTGAATCACCCTGTATATCTAAAGCTCGTCTTCGTTGAATGAAAAAGAGATTTTTCCGGATTACGTATTATCATGAAAATGAATGAGATAAAGTGGATCGTATCAATATCGCCTAAATCAATAGAGATCAGGTTTAGTCCGGCTTCTATATCAAGCTGATCCTTAGATCACGATGATAAAGTTATATGTATATCGGAAGAGTGCAGGGGCGATTATAAACTGTAACGATTCCGTAATAATAAATCGTATGTAACGTGTTACTTCATTGATCGTATAATACAACCGAGATACCTATATCTATATATTAGAGGGCGAGAGGGGCTCGATCTATAACATAATTCCGTTTCAAATTATAGTATACATGTAGGTATAGGTGTAGGTGTAGGTATACAGTTAGAATTAGCCGTAGACTAACAGACGATGAAAAATAGTCTTGTATTACATATCTATACTCGCAATACCTACTGCAGGGTCTAAAAATTCAACATATCCGACATATCCGAACGGTTGAATGGGGTCCAGGCGCGGATCAGGCCCGAGGCATGGCGGCCCAGTTCTCATGCGCGACGACAAGGTCTTCGTTGCCCTGAGGGCGCGTATGCGTCGGCTGGCCGATTACGCAACTACTCTTTCCACCGCGGTATGCCTACATTCATACATACATCTTACGGCTCATTCACCGCGCCATCATTGTCATCGTATTATAGTTTGAATTCATTGGAAATCTATGTTCACAAATCTGAGCTTATTATAAGAGAAAAAAAAAAATTGAAAAAATAAAAAAAAACAAAGAAAGGGTGGTTATCGTATTTTGGAGCGGAAGGATCTTAGACTGCGGTGCACTGACCGGTGAATTAATATAAAGATTGCCTAAAGTGTAGGTAACGCAATCTATATTGCAACAAACGATTTCTAAATCATACATGTACGCATATATAGGTAAAGTTACACCAGACTGTGTGGTTACAGACTCACTGCTGCAGGATACTAACAATTCAGAATGAAATATTCAGATCAATTGATCTCATCATAGAGAAGAGTACATAGATATTATAGAAAGAAAGAAAGAAAGAAGCCACAAGCTTGATGATTCGTTTAATACATACATAATAATAATAATAATAATAATAATAATAAAGAAAAACGTTTTCGATTGAGATTACATACATATACATACTAGAGTGGTGCTTATTTTGGTCATTTTCGAATTGAGATTTCTTCGCCCCCTAGAAGGGTTCCAAATAATTAAAAAAAAAACATCCTCAAAATTTGAAGTTTTTATCTCAATCTTTTAAGAAAACCCGGTATTATTTTATCAGATTTAGAGAAATTCCAAATTCGAAATGGCGGATCCAAAATAGCGGCTGGATTTAAACATCTTTTATGTTTCACAGCCGCTATTTTGGATCCGACATTTTGAATTTTGAATTTCTCTAAATCTGATAAAATAACATCGGGTTTTCTTAAAATATTTCTACAAGAAATAAGATTTTTTTCGCACTTATCGACGGTGCGCCAAAATTCTGAATAAAGATCAGTGAAAACGCCATGTTAATCAAACGCAAAACTTGAGAGGCTTTGCGGCAGGTGTTAAAATTGAGATAAAAAGTTCAAATTTTGAGGATGTTTTTTTTTTTATTATTTGGAACCCTTCTACGGGGGGCGAAGAAATCTCAATTCGAAAATGACCGAAATAAGGACCACTCTAATACCTACGTACAATATATTGTATATTAGTTATGTGATCGGTAAAGAAGATGCGATACGAAAGATTGGTACAATTGGATAGTAAAAATCTATATCATGCCGTGGACCGTTTCCCCGTGGGGCATTACCGACACTGACAAGAGTCTACAAAGCCCGCGGGCGATTGTGCAACGCCGAAAGAGCATTGTCCCGTGGTCGCGTGGCTGCGCGAATCGGTAGATATCCGTACCTCGCGCGCTTCGCGCGTTAATACCTATGCTTTGGCTGACTCGGTTCAGATGGATGACTCGGGGCTGTGGGTCGGCGATGCCTGAGGGTACGAAACTGCGCGCACAGACATGGGCCCGCTCGTTGTAGAAGGGGGGTAGGTAGCCCGGCCGAGGCCCTGCGGGAGGCTAGAAAGGATCTTTTCGTTGCGTTGTATTCATTTCTTGCGCTTGCTGCTGCACGTCGTTGATTTGATTCCTGACCGTTCTCCTCGTCGATCGTCAGACAGTATTTTTGATTTAGGTATAATATATATATATATACCTACACCGAATTCAGTAGCGCTATGAATAGACGAACTGAGAGCACCTGTGCGAGGTGACGTCACGCAGATAGATTAACGGTGGGTCGGTAGGTCGAGTGACTAGTGAGGTAGAGGAAAAGAATAATGAATAAACTACCTAAACAAATAAAGGGAGGACGAAGAAAGGGATAGTCGTTAATAATACCCCGAGGGTTTACAACAACCGAACCGTATAATATACCAATGATGGAAATGATGCAAGATATGCGGGTTTCTGCAGATAGGTTTGCGGAATTATGAAGACGAGTAATCCGTCCCGTTTCAGGCCCTCTGTAATAAGATTCGTCTTCGACGTCTCATGGGTATACGAGAGGCTATAACTTATTTGAATATTTAAATTATTTTTACGCCCATGGTTTGGGACTCGTAATACAAACAATAGCGCAGAGATTCAATGCTTTAGCAATACCTACATCATCTTTCACGTTGGAACCACTTCTCACTACATATACTTAATATTATATTGTTAAACGAATTGCGTACATATATTGAATAGATATTTTATGCACATATTATACACACCTAACTATTACAAAGCGTTATGAATCATTCGATAAAAGTATATTAGCGTATTACATTTCCATCATATTATGTAGGATAGAATATATATTTACGCGTGGGTAGATGGAATAATATTTTGTAACCTTCGTAAATTGAATAAATTTTTTACTTTCTCTACAAGATTTGTTACAATTTAAAAACGTTCTTAAATAAAACAAAAAACTACGTATTTCAGAATTTTTTGTTTTTAGTTCTCCGACGTATCCCGATTACATATTAGGGGTGTTCCGGTGGTAATTACAGTAAACACGAAAAATCTATCAATAAATTAACTGCCTTATAAATCAATTGAATTTTTTTTTCTTCTTTTCCAACAGATTTTATAACTGCATAATACTCATACCTGTATTACCTGTATATAACTTATAAGAGCTGGTGATGATTTATGATGTTATATAAACATGAGGATGACTGGCCTTGCCAATTTCTTGACATATATTGATTTTTTTTTCAAATCTTTTTTTACTTTTTTTTTTTTGTTATTTTTTTGATACTCTCATTACACTGAATTAAATCGGTTATGCGCAAGGGATTGGATCACACGCGGATGTCGAATAACAATTTATATAGGTACATATGTTTACGCGTGTTTATAAAAGAGAAATATTCAAAGCGCGATCTCACGTCGTGACTAAAATACAATTTCTAATTCCTATATAATACATAATAAACCCGGAATAAAAACTGTTATTGACATTTAACCTCGAGCGATAATGTATAGTACATGCAATACTTATATATCAATCTCAGTCAGCTATAGCTTTACCTCTCCGAATTTTTCAAAATCATTTTCAAATCCATAATTTTTCGACATTCATTAAATCGAAGAATTGATTTCAAGAATGATAGAAGCAAATGAAATCGATCAAATCAAACAAAAATGATTGAACTTGTAAAAATGTATAAGAAAGATAATATATGATATAAGAATGTCGTAACTGCAGTAATTAATAGTTTAAACTCTGAGATAGCCAAATGTCAGTCAACCGCGGTCGCTATATGATTCAGTGCACAGGATGCACAGGTAGTTATGGATTATCGCTAAAAATGAACTAAGCGGAGGTGCAGCGGGTAAACCGATGGAAGTTGAGTGTAGAATCAAGGGGTCTAGCAGAGAGGAGGGGAATATAAGATATTGCACGAGTCAGTAGGTTGTCAGAGCCTTGAGGGCAGAATTGCACCATCTCGACAGTTAGACCCCCTTGGGCAAACCGCCGGCCTTATTTACCCTACCTAGCCTAACCCAATTCAATTGCCACGCCACGTTAAACGAACCTAACACTACATGTGTACCCATGTGTGTGTGTATGTATGTACGCGTGTATGTGCATACATATTCATATATGTACCTACACCCATGCCCACGTACAAGGGGAACCCACCTCACCTACCTACCTACCTACCTACCTGCATGGGTAACGCTTGTTACACCTTGGTGATCGACCACCACGAGGTCTACGTCCAGCATTACTCATCGCAGTCGGACGCGATAGTCTGGACCGTAACACGCGTGACTATGAGAGATGAAAGATCGAAACATGCGTTCATATGTGTATAATATATTACATATGTAGTAATGTCGTATGCAAATTGAAGAAGAATGATAATAATCGACAAGATCGTTTTTCGGAGATCAACGAGAGCGAAAAAAAAGGAACAAAAAAAAAAAAAAAAATGGAAAAAAAGTTTAACGATTTTGATTCCATTTCGCTTTCTTTCACGTGCGAGTTCGTTGAAAGTGAGTTGATTTCGAGTTTAAAGAGGCGAGAGTGAGTTCGCACTGATATATACGATATATACATACTATATGCCTCCGAGGGCCGAACTGAACCAGGCTTTACTTACTAACTTACTTACTTACTCACTTACTTGCTCACTTGCGTATGATAGAGTAATACACGTGGGTATATATATGTATACATGTGAATATAGAAGCTGTCGAAGAGGGCAATAAACTCTGTCGCGTACACGGAACCGTGTCAACGCTGCAGTGTTTCGATAGGTATATGGTCACAGTTTTTAAAACCTTATACCGGATTTTAATCGATTATATAATCGCGTAGGACTTTCGATGATCGTTATATGGCCGATGGCCAGCTCATCATTAGTTCGGGGTAATCGATCAATTAAAGTTACACATAAGTCAAGTTTGAACGACAGATTTAACGAGACTGACATATCTATAATCTTTAACACTGATTGTACGAAAAAAGTCGAGTAACATATAATCATATACCTATATATAGTTATTAACTTATTAAGGTCTGAAGTTATGTATAGATAAAAGCTTTACCTACATATGGGCTAATTTTATGGACAAATAATATTCTTAGGTGAATGTAATAGCTACATATTATCTGCATTGCTCAATATTCGAGCATCAATTATAATGCCCCGTTGTTAAAATCGAAGTAGCATCTTTTAGAAGCGAGCATTTGCTATCCTAATCGTTCGCGTACGTAGGTATAAGTGGGATTCATTAGTTTGTAATAACCGAAAGGCTAATAGTAAATTGAGTTTATTTCGAAGGTCGGTTTCGAAAGGATGCGTTCTAGAAGAAGGATCTGGTCCGTTAAAACCAAAAAACAAAAAAAAAAAATTAAAATGAAACAAAAATAAAAAAAAAGGAATACCCATTACATTGCCAAAAAAGAAAACAAGAAAACACAAAAATAATAATAATATGTAAATCTCGAATAATTGTTACCATTTTTTCTTGCACCTATATACATGTGCTTTATATACCTACTTATACTCAGACACGAGAAGCTCGTATATGAGTGTCGTAATTCGTATTTGACCGAGATGTAGTAAGCGATAGTGGGGCCATTAGCTTCGGTAACGAAGATTGATTTTTTTTGCTCATTTTTTTGTTGTTTTTTTTTTTTCGTTAACTAATATATGCCGTTTTACCCACGCTACTTTTTGCCACGTGTTATATGTATACCGGTTGAAATGCACCTCCGAATGAAAATTGCGCTAAAGATATTAGAAATGCATTTTTATTTCCCTCGTATCTCTTATTATTAGTCTTCGATTTTTATTCGCAAAATCTGCGTTAAACTTTCTGTGTTATTACGTGGTGATTTTTGTGTTTTTTTTCATGTTTCTTTTTTTTTAAGCATAAGTGGGTTATAGTGCATATTATAATGAACATCCAATGTATGTATCATGTCTTCCTTGCCCTGAATCGGCTCCATCCAAGGGCATAACTAATATCATTTTTCATATTACTATATTCATTTCTGATGATGATCATGTCGATTCGACAAATCACGTATTAAATTTTAACGCCTTTCGTCCCACGATTTTTTAATACAATATTTAACTGCGGCCATATAATTATAAGTATCATCAAATTTACACACAGATATATATAGATATATGCGTGTGTACTTACTGTCATTACCATCGATCTTTAATCGTTATAGAAGATAAATTTTGAAATCTTGAACCGTCCTAATCGGATTAACAATTTCTCATTAAATAATCATGATTATTATAGCAATGATAATAATGATGAATAATGAATACATGGTCATTTAGGGTTGCCAAAGTATCGAGAACCTGTGCTTTGGGGATATTAGATAGGTGTATGCGAGTCTATTTCAAAGTATGAACGTAAAAATTAATACTGAAAAATGAGGTGTACAAAAAAATATGAAAGAAATCAAAAAAAGAAAATGTAAAACTTGCAGTTTTGGTTTGACACATACCTATTCATTCTTAGGCAATGTGTAACTGATCGAAAATACAACCTGAATGTATCTGGGCGAATAGAAGATTCTACAAAAAGTATTTTGATTTGGAAAAAGAAACACGATTTTTCATGATTTGATTTAATGACTGGATGACCGTTCTAATTAGATGAACCGAAAGTGATCGAAGGTTGACAACCTCATTGGCAAATTGTAGCTGAAGAAATCGCAGACTCGATGTCTAAATCGTAGCTACGAAATCGTGTATACTATACGAAAAATGAAGAACAGAATTTTTGCTGTCATTTCGAAATTTGAGATTAGAAAATTCTGAAAAAAATTTGTGTCCGACATAGCAGAGAGCTGCGTTATGAAGCTTAATATATTTAGTGATCATATGAGGAATACGAAAGTTGCGAATTGCTTTTTTCAATTTAGACGCTGGTCATTTCGAAACCGGAAGTGGTGGGGGTATGAAGAAATTATTTGCACATTGTCACCACGTTATAACATTTTCTGTCAAAATTGACGCCAAATCGATCCACGGATTCGTATGGAATCGTGGATTGCATAATTTTTTGAAAAATTCTTCGAACTTCTTCGTATCGATGATGCAAAAAAGATCGTGCATCGCATTCATGTGGAATAATCGCTTTATCGTAATTCGCCGGTCGGTTTTACCCCGATCCCATTGCAATTAGATGATTTTCTTTTACCTGTGCGAGGGTCGCGACTGTAAGACCAAACGTGAGGGCAATATGGGGTGTCGTAGGTGCGCTGTCACCCCAGATCACGCATGAGCCACATCCAATCAAGACGAGAAGTAAAGTACCAAGTAATTCGGCTACCAGTGGTCGCCATATAGAAAGGGTCGTAACTTCATGGAGGCCTAGAAACGCCTTGGCACCTGAGGAAGGATAGAAAAAAAATTATTCGAAACTGGAATTGAAACGACTCCTTTTTGCCCTAATTTTAGTTTCAAATTCATATGCAGAATCAGGTCAGCCTTGACCTCGAATCATTCAATGAAAATGAGTATTCTGCAATGAGTATTCCGGTCAGGATTGAGATTTTAGTTTCTCGCTGTTATTTGAAATTTGTTCATTACTCGACGTTGATCGATACTCAAATTATGATGATGATGATTTCACTGTAACAAGATGCAATGAACGATCGCTTCGCGGATAATGGCATACTTTCTGCAAGTTCATTGTTGTGTGATATAATAATTACTTAATTGTAGGTAATGAACTTCCTGAGCTGAATCAGTGCACGCTGTTTAAAAATAATCTTTCAGCGATTCTCAGCCATTCAGGGTAAGACAATTCATTATTGCATTGAATTTCGGGTTTGACTCCTACAGTCACACCGCGAAAAATTTAATATCATTCAAATTTATTCACTTCTACTTTTTATATCCTTGAAAAAAAAAAAATTCGCCCACACTGCAGATAAAGAGAAAAAAAGAAATCGAAAATAATGGTCGAAAGTGAAAATTAAAAAAGAAAAAAAATAATCTAAAATTGAATAACGTGATCGAGCCGGTGCACGAACTAAGTATATTTTGAAAAACATCTGTAAAGGAAGTTTTCATAGAAATTCAGATTTGGTCGTCGATGCGGTCGCTGTTCGAATTTTATCCTTTGACTGAATCGTATTTTAATTTGTTTTTTGTTTATTTTTTTCTCTCAAAATTCCATTGGATAACTGCTTCGAGTGAACAAACAAGATTCTGAACTACAGATACTAGATTACACAAAAATATAACTAATTTCAGCTACTGCACTAGATACGTATTGAATAATTTGTAAAAAAAAATTTTGGCTCAATCAATGTATGAACAGAGATAAAAGTACGCAATTAAAAATACACACAGGTGGTTCAGGTGACTCGTGTTTTTTTTTTTTTTTTTTTTTTTTTTTATATATATATATATATACGTGTTACATAGCAGTATCCGAAGGCAATGATTGTGAACACGTTATTAGAAATATTTATTGAAACGCCGGTACTACGATGATTTGAATAATCAATCGATATCACCCTCTCTCGAACGGGATATGCAAAAGATGTAATTTTAGTTCGCTAAAAAATAAGTGAGAAATAAAATTTTTCACAAAAACTGGATGTGCGCGGGTTTAAACCCCTCCGATATTGATTGATAAGATATCAAATTCTCATCGTCTGGGTCTGGAAAAAAGAGCCTTGAAATATCCTTTCTATTTTTCAATTCTGAGGTAAATATAATCCAATAATAGTGCTGCAGTTAGCTTCGAGCTATTGTCATCATCTATTATTGCGACAAGAAATAGTCGAAAAGTAGGAAAATTATGATTTTTTCATTCTTTCTCTCTCTCTCTCTCTCTCTTTACCACCCGATACAATTTCCTACAATAAAAAATTATTTTCTCTTCCTGGTTTTATAAAACTACTCATAAATAATTATCGATAAATTCAAAGACACGCGTGATAAATTATAACCGTATGAAAAATAAGAATAAGTTTAGTTACAACTGAGATGGAAAATTTATGAAAAAAAAAAAAAGTGGAATCATTTCTGACGTACCTTGCGCGGGTTTACTCATTTTTTAAATTTTTTCTTGTCTTTTTTTCAAATTTTTGTATCTTTTCTAAGTTACTAAATCCAAATAGTAATGGTCCTACTGTGATTACACGAGGCCAAGCGCGACACGTGTGTAACGAGAGTTTTGATAAACTCTAACTAAATCCAATTTTTATGCCGGGTCGTTTTTTTTTTTTTATTATTAGTTTAATTATTATTATTATTATTATTATTATTAATATTATTTGATTAAATTTATATCTTCGAGTTAATTTTTTGAAAATTTCGGAACAGCACTGGGCACTGCAACGTCAGACCGCGTTTGAGTTTCACTATATGAGTATTAAGCGATCCGGGCGAAGGTTTCGCCTTCATATACCTACAACGTTGTACCCCCACCGAAACCCTCTTTTTCCCCACTACCTCACCCATTGGCTAGTAGTTACTATTTAACTATTATTTGGGATCTCACCTTATAGTATAGTATCATCGAAATTTCTATTATATTTATACCGGATAATATTCATCCTTATCTGCAGGCATTATAAGTTTGAATTAAATCAGCCTAGGCATTAGGATATAATGGATACCAATTTCATACTCCAGACACGTAGGTATACCTACATGATATGAAATGAATTTTATTTTCAATTAATCGATCGCGTGAGTTGACGCAATAATATAATACCCGATCAATCAACAAGGATAAAATGAATTATATAGACTTAAGTTCGTAATTGTCACGATAAATTTTCGCGAAATAACGTTCTGCAGCGCGGGGTAATCTGCATCTGGGAGACAAGATCATTTTAGCAAACTTGCAGCATCATGTATGGTAGACGTCGTCAAAGTGATATTCAGAGAAATGGGGAAATTATCTGTATATCATATTTTATGCATCATGTGATTCAAATTTCTGCGTATATTCTTTACGATATTCGCTGCATCCTCGGGTTAGCAAGTCAACCGGTATAATATTACATATATATATTATACATATATAGGTACCTATGCGAATACAAGTTTTATCCTAAATGCAGGCTGCACCAGTGATCAGCGCCTATGTCATAAGAATGCATCGAAATTCCTCGTACGATTATTTTCCTCGATCTTAATAAAACGCGTCTGCGTTATTATTAGATGCTTTTATTCTCTCACATGGTATGAAATTTGATCGTTGACTAATTTGTTTTTCGGCATAAATAAATCCGCGGCTAATAATTCGCGAATTAATTAATCATTATCCGGAGTCTCGTTCTGTATTCTATAATCAAAGTTATGCATATTTCCGACTGAAGGTGAGTACATGCATATTATATCTATACACGTATTAGGTATAATGTAGGTAGGTATGCGAATCGAGAAATGAAAAAATAAATCAAGAGTTTGTAATCGGGGTATCTCGATGCAGAACACGAATCGCGTGTTCCCTGCAGCGTACCACGTATGGTATTCGTATTCGATAATAATACGTATAATTGATCGTAGATCCTTTTTCTCACATCATTCTTCATCCATATCTCGTTCGGTAAAACAAACAAGCGAAATTTGTCACACGAATTGTATATAAAAGAAAAAAGAAACCAAAAGATAAAAAATTGAAATTTATACTAAAATAAGAACTATTTTATATCCCCATCGTTTGCTAAATCTAAACGAAGTAGGTATTTATACAGACATGGTTCTTCCCTTTTTATTCCCAACGCTGGGCCTGACGGCATTCCTGGATCCCTTACGATCGGCTCGACCTTGTAAAAGGTGTTTTATCTCACATGGAATTGAATATTTCGGTCTGAATAAACTGCGAAGATCTTATATACATGCATATAGGTATATACATCTATACCTGATCGTTTTACATTAAAAAAAAAAAAAAATTTATACATTTTTTGTTTCTTCGAATACGTAGATGCGGGTTACGGATGCGTATGTAGATTGTGTATCTTGTCGCTCTCGCGATATCGTAGTTCTACAATATTGCAGCTATATAGAGGATAACGTGTATAAACACACATATATGTATATGTATGTCTCGAGGCTGTAATTAACCACTTTAATTAGGACACTCGTGAGCTGTAGTAGCAGCTTCTGCAAACAACCAGCACCTAGAATACCAGATCTCGAACATCGCGTACCTATAGATAGAGCATCGTTATATTTACACGCACAAGGTAGCACACTGTGCGTCAACTAATAAGAATTACACATTTTATACATATTTACCTATAGCACATAATATGCGCAGAAGATCGACAAACATATGTATTTATCACATGTTTTTTTTCTTTTTTTTTTTATAGATTATCAAATCTTTTGTCTTAATTGAAAATTATTACATTTTGGAAATATCATCCACTCTGAGCCTTGCCATCGGATCTATAAATTTATCGATCACGATTAGGGCTGTAGTTCAGATTTTTAGCAAATGTAAATGTATTAAGGCACAACTGGATGGACAGTCAAGTGAAAAAGTTAGTCCAAAATGGGGAAATCTTGTATTCACAGGTCTCGATCGTGTATAGTGGATGTTTGGCCTCACAAATAGTTAAATTAGTTCTAAATGAGCACTGATAAGTGTTGATTTGCAATTTTTTAGTATCAATTGAAGCGAAATCTCACGAAATTAGGGTTGAATTCGTAGATTTCAAAAATTTATAACTACTAAATTATTTAGTGTAAAATTCTGAAATAATTAATGTATCATTATTCTATCATAAGAACTATCATTCATAACATTTTAAAGAATTTTGGCGATTTCTGATCATCCATCCAGTTATTAGGGGTAAATTTGTAGATTTCAAAAATCCATAACTACTAAATTATATGTAGTGTAAAATTCTGAAATAATTAATGTATCATTATTCTATCATAAGAACTATCATTCATAAAATTTTAAAGAATTTTGGCGATTTCTGATCATCCATCCAGTTATACCTTAAGTAAATCTTTTTACGTGACAATATTAGTTTGGCAGATGTATATAGCTTTATTAGTATATCTTGAAAAATTTATGGAAATTTCATACCAATCGAACCGCAACCATTTCAGCGATATCATAATATATCATTTGAACGATAGGGTCCCGAGTCGATTTTTACCTCAACCTATGCAGTCTTTACATCCATAAAGCTGCAGCTTCGAAAATTTGTAAAAATTTGCCAAAAATACAATTGCGTATTCGATATTTTTTAACTTGCTGTTCATACAATACTTGGATTTTATAAAATGTTGAATATTTTTTGATATCATTGACGTCAGTTGGTATGCTAACCGCACATGATTTCAAATTATAAAAATATGTTAAAATAACTCTAATATATAATGCATCATTTTACCATGTGATATTATTCTACTTTTTCTTGATAATTCAATATATCTGAGGTTTCCGCTGTTTTGTTTTTCAATTTTATTTGTTTTTATCCATGGCCAGTTATCTGGCGTCTATTTCCTCTGAAAGTCTCACTCCTTACGTCAAGAAAACCGCATAGAGAAATTAACGCCGGTTTTTTTGTTTAAGCATGCGTGTAAGTGAGTAATTTTATCAACATAAAGTTCCTGCAGTTTAATGATTAGGCTTTCATTGTTCATTGTTATCCTAATAAACCGTTAGGAAAAATATTCAGACCTCTTTTTGCGCAAAAGTACCGTATGTGAACTGAAAGGATTTTTATTGCATGTACGAAAAACTCCGGAAACAGATCGATTTTCTATAAAATTTTCCGAAGTTTTCAATAATTTTTGCCTCATACCTATATATACCTAATGATATTATTGCTATTTTCTGTCCTTTTCAGCATAAGGATATACCGGAAGTTGAGGAAGGGCATAGATTCTTTTTATATCAGACATATTATAATCGGAGATAAAGGAGCTAACTATATACATAATATATATCATTCGCTATGTACGATGAGCAGATAAAGGGTAGTGACTTTGAATAATCATTTGCAGTCAATTGTCACGATTGATTAGCGTCATCCTATCTCTACTTCCGGCAATAAGCTTAAGTGAGCCTCAGAGTTCAAGCCTCAATTAGTTAAATTGTTGGAAAGGTAACAGTTCTCATAATGCAATTACGCTGCACCATTGAATAAAACTCGTTATGAAATCTCAAAGTCTTGCGAATTGGCTATGGAATTATGGAAATGACTTTCCAATAGGGTTTTGAAAAGTGTGACCCTTCCCATAGATTTTCCAAACCCAACAAGGACCCGGAAATTATATTACTTGGAACTAAATAATACTAAATACTTCTTGGAAGTCAATAGTGGCAAGTAGGTGAGTCGGCTGACGCGTGCAAAATTTATAAGGAGTGAAAATTTGATTTTCTATTTTTCCAACAAAATCGATTGATTCCGAAATTAAACCAGATTCAAATTGGAGCAAGTTCTACGGATCGAACGGAGGCAAAATCTCGTTAGTTCTAAGATAGTAAGAATCGCATTGATTGCTACAAGAAAGGGTGCGAAATCCATTTATTCGTTCTGAAGAAATCGTCTGATAAAAAATTGATCACACAGACGTTGATTTGAAAATGATCGGATGAGATTATCTGGAGCTCAAGCCGCATGGAGATCTAGTGAAGCCCGAATATTTCATCCAACAGATAAAAACCATCATCCATATCAGCATAATGCTAAAAATATATTTCAGTCGAATTATATCGGCGGATGTCTAATTTCTATGTATGTATGTATGTATACATACCTATGAATAAAAAAGAGCTACATGTGCACCTTTATCTGGCATTGCGTAGCTAATCAGCTATTGCAATTAAGCGTTACGTTAACGTTATACCTATATAGAGATTCGTATAATCGTATACTATACATGCATGCAGTTCATAGAAGGCAAACTGTGGCAATGCTATATCTAGGTACATATGTATGCATAATACGTATGCGTGCATACATACACTTCAGTTTTGAAGTTTGCTAGTGAGAGTGGGTATGTCGATGTCGATGTCGATGTTGTCGTAGGTGTAGGTGTAGGTGTAGGTGTAGGTATTATTCTATAAGGTTAAGGTTTCCCCGACGCTACAGGTGTGCGTATTACGTAAACAGGTACACCCTGCAACCTTGTGTTGTTGCTACTTACACTTGATGCAGCTTGGCCGCATAACACGCATCGTTTATGGTTATATATAGGTATACATGTATGTGTAATGTCTATACATAACATAGATCTGTATCTATATCTGTTATCGTATACTAGATGATATAGATTATTATAGACATATTTGCCGATTAAAAGAACATATCGGACACGATGCGAACGATGAAAGAAAAAACATTCATATTAAACGATGCGAGTTCTTTGAAATCTAGCAAATACAGTTTTTGAGAAATTTATCCAACGAGGTGAAAAAAAAAAAATTTTCTACGACTTTCTAACGTTCGTTTTTCGTCTTTTGAACGTGATAGAGAAGGGTAACACAAATCGACAAGACAAAAGGTTGGCGAAGGGATCTACCTGCGAATCAGCTTTTCAGATACCCCTTCGAGTTACTTCGTGGTAAACGTTATAGCTCCCGTATTTCTTCGAAGCGATTATTGTCGAATAGTCAAATTTGCAGAAAGTGCAAAATAAAAAGAAAAATCATTTTTTTAGAATTTTTCAAATCGTTTTTTACTTCCTTGAGAAACTGTTTCAGTTCGTTTACTAATACACCGATGTGAATTTTTCGTTAAAACCAAGCGTGATCACTTGTCGTGAGTTCATGGGCGATTGTTTTATGGCTTTTTGAGTCTAATTACGTTTTAATTAAAAGAACAAAAAAAAAAAAAACTCACGATCAGTGTGAAGATTTGAAAAGACATTGTGCAGTTCTCATCCGTAGGGTATAATTACTCGGTTGAAATACGCTGATAGTTTTAATAATCATTCAGAGGAAGAGAAGAGTCCTAGTATTGAGGATGCACATAGCAATTAGCGATGAGTGAAGTAAGAAATATTATCCAGTCATCTATCGCTTGGTGCCATTTTCTCGATCATGGGAAACTATAATATGCGTGATTCATCTACAGCTGCAATAATATAGCTGTAAATGACCATATTGCATAGTTTGCAATTATTTGGTACACCGCAGGCAGAATAAGAATAAGGCTTACGTACTTGCATATCAATACCTTATACTTGGAAAGGGCGTGAAGACTGACTAAGCCGTAATTAGTGCACTTGATTTTCCGATATGAAGATGGATTATCCCTCAGTCTGAGAATTGTTCGCATAAAATACTCACCCTCACAGTGGGGAGCAAACGGGGTTCAAAATTCCAAAAGCTGGAGTTCCGAAAGGCTATAAACTTCCGAAACTTGAACTTGACGCATGAATTCATTCAGTGTTCAACGACTTAATCATTTTGAGATTTACTTTTTGTAAAAAAAATAAGTTCCAAAAATTCCATCAATTATTTATGACATCATGAAGATGTCGATTGAAGTATAAATAAGATATATATGGGTTTCCGTACAGAGATTGAATGAATGAATTAGAATGCAGCTATAGTGCATGCAGGCTCGAAAATTTCCATGTGGAAATGCGGAAGATTTTTTTCCGAATATTTTAGACCCAAATCATTTTCGAATTTCACTGATTTAGACTCTGGGGTGACGCAGGTGTTTACGATTAATTCTATTTACTCGTAACTCCTGTCTATATTCAACGGTTCTTCACATTTATACTGTGACAATTTTTTATAGAACATTCTTGGAAAATAGCCATAATAATTTACATTCCGCATGATTAATTAATTGAACCGTGCGATCGATTCGCATATAAATAGGAAAAATTCTCAATGACAAAGGCAATTAAATCTTGTTTGTTTGTATAGCGTACCTATAGTACTGCAGATATTAATTGCGGACACTATTTTTATTTTTTCATCTTCTTATAAACTTTACACGCAATTAATATGGATCGTTCGATCCTGCAGCAATTCAACATACACCTATATTTAAATAAAAATCATTTTTCACTTTCATTTCGTTTCGTTCCGTTTCGCCTGATGTACGTGCAGTGAACTAGGGAAATACCGGGTCATTATTACTCTTTTATTATCTGACCGATCATGAGTGCGTTAAATTTTGTTTTTAATATGAAGAAAAAAGCCTTTATGGAACTTTTTCAATTCCAATTTATTTAATTGAGGTTCTCTGCATGCTCGAAGATTATACCCACCTTTACATGCTATACGTCTACCATTCTCATAATGAATTTTCTGTTCGCTATGAATACGTGAATACGATTCATAGTCATCATCTTATAAACGCCGTATGGTTTGTCGGTTGCAAATTTCTTACACATGATATTTATGTATATTGTATATGTTTGCTTTATACTTATCGAGAGTAAATTGCGAGCGTAAATTGACAAACTCTAAACCAGGAATCCATTCCTCGTAATTGTTTGCTCGTTACTATAATAACGTTAAGATATATAAACAAGTTGGTCCGACGGATGGAAGTTTCCGAAAGACGCTAAATAATTCAACGAAGTTTAAATAGCAATCTAGGAGCTAATCTCTATTAGCGAGATATTCGCTTTGGTTCTTTTCATCTTTTTTTTTCAAGTTTTATTTTCGCAAATCACGAATATATCAGACTGCAGGATGCGAACATCGCCTGCTGCAGATTTTCTACAAAATTTATAATTCCCATATGATGTGTTATGGATAATTCCTCGAACAACTCAATTCATATAATTACTCACGGTATATAGGTACAATTTCTTTACGTAATATGAGATATATGGATCAAATCAGTTAATCATAAATTACAATAGCTTCAGGTTTTTACTACCGGAATACAATGGTTTACTCCTGTATTTAGTAGGTACCTACAAACACATAGGTATGCATGTATACGCAAATATAATGTTTTGCACAGTATGATCCATTAGTGCTATGAAATTCTCCGAAACGTTGTTGTTTGTTTCATAGTATGTAATCACAATTTTTCCGGACCAATTAGCTCCGAAATGTTTTTTTCTTTTCAAGTTATGCTAAAAATTACGTAAATTGAAGATTATAATACTGCGACAAAAGTTTTGTCTACAAAATTTTCCATCCGGTAAACAAGAATGGATCAATGAGTCCGATTTCCTCATACGATTTGCTTTAATCTGAAATTTTTGAAAATCGAATTCATCGATTAATTCTCGTTCACTTGGGCAAATAATTGACAATGAGGTGGCTGGAGGGACGGGGGGGACTTTAACATGATCATTGATCATACTTCGAAAGACTATTGAGTTCTTTTTTCCCAAATTTGATCATCGAAAAAAAACTCTTTCCGGACAAACAGTGCGGTGATCCAAAAATAGGTACTACGTATTACAACTGTGCATGCAAATGAGACATTAAAAGGTTTATATCTGCAGGGTTGGGCTAAAAGGCAGATTATTATTTTTCCAGTTCCCCCAGGAACTGTGGGTATATGTAATTGGGTTTGGCCACCAGCTCGCAGTGAGGGCGTCGTGATCTCGTGTTTGCAATCGAATCATGCAAATGTGAGACACGATAGCGCGTGATATTCCTATCAGGCTAAATGTAGGTAATACGTAAAAATGAAGGATAAAAAAATTTGTCCTAGAAAAAATCATCGCTTATAGTAGTTGACATTTTTCTTTCTTTTTTTTTTTTTTTTTTAACATAATCGGGCATATATCGATAGAACTTATCAATACTCAACGATAAACGTATACGTTGATAATTTTTCGGCGTTTTAAAATCTCTCCGGCGAATGACAGAAAACAGAAGTGAAAAAAATTGATAACATCATGCATACGTGCGTGTATGAAGTTATTCTGATGAATAAAACTGTTTTGCGGTTTCGGATACTGATTGTGATTAATAATAATTTATAATCAAGATAATATAACGCGGTTGTATTCATAAACGGGTCTACATCTAAAAAGAAAATTCATTCATCATGTTCATGATTTTACAATTTTCATTATGTCATACGTTAATTTTTATTCATTCTTAATAAAATAGTATAGCTCAAACATTATGATCTTCAATCCGATTTTTTAACTGAATCACCAACTCCGATGGATCCGGTGTTTTGGCATAATGCTATTAATCGGATTGAGATCGTAAATTTTTTTATCACAAATTTTGTGTCTCGAATAAATAAAAAATAAATAAAAATATTGTAAAATAATAAAATTTAATTAGCAATAAAGTCGTAAAGTCTTTACTTACGTTTACCTACTTGCAATTTGATTTAAACTCATACCAATACTCAGAAATGGAAGTGTGTGTGTTCAGTTAACATTAGCGTAGCTAGCCTAGCGTGACGGTCAGGTAGATGCAAGAAATGCTATCGGAGTATATATCTGTCAGCTGTGTATATGCATGTATACATACGTACATATGTATAGGTATACATAGGGAAGGTAATACATTAAATAGCGTAAGTATAGACTATGGACAATCGTTAGTCGCAGTTATATTATATCACGCAAGGCACATGATCAAAGTCAAGGTCCTATCCAGGCCGTGACGGTAATGGTCAAGATCAGTACCGTAACGTATACCATCAGCTATAATAGGGGTACAGAACCGAGACGACGATTTCCAGATCATTGAATTACTGCATGATCTCACTTCGCCCTCGTTTTATTTATCATTGGTTCAAAATAAGTGAATAAAAAGATTATAAGAAAGTAGACAACAAAATTTTCGACTAAATAATAATTATCTCATTGAGGAGGCATTTTTCAACGGCGCGAAGAACTTATTAATCGATTAGTTTTGTCGCGTAGGCATCATAGCGATTTAGATATGGAATTCAAGATTTATCTTTCGTCGTCGTTCATGATTAGTTTCAGTTCAAATTTCAAATTTCAAATTTCAAATTTCAATTTTCAATTTTCAAATTTCAATTTTCAATTTTCAAATTTCAATTTTCAAATTTCACATTTCAAGTTTCAAATTTCAAATTTCAAATTTCAAATTTCAATTTTGAAATGTGAAATTTCAATTTTCAAATTTCAAATTTCAAATTTCAGATTTCAAGTTTCAAATTTCAAATTTCAAATTTCAAATTTCAATTTTCAAATTTCAGATTTCAGGTTTCAAATTTCAAATTTCAAATTTCAAATTTCAAATTTCAAATTTCAAATTTCAATTTTCAATTTTCAATTTTCAAGTTTCAAATTTCAAATTTACAATTTACAATAAACAAGCGCATGCGCGCTTGGGCCAGATTCTTTCTACGAAACCTCACGGTATATTTGTTTTTTCGCAATTGAAGAATATAGACAGAGAAAGTTCGTAAATTCCAAAATTTGGTAGCAGAAATCATTTCTGTACTTCAGTCGTTTCCGGATAACATTTGAACGTTCGGCTGATAGAGATTTGTTTTCTGACCAATTAGAGCCGGAGTTGAGAATGCAAATACTTGCGATGAACTAATTCTCTTTGCTATACATTTTTGAACCGCTATATTTACGTTTAACTTTAGCATATATGTACATATAATAAGCTTGAGTATAATTGATGGGGCCGGGTTAAAGTTCTGCATTTTAAAAGTCCCAAGCCGTCAAAATTCCAAAGGGTATATTTCTCCGAAAGTCTACATCGCTGATTTGAAAAACTTAGAAACGAAGAACATACCAAAGGTAAAGAAGGAAAAAAGAAAAGGGACTCGATTAGAATGGACTATATTTTGTCTTTACGTCCTATAAGAAATAAACCAAAATTTTCAGATTTTCGAGCTTTCCGACCTGTCGGAATTTTAATATTCCAAATTTCAACGTGTTTGAAAATTCGGAATCGGCTCTAACAAATTCGGAACTTGTCGACCGTTTGGAATTGAAAAATGTCGGAATTTCAACCCAGTCCAGTATTGATTTAACAATGTGTATTATTCTATCAAAGTTTCGAATCTCCCTTTCTTCTTTTCCTGCAGCGCAGTATTCACATCCCATTGCGGTTTGAATATTGTAAAAGTGATCATCGCATTTTTCATCACTGATGATCGTCTCCATACAAATCGCGAAATAATCTATATACTATAATAGTATCATATTCATTATTCCATAAGGAAAATTAATCCTTCTCTTAGTCAATTTTCCAGTTTTAAACTATATTATCTAATCGCTCATTCTCTTTTCCTCAAGTATTTGCTCATACGTATATATATAGGTGCCTATATATACAGTTAAATTTGTTGAAAATATATTTACTGATTACACGATCTGTTTACCATATCGTTACATATATCATCACTCCCGATATCTATAATCTATCGCATTTTCTGTGTTTTCCACTATTGATTTATCTCACAAACACACAAAAGGATCCAATTTTATTTTTATCTTTGCAATAACTGCAGACACAATGCCAATTGCACAGAATAGAATATTAGAACACACCTATAATAGTGATAAATATTTCCAATACTTTCTTCGACCTGATATAATATTACAGACAAATAGGTGATAGATAAAAAAATTTTCAAGCAAATCTTGTTATCTATCACCTATGAGTATAACAAAAACAACTTGTTATTCACCGCAATGTGCTATACTAATAAAACGAAGAGTTGATTTATAATTTACGTTTTTTTCTTTTTTTTTTTTCTATCTGCTCAATCCGATACTATTTTATTGAATAATAATGAATGACATCGTGCCTTAATATGTCCAGTACTCGGTGATAACTTTCTCCGAGGCAGCACCAGTCGAGCTTTTTGCCATACAATTTCAGTTACCTGCATGTCCGAGCGGTCAGAGTCGGTATCTGATTAATTAAAGCAAACTTTATTACATACATGCAGCTGTTGTTTGCCTCATAATAGACCATCTCTTCCTTCTCAGCCGATATAGTGACCCTCTCCCAACAGTTAAATAAACTATATCTACGAGGAATGAACGAAGATCTCGAATTCACAAGGTTTCCGTAATCATTTCATAAATTCTGTGTTTTGATTTCTGTCCCGTAATTATAATTGTTTTCTTCACACCTGCTCCGAAAATGCCCCTTTGCGACCTCTTGAGCGGGCGCGAAACAGAACTTTGCGGCCCTCGGGCGGACAAGTATTTTCCGCCCGCTAAAAACGCCACCGCTCCCTTCTTTCCCGTAACGGCGTGGTCCATTGCACCGGTCCAAATGCAGCCACTCCCGCCTTCCAGGATATCAAGGACACGACGTGCCATCTAACAACCCCATGGCGAAAGCTCTGAGTGCGGAAAAGACCTGCCGCCAAAAATTTCAGGACGAATGAATCCACCCATTAATTTCAAGCGTAGTACCCCCTACTCCCCTTTACAATGATTTTAGTAGTAACGTAGCGTAACTACGTCTCTTCTCGTCTGGTGCTTCGTCCAGTATAGTCCTGTTTTGACAATTTGTTCCGCAATTGTTTGTCAAATTACCAAATTAATCGCTGATTGATGATTATACATTTAATTCATAGAGTCATTGAAACTAACTAAGATCATTTTGGGATTTGTGTCTCGTGCAGTTATTAGGGGTAAGTTTCCGACCCCTCACGACTCCCCGTTCGATTTTCACAGATTAACTTTGGTACTGCGTAGGTAGTAACGCCGTTATCTCAATTTGTCTGATCGGCGGGTTTTCGTGATTTGGTTTTCGATTTAAGTCATCTGATACATCGCATTAGAGTCAATTTGAATATTTTCGATACATTATTTTGAGTTTTCGACAAATCGTCGGGATTGATTATCATTCTGTGTAATTTTGTGTTATTGCGTCTGTTCTCGTTAGTTATCAAGATTCGCGGCAGCAATATATTAGGGGGGTGTCGATACAGTAGAACCCCTGTAGATTCGAACCAATGCAATTCGACTTCCCCGATTTTGGCGGGGAAGTTGCTCCCCTACTCTTTACCTCTTTCAACGCGCCTATACTTTACCGCGCAATACGCATAGAGCATAATATGCGCTGCAGCAGCGACAGTTTTTTTTTTTTCCTACGGCTTATCTCCATCTCGGAAGAGTAGGGTTTCAATAGTAAATATGTTCGGATGGAGATGGTAACCCGTAAATTCTAATTCTTAGAATTTTCGCCCCGTAGCTTCGAATATATACCAGTTCTACTGCATATCAGTTTTTGACGTATAGAGGTGATCCCGATTCGTAGTTTTAGGTATCCAAGTCCTCGCCTACGCAGTTTCAGTCGTCCAGGTCCTCCACCACGTGGGTTCCGCTGTCCAGGTCCTGCATTCCGTAGTTTTCGGTGTCTAGGTCCTTCGCTCCGTAGTTTTTTGTGTCTAGGTCCTCCGCTACGTAGCTTTTGGTGTCCAGGTCCTCCACTCCGTAGTTTTCGGCGTCTAGGTCCTCCGTTCCGTAGTTTTCGGTGTCTAGGTCCTCCGCTCCGTAGTTTTCGGTGTCCAGGTCCTTCGCTCCGTAGTTTCTGGTGTCTAGGTCCTCCGCTCCGTAGCTTTTGGTGTCCAGGTCCTCCGCTCCGTAGTTTTCGGTGTGCAGGTTCTCCGCTCCGTAGTTTTCGGTGTCCAGGTAATTCGCTACGTAGTTTTATGCATCCATGTCCTCCGGTTCGTGGTTTCAGTCATTGAGAACGATAAAGGACATGGATGACTATAATTCCGTTGTGGCAGACCTGTACGACTGAAACTATACTGACCCGATAACCTGGACACCGAAAACTACGGTGCGGATGACCTGGACGCCGAAAACTGCGGAGCGGATGACCTGGACGACTGAAAACACGTAGCCGAAGACTTGGATACCTAAAATTATGAAGCGGATGACGTCTACGTCAAAAACTGATATGCTAGCCTTGTCCGGAGTCAAAGCCCCAACCCCAACCGTCGACAATGCCACGTCACGATATATACCTCCGTATTTTTCCGTACGCGGGGTCGACTATTCCCGCACCGATAGAATACTTGGCATTGATTTTAGCCTGCAACCGGAAATCTAAAAGGACGATACTGAATTAGCTATTCAACAAAAATCCTGATCCTATCTCGATACTGACATTTGAATTGCAGATTTTGACCCCTGCGCGAGGTCCTTTCATACCTCAGACTAAATGATTCCTCTTCTTTTTGTAATTAACAAATTACTATACATATTCCTGTACGGAGTTGGATTATCATCTATATTTCGTTTGAGTCTGAGTCAGATTTAGTTTTCAGTTGAATCACCCCAATTACCTATACCGCATTGACTCGTAATTTAAAAATAATTATAGCACCTTATATAACAACATCATATGGATATTTATTCCTCTTCATTGTATCTCTAGACACAAGATTATCAAGAAGATATAGTATTTCGATGTGTTATGCGGTCGCGCCAATTCTAGGTATAACTACTATTAGTGTCTATAGGTACACGTAATCAGATTCTGAATTACGCATTATAAAATGGAATTTTACTCTACCTGGTATTTACGAGACTAATATACCAACAGAACTAATAATTCCGCACATATATATAAGGAATTAGGGTAGACTTTTCATCCCTAATAGGCATGTGTGTATTAGGGCGGTTAAAAAAAGCCACAAATTTTTGGGTTTTCATTTTCTGAATTGTTGATTAATTAATGTTCAGAGGCCACTCTGCATCGGCACTTAATGATATATAGGTATAATTAATACTAAGTTTTTGAAACGTAATTACCGGCGTTTTTGTCGATCTTGAATGAGTGAGTTTTTATAAACCGAGATATAATATATCAGATCTTCAATGGTTATAAATGACGTGATGATGGAATCGTCATTGTGCGCAATACATATTTATATAAATAACAAGCTGCGGAAATCGTAAAGAATATGGGGTCACATAGTGGGAATTATATTTATTATCATATTTTTCTACAATAATTTGCAATAATTTATGTTTTCGTATACCAATTCGGAAAACAGTTTCACCCTGTTTTTCTCACAATTTTATAAGACGGATAAGCCCATGCTTATTCGAATTCGATCGATCAATATGAATGATAGAACATTTTTGCAAAGATTAAAAAATTAATTTTAGATTGAATATTTTTTGAATATTTGTTCATCTGTCTCGTCTTTAGCTAAACAATTATTTTTCACACGTTTTTGGGCAAGGAACGAGTCTGTGATTTAGCAAATAAATCGAAAGCAATGAGTATTTTCCATAGCCGGAAAATTTAGTGAAAGAGGACCAAATATGATTAGCCGTTTCTAGGTACATACTTACTTAATGTCTCCTCAAAGATACTAACTACTACCTATTTTTAAACAGTGTATTTAAAAGTTGATAACTTATAGTCTGACATACATATTCTGTAAGACTTTATCGAGAGACGAGACAAGTTGTACGTGACTGACAACTAGACCAAAAAATTCCTGACTGAGTGATATTCCAAATTCTCAGTAAACCTATACTTAAAACTAGATAAGCGAACATGTTAATGCCCATTCAAAAATTAATAGTGTATGTCGTACTTCCAATGTCCGTACGCGATTGAAATTTTTAAAAAAATTTTCTTGGTTCGCGAAGACTTTGAATAATTCTGGAAAAGATATCTGGGGGATTCTGCGTCACGTCAGCGATTGAACAAAAAAAGAAAAACCAAAAAAAAATCCTCACAGAATTAGAATAAATCGGACTATGTGACACGAACAAATTCACGATATTTCAAATTTTTTGACAATTTTTTTGAACGAAATATTAAAGTTTTTTCATCTTTTATTCAAATACTGATATCTCGAGAACGGTCGATCGTAACGAAATTGGTAAAAAAACTAAAATCTGCGGTTTTCCAAGGTCTACAAAGGACGAAATTTATTTAGATTCAATTGAGTAAATTTAAACCACATTTTGGGGCAATATCGTCGAAATTTTTTATTTTTGAAGTGAACGACGTGCTCGATATTATAACCTGAAGATATCCGAAAACTATAAGGTCAGTTCATTGCCAAGAAATTTTTCTATATTTTTATTCCGTGTTTGATGCTTGATAATTTTCATGCGCGGATAAAATATATTCAATTGATTCCAGGAAATACTGAAATTACGATCATATAATTATAATATACTCATGCATACAAAATCCGATATTGTACGGAAGGTTGCAAGTGGTTGCAACTGGATCTTGCATCAAAGTATCCTAGAATACCTAGTTTCTCAAGGTTCTACATGTGGGATAATAATGTTTACTCTTTCTCATTTTTTTCCTATACGGTTAATAAAGTACAAAAAAAAAAAATAACAGAAAAAAACGACCAAGTACAAGAAATCAGTTTGAATCCAAGCGGTGTAATAATTTGCTGGCATTTGCACACTTCCTCCATCCTGTCCATGTAAAGTGCTTTCATAAGTTGAATTGTTCGATTCAGTTATCGAATAGACAAATTAAAATCAGGACGGAAATATTGCAATTTTGGCATCATAGCTTTTCCGTAAAACGATAGTACATTTTAATTTCACTCCAATGGTGTTGTCGCATGCATCATACTAATCGAAATGTTGAAATTTACTCTAAAAAAAGTAAATTTTGTAGCATTAGAAAAATCGTGAGCAAATAACAGTTCGAGAAAAAAAATCTGACTACGTTTTTTTAAACGTGAGAAGAAAGAGATTCTAACAAGAGGTATAGGCACTATTTTAGAGTTCTGGCCTTGCTACAGCCTCGGTAAACAAATATGAATTAGTAAACCCATCGTCGGAGATCCTGAATTGAAATGAATTAGGAATAATTGTAATTGACGTTAGTTCAAATACGTTTCAATCCATTTCAATCTGGATTCTTTGAAAATAGGATTCACCGATACAATTGTGATGGATAACCAAATGTGACTGGCTGGAAAAACTACATGTATTTTCCATTTAAAACTTTCGGAGCCATGGGGCACTTGTTAATCTTGAAATAAAGAGCTCAGATTTTTGCAGGAATTTTTCGATATTCATATATTTTCAAGGTATCATTTCTTTCAAAATTCATCGAAATAAGGACTACCCCAACAGGGACACATTAATTTTCAATCAAACTTAGCGAGCCATATCATGCCATTATGTCACGAATACACTCAAGCCAATCATTTGCACTCATAGATTGCAGTAGTTATTGTTTAGATACTGATAACATCAAACTGACCACAAGATTGAAACCAACATCTTTCCTATTACCGGCGATCATTTTTATGCCTAAGATTAATAGAGAGGATATATATCAAGTCTTTCTAATTATTGAAAATTGTATAATTTGTGAAAAAAGAAAGAATGATAATAAGGATCAAAGTTCGAATCTTGTATATTACAATATCTGTAAAAAATCTCACGTTTGTAACAGAAAGATTATTTTTCATACCCAATGTGTCCATCTGTTCCTATTAAATGAAAGTTGTGTTAATTTACTTGATGAAGTTACAGCTGTTGAATTAATTTGTCATTTTTATTACGTAATTCACTGCAAACTCTGCCGTTTGTAGTTCTAACAATACATGAAACGACTGGTGTGTAATGTGTTCACATCATTAGCTGATGTAAATTTATTTAGTTTATAATGGTTTTGGTGAAAAATTCAGAATTCGTTATCAGTTTCTAATATTCAACCTCGCTGATTAAGTTGATGAATTCATCATTCCTGTAGACAGCCATAAGAAATGAAATATTGAATTGAATTAATTGATGTTTCTTTATTAAGTTTGCGACGGTTATTAGGCGAGTCATGATTGACTGGTTTTCGCTGATCTTTCGTAAGTTGGAATAAAATCGAAAATTTATAATAACTTCCAGCAGGTTTTACAATTCGTCGCATTCACGGTCGTCCGTTCGATTAACAAATGAATTGTTTATTTATAATTCAAGCTAGGATATATACAAGCTACATGACTTTCCTGCACGTATACGATGTCACGCTACTTTTCTACGTCCTATATAATCCACTTGTTAATTTTCGAGTTGATCACGTACGGATCAGCGTGGATCAGTTTTAATTCTTGCAAAAATAGATAACGATAAAATTCCGTAGATTATCGATCTGACCCATATATTAAAGTCCAAACTTCTCATGAGAGAATGGATGACATATATGGTGGTAAATAATTATCGAAAAAAATATGCAATCAGGTATTCAATCATTCCGATATTCGCGCAGATTTTATATGCGATGTCCAGTTTACCAGAAAAGAACTGGAAAGTCCTTGACAATGCTGAAAGCGAGTCATCGGCTACAGTGCCGGGTTAAGGTACTTGGAGGCCCCAGGGGTCAACAGATTTTTAACCATTTCGATAATGAAGATGAAAAAAAAAAAAAAAAAACACTCAACAATCCTGTACTTATGTAGGGTAGCGTGGGCCATAATAGGCCCTTCAAAAATATGTTGTTTTTTTCGTAAAACATACATCAAACATCCTAAAAATCAATTTAAAAATCTGAATGGTATGAGTTTTGCAATATCTTGTTTCGTTCGTTAAATGCAAAATTGAAAAGGAACAACTGTTTTGGTTTAATTTTTGGACAGTTGGATACCTACTACGCAAAAAATACCCCCCAGTATACATTTTTTGAATATCTGACACTGTTTCTTCATATACAGTAGAACCTCGTTCATGTGGCCTTCGATCAACCGAGTCCCCCCGTTATCCAAGACAGCGGACTTATCCGAGCACTCCGCATTATACTTCGAGGTGTATTCTCAGATAATACGGAAAAATTCGAATAAAACGGATGGAGCCGCTATGCCTATGCCGTACGCGCGAAGTATTTTGCGATTGCTACTTTGCTGCGTATACATACTTATGTGAATACTTTCGTGATTGAATTTCATTCTACCATTTCAAATACATGAAAAATGATATAATGAGATAATGATAAAATTTTCGAATTTCTCATTTCTTCCTGGTTATCCGGGTTTTCGCTTATCCGAGGTACCCCCTCCCCACGTTACCTCGGATAAACGAGGTTCTACTGTAGCCAGAAATGAAGGTTGGGGATCCCCTTAAGGGTAAAGCCTTAAAATACTTGACAAATATTTTTCTTATTTTTGGGGAGCTCAGTGGTGAATTATTATTAAATTTTTAAAAACTAATTTCCAATTCCACGTCTTGAGGCTCCAGGCGAGCGCCTCATGCGCCTGTGCATTAATCCGCCACTGATCGGCTACAGGAATGCTATTGACACGAATTGCAACGTGCGCGTCTATAGGTATGATATATGTAAAGGTCGGATTCATCAACTGCGCATCACCGAGCGAAATGTATGAATTATCAAATTTAATGTCACCCGTATTATTGGCTCTCGCCTCTCGCCTGGGTACTGTAAACCTATTGGGTTGATGACACTGACATTGGCAATGATAAATCTTTGTCAAACCGCGTACATCATCTTATTGTCATCGCCTTAGGTACCCGGAGATTAGATCTTCAGCTATGACAAAACTAAGTATACAGGAAGTGTTCCACGTGAAACGGGAAACGGGAAACGGGAAACGTGGTCTTGGCCTGAGGTAATCGAATTTAACGCCAATACCTGTATATCGCGACCAAAAATTTAATTTGACACATTTTCAATTTCGATTTCAATTATATCTCATCTAGATGCATGAACTAAATCATAACTCATCATAGTGCATTCCACTAAAAAAGTGATAAAATTTTCAGTTTACCTTTCGTAGGTGATACTAATGGTGTTAATTTTTTATTTATTTTTTTTTCATCGAGCCCCAATTATAAAAATACAATATAATATTAGTTGCAATGAATGGAGTTTTATTTTAGATTTGACTTACCACTAAGACGCTCTAAGACGCGACTATCCTTGTCGACTTCTGTGGGAAGCGGGGATCTAAATGCTGTTGAATTATCTTCAGGATGAACCGTGGCGTCGTACATGTTCAGGTCTTTTCCTCTTTCGTCTTGATGTCGCTTGAAAAAAAAAGAAAAAAAAAACAGAAATTTGAAAAATATTATAGTAAATTTGAACTGACGCGCAGCGATATTCTTTCGAAGTATAAATTAAGACAAGCGATTTAATTGCCGCGGTTGTAGAAACGCGAATGATTATAGTAAGATCGAGGAATGATGCCGTACACACCTACACACGTTATCGCGGACTCTAATCGTTCGATAAGTCAATTAGATCGAATCTGAATCGTTTTAACAGCTACCGTAATAACAGGGTAATAAAATTATACACAATTGCTATTTGCTAATTAATTTTTTAATCTTACAATTAGTGGAACCTCGAATCGACTCAAGATACCAAGAAATTAATTGCGCTCTGAGACTTGGGTTATGAGAATAAAAATCAAAATAAAAAGTACAACGGAACAGAGGCGCATTGCTGAATATTTGACCCGATCAATTTTTTTTTTTTTCTCTCTTTAGCACGGTCCAGCGAAAACAGATCTTATTTCATTCACATACCTACTACACACACTGCTATACAATTTGATAAGGAATTATCTGGGTGTGAAAAAAACGAAATCAAAAAAAAATAAATTAAGAAAATACAATTATTGCAGATAGCAGACGCAGATAAGCGGATCGACATTCCCTCTGTACATTTTAAGTTTCGAGGTATATAGCTGTGGGTTCGGAAGAGAAATCGAAAAACATTGGCAGCAGGTATATCGGTGATCAATTTATTCCAAAGCTTTGTATATAAATTTATTATGAAGTATATCGCGGGTCGGTGGATGGCTATATATAATTTCCTAAAATTCTGACGTTGATCGACTCGTCGTTGCAATATCGTAGGGAAACAACAAGTCGATAAGGTATAGGTACTACGCAGGTGTTATTAGCATATACACGATTTTCTCGTATTATCGATAACAACAAGTGTGAAAGTATAGTATTACACGTAGTATCGAGCACCGTATAAACGGTCTATTATAAAAAATCAATTAGTCGAGAGGATAACGACCCGCGTTTAGTTCCCCAATTAAATTGACTAATTAATTAACATTCTTTTGCATCCGTTCGTAAAATTTTTCAACAAATTTTCTACAAGTAGGTGTACACAAATAATTTGAAATCCGAGTGAAATAAATGCGGGAATAGATCCAATCATCACCTTTTTTTTCTTCTTTTTTTTACTCAATCACTTGCGGGTACTATATGTCACCGCTGCACAAACTCGGAACTCGCGTTCTAGCCCATAGCCCAACGCTATTTAAAAATCTCTCGTTTTATGAGAATGAGAAATGATCACAGTTGCGATCCCTTCCAACCGTTTCACTTACCTGTGGGTTGCGCGCGAACCAGAAATGCTTTGCGGATTGTTCGGGTACGTGGAAGGCAGCGAACTCACGCCAAAGGTGAAGATAATTTCTACGAGGGTTGCTCCTTCGTTGCATATTAGTGTATCTTTTTAAATACCGTAACTCCGTGTTATGCGATTATTTATCTCTTCGGAAATGAACTGCCGCATCGAATATCACAATTTTTTATTCCTTTATCCCCCCCTTTTTTTACAATAAAGAAGGAAAGAATCGGTTTCCCATCCGCTACCAACCAACCCCGTACGTAACTTCCACGCGTATAAATTTGTCCGTTTATTATTTTTTCTTTTTTTTTTGTTCATTCCGTACCTGACGGTTTTCCGGCGAATGACAGACAGCCTCGTACGTACGTATCGTTGTCACGTGATAGCCTTATGAAAATTCTAACACGGTGTACAACAGAGTCCTTGACATTCTCAGTTCATGGTTGCCTAGAATAGAATAGTATGATAAATAAAAAAAAAAAAAAGGAAAAACTGACTCTGCACGTCCCCGATATGCAGCGTACGATTTTAAACTGGATTATAAAACGGATAATCCTGGTATAATCCGGGGCTATTAATTCCACAACGGCTTAATGCAATCGGTTCGAAAACCCTGCGCGCAGCTCTTATGTTTAGTTCCTCTTACACCAAACTCCTCAGAGGCGATGTAATTCATCTTTTTTTACTCTGCTATCAAATTCTCCTAACTATTCGACCCTCCCTGCGCAGGAGACTCGGCCAGAACGCCATTACGCCAATGCAATAGTAGAGTCGCGTGCAGATAACGTTCGGACAATTAGCATACGTGAGGTCAGTCGGTAGCCTTACTCATACCCCTGTGTGAAAGCGATTACTATATATCGGAACAGTCCTGCAGCATTTTTCTATATATCGAACGATCGATTTCCATTGTATTTAAATTATTCATATTCATTTCAAATCGGGTCGTATAATCGCCGATTTATTACGGACCGATGATTTTGTCGTCGTCGATTTGCGAATGAAATAAAAAAAAAAATTCCTGCGTTCTTCAGGGAAAACGATCGGATTTTCAAAGAATAATTCCGACCCTCGCGCAGACATTCGACAAATTTTTTTTCTCTCCATTATCCCCAACCGTTTTTCTCGACCTGTATATCCGCACACGGTATACCCACACGTGCACCATACAATTGACGCTATTATTCGTCAGTAGACATGAATAAGATCTACACTTGTGCATACGAGAAGCCAAACTTGAACAACTCTGCACCGTACGGTCTTTGTGAAGAAATTACACGTTAGTATAATCGTAGGGTATACCTACTGACCGTTAGAAACTGGTTCTGTCTGTGCTGTTAGTGGATTAGTGGACTACATATACTTCAGTCTCATGTCAGGACGAAGTAATTTGGAGAAATAAAACTCCGAGAATCTTATTATGGTCGTTTTTTTTTTTCATTTTCATTTTTTCGTTTTTATTTTCACACGTAAGATATAATGTGATGTTGAAAATGATTCAAATTCTTTTTTTTTTTTTAAATTTACTGAACAATTCCAGATACACTATGTTAAACTTGTATTAATTTTATTCCATGACACGATTTATTTATGGCTACTGCTCTTGAATTGATTGAGAAATATAATATAGTATGTGGGTATTAGATATACACATTTATTAAATTATATACATATATATACTTATATATATACACACGATATGATGTGGAGTATGTGATAAGGTGATAAATCAGAGAAAATCTAGAACAAACTAGACGGGATATGGGGGTCGTTCTTATCTCTAGACGATTAATTGTTGAAACTAAAAATTCTTTTTCGATTAACAAATCGTTTTATACATATATTCGCAACAATTAGTAAAGAGAGAAAGAAGAAGAAAAAGAAAAAAAAAACGAAATTTCATCTTTTTAATTAAAACTGTCGACGATGTAGGTAGGCACTTACCTACACTTCTTTTTTATTCATTCATAATCCGGAATGGACATAGTGTATACAGGACTATGACTAAGGATCTACGGGTGAAAGAACTTTGGAACTGTTCTCAATTTTCTTACCAGAGAAATAAAATAAATGAAATAAATGAAATTAGGCAATAATGAAAAACTATATACCGTGATTTTCTGTGGATGCGGCCCGGCAGGGATACCAACCTAAAACTTGTTAGCAGCAGTTTAGTAACTCACTAGATATTTCTAGTAAAATTACTAGAAATCAATAGATTTTTACTGGACATTACTAGATTTTTAGTGATTTTACTAGGAAATTATAGTAATGCTATCGAGTTTTAGGTTGGCATCCTTGCTGGGCCGCATCGACAGAAAATCACGGTATACATACGTATAACGACGTAACGGATAAAAATCGACACTAAATAACGTGTACATATAAATTATATACCGCGATTGTCAAGCGTATAAGTGATTCACAGAATAGTGGCAGATGTATACTAAAATCGCAACAACAAAAAAATTAAAAAAAAAAAATGAAAACCCACGCGATGTAATAATTCGCGAGAGTGCAGATCTCTCGCAATCGCGGGTTTAGGCTCGCTAATTTTTTTTTTTCTTTACTCTTCTTCTTCTTCTTCTCATTTATACGTATGATCAAATTTGAGAAATTCAATTTGCCCACGACCGTTGTACAAATAGAAATATCACCCAATCGTAAAAGCCATATTCATTGATTGCGCGCATATTATCGCGGGGGCGAATGATTAATACGATATCGAATATGAATATGAGACCTAATGAATGAGATCCCTCCTAAAAATAATTTTCACATTATGACCGAGAGAGACGAGTGCAGCCTATCTCTCCATATATATATATATATATATATATATATATATAATATAGGTATATATATAGCTTATCGCGTATCAGACTGACAACGAATCATAATCAAATATTTATAACGGTATTATACGGCAAGTGGAACGGATTTTTATTATTTTTGTTATGATTCAATTGAAAATAATTGCAAATCATAAGTTTATCAACTGTCCGTTTTTTTTCGTTTTTTTTTTTAAATTTTTTCTTTATTATATACAGTACCAAATCTATATACCTACTATACCTACTATATTAACGGTTTTATATAGATTTCTAAACTTCCTTTCACCCCATAATGCTGCAGCTGGTTAATACGGAATCATTTTATTGCTGGAATTAAAAACGAAATAGGTAACTTTTTCACCGCAGTTTCAACACCAAATTTCTACAGATAATTGGCTAGGAAATTTTCGTGACTCCTATGCCCGGGGATAAGGTGGTGGAAATAAATAAGTTTCAAGAAATTGAGGACACGGTATATACATAATATAGTGCCTGCAAAGGCGTATACCTACACAGGCATAACTATGCGTCATTTTTTAATCCGTCTTGAAGCACTTCCTTATAAAAGTACGTATGTAACCCGTGTCACATATGTACATGCAACTACATTAAATCGCACACGTCATATCATATTAAAATTACAGAATATTATAATAACTACATATACGTGACCAAATTCATCTAGGGCTATGTCATATCACGCATTAGGAATGTGTTTTTTCGAAAATCCGAAAATTATCGATCTATAACAATAAGAGATCGAAAAAATGGTGAAAATTCGAAGAAGACTAGGAAGTCCTTTGGCGATTTCTTTCTTTTTTTTTAATACATTTTTACAAACATGCGGAGGGTAGGTGTAGTACTTATATAAGCGGTTTTATATACTTTGTACGTTTTTTACTTCCGGGATCGGGGCACTGCAGAGTAAGTATAGTTACCTAACAGGAGACACGCCACTTTGTTCCCAGCTCGAATAATAATTGTCAAGGTCTCATATTATAACACCGTGGAATAACTGTCGGTCAGTTTTTGCCCGCTGCAGGTATGTATTAGCAGGTTTGATGATTAACAGTTATATGAATGAGCGTGTATATACCATATACATTATTACATATACGGAAAAAATGATTGAGTCATTTCAGAATCAGATTTCGATTGAATAAATTCAGGCATGAGAAGACTCGACTTCGACTCAAGTCAGAGGCCGCAAAATACCTACATATTCGCATCAGTCTAAATACCCCGCGGAAATTTACCCGACGTTCACGCTGTTCGGAGAAAAAAAGAAGATGAAAAAAAAAAAAAAAGAAATTTAGATCACGTTTAATTCTAGGCCGGTAATAAAAACTCTTTGGGATTGTGTGTATAGACACTATAACGCGAAGTTTTAAACAAACTATATTGTATAATAGAATATTTTTATTTTGTTTACCCCTTTTCACACGTAGACGTATACTAGACACCCACCCGTCTGATAAATGTTGACTTTATAGACGCTAAAATCTTTTCGCTCAATTCTAAATACCAAATGTTATACGGTGATTCCAAAAAACTTTAACTTCACTCGAAGCTAAATATTAACATTTTTTAAATTTTTTTTTCTTTTTTCTAACACTAATTTTGATAGAGATACGTTTCTTTGCACACTTTGCATCTAGATACCAGAGTATCCCATGAAAATTCGGCCGGATATCCGTATGCCTGTTTTATCTAAGAACCGCTGTGCATAGTGATTCGAAATTTGATGACTGGGCTTCGGTAGACGATTGATACAACCCATTCATCGATAGGTTTAATGGAATGACGTGACGAGCTATTAGCAATATACGCATATCTATGTATAATAATACCCAAAACGTTATCGATATATGTGATAGTTACAGCTACGTATGGATGGGATTGATGTTCGTAGTATAGATCGGTGATTCATATAATTTATTATACCCTCGGATCTTCGACCGGATATATACGTTGCGAAGATCGTTAGATCTCGGAATTTTACGAAAATCGTTGTTCCCAAGAATCCGAAATTTTTCTGATTCAATATCAGAAATGTCTATTATAATGTCAGAATTTTTCGCAGATTTTAACATTTCGGAGTCAAATTTTTTCGAACAAATTTTATCATTATACCTATTGCAGAATTATATTTCGATCGATTTACCTCATATTACGCAAGAATATGGTATAGTTATAAGTAAGGCTACCAGACGTACTGGATTAGGCAGGACAGTCCTGGATTTGAGCTAAGTGTCCTGGATTTTTTTACGCCCCGAATTCGTACTGCATTTATGAGAATTGTCCTGCATTGTCCTGGATTATGTGCGAGTTCGTTTCAACTTGTTTTCAAACATATAAAATAGCCGGATATCTTGAAGAAAATCCACAGTTCGGAAAAGTTCGCGCCGCAAACTGAGTAACAATATCGTAACTGATACGTATACTATAGATATATTATTCAATCATTTGACTGTTCAATTTTTTTCGAGATTTTTCTTGTTTAATGTTTGCAATACCTACATATAAGATTAAGGAATTGAGAATTCTAGTCTAAGAAAGGTACTGTGAGTATACTACAAACTTATGTAAAATATTATATTTATCTATTATTGTAACGTTACTTTTATCGTGTTGAATGAAAAAAATTGATACTGATTGATTATGTCCATGAATTACTCGGGGGGGGGGGGGGGGGGGGGGGGGGGGGGTAATGGCGGTGTCCTGCATTGCACTTGTTCAGATCTGGTAACCTTAGTTATAAGTTTCTACATTTTATAGGTATACATATTATACGTGAGTACAACACAATGAGGAATTCAAGGACCTGGCAAACGCGATAGACTGTTTTCCCCGTCGCGTTAGTGTCTGATCGGTAAAGACATGGAAACAGCTGGTGTTGAACATCGAGATATGTAATTGCTGTAAAAATTCTGCTAAATAAAAAGCTGCAACAAGGCCAATCGGTTTTTCCCTCTAGGCGTAGTAGTGTAGTACAAAGTACATAATATCGCATCGGTACAATATTTTATCGTCAGAGAAACAAAATAATAATTAGGTATATTGAAATTCGATTAATAGTATATTGTGTACCAAGGGCGTAAAGTGGGCTTTTTTAGACCGAGTGTGGAGTTTGCAGTACTCGTCTTCGGCTCGCAACGCACTCGTCTTCGACTCGTGCTAGCTCGCCTCTGACTCGTACTGCAAACTCCACACTCGGTCTAAAAAAGCCCACTTAGCCTTGGTACACACCATATTTTATATAACAAAGCCATGTTTAGCGACTTTTTGATGTTTCTGTATAGGATCTAAAGTAGTACTTTTAAGTCCTAGGACTTAAATGTGGCACATTTAAGTCCTGTATAGGACCTAAAGTAGTACTTTGAGGTCCTAGGACCTAAATGTGGCACGAAAAATCCTAGGACTTGAAAGTACTACTTTAGGTCCCATACAGAGGCATCAAAAAGCGAGGAAAACATGCTTTCGTTATATAAAATTATTTTTCTTAACACCTGCTCTGCATAAATGCCTCTGTTGAGACCGAGGGAGCGGGCGCAAAACTGGACTTTTCGCCCGAGGGCCGCAAAGTGATGTCTTGCGCCCGCTCAAGAGGTCGCAGAGGGGCATTTTCGGAGCAGGTGTGAAGAAAAATATCGTGTGCATCACGGGCGCAAGGCTATTTTGGCGAGTGTGCATGCAGCACACTCGCCTTCGGCTGGTACCGCATATTGCACACTCGTAATATAGTTCTTTCCGCCCTTAATACGCAATGTACTAATTCGTCTCTGGACCATGGGGCACCCTGGAAACCTGCAGATGGCTGTAAAACTCTTTAACGACGTTTTGCAGCTCATATATTAATATACGTTCGTTCTTGCTTTCCAATGAGAATCTTTTTTCTTCTTCCTTCACAGAATCCTCGCAAATTAGACTTTTCGCAAACTTGGCAACGGACGTAGCTTTAAGATAGTTAAAAACGTTCGCTATGGTATGTATGTACCTACATACGTATAGAAAAATTGTTTTTAGATGCGCGGTGACCCTATTTTGTCATCGTACTATACAGTATATAAATTCTCGCAATTTTGTTGCATGCGTGATACGCATGCTGTAGTATATGTACTATAACATACGCATGTGAGACCGAAGTCATTTATCGTAAGAATTACTACGAAATATTGGGACCAGATAAACTATACAGAGAAAAAAGAGAGAAAGAAAATATGAGAAAACAAAAAGAAATGATCATTCCGGCGTCACAATATTTCTGAAAGATATTCACGTTACATATAATATTAAATATATACCAATATTGAAATAAAAATAACATAAGGTTTTCGAACATAATATATATACATAGCTATACGCTCTGCAATTGGCTTGACATTATTTTTTTATTTTTTTCATTTAACACACGTACAGAGAATTAATCGCGTAAATCGTTACTGGTGGTTGTGCAGTAAAAGATTACGAGAACGACAGAAGTTCGTATGGTATGGTGGTAAAGCGGTTGAGGCCGCATCCGCTCCTACACGCATATAATAACCAGGTTAATCGGCATAAATTTCTTCGAAACTTGACTTGACTTTCGTTAATATAAAAAAAAAAAAGAAAAAAAGGACTCAACAATCCTATTATAATTATCATATCATTCGCGTTCTCAACCGCATTTATATTTCCACGATCTATTACATACGCCTATATCTCCGCGAACAACACCGGTCGCGTCATACGACTCCAATCGTAGATTATTTTATTCTATGATCATTTGATTTCATGTAAATCATCTACGTTCGAAGAATCATGACAAAATGAATTGATATACCTACCACGATTCATACGGTATAAACTGTTTTTTGCAAGCAGTTTCTGCAGATCAGTTTTTTTTTTGCTGGTACCGATCCAAGCGAAACAAATATCTGCGTATGCATGCAGACCCGAGACGATTGAGAAGGTGAACGTGATGACTGCAGCCAAGATAGAGTTTTGAAATTTGAATGGCACAACCTGCGCTGTATAAAAAATGCAAATTTTTTGTTTATGCATAAACGCAACAAAATCCATGTTTGTTTCTTTGAGTTTATACTACATACTATACCCATCGGAGTAAAGAATCGTTTCTCATTTCACGTTCTGCAGCATAAGAATCGTCGCAAAAAATCGTTATGCCTATACATGATTTCCGAAATCGAAGAGTGAAAAAATTCGGTTTCATTAAATTCGATTCTATTAATTAGCTGGGGATTTTATTTCTTTCTTCCTTTTTTTTTTCCACCACATTTTCCCACTAAATTTTTTCCTTTTCACATTTCCCGCGGCCAAAGCTCGCGAAGTTTGTAAAAAGCACAGAGGCGATTTCTTGGGTTTAAATGACAAGCTGGTGGTTCCAACAATGATATCCCTACCCCAGCAGAACTTTTCAATGTCTTCAACAGCAGCGAGCCAGCAGCGGTGGCTGCGGTACTATATAGGTATATGACACAGTGCCAAGCTATATCGCTTCACAGTCGAGACTCGAGATCACTACGGTTATTGTGACTCGCTCCGCGAACTATTATAATCCGGTGATAAATTAAATCGAAATTATTTCGACTCCCAATAATTAATATATTATAAAGTTATATATATTATCTTCCAGTGATTAAATCGGTTTTTCAATTTCATTCACGCTATAGTTCGTATTCATATTTATCATATTATTAACAACGTATAGATAGCCACACAACACTTCGTCAGGGTAAGTTTGAACTAATTCTTATCTTATACGAACGTTACCTTGATTATAATATAATTAACACCATGTATCGAATATATACCAAGTGGAAGTAATTTACGCAGAAACCTCCATTTTTTTCACAATTTTTTCAAAGCGTTACTGAATTTATCACTTATCGTATTTTATTTTTTTTTCTGTACATATAGAGAAGTAGTTCTGATATTTTTCACGTAATATATGTTTGAATGCAAATTGTATCTTTTCTTTTTTTTTTTTTTTGTCTTATTTGGTCATTTATTTTATACGTTATACTTCAACTATACGCGCGTTGACCATTCTACGCATATGCAGTGTATATGTATATCTATACCGCACGTTATCGCGGTTTGTTCGTTATTGCGGCAGGAAATCACTTACTTTGCAGCAACAGGGATAACACATAGTTATTACAAAAACGTCGCTATTATTTCGTAAAACAATAATTATAAACGGTAGTTCATTATTCCTTACAAAATGTAAGAATTTATAGAAAATTTCATACAATATATCGCGGATTATTTTATACAAAGAGTTATAATATACATTATACATAGCTGCGGTACATGCGGACATGATTTTCTTGCAATAGGAATATTGAGTTGAAATTTTATACCAACGATTGTCATAAATATAAATAACCGCGTAATGTTGTTCGAATATGCGTGCTGAAAAACAGCATGAAACATGTCGAGATACAAACAACATTAGAGTACAATTACGAAACTAAAACCGTAACAAGTTTGTTCCAAGTCTTATTTGCGTAACATCTTATAATTATCAGATTGAAACATATTTTTATGTACATATTTTTATGAACTAAAAATCAAGTTGAAAAATAGTTGTAAAAATTATCAAAATATCAGTCAAGGTACTCAAACCCTCGGGGTATAAATGACATGTAGAATGTTTTTGTCGTTTGTTAAAATCTTATCGATAACAGGGTTATTTACGATTTTGTTACTCGCCTCGTGATAGTACATTACTCATTACTGCAACAAAAATAGTTTCTCTACCTAATTCTTTCAAAAATCATCATCTCATGAGGAAAATAGAGATCAACTGATCGGGTTGATCGTTAATGTTTCGTCTTTTATTTTCCTTCTTCGAATTGAACGAATATATGTACGCGCCTCTTTCCGCACATATCGTAATATCAGAATAACAGAAACTGCGGACTTTTTGCGGTGAAGTAAAAAAGAAAAAAGAAAAACAAGAAACGAACAATAATAATAATTTAATTACAATTAGCAGTGTTAAAATCAACTGCGGAAACATTTGCGTCGTAATTAACAAGCTGCCGATATTTGTCCACCTTCTGTAGTATCAGTTTAGTCGCTCAAATATACGTAGAGAGGAACAAACAAGATTTAGCTGAAAGTAAACTGTCTTATATAAAGAATGATCGGGCGGTCACACTTAATATCGTGATCAGACAGTTATTGGGACAGGCGGTTAGCAAGACTTGTCTAACTCAATATCGACTCGCCTTGAGATAGAGAAAGAAAATTAGATATAAGTGTAGACATAGATACAGGTGTAAAATTGGTATACCTATACCTTTGCATAGGATAAAAAAAAAAGGATGAAGGAAGAAACAGAAAATATGTAAAATCAAATTGTGGGTGAAAAAACTGAGCTCGTGTATAGCGTGATAACAAAAAAATCTCATTAGGTACACCGCGGTGGTATTAAATCGGCGTAACTACGTGCGATGTCTATCTGTGTGGACTGTGGGTTCTCTTTTTTTTTTGTTTTTTTTTTTTCTCAAGAGGTCCAAAATCACTGCCCACTGACTCGACGACTACGTGATACAATATGTAATTGTCTAGCGTGTTGTCTGCTATATAGGGCATCATACTGATTGGCTAAGTTTTCTGAATGAGACCTAGTTCCTATGTACGGCTATCTGCGTTTAGAAATTTTAACACTCTTCACCACGCCCAGTAAATGCAGTGAATTCAGAGACATCGAGATCAATTTTTGTAAGAATTTTTTTAAACGATTATTGAGCTGCTTATCGAATTAGGATGTCTTCTAGTATAAATTCGAAATGGGACTGAATCGAATGGTTATCTGTTGCCACTAATGAAATGATTCAATCGTACTACATAGTGAGAGTAAATCCTAATGAGTTATGAGTTATTTATTAGTAATTGGTTAATGACTGCGAATCAGATGCGATATAGTAGAACTTTTGAGGGACGAAATGAGCAAACATAATATATGACGCGGTAACATTATATTTAAATTTTGTATATAATCCTGGAGATGACATCATTCGTTTGACTTCAAACCGTGGTGATCATATCTATCATGCTGGCTGCAGCCGAAATAGAATTGAGTTTTTTTTTCTTATTTTTTATTCTCTAGTTTTGTCCAATTTAATGGCGTATTAATTCTACCATATAGATGATAATCAACGAATCGACGATGCCAGATTGTCTGATAGAATAATTGATATCATTCAATGAAACAGTTATTTGCTACGACCTTTGATAACGCGTAATCCATAATTGAGGATGGCTTAACATTATACATTATACATTTTATTAAAACGTAGAAAGATAACGAGTATTAATACAATAATTGGAGTTGAGTTGAGTGGGTATAACGCAGTCGATTTTTAATGCCTCTATGCGTAAAAATTCTGTCTCGGTATCTCGTACAATTTTTTTTTACATACATCATGGTCTTCAATTTGATCATTTTCGAATTTCAATACTCCCTGCATGAGCCTGCAGGACGTCTCCAAATGAATACAAATAAATGTAGCCAAAACCAACCCCAGGCTGCTATCTCAATTCATAATAAATTGATAAGTAATGAGATCAGTTCAAACGCGACTCAAATGTGTATGATCTTTATTGAGGACATCCTAATATTAGCGTTAGAAATAACCGCGACTAATCTTTCCAAGTAGGTAAGTCAGGTCGTAGGTGGAATAATAAAGTCTTATTTTACTGATGAGTGACGATGATGATGCTGTGGCAAAAGGTGGTGTGGCAATGGAGCTGCTGGCACATACCCAGAATTGTTTACGTACATTTGTAGGTAGTACAATCCCACTGTACAGCCTATAAAGCAGAATACACGACGTGCTGCTGCAGTAGTTCGTTTATACGATTAATGAATGTGGGTGACGGAATGATTTAAGAGCGATTAAATTATTTCACGCGGCTACTAAATAGACCTAGCCTTCAGGATGTAATGATCTGCATGTGTAATGTGAAACTTTGCAACGTCACCGTATATATATATACGTACGCATCTATTATTCAAGACAGGGTTGACGTTATTCTAATCAAGTGATTAGAAATCAATAAAACGATATTGAGGTGCGATTAGAAAATTTGTTGTTGTTTCAAACGCTGATCGGAACCAATTATCGAAAGATTCGTGGCACCACTTTGTTGTAAAAGCTTAGAGCGGTGTTAAAATCCCAACATTCGATAATGATTCAATTGAATTACAGTGTATCACCAAATTTTTAGATTGATAAGAACTGACGTGGTTCTTTCTATTTCGATGATCAGGTGTATCAGAATATACAGTCATTGGTATTAGATTCGTCGATAAATATCGTACGCGGTAACTTAAATTGCAATCGTTGAGTCAATATGACGTTGTTCAAAAAGGAAGATAAGATTTATCTGTAAAAATTTTTCTTACGAAAATATAGTCCGTCTTTAGATTTACATTCTGATCATTTGACAAGCCTTCAACTAACCAATTGAAAGTCCGTGGCTTGAATTGAAATAACAATTCAGCACGTATTATCAGGTTCACATACCTATATATAAATACACGTAGGTACGCGTTGGTCCTGATGCATGCAAATTGACGATGAGACACGAAAATATGCGCGAGAGTAGTATTAGTGACGTGATGTACCCACAGTACATTCATTTTCTATTCATCAACGTGTATAACATACAGAGTATCTTAGAATATCGTCCAAACAATTGGAGCGCACTATTGCAATAGCAGAGGAGAAAGAATTTCCATGAATATTTCTCTAATCAGAGATCGACAAATCGGCATGAATCCAATCATGCCCATAATGATGAATGCAATCATCATTAATCTGCACGCGGGACATTTCGTTTGGTTCTACGATTGATGCTGTGCAGAAGAACGCGAGAGGGCTGCAAAAGATTACAGGATATCACTAGTTAACGCGTCGCTGGTACATCGGCAGTGGAATAAAACTAATGCCAAACTGTAGGGATAGCCGCTCTTCAAATGCACGTATCACTATTTTCGCCCTTGTTATCAAACGACTGATTGTGGAATGTTCGCTCTTGAACTTTGCGGTGCATATTATCACACAAGATAATCGCATAAAGTCGTAATGGCAAACGTTAGTGACCCATTTTGAAAATACATGTTTGTAAAACTCGGTGAAAAATATGAACAATTATGTTTGCAGATGGGAGGACTGAAATCTGTATTGGGTGTCTCTGAGTTGACGGACCGTAAAGCTGGACTTTACAGAGCTTTGTTTGCCGAGTTCTTGGGCACAATGCTTTTGAGCTTTTTCGGATGCGGCGCAGTGGCAACGAACGACGTCGTCGCGATAAGTCTCAGCTTTGGACTCACAGTAGCCGTGGTCATACAGAGTATAGGGCACATATCTGGAGGCCATGTTAACCCAGCGGTCACCATCGGTCTCGCCGCTATAGGAAAGGTATATACAATACGCTGATTGCTGGTTCAGTACGTCGAGATCTTAACTGATCTCAAGCTTGACCTCGGAAATTGGAGTTACGACTATGCTGCTCACGCTCCCCGAATGGTCAAATGGAACCGGTCCATGGACTTTGCGTTTTGCAATAACAAAAACTAGGCCTTTTCTATATAAGTACCTATATCGCATCTCGCGCGTCTTTATATGCACATGTGTGTCACACCAGGAGTTTCTGCAACGCTACACCTTTCTGCTCGACGTGTATACATACCGTTATCAATTTAAGACAAATTTTATACAGAATAACTAACGGATTAGTTTTTCACTTCTAAAGGTACCGGTGATCCGAATGTGTCTCTACGTGATAGCGCAGAGCGTTGGAGCAATAGCCGGATCAGGAATTGTTAAGGCGTTAACGTCCGAAGATTATAATGGGAAACTAGGAGTTGTTGCACTCTACGGAAAAACAACGGTCGCCCAAGGTCTTGGAGTTGAATTTTTCCTGGGTCTGGTCCTGGTCCTCGTAGTCTGCGGTGCTTGCGATGCAGCGAAACACGAGAGCAAGGGTGTCGTGCCAATAATCATTGGATTTGCCATATCCGTCGGCCACCTTGTGGGGGTAAGATAGATTTCTGGCTCGACGAAGTAAAAATAATCCCCGCAGGATCTCGATTAATAATATTCCAATTATCCGTTATCAATCATCAGGTCGCGAGGACTGGTTCCGGAATGAACCCAGCCAGAGCTCTTGGCAGTGCAGCGATTATGGATGCATTTGACAACCATTGGTTGTACTGGGTGGGACCAATTCTTGGAGGAATTTCCGGAGCCCTTATTTACGAACACGCATTGGGACCGGCGGTAGAACCAGAACCCCGTCAATCCTACGGATTTACAGTCACCGAGGAGAAAGAGGTATTCGAGACGAAAATGTAGACGAACAAGAGCGCGCGACATATCGCGTTCGAAATTAATTGACAATTATATAGACAAAAAAATTAACCGGCGATATCATAACATAGTTCGAACTAGAAGCTCGTGTTAGTTTGCAAATTTTTTATAAGTACGTAAAACATGATTGCCCGGATCTGTTTTTCTTTTCTTTCATTTCTTTCTTTTCTTTCTTCAAAAATTCAATTTATATGAGTATAATTTGGTAAAACATTTGAATAATTTATGTTTATAGTCTTAGAATTATAACAGCATGAGAATAATTATAGAAAGGAAAAAAAAACACTGTATCTAGATGTATAGAATAATTTGAGCGTGTGTAACAAACGCTATTGTGTTTGCTCTGCAGTTGGAGTACATAGACAGCGGGAAGGGTGATCTTTGAGTCAAGCAGAAAAAGGGGGAAAAAAGAGAGAGAGAGAAAATATAAAGCCAAAAAAGAACCAAATTGTGAATACCAACCTTCTTTTGCAGCTGCAGCGGCTCAACAAGAAGGGAACTCCCGCTTGATCCGGTGCTTAACTGGTCTTTGTAACGCCGAAATTAACCAGCATGCTGCGCGCAATACAAATCGCCAATTACGCATAACCGACATACATACATACATATATATATATAATTACATAATTACGCAATATTTTTAAATCGTCGCTTGTCAAATGGTTTTTTTTTTTTTATTATTATTATTATTTTTTTTTTTATACATACATTTTTTTCATTTTATCTCGCTCATCACTCTTCAGATTGTAAATCATTCATAGTTATTAATAAATTGAAAAACACCGAAGATATGAATACTTTAGAAATTTTAATCCAAAGATTAACTCGAATCACTCATTTACGTTTTCTATTTTATGTTAGTTTATTATTTTTTTTTTTTTCCATTTATCAAAATTAGCGAAAAATTTCTGCGTGAAAACACACACTGATCTCATATATTACACTATAAGGTCGTTAAAAGAATATTTTGTACGGTGATGTTACATTCTCATTATTCAGTAGTGTTTCAGAAAATTTTTAAAAAAATTATAATTATAATAATAATCATAATAGTAATAATAATAATAATCATCATAATAATAATAACTTTATCAACTCATCATTTTACCATCACACGCTCAGTCCTGCAGTGATGAGATAACTGATAAAGTTGCGAGAGCGAAAGAAATTGAGTTGTCAGTAAAAGTGGAGTTTAGGACCTTGTCGATTTCTCGTGTTTGAGTTAAAAAAAACAAAAAAAAAGAAATCTATATCATCGTATTATCTCATACCCCATGAACATTTAATTTATGATTTAACAATCGCGAGTATCCTTCTATTCATTCATGCCTAACAATTATTACGTAATGTTTAGCTACTATATAATACTATTAGGTAGCATTATACATACATACATCTACAGGTATATATATGTCACGTAATTTAATCGTGTAAATTTTTAATCTTAAGCCTTGTATGTTACTATATTATGTTCTGTAATAAAAAGGAAAGAAAAACAAAAAAAAAAAAACAATATTTTACACGTAATATGAAGCATTTTAAAAACCTACATCATTATTTGCAAGAATTTTCTGATCTGAAATTTTTTATGCAAATAGTTAATTTTGGTTCCAAAGATCCTTCCGAGTTACGAGTATTCCTGCCTTTCCTCGACTTCTAACTTTCATGCGTCAATAATCGTATGATGATCTTAATGAAGATCAATGACCCTTTGCTATAGATTCTGAAATTATTAAACATATAGCTTTTCGGAATTAACGAAGAAATAAAAGTGGCCCACTTGATATTACATATGTCGAATTGCTATATGCATAAAGTATCCGGTTATGCTTAAATAATTCGATGTGTTCATCTGAAATCACTTAGAAAAACTTGGAGAAAATTATCCATTTTCTGTACTTTTCACAGAAGTTTCGGACGCTTGAAATAGTCTAATTTTATGCATATAAGGAAACAGAGAAGTTGTGACAGAGAAAATGATTATTTACGCATGTACACAGTCCCTTGTATTTCATACAGTATATATCAAAGCGACTGCTTTACTCTTAAATACATGCTAATCTTAGATCTACATGGCTTCATAGATTTCAAATAATATTATGCCATCATAACATAATTATAAATTGTGATCTTCACCTAGGTCTGATATATAATTGTACAGATGCATAAAGTGGGCAGCAAACCAATCAATAATCAATAATTAATAAATTTGAAACGCTATAAGAACATACCATGCGGAAGTACGGCATAAAAAATCAAATAAAATTATCCAAATATTATAGCAGGGCATCGATAAGCGGACAATAAAACCAAAAGAGAATTGAAAAAACAAATAATAATTATTAATCATTATCATAAGAGTAAAATTTTTATCGACTGTTAATTAGTTATCTGATACCCATATATCTTATCTTAAAATTCTTAGATTTGTTGCCCACATTACTATACGAACGTATAGCTACGACATATTAAGAATAATAATAAGATTGACAAATTGTGATAATATTGGCGTGCAATTTCATGAAACTTTCAATAAGCTCAATGTAGTAATTATATAATTTTTCTATTTCTCTTTATTATTAGTAATGCACGGGTCTGATTTGCGGTCTTCGAATATAATACGAAAGAAAGAGAAAAAAAAGACGAAAAAAAAAACGAATATAAAAAGAAATATGATTTTCTCATTATTAGGTGTATCTATGTGTAATGACGAATTAGATTATTTAAAATATTAGTTATTTTTTTGGATGAAAATTTCGCCTATGTTATAATCTGGTAAACTTATGTAATCTAACGTAGAGACAAAGGATTCATGTTTGTTCTTCAACCCTTTCGAGATACTTTGCATACATATTATATATATAATATATCTAAAGAAAATGATAATTTTTTAATTTTATTCTGATAGCTTAGAAGAATCTTGACCTTTACGACGGTGTAAAAGGCTCGATACATAGCTAAAGATTTTCTTAACTATCAAGTTGTGATAATTTGTCCTCAATGCTGTCCTGAGTTTCATTAGCGTCGTTCAAAGTAATGGTTTCATCAGTCAGCTCAATTACAGAGTCATCAGCTTCGGACACTTCCATCTTTCTATCATCAGAGGTGTCAAAATTTTCTGCTGGATCAGAAACGTCTTGATGTTCCATAGAGAGCGACGAATCCGGTTGGCTCTCTTCGTTACCGCCGGTATTAACAACTATTTGAATTTCTTCCACTTCTCTGCTGACATCATGCACCGGAATTATTTCATCCTCACTCTTATCCCCAGCTTGAAGATCCTCTAACAAAGACTCCCGGCTTTTATCTTCAGCGGTTTTAGCCTGCTCTTGAATGCTGTTAGTTTCTTCCTCCATCGGTTCGTCGGCGGAAACATTCTCCTCTATTTTAACATCTAAAGTCTCATCCAGAGCAGATATTTGGCCAAGATTGCTGAGAACATGGTCTTGCATCTTGACCACATTCTCAGTAGAGTCTAATATGTTGCTAAGTTCACGGCTCATCAAGCTGTCGTCAATCTGCGACGGTTCCTCAGATTTCACCAAAATTATCTTCTTGTTCCCATAGACTTTAGAAGTACTGGTTACAACCGGCTTCTTATAATCTCTCTTCGGTGCTTCTGAAGTCGAGACGTACTCCACGGATCGATTTTCTTTCCTAATAATGATCGGCTCTTTATCGTCGCTGTCATACTCCTTCTCTTCGTCATAAACGCTCTGCTTTCTCTTGACGAATACCCGTTTCAAAGGAAGCTGTTGTTCCTCTTCAGATTCGTCTTGCCTTTCGGGTAGCATGTCTTCAACAGATTCAATCTCCTGATGTTTCCTAGCCTGGAGTTCTTCGATCTTCAATCTCTGCTGCTCAACCCGTTTTTCAAGCTTCTCTAGTTTCTCTTTAGTGCTTTCAGGGTTCTCCTCGTTTCCCTCCGTCGATGTTACCGGCGTTTCGCAGCCCTTTGTCTCCGCCTTATTTCCTTCAGACTGTTTCAGCGAAGGACTCGGCGGTTTAACATCAGTTTGAGAAGTGCTAGTCGCCGATTGCGAAGTCTTTAATTCAAACTTAGCAGAATCTATCAGCTTAGAATCCGAGGTACCGGGCTTGACGGCTGGAGATTGCTGCTGATCTCCCAGAATTTGACTCCTATCTTTAGGTTTCTTGACCACAACTCGCTTGACGACATTTCTTGTTGGCAATTTAGCAAGCTCAGCAGGATCGAGCATCGTCCCATCCGGATTAAGTATAACTTCGCGAGTAGTATCTCCGTGTCTGATGATCCGTCTGACGATGACTCTTTTAGTGATTTTAGTCCCGCTTCCAGTTGTCGTGGAAGATTCCGCGTCCTTAACACAGGCAGCTAGAGCCTGGGCGCCCTCGGTGCTGCTTATCGGCTTTCTGACGACAATCCGTTTTATAACTTTAACAGTATTAACTGATTTCGGAGTAGCAGTATCCGACTTCTGAACTTCTTCTTTCGGAGTCGGAGTACCAGCCGTGTTTGACGAAGACTGAGTAGTAGCAGCTGAAGCCGGAGTAGCTGATTGGGCGCGAGTTGGACCCGGTGAATCTCTCGACTGTTCCTGTGGAATGTTTTGGTGCTTGAGAGGTATCTTGTGTTCTTTGAACACAGAAGCAACTATCTTTTGCACTTCAGCTTCCGTGTCGTCTACTCGATGCTGGGAGCGGAGTTTAGGAGTCGATTCATTGTCCGAGGAGACGGATCTGCCGTCCGATTTTATCGGTCCAACTTTAGCGGTTGATTGCGAGCTGCTGGGAGTTGATCTACCCTTAGTTTCCTGTATTTCTCTCCTATGAATGGGCATGAGAGTCTTAATGGTCTTTTTGACGACATTTCCGTCCTTGTTTCTGACATAGACGACGTGTTCTTTTCTGTCCGGTTTATCGACCTCCTCGTCGCTCTCTGGCGGTTCATTCTTTGGAATCTTTTTAGCCACATAAGCCGGCGGTTGGTAGTCGTCGTCGCCGTCTGTGTCCTCGTCTTCTTCTTCTTCCTCTTCTGAGTCAGAGTCAATTTTTTCCTTGCGAACTTCGGGCCTCAGTCCATCAGGGCCCATCTTTTCGCCGGCCTCAATGTGCTGTTTTATATGGGTGACGTAGTCCGCTCTATTCCTGCAAGATTCTTGACATATTTCGCAAGTCAATCCCATTCCACGCTTGGCGTGCGTAAGTTGATGAACTTCCAAGCTCTCCTTGCGCTTGAAAGCCTTGCCGCACTCCTCGCATACGTGAGGTTTTTCAACCGAATGAGTCCTCATGTGTCTCGTCAAATGATGAGAGAGCAAAAACGATCTTGGACAAAGCTTGCACAAGTAAGGCCTGTGCCCTGCGTGCGTAGTCAAATGTCTGGCCAGTTTGGTGCTCGATCTAAATGCCTCCTTGCAATATTCGCATACAAAGCTCTTGTCGTCGCTGTGCAAAAGTTCGTGTCTCTCCAGGCCTTGTCTGTATGTGAATCTTTTGTTGCATATATTGCACTGATAAGGCTTAACAGCTTTATGCACGGTAGCTTCGTGCTTCTCGAGTTCATCCGTGGTAAAGAATTCTCTCTCGCAGTGCTGGCATCCGTACCTAAGTTCGTCTCTATGAACTTTTTCATGTCTCTGAAGCAGACTGACTCTAGAAAAGTGTTTGTTACAAATTTGACAAGTGTACGGTTTCTCCTCAGAATGAGTAGCCGCGTGTTTAGACAAATCATATTTGCTAAAGAACAGCTTGTCGCAGTCTGTACATTTGTAATTTCTGTCTCTATGAGCCCCTTGGATATGAAGTTGAAGAGCTTGTCTCAGCGGGAAGGTACGATCGCACTGGTCGCAAGCGTGAACTCTAATCTCTCCCGGCTCCAATTTCCTCGTATCTTTTTTATTCTGATTATCATTTTCCCCGTCGCTACCTCCGTCCTGTTCATCCTCGTACATATCGTGATGATCTGCATTATCGATTTGCTTATCAGGCTGTCTCTCCCTTTCCCTTTCTCTCTCCCTCTCTCTATCTCTCTGATCTCTTCTGTCCCTCTCCCCCTCCTCAATTCTAGGTTTCTTAGACTGTTCATTCTGCGCCCTCTGCTCCGTCAGTCTCTTGCTTCCCATTTCTGGCGGGTTACTCGGTAAGAGAGGAAAGGGTCTAGGCAAAACACCCGATACTGGATAAGCTCTCAACGCCTCGTCGGCCTTTTTGCATTGAATTTTAAACTTGTAGGAACGATCCAGATTCCAACGACACACAGAACATATCATCTGTGGCATTCCGTCCGCAGCATACACCTTCAAACAATATAGATTTACATTAATCATTTATCACACTCATAGTTGAGTCATAGTCATTCGCGTCTTATTCCCGCCAAAAACAAGCGACTGTACTGTTCTTTTTTTTTCTTTAACGGGAGTTAAGACTGACAGGGTATACGTGACGTATGTATGTATGATGTGATACCGTTCAATGGCCTGTTCGGATGGTAAGTTAGATTTGAACGTTATCCACACAAGTCAACGCTATTGACTGTATACTGTCGCTATTCTACGATGAATTTTCTATACTAATCGCATAATGTTTCTAGGTCGTATGTAAGTACGAGTAGCTAGCCAGGTAGTGTTCGCGAGTTTGTTTTTCATGAGGTTGGAAATAATTTTGATGATTAAATTTATTGTTACCTCGATAGCGACGCACGACATTATTTGTAGGGTAAGCGGCACTTGGAACGGCTTGCTGTGGTCCCGTTCGTAGATGAAGCTGAGTGGCTCAGACTCTGTCAAGCAGAATCGGCATACCCGCCTAGATCTTAGCGGTGCCGGTCTATTCTCCATTTTATAATAAACGAACTATAAACCCGTATTCGAATTACACCTTTTCACAACGTTATTTACAGAAATTCATCAATAAAAACGACGCCGAGCGTCGGTAAGCGTCGCGTCGTACTCACGAGTGGGATACGATATACCGCTACGGAGTATGGCGGAGACTCGGCGGACTCGGGCGCCTATTTCCCTTCGCGTGGCGTCCTGGGAGTCGCGAACAACGCGGTATTCATTCACTAGCGCCACGCTTAGTGTATCGATTCGCTTTTTCTACACTCGGTCGGTAACCGACGGGCTTACGACTTACTGTTTACTAATCGTTGCGGATTTCGCTAGTTGGACTAACTGCCGCTAGAGTTCTTCGATCCATTGAATTCAGACAATAGGTATTATGCATGTAATGGCATTATTATCGGGAGCCTGGAGTCGTTGATGTATGTATACATACATACAGTAATGTCCATTAATGGGTTCGCGGTGACTAACTGTTTTTTCGGAATTTTAATCGTATTTCATGTGCCGATAGCTTAAATTATAATAATAACAATTATTACCCCTTATTAGAATAATATGATATTATTTTATTGATCGTATCCGAAAAAGTCCGAAAAAAAAAAACAGTTAGCCACCGCGAACCCATTAATGAACATTACTGTACCTTATATTATGATTTTATTATTTGAAAATATTTTAAATAAAAAGGAACTAATGTAGAAGCAAGGAGACTATTGTGTAGAAGATATTATAGAGAAAAGTCTAGCAGTCTAGTAGACAGTAGACAGACTGTACGCTGCACCTGCAGTGATGTGTGAGAGAGAATAAGAGAGATGTTATTGTTACCACTAGACTCTTACTTTTGTCTCATACATCGCGATTTCTCGTAGAGATAATGAATCCTTGATTAGTGTAGGGGAACAATGCATGAAGCTTCTTTCAAGCTGATAAGTCGTTAGAGTTATACTATTATATCTTCGAAAATCGAAGTAGACTGAAAATTGTTGGAAGACTTTGAAAATGCTTTAGGAAATTATTCTCGAAAAGTTTGGTAATTAATATTTTACAGAAAAAAATTTGTAAAAATCGGAAATTTTTTTTTGAAATAGTTTGATAATTAATTTTCTACAAAATAGTAGCGAATTTGAAATATTAATTGAAAAAAAAAATCAGACAAGAATATGCAATTTTTAACAATTGAGATTTTTTTTTCTTTTCATACAACAAGACCGAAAATCATGAAAAAGATTTCAATACTATTGGAACGCGAATTCAAAGCTTGTTTACCAAATTTGAATTCTCCAGATCGAGATATTGCACATTCACGTTTTTTTAGTTGCAAGAGCTTTTTATCATCGAATAATATTCAGAATGAAATTTATAAGCCAATAATGAATAAGCTGAGTATATTGTGAAAAGTATAGTTCAAACAATTCATCATTAATTTATTGATCTAGCTAAAAAAAATTTCCTCTCAAAATTTCCTGTAATTTCGCGAATCGGTTAGTGTATTTTATAAAAAAAATGTACACATATATTTATTCCATTAAATTGAGCATCAAATAAAATATCGAATTATTTCTTAACAGACATCATTCGTTCCTAGCTTCGTTCTGGATTAGATAATTTTTCAAACACGTTTACATTTTTTTCATGCAAAGTAATTCTAATTTGAGTAAATAGGATTAGATAGAAAGGCAACAAAAAAAAAACAAAAAAAATGCGAGTATCACGCAAACGACATACAGCAGCCAACATAGAATCTCTTCGTCGAGACGTTGATACTGATGTACACACGATAAACCTCGATCAACTTCTCAAAAATTTAGATACCGACCGTTTAAACGGGTTAACGACAACCCAAGCCAAGACATTACTGCAAAAACATGGAGCTAATAAATTAACACCACCGAGAGAAACGCCAGAGATTTACAAATTAATCCACTCTTTGTGCGGTGGATTTTCTCTCTTAATTTGGGTTAGAACCTCTGAAGTGTATTCCACGCCTTTTTTCAAATGATTTTATTATAGATTATAGAGAATAAATATTAGAATTCCGTATAAGATAGAGAAGAATGATATAAGCCCTAAGAAATCATGAAAATATAAATATTAATTAATTTTAATTAGGTAGGCGCGATCTTATGCTTCGCAAATTATTTGGTAGAAAGTAATTTGAAGGAAAATGGATCGTCAGATCATTTGTGGCTCGGAACGGTTCTTCTCACGCTGATATTCGTCACTGGGATATTCAGCTACTATCAAAATGCAAAAAGTTCCAAGATCATGGCATCGTTCAAACTGCTTCTTCCGGAACGAGCCGCAGTCATCAGAGATGGAGAAAGGAAGGAAATATCAGTTACGGAATTGGTCGTCGGAGACATCGTCGTTCTTCAAACTGGGAATCAAATACCCGCCGATATTCGGATTTTTGAATGTCAAGGTGCTTTTGCGGATCTCATTTCTTTCTTTTTGCCGAGATGTCCGACGATTCTAGATACGATTGCTTAGTTCATTATTCCCTGCAGAATATAATATGTACTTTATTATATAGGAATGAAAGTTGACAACGCATCTCTCACTGGAGAGAATATTCCTGTGCCTAGGTCCGCTCAGGTATCAGCTGGGCCATATCTCGAAGCTAAGAACATGGCGTTCTTTTCGTCAAATGTTGTGGAGGGTTGGTTTGACGAGAGAAATACATTTTTTTCTAACACAATCGAGATCGTTAAATTTTTATGACCCGAAATGTATGTTTAAGTTGTAAAATCGACTCATAAAACGACCAATTTTCAAGTTTTGTAGCCAGAAATTGCAGAGAAACTATTTGACTCCGTAAACTTCTGATTATTTATCTTCGTTCCATGTCTGCAGGCGACCTAAACATATTATTTCTGTTTTGAAAATGCTCCTCTTCAGGTATGAAAAAGACCTTTATTTCCAAGAGGAGGTTGTGCCGGTGTGCAACTTGTTGATGTTCAATGAGCTGCGCATAAAAATTTTGCTCGTGTCTGCAGTTTTCAAAATACCAAATATTTCATGGAATTTGTAGAATAATTCTTCAGTCCATTGCAATTATTTGTTGGATGCGTGTCACTTGTCGACATTTAATTAAAAAGACATAACCGATTTCTACTTTCATCAATATACTGGAACCTTTCTCTTCCTCCTCCTCCTCTTTATTTCAATTAATTTTCGTACCGATTTTAATAAACTGCATAAATTCGGTATTTCATGAATTCCCAGGGCTTGGAAAAGGGGTGGTCGTAGGATGCGGAGACCAAACCGCAATGGGTCGAGTGGCTGGTCTCACATCGCGACTAAAGCCAAGAGAAACGCCAATATCAACCGAAATCAAGTGGTTCATGCGGTACATATCCTGCTGGGCAGTATTTCTCGGGGTTTCTTTTTTCGGCATGTCGTTAACGTTGGGTTACACATGGATTGACGCTATGGTATTCTTGATCGGAATCATCGTCGCCAATGTACCCGAAGGTTTGCTGGCCACTGTCACCGTCAGCCTTACTTTAACCGCGAAAAGAATGGCCAGCAAAAATTGTCTCGTAAAAAATCTCGAGTCCGTTGAAACCTTGGGAAGTACGTCCGTCATTTGCTCAGACAAAACTGGAACCTTGACTCAAAATAAAATGACGGTACGCACTGGCTTTAAATCATTTCAAAGATCCATAGGATCGAAAAACGTAAGAAAGACAAAACGAAAATTGTATCTGAAAGGTAAAGAGATTACCTCCTCGAAATTGGTTCAGGTACGTCATTTATGGTACAACGGACAGCTCAGAGAAGTTATGGCTTCCGATACGTGGAGAAGGTACATTGATAGCCCAGGTTTTTCGGAAATGGCGAAAATCGCGAGCCTCTGTAACAGGGCAGAGTGGGCATCGCCTCCACCAGGTCCATCGTTGCCTTTAAATAAGCGAAAAATTTTAGGCGACGCCTCGGAAACGGCGCTTCTCAGATGCATGGAAGTCTTGGTGAGAGGAGGTGCAGAGGCTTACAGAAGTAATTACATCAAGGTAAAATTTCACCCGAAAACTAGGAGAAAAACTGCGAAACATGGAACCGATCAATCTGAATAATTTTCTTCCTGCAGGTGTTTGAAGTCCCTTTCAATTCTACTGATAAATTTCAAGCTAATATTCATCTCAGAGGTCGGTCTCATTTCATTTCACTGAAGGGTGCTCCGGAAAGTGTTCTAAGCCGTTGTTCGACCGTGGCTAATGGATCAACGACTTCAGATCTGGAAGATGAAACACGGGATGCTTACACTAAGGCATGTCAACTCCTAGCTAATAACGGTGAACGTGTATTAGGATTCGCTGACTTCCAGTTACCCCCAGAAGACTTTCCACCAGGATTCGACTTCCAAACAGACCCGCAAAATTTTCCACTGGAAAATCTTCGGCTTGTGAGAAAATAGTTCGAAATAGTTCTAATTTCCCCCCTTATCCTCCTTCGGTTCATAACATTGCAATCAATCAACTTCTGGGCATCATTTTTTTCCCAAAGTACCAAGACATTCGGATGTACACCTATTGCAAAAATTACTATAATATAGGTCGGTCTAATCTCTATGATGGACCCACCAAGACCCGGAGTCGCGGACGCGGTCTACAGGTGTCGTTGTGCTGGAATCAAGGTGATAATGGTGACCGGAGATCATCCAGACACAGCAAGAGCAATAGCAAAATTTGTGGGCATAATAACCGAGAGTGACGAAAGTTTGACCTCAGTGAACTGCAGTCAGTCGATAGTGATAACTGGTACGGAATTGAGAGAGTTAGAACCGCTGGATTTAGACAAAATAATAAAAAGTGTATCTGAAATCGTGTTCGCAAGAACATCACCGGTCCAAAAACTCCAGATAGTTGAAAGCTGTCAAAGGCTGCACCATATTACCGCGGTGACAGGAGACGGTGTGAACGATTCACCAGCGTTGAAAAAAGCCGACGTTGGAATTGCCATGGGAATCGGTGGTGATTAGGAATCTATGAGACCGATTAGGCGAAAGTATTTTTTAAATTGAACCAATTTTGCACGCGGTGTTTTAATTTTTCGAAACTCCAGGGTCTGACGTTAGCCGTCAAGTTGCCGACATTATACTCCTGGACGATAATTTCTCGTCTATAACAACGGGGATCGAAGAAGGCAGAAGAATATTCGACAATTTGAAATCAAGCATCGCTTACACGCTCGCTAGTAACGTACCAGAAATCGTACCGTTTCTTATCTTCATTGTTCTCGGCATACCATTACCGGTTGGTATAATTTGCGTGCTGTGCATCGACCTGGGAACGGATATGTGGCCAGCGATTTCACTCGCTTACGAAAAACCGGAATCCGACATAATGTCGAGGTGGGTTGCAGATGTAGGAGAGCAAAGTCTCTCTGTACAATTCGTTATGAAGTAAATATGAATTTGTCAGGATGCCGCGGATTCCACACGTCGATCACCTGGTCAGTCGTAAGTTGGTCTTCATGGCCTACGGTCAAATCGGAATAACAGAAACCGCCGCTGGATTTTTTTCCTACTTAATGATAATGGCCGAGCATGGTTTTCTACCAGGGAAATTGATCGGTATACGTCCTTCGTGGGACAGCAAAGCCATTAATGATCTAGAGGATAGTTACGGTCAGGAATGGACATACGATGACCGTAAAGTCCTAGAGTATACCTGCCACACAGCCTACTTTGTCAGCATTGTAATAGTGCAGTGGGTTGACGTGGTGATATGCAAGACACGAAGAGCCTCTATATTCCGTCATGGCATGAACAACTGGGTCCTGAATTTCAGTCTGATATTTGAAACTGGAGTCGCGCTCTTCGTCAGTTATGCTCCCCACATGGATGTGGTCCTGAAAACTTACCCTCTCCGTCCAGAATGGTGGCTCTATCCAGTTCCATTCGCAATTTTGATGTTCGCTTACGACGAGCTGAGGAAAATGTGGATCAGAAATAACCCGGGTGGATGGTGGGACCGCGAGACATCTTACTAAAACTAAAATACCCGCGAAGACGTCTCCACGAGGCATTGAGCGCTGTTTAGTGAATACCGAAATCACCGGGATGTTTGGATCCCGGAGACAGTACGTGGCTTGGATACAAAATGTAAGTAAGAAACCAAGAAAGTGATAAAATTGTAAGCTTCCTCTTATATTAAAATGATGAACAAGCGGGCTTGAATATTGAAAAGAAAGGATTGACTACTAATATTCATGCTCCTAGTCATCCTTGAACCCGCTGCTCCTGCACCGAGGCAGAATAACATATTAAAAAATCCGAAAAGCATTTGCCTGCGGGTACAAACTTGTGTGTGTGTAAATCTTTCGGATAATCGAGGCTGCATGTCCAGGACGTTAAACTTGCACATGGTAAGTATGTGGGATGTGAAGTACATATAAACGTGTGATCCCAGCTCTCCTTTGTTCATTTCTTCTCGCACGATATCCATCAGCAATCTGCTGCAGGAGCAGAAGACCTCTACGTACTATTCTCGATTAACAGTCTTTCAACATGCTCGCATATTGTCCGAAGTGGGGGAGGCATATAAGGCTCCGAAGTCTCGATCAGTCCCCGCAGTAGTGGAATAATCATTGATCCATCCGCACGCAGTCGGACACCACTTTTCCCATACTAGTTTCCGCTGCAGTTTAACGTGCCCGAAAGGTTTGGGGCCTATCCCAACCACCAGGATGAATTTTTGGGCCCTTTGTTTCCTGGTCTGCGTCGGTAAGTCCTGATGATGAATTGACTCGCTGATTGGTACTGCCAATAACACCGAATGGCTTACTTAGTTTATAACGGACGTTCGGAACCGGGTCAAACCTTGCTTTCACGTTTGAGAAAAGGAAATGATAGTTAGAAGGCGGACATGTTGGATAGTACATACACATCGTATGCATGATCATTTACCGGTGGTGGAATCGGTTTGTACAAAAAACCGATTTCGAGGTTCCTCGCTGTTCGCGCTAGTCTCCTTTCTCTTTATTTATACTTCAAAGAACATTAAACCGTGCGACCTTATAGAATATCGTTAAGTCAGTTATTCAAGAGAGGAATTAGTGCCGTCATATATTATTATATTATGCTATTTAGATAAATTATAACTGGTTAAGTCAGCTCTGCAGCAGTTCGTAATAACTTGGCGTAAGACATTTAAATGACATTTAAGTTCATACCGATCCAACCGAGTCGAACGTACTACCTATACCTATACCTATACCTATACCTACCTACCTACTTTCTCGCTTTCTTTTCGCACGAGGTCGCCCGGTATATACCTCTACCGATCGTCTCTCCTATATCCGTCAGTAACTCTGTTCTTTACCCCGATATGTCCCCCGTTCCATTCTATTCAATTCCATTCCATTCCGTGAAGTTCCGTTCACGGACATATCATGCATATATGTAGCCATCGTGCAGGTTGCCTTGAAAATCAATCCGGTCGTAGTCCCTGCCCCCTGTGCCCTCCGGAGTTAATGTCGTTCGATTACCCGTTCTTCCGTGTCTAGGCGTGGCAATGCGATAAAAAAAAAGTCGTAAAAGTAAAGAAAACGGCACACGTAGACGGCATAGTTTATAGAAATGATCAACCTTGCAGGAATCACCTTCGATACCAAATTTGAAATGATCATTTTTAGGTCTAGCCACCGCACAGCTATCCAGAAAGGAACAGGCTGCTGAACAGACCCGTAGAAGACTTGGCATAGCGACAAAGTCCAGAGAGCCAAACCACTCCAAGCCAATCGAAGATGAGACTGCGGAAGATGATGAAGAGGCAGAGGCAGATGCGGATGACGAGGAAGAGGAAGATCGTTCGAGACCTGTGAGGAAGAAGGGATTCCAGTGCCCTGAATCTAACGGATACTTTCCGGACCTGGAACAATGCGACAAATATCATGATTGCCAGGATGGGAAACCCAGGGATAAACTCTGCCCTGATGGATTGGTGTTCAACGACTTTAGCCCTGACCAGGAAAAATGCGATCTTCCATTCGGCATTGATTGCACGACGAAACCGAAGCTTCGTAAGTACTTTGGGGACGATTATGGAACTGCTATAAACATGAAACTCCTGTTTTTAATTATCCAATAAAGTTCTCCTGCAATTATTGGACGTCATTAAAGATTTTCGCACAATTCTGAGCCCATGCAGGAGTTTTGGAATCAAGCAACTGAAGTATCAATGCTTTCAGAGACTCCTATCCCGTCGGTAAACTGTCCACGTCTCCATGGATATTTTGCGCACAAGGACGCGGGAATTTGTGACAAATTTTACTACTGTGTCGACGGGCAATTCAACATGTTGACCTGCCCTGACGGCTTGGTATTCTCAGAGAAAACTGGAATTTGTAACTGGCCTGATGAGGCTCAGAAAAAAGGCTGCGGCTCAAAGGATCTATTCAACTTCACCTGCCCCACTGTCGATGATTCTGTCGCCGCGACGCATCCCAGATATGTAGACGCCGAGGACTGCCAGTTCTTTTACGTATGTGTGAACGGTGTAACTCCTAGACGAAGTGGGTGCAAATTGGGACAGGCATTCGATGAGAGAACCGGAAAATGCGATTGGGCAAGAAAGATACCCGAATGGTTTGTACTTTTACCAGTCTTCAATTTTTTCAATATCCTCCCTTGTCTCTTGAAGCTTGGATCGTTTTTGACTTCCATTTGTCTATCGCGATCATCCAGGCGGAAGATTAATGAATGAAGAATTTTCAGAGAAAAGACGGAAAATTTGTGTCCTTGAAAATTTCTGCATTTAAACGACTCCGAGACGCTTTTGTGTTCAATTATCATATTATTAGACATTTTGGTATAGAAGTTTATTGGATGATTCTTGAAACTTCTATAAGATAGCGATCCGAAGAGAATTTCTAAGGATAAAATTTCAAACATGTTTTTATTGTCTTACAAAATATTCTTTCACTTCACTGCAGCAAAGATTGGTACAAGGATCAGCTAACGGACGAGCAGCTTGATGCCCTAGAGAACCCACCACCACCAAAGCCCTCGGGTGGATCTACTCGGAGGAAAAGTTCGCGGCCACAAAGAGTCCAAAACTGAAAATAACTGCTTTTATAAAGTGCAGCCTGTAGCCCTAATTTTATTTGTACAATAAACTGTATTAAATATGTATTTCTATTTTAAGATTAAAACTTATTTAATTGAAACCTGAAATACGATTAATTTATGCATAAAACTGACTGTGAAACTCAAGTTATACGCTTGAACAAAGATTACCCAAATCATTTAGTTCCTCGAATCTGAATTAACGCCGCAGAATAAATTGCTAATTTGAAGTTTTCTGCAAGAACGGTTGTATCGGTAATCTACGATTTTTAAATCCTCATTTCTCTTTCGGGACGATTTCGAAGCTAACAGAGCCTGAAGCAGACTTGTTGAACTTTCAGTTTCTTCCAGTAATACCCGTTTCTCGGTATAATACCTATATGTGTAAACACATTATGCCCAGCGGCATAGCCATCCTAAAAATAAACGTATAGGATATGATACGATACGATCGTGTATGTTGTGCCACTATTTACGAGAATTTTCAACCCGCAAGTATAATTCCTGTTGTACATTTGGCCGAGGCCTAAAAATTTTTGGAGAAAAATTTCTGTATACCTATTTGTATGTGTGGGTATATATAGTATATACGAATCGAAAATTTATTCGAGGCGTTTTCAAGCGTCCTGCAGTGACATCATGTCATGGTACCAGCCTTTCGCTTCAAATACCTAAATCCCCTATCTCTCTCTATCTCAATATAGAGTTACTCGCTGCATTTCAATTGGCATTGATGCAGCATTCAGGGACGTAAACCGTATGCAGGAATTTCAGAGAAAGAAGGAATGAATAAGATCGACGATTTATATCGAGGCAATGCTGATCGCGAGCCGCACAAATCGTATACGAGGAAAATTAATCTTCGATTAAAAACTGAAATGGATGTTCTTAGAATTATTTATAATAAAATAAGTGCCGCACACGTTCGATAAGGATTTCGAAAATTCTTCAAATATGTCACGTCAATAAATTAAATCCCGCATGCAAATAAAAATTACGCAATGATAAGCTGGGCGTGAAAAAAAATAAAAAAAACGAAAAAAAAATCCGAAAGTCGTAGGTTCTGACTTTTAGCTAACTGCTAAGAGATGCAGCCCGAGTTAATTAAAATCATAAACTTGTACCCCACCCTTTCCGCGAACATATAATACGTAACCAAGAGACGCATAAGGTTACCGTATAATACATGTATGTCGACTATACGTTACACCATATGCCGTCTTACACGTAAACCTAATGTTAATTATATCTTCGAATCAGGTGTTGGATTGATTGGATAGAAAAAAAAAATTCCGAAGGATTATGGGAAAGCTTGAAGAATGACATTGCACCGATTGTTGCTTGGCGAAAGAACTGCAGAGCAGATCTGCAACTAATGGAGAATTTCTTTCCACCGATTGTCGCGGGTATTAGAAACGGTGCTTCTTGACAATCGGCGCAGGGAGAGATAGATCTGTATACCTGTATACCTGTGTCTAGTTTTTATTTTTCATTTTTATTTTACTCTTTTTTCAAACCGCGAATAATTGCCGCGAACAAATGTCATGCCAGGATGAATTAAAGAGCAAAAGTTATAGAAAATTAAAGATCGGCGGGATGAGGTGAGAGGGAACATAAACGGCCACGTGATCATCGCTCTTCATGGCTTCTCTAAACCCCGCAGAACTTGAGTGGGGAATGATCGGACATAGTGGGGGATGACAAAGTATACCCAGACGAGGAACGCCTTAGCTGCAGTCTCTCGCGTTGAGACGTCTTTTCGAAAAGGGCTAAAAAGTTACCTTTACCAACAATCGTCGATACAATACAATAAGTTTTTCGAGATAAAAAAAAAAAAAAAGACTATAAACTTCTACCATGAGTAGAGTGTGTCTTGTGATGGTGCTGGCCTTCGTGGCAGTTGCATGTAAGTACTACACTATTTTCACGCATCGATTACAACTTTTCATCTCATCTTTGATTCGGGGAATAAAAATATCCACACTTCGTACTAAATGGACCCCAGGATTCCTGTATCTAAAAAAAAAAAAAAGAAATGGACCATATATAGGTATATAGTATATAATATATAATATATACACGGCGTAATCTGGGAATGATAATTGTCCCCAATTGTTAATCAACCTGCACGCACTTTCTAATTCCAACTATAAATGTGCTTTGGCATCGAGGCGTAATGTTCATGGCGTGTTTCTATCCCGGTGAGAATAAAGAAATTATAAACTTTCTATTATATATTGACGACGATGATGGTTCGATCGATTTGAAGAATTTCTTTTCGCTAATTTCACATTATTTTTATCACGACGTACTTAGTGCTCTAATCTTACGTACGATTTCAAATATATTTCGGCTTTAAACCCGCTGCAAGTATTCATTCGCGTGCATATGTATGAGCGTGTATACTACACACGTATCGCGCATAGGCGATGTCCAGTTCACCGCGATGGTATACGACAGCGAGGTTACAAGCGGAGTCAGAACTTTCTAAAATGTAAATGTAAGTGCTGTCTCCAAGTTACGTAAGAGATCCGGGAATAGCGAGTATCAATTTATTGTGCAAGAACGAAAATATTACGGATAATCAACAGCGTCGCATAAACTATCGGATAACGAAGACTGACGAAGCTATACCAATACGGAGTCGAATTATTGTCTGCACCGAGGAAGTCGCTTCTTGACAACTTTCTCAACTGACCTAATAATACCGGAGATGATGATGCACTCGCGGCTGAAACTACCATGCGATCACTTCGATCCCTGATCCAATTTATTATTCTTATTATAGTCGCAGCCTCTTCCTTCAAGTGCCCAAAGGACAACGGAGAGTTCGAAGATGCTGTTCAATGCGATCTGTATTATAAATGCGTGGACGGAGTTGCCACCGAAAAATTGTGCCCTGATGGACTCGTATTCGATCCGTTCAACCGCAAGATCAACAAGTGTGATCACATCTTTAACGTGCAATGCGATGATCGTCTCGAATTACGTGAGTCCTAAGAGTTTATCAAGAGTCTATCTTGGCTTGACTTTTTCAGAATTTATCATTGGAATTGAAAATCTTACTTTTGTCAGCCGGAAATTATACGAAGTGATAATAAACTTTCTAGAAATAAAAATCATTATCAGAAGCTCGTATAATCCACGAACGTGGAGCTCAATGAATAAATTAACTCATAGCTATCGTGTGTTCTGCATTTAATTTTTTAATCATGAAACATCATGGATGAAAATTTGTTCTTCTCGTTTTTTCATACCATTCTTCATCAAGGTTCTTAGATAGGACATTTTTGTAATCAATATAGTTCAAGCGGTACGTGAAAAACGACAAAAAAGAATAAATTAAAAAAATCGGAAATGCTATTTGTGCTGCCGAAACGCAAACAACGACGTTGCATGATTTCCATATGGTACAATAAGCGATTTCAGTTTTCACCAATTTAACGCGTATCTCATCATTCGGAATTGCGTAACTTGATTGAAGCTTCTTTCAGCCACTTATATCTTATATTAACATTATTATCTTCCTTTCTTTCTGGTTTTCCTCAATTCAGAGGCTCCTCAGCCAACAAAGAATTGCCCAAGACTAAATGGGTTCTTTGCTCATCCTGATCCCACCGTGTGCGATGTTTTCTACAATTGCATCGACGGCGAGCCAATTAAGAACACCTGTACAACCGGCTTGCATTTTGATGAGTACAGTGGAACCTGCGTATGGCCTGACAGCGCTGGTCGTCAGGTAAATCCGCAATGAGATGAAATCTTTCTTCAAATTTGATGAAGCGACATTTCGTGTTTCTTTTTCTTTCTTTTTTCCTTTTTTCAACGTAGATATTGAAATAAAATAATGAGACAAGCTTCGCTTTAGCATAAATATATTAATTTGCAAATTTTTCTTCTTCCTTTTCCTATTCAGGGATGCGGTGTCGTAGGTAAAAAACTTGCTGACGGTTTCGAATGCCCGAAGAATACACAGGTCGATAGTCGCGACATGCCAGTTGATCACCCCAAATATCCACACCCAGAAGATTGCCAAAAGTTTTACATATGTTTGAGCGGTGTAACGCCCAGAGAACAAGGATGCGGTGAATCGACCGTGTACAATGAGGTTTTGCAGAAATGTGACGCGCCAGAAAATGTCCCCGGATGGTACGTGGATAGAAATATAGAAAACAGCTAAATGAAAGCGAACCATTTTTTATTTTTTTTTTACAGCTGAATTATTTTTGCTATAAAGTTCATCAATAATTTACAATACAATTCCCGATTTCTTAACTTTCTTTTGTATGCATAGATACCTGTGAGAATTTTCTTTACTTTTTTTTTTTTTCTTTGCACTGCGTCAAAAATTATCGCTAAGACTTGCGAAGCGTGATAGAAAGTGGAATTGGGATTTGTCCTATTTTTGGCCAGGTTCAGTGGCACTTTACCAGATCGTATAACTTTCCAAATTATTTCATTCTATTGAATAAAATTTCGAGTAATAACATATTGGATTTGAACTCCAGCTGCAGATGAATAATTGTAACTTAAAATTATAAGGAATATCGTGTATGCCCATTGCTCATACGTTTTAATTTTAATTATTCTTTTCTTTTTTTCTTTTTTTTTCTTCTCCAACTATTTCAGCGAGGATTGGTACAAGGACGATGACAAAAAGGCCTGAAGAGATTGATGAACATTTCCTGTCCCGCATCGGGACCTCCAAAACCACCTTGTTCTACGTCTACATTTATTTTATACGATTAGAAACGAATTTAGGTATTCATGAGTACTTTGTAAATGTTTTTCAATAAACGGTATTTTCTCTGAAACAATATATATTACATTATATATTCCTGCGGTGTCGGTGGAAGCTTAAATAATAATAATAATAATAATAATAATAATGATAATAAGGAACATATATACCATATCTGAAGGCGCGTTATACATATACCATGAAATGAAATTCACACTGGTCTTATAATTTCGGTAAAAAGGGATTCGAAAGTATGTATAATGGCATCAATACAATTCCCCACGAATCCATTGAATAGTTATAGTGTTAATTGACGATCAGAAATTTGGCCAAAAAATTGATATACATGCAATTGAAAGAAATAGGTTTTTTTTTAGAACGAGTCGCATTATTTGAGATGAAATTTACCTCGGTCGCATTATTGAGTAGCAATAGGAAATAGCGATAGCGTTGATCTCTATATATGCGCAGTGAGGCGAATCCCCGATAACTTTCACTCGGTTTATAAGAAGGAAGTTCTGTTCTATCTTTTTTTTTTACTTTTCCATTTTTTTTTTTTCTTTATCTTACACAGACGTCGCACCCACCAAACTGGTTTTTGCTCGGCGAGACGTCGCAATTATTGATCTTGAGAAAACACCCATATATATAAGTCTGATAATCACGACTCGTATTTTCCCCATTACCGAAATGTTTCTTGCACTGAGATTTTCGGACCTTTTTCTTTCTTTTCTTTTTTAATTCATAACACAAACAGGATGAAATATATGGAATGATGGAATGTCTTGATGATTCATGAGAAATTTTTTTATTTTATTGCCGTCGTAGAGTCTTTCGTGCTCCTTAATCCTTTCTGAATATCGGTTAAGGACTTCTGCTTTGTCTCAGGTACGAAAAAGCACACGAAAAATAACATGACAATGGAACAGGCGGCAAATCCCCAAAAGGAAACGTGAGTCCCGTATGCATCGGCCACAACTTGATAAAGTTTTATGATAGCCATCTCACTGAATGCACTGATAAGAGTGGCACACATCACGGCGATGGCCTTCACATTGCAGGGAAATAATTCACCAATTATATTCCACGGCAGACATCCCAAACCAATGGAGTAAAAAATAACGAAACCAACCATGGCGGTTACAGGAAGCCAAGAAATCGGAGTGATGTCGATTCCGATGGCCTGCAATTGGAAGAACGTAGCCTCCGCTGCATTGCAAGCGAAGAACAATATCGGATTATAATTCTGAAGATGTATTTTTACCGTACGATGTATAAAGTCAAAGTTTGGGAAAAACTCGGAGTCATTTTACGGTGTAAAAATTCCAATCCTACCTATGAGGAATACGATTGAACCGAGAAGGGACATAATCAGTAATGGTCGACGTCCAAGGAAGTCTGCGGTGAACATACTGAATCCTCCACTAAGAAATAGAATCACTCCAATAATGATAACGGATATACTGGAGCTCAACACGAATCCAGACGCCTCGAGTATCAGGCTAGTATAAACTAGAATCGAACTTACACCAGTCAATGGTGGCGCCAGAGCCAATATACCAAGGATCACCAAAGCCTGGAGAATCAGAATGTAGAGAATTTGACAAACATCGAGTTTACTTGGTAAAGTAAAAATAAGTTTACTTGGAAAAGTTTATGAAGTAAATTGAGGAACCTAAGAACCTCGTTCTTCGAATTTATCACAGTCACATTCTGTTCATGCAATGATGCATTTGCGACTTTATACGTATGGTGTGAAACTGTTTAGTGCATTCCAGACATTCTGAGTCGAATCAATTTCACAAACCTTGCGATTTCCTCGTATCAGATCTTCCAAACTTCCACCCCCCTCCATTGCAACATTTTCTTCAATCTCTTTCATTTCTTCTTCTACATCACTCGTTCCTCTTAGCCAAGCCAAAGTCTTCTTCGCATCTTCATTTCTGTGTTTCATCACCAAGAAATAAGGCGATTCTGGTATCCAGAAAGAGAAGAGTAAGAATCCGATCGGCAAAGACAGTCCCACACCACCAAGTGCCACACGACTGACCCACGGGCCAATACTGTATGCCAATAATATTCCAAGGTTCATCATTTGTGCTGAGAATATACTCATAGCACCTCGGATCTGGCTGCTCGAAATCTCACCTAAATATATTGTGATAAGTGTAGCCATGGCGCCATAGCCAAGTGCAGCAATGAATCTAAATACAAGATATGAAAGAATTACGACAGATCATGCGTTTTATTGTAATAAATCAGGAGGTACCTCGATCCAGGGATTATTAGATACGAAATTCGTACAATCTGAAGAAATATTTGATTGCCTCAGTTCTTTCACAGTCAATTTTTTTCTTTTTTAGGCATTAAATTGGCAATTATTTGACATTTTGTCAACTTTGGTTTACATAGACTGATGACACCGAAAAAAAGTGGTTGGTGTAGGGTGGGGGGCGCATCATGCATCGAAAGTTCATCAAAGACTGATGAAATATTCTACATCGATGACATGTTATTTTGCGCCAAAGCAAATGATATTTGATGAATTTAATTTTTAGATAAGAAAATTTCGCATTCAAAGCCATTTTCTTTTTTTTTTTTATTGATATCATTTTACAATATTAGCTGAAAATTTGAAGAAGTTTCGATGAACGAATATGCGACCTTGTGAATTTTCAATCATGTCACATAATAGTAAGCAGATCTTATCCAGAAAATATTCAAAAAAAGCCGATGAAAGGGCAAAAAGTTGTACCTCGCTATAATCAGCCACCAATAATTCTGCGCTGCCATAATGAGGATCCAGGAAACGGCGAAAGGACATGCCGTTGAAATAAGCAATAGCTTTCTACCCAATTTATTGACCACCATGCCGGTTATTAGGGAACCAAATGCACCTCCGAAATTGAAAATACTTGCGATCCAGGCACCCTGAGCCGAGGTAACGGGTAGGTCTGAGTCCTCGGCCTGCAATTTAGGCAGGGACGGTGATGCCCATCCAACGTGAAATCCTCCGTTCAATGCAGATATGGATGCTAAAATCATGTTCAGTTGGGACAATAGACGAGTTCTACCGGCATAAATTCATTCCAGAAGTAGTTGTTTTTTTTTTTCTTATCTTTTTTTTTACGAATATATGGAAAGTCGTCCGACCTATCAACGTGACGATTATTTGAATCGTGATGCCTGATTTCTTCGTCATCATTTTTGGTGGCAGTCAATTCATGTACTCGAATACTAATCACAAGATTATCACTCGGCTGATTATATGTAAGAAAAAAATACATGTTCAGATAAAAGTGAGGAAAATGGTGAAAAAAATGTTCAAAAAAAAGAAGATTAACAATTCAAAAACGAGTCTTGTATCGTTTGGAGTGACTGAGGGGTTAGCCACTTTTCAAATTCGGTATAAAACTTATATCTATGGCATACAGAATTTAATTGGTGAAAAAAAGTCGTACCAAACTTACCACCAACTGCGAATCCGCTTTCCGTTCAATTCACACCTGATAAAACTAATTTTTTTCATTAAAAATCAGATAAAAGAAGAAACTCTATTGTCGATGTAGAAAAGCGAATAAAATTGAGCAACTGCAGGGAGCCCCGCAATCATAAGACTTGATTTATAAGAATAGTAGGAATAGAACTGTAGAATAGTTCGGAATTCAGAGGTATGTCACTTTCTGAATTGAGTTGATAAGATGTTTTATAGTCATAAGCCTAATTGAACACAACAATAACTTATCTGCCCATACTGCGAGACGTGATCATTAGTATATCTCACTAAAAACCGGATCGTATAAAAAAACGTATAAACGAGTGATAAAATTTATCTTAAATACATTTTCGAGATTATATCAATGTTTGACGTTGATAAAATGTGAGTTTACGATGTCCCAAAGGTTCCTAAAAATTCCAAAAAAATCATTATTCAAACCAGATCAAAAAACACTGTTTTTGTCTTAGCTTGGAGTTTTTCCTTTTAAACTATTACAGCGAGGATTGGTACAGGACGATAAGAAAAACCCCTGAAGAGATCTATGAACATTTTCTGTCCCGCATCGGGATCAAAAAATTATCTCGTTCTATACTTACGTCTACATTTATTTTATACGGTTAGATAAGAATTTCGGTATTCGTGAATGAAATTTGTTAATGTTTTTCAGTAAAGGGTATTTTCTCTGAAACGATATAACTATTATTTATTCCTGGCGTCGGTGGAAGCCAAAATAATGATGGTTTATATAAGAATATTAATGATATAGTAAATATAGCCTCGCCATTGGTATGAAAGTAACATGTATACCTGGAGGCGCGTTAGACTATGAAATAATATTTACACTGATGATGTTTTTGGTCGGTTTTTGGTAAAGAAGAATTCGGAGGTATAGTGACATCGATCAGCTTCACTCGAAACCATTGAATAATTAGTGTAAATTCACGCTAGAAAATTCGTCCCAGAAATTGGTATGCAGTTGAAAAGAATAGAGGTTTTCTAGAACGATCAACGTACATTATTTGAAAAGAAATTTCCCCTCGATAGCAAATAGCAAGTAGCAAGTGGCAACTAACCAGCGATGGCGTTGATCTCTATATAAATGCGCAGCGAGGCGAATCCCCGATAGCTTTCACTCGGATTATGAGAAGGAGGTTCTGTTCTATCAGAGCTGTGGGCATTCGGTACCCAAATTTCATAGAAAAAAATTTGAAAATCCATCCTATCCTTGTTCCTAGTTTTTTCTTTTTCTTTTCTCTTTTCATTGTTTGACAAGCCGTCGCAATTGATTTGAAGAAAACACACGAATCTCATCATGACGTTCGTCTCCGGCCATGATTCCCAGGTTTCTTAAACCCTGATTTCGGACCTTTTGTTTCTTTTGATTTGGTATAACAAAAACAGGATAAAATGTAAGACATAGAATGATTGAATATCAGAATTTTTTTATTTTCTCGCTGTCGTAGAATCTTTCGTGCCCCTCAATTCGTTCTGGATATCGGTTAAGGATCTCTGCTTTGTCTCAGGTACGAAAAAATATACTAAAAATAACATGACAATGGAACAGGCGGCAAATCCCCAAAAGGAAGCGTGAATCCCGTAAGCATCGGCTACAACTTGATAAAGTTTCGTGACGACAAAGCCACTGATTGCAGTGACAAAAATAGCAAACATTATGGCGATGGCCTTCACATTGAAGGGAAATAACTCAGCGATTATGATGTACGGAAGACATCCTAAAGCAATTGAGTAAAAAATAATGTAACCGCCTATGGCGGTTATCGGAAGCCACGAAATCGAAGTGACGTCAGTTCCGATGGCTCGCAACTGGAAATATAGAGCTTCAGCTGTAAGTGAAAAACGATATTCATAAGTTTTTCGCGTTAGTTTCACAGAAATTCTTGACTATGCGGTAAAGTCAAGGTTTGGCAAAAAAGTTTTGCTCATTTTTAAGTGAGAAGTCTTCTCTTACCCATGAGAAATATTATTGAACCGGAAAGAGACACAATCAACAATGGTCTTCGTCCAAGCAAGTCTGCGGTGAAGATACTCAGTCCTGCACCAATGATTTGAACCACTCCGGTGATGATAACGGATATACTTGAACTCAGCACGAATCCAGACTCCGCAAGTATCAGGCCATTATAAGCGAGGATCGCATTTGTACCACTCAATTGTGGCGCCAGTGTCAATATAACAAGGGCCACTAAAGCCTGGACCAAAGAATACAGATAATTATACGAAAGTCTTAAGTCTAGTCACCATTTCTGAACAGTGTTCAGATTTTTGAACAGAAATTTCAACTTATGGAACTTCATCGTATGAAACACTATATATTGTGGATTAAACTGATTCCACAAACCCTTCGATTTCCTCGTATCATTATCAGAATATCCTTCAAATGTCCACTTTCTCCCATCGAAATATTTTCTTCAATACTTTTAAGTTCTTCTTTAACATCAGTGGTTCCTCTCAGCCGAACCAAAACTTTCTCCGCTTCATCGTTTCGATTTTTCATCACCAAGTAATAAGGCGTCTCTGGTATCCAAAAGGAAGCTAACAAGTGCATGATCGACAGGAAAAATCCTACACCAGCAAAGACTCTGCGGCTGGTCCACGGGCCGATACAGTATGCCAGTAAAACACCCATGTTCACTATCTGATTTCCTAATATACCAAGAGCACCTCGGATCCTACTACTCGCAACCTCTCCCAAATATAGTGCTAAAATTGCGATTACCGCGCCGTGGCCAAGTGAAACAATGCATCTAGAGACATTAAGGCATAAAAAAGTTGAATTTATCAGTTCGCAAAATTCAAAGCCATAATATACTCTATCCCACCTTGCTATAATTAGCCACCAGTAATTCTGAGCTAGAATAATGAGAACGTAGCAAACGAGGTATGGAATCGCAGTTGGAATGATCGTCAGTTTTCTACCCCATTTGTTCACCACTGCACTGGACATTAAGCAACCAAATGGGGATGCAAAATTAAAAGCACTTGCGACCCAGGCACCTTCAGCAGAAGTAATGGTAAGATCAGAATCATTGGACTGCAATTTTACCAGGGATGGTGTTATCCAGCCTACGTGGAATCCCGCGTTAAATGCGGAAACGCATGCTGAAATGAATTTTGGTTGGAGATAATACGCTAATAATCTTCGTCATTGCAGTCTAGTAAATTAATATTTCTTCATAAACATCAAGCATCTTCTCACCTATCGTAAGCACGATCACTTGAGTTATCGTGCCTGGCCTCACCATGATTATTTTCTTAATGACAAAGTTGAATACCAATTCCAGGACTCTCACTCGGCTGGTTGGTCAGAAAGTGAGAGAAATTATAAGCAAAATACCTAATTATTACATAAAAATCACTCATCTGACGAAATGCATATCGCAGTGAACCACGTTTGCTCGGGACACAGCTGGTCTTTAAGCACTTATCTTAAGTGCGTCTGAATGCCATTATAATCTGCATGTCACGAGATAAGTCATTTTGATTCGGAGGCCATCGAATTATCTTGAGATTACTGCGGGTGTTGGTGAATCTAAGCCATTACCTGACTGATGCAATTACTTGAAATAGAACTTAAACACTCGAAAGCCGTATGTTGACTAACTTTTTTTTTCATAAATATTTTCGGAACGAACTCAGAACCGTATCTGTTAATTTTTACTCAATTTTGATATCGTTGGAATCCACATGAAATTTCCCATAGAAAAATGACGAGCTGCTACGTGTAAGGATGGCGAGAATTATGACGAAGCTTTTTCAGATTCCCTGATAAGTAATTCCGTCGGGTTTTTAATTTTTAGATTGTGGAAAACTTGAGCTAAACTGACCATTCAATGTGGATTCGATTTCCTCTCAATTCACGCTTTTCAGACTAATTTTTCATCAAAAATCTGCACGTCTATAAATAATATCGATGAAGAGGAAGCACCAATAACGTTGTAAAAAGTGAACGAAAGTGAGTAAAGAGACCAAGTGAAAGCTTCGCAGTTATAAAACTTGACCTGTACGGATTAAGGATCTTTTGTACTGACATAATATCTTAAATAATTCAAAGATATACATTGGTATGATAAGACCGAATGCAAGCTTGAATAAATTGATAAAACGTTCGTCTGTGATAACTGATAAGCCTGATTAAACGCGACAAAAGCCACTTGTATTCGCCTGCTTAAATATTGCCAAGTGATCATCGTCAATTTCTTATATTTAATTACAGCGCTAGATCGCGCGATGAGATGAGAACGTAATCGAGTGTGAAGCTGAGATACTTAATCACAATTCATTTGCAATTTTAGTATTTAATTAAACCATCAATCGGGGCTGACTAGGTATAAGGCTAGTATAAACTAAAATCGGGCTTACACCAGTCAATGGTGGCGCCAGAGCCAATATACCAAGGATCACCAAAGCCTGGAGAATCAGAATGCAGAGAATTTGACAAACATCAAGTTTACTTGGTAAAGTAAAAATAAGTTTACTTGGAAAAGTTTATGAAGTAAACTGAGGAACCTGAGAACCTTGTTCTTCGAATTTATCACAGTCATATTCTGTTCATGCAATGATGCATTTGCGACTTTATACGTATCGTGTGAAACTGTTTAGTGCATTCCAGACATTCTGAGTCGAATCAATTTCACAAACCTTGCGATTTCCTCGTATCAGATCTTCCAAACTTCCACCCCCCTCCATTGCAACATTTTCTTCAATCTCTTTCATTTCTTCTTCTACATCACTCGTTCCTCTTAGCCAAGCCAAAGTCTTCTTCGCATCTTCATTTCTGTGTTTCATCACCAAGAAATAAGGCGATTCTGGTATCCAGAAAGAGAAGAGTAAGAATCCGATCGGCAAAGACAGTCCCACACCACCAAGTGCCACACGACTGACCCACGGGCCAATACTGTATGCCAATAATATTCCAAGGTACACCATTTTTGCTGAGAATATACTCATAGCACCTCGGATCTGGCTGCTCGAAATCTTACCCAAATGTGTTGTGGTAAGTGTAGCCATGGCGCCATAGCCAAGTGCAACAATGAATCTAAATACAAGATATGAAAGAATTACGACAGATCATGCGTTCTATTGTAATAAATCAGGAGGTACTTCGATCCAAGGATTTTAATTGGAAATTATTTGACATTTTGTCAACTTTGGTTTACATAGACTGATGACACCGAAAAAAAAGTGGTTGGTGTAGGGTGGGGGTCGCATCATGCATCGAAAATTCATCAAATATGCCGTTCAATGCACATATGGATGCTAAAATGCCCATCCAACGTGAAATCCTCCGTTCAATGCAGATATGGATGCTGAAATCATGTTCAGTTGGGACAATAGACGAGTTCTACCGGCGTAAATTCATTCCAGAAGTAGTTTTTTTTTCTTATCTTTTTTTTTTTACGAATATATGAAAAGTCGTCCGACCTATCAACGTGACGATTATTTGAATCGTGATGCCTGATTTCTTCGTCATCATTTTTGGTGGCAGTCAATTCATGTACTCGAATACTAATCACAAGATTATCACTCGGCTGATTATATGTAAGAAAAAAATACATGTTCAGATAAAAGTGAGGAAAATGGTGAAAAAAATGTTCAAAAAAAAGAAGATTAACAATTCAAAAACGAGTCTTGTATAGTTTGGAGTGACTAAGGGGTTAGCCACTTTTCAAATTCGGTATAAAACTTATACCTATGTCATACAGAATTGACTTGGTGAAAAAAAGTCGCACCAAACTCACCACCAACTGCGAATTCGCTTTCCGTTCAATTCACACCTGATAAAACTAATTTTTTTCATTAAAAATCAGATAAAAGAAGAAACACTATTGTCGATGTAGAAAAGCGAATAAAATTGAGCAACTGCAGGGAGCCCCGCAATCATAAGACTTGATTTATAAGAATAGTAGGAATAGAACTGTAGAATAGTTCGGAATTCAGAGGTATGTCACTTTCTGAATTGAGTTGATAAGATGTTTTATAGTCATAAGCCTAATTGAACACAACAATAACTTATCTGCCCATACTGCGAGACGTGATCATTAGCATCTCACGCAAAACCGGATCGTATAAAAAAATCGTATAAACGAGTGATAAACTTTAGCTTAAATACATTTTCGAGATTATACCGATGTTTGATGTTGATAAAATGTGAGTTTACGATGTACCAAAAGTTTGAAAAATTACGAAGAAATCATTATTCAAACCAGATAAAAGAACACTGGATTCGTCTTAGCTTGGATTTTTTCGTTTTTAAACTATTGCAGCGAGGATTGCTATACAGGACGATAAGAAAAATCCCAGAAGAGATCTATGAACATTTTCTGTCCCGCATCGGGATCACAAAATCATCTCGTTCTATACTTACGTCTATATTTATTTTATACGGTTAGATAAGAATTTCGGTATTCGTGAATGAAATTTGTTGATGCTTTTCAGTAAAGGGTATTTTCTCTGAAACGATATACCTATTATTCATTCCCGGCGTCGGTGTACGCCAAAATAATGATAATTTATATAAGAATATTGATCATATAGTGAATATAGCCTCGCCATTGGTATGGAAGTAACATGTATGCCTGGAGGCGCGTTAGACTATGAAATAATATTCACACTAATGATATTTTTGGTAAAGAAGAATTCACTCGATAGCTTTCACTCGGTATATGAGAAGGAGGTTCTGTTCTATCAAAGCTGTGGGCATTTGGTGCCCAAATTTTATAAAAAAAATTTTCAAATCGATACTATTCTTGTTGCTAGTTTTTTTCTCTTTCTTTTCCTTCTTCATTGCTTGACAAGTCGTCGCAATTGATTTGAAGAAAACACACGAATCTCATCGTGACGTTCGTCTTCGGCCATGATTTCCAGGTTTCTTGAATCCTGATTTCGGACCTTTTGTTTCTTTCGATTTAGTATAACAAAAACAGGATGAAAAATTAAAACATAAAATGATTAAATATCAGAAATTTTTTATTTCGTCGCTGTCGTAGAATCTTTCGTGCTCCTCAATCCTTTCTGAATATCGGTTAAGGACCTCTGCTTTGTCTCAGGTACGAAAAAATATATGAAAAATAACATGACAATGGAACAGGCGGCAAATCCCCAAAAGGAAGCGTGAATCCCGTAAGCATCTGCTACAACTTGATAAAGTTTCGTGACAACCAAGCCACTGAATGCACTGACAAAAATGGCACATATCATGGCGATGGCCTTGACATTGAAGGGAAATAACTCAGCGATTATGACGTACGGAAGACATCCTAAAGCGATTGAGTAAAAAATAATGTAACCGCCTATGGCGGTTATCGGAAGCCAGGAAATCGAAGTGACGTCAGTTCCGATGGCTTGCAACTGGAAATATAGAGCCTCAGCTGTAAGTGAAAAACGATATTCGTTATCTTAGTTTTCACAGAAATTCTTTACTATGCTGTAAAGTCACAGTCTGGCAAAAAAGTTTTGCTCATTTTTAAGTGAAAATTCTTCTCCTACCTATGAGAAATATTATTGAACCGGAAAGAGACAAAATCAACAATGGTCTTCGTCCAAGCAAGTCTGCGGTGAAGATACTCAGTCCTGAACTAATGAATTGAACCACTCCGATGATGATAACGGATATACTTGAACTCAGCACGAATCCAGACTCCGCAAGTATCAGGCCATTATAGGCGAGGATCGCATTTATTCCACTCAATGTTGGCGCCAGTGTCAATATGACAAGGGCTCCTAACGCCTGGACCAAAGAATACAGATAATTATACGAAAGTCTTAATTCTAATCGCCATTTCTGAACAGTGTTCAGATTTTTGATCAGACTCGTTGTGTCTCTATAATATTGCTTATGGAAGTTCACTCATAAAGCGCATGAGGTCAACTTATGGAACTTTATCGTACGAAACAATTTAAATGAAGTTTCTATAATATATTGTGGATTAAACTGATTCCACAAACCCTTCGATTTCCTCGTATCATTATCACAATATCCTTCAAATCCCCACTTTCTCCCATCGAAACATTTTCTTCAATACTTTTAAGTTCTTCTTTAACATCAGTGGTCCCTCTCAGCCGAATCAAAACTTTCTCCGCTTCATCGTTTCGATTTTTCATCACCAAGAAATAAGGCGTCTCTGGTATCCAAAAGGAAGCTAACAAGTGCATGATCGATAGGAAAAATCCTACACCAGCAAAGACTCTGCGGCTGGTCCACGGGCCGATACAGTATGCCAGTAAAACACCCATGTTCACTATCTGATTTGCTAACACACCAAAAGCACCCCGGATCCTACTGCTCGCAATTTCTCCCAAATATACTTGTACAATAGCAGTTATCGCGCCGTGGCCAAGTGAAGCAATGCATCTGATAAGACATTAAGGCATAAAGAAGTAAAATTTATCAGTTCGCAAAATTCAAAGTTTCAAAGTTACTCTATCCAACCTTGCTATAATTAGCCACCAGTAATTCTGAGCTAGAATAATGAGAACGTAGCAAACGAGGTATGGAATCGCAGTTGGAATGATCGTCAGTTTTCTACCCCATTTGTTCACCACTGCACTGGACATTAAGCAACCAAATGGGGATGCAAAATGGAAAGCACTTGCGACCCAGGCACCCTCAGCAGAAGTAATGGTAAGGTCGGAATCATTGGACTGCAGTTTTACCAGGGATGGTGTTATCCAGCCTACGTGGAATCCCGCGTTAAATCCGGAAACGCATGCTGAAATGAATTTTAGTTGGAGATAATACGCTAATAATCTTCGTCTGTGCAGTCTAGTTAATTAATATTTCTTCATAAACATCAAGCATCTTCTCACCTATCGTGACCACGATCACTTGAGTTATCGTGCCTGGCCTCACCATGATTATTTTCTTAATGACAAAGTTGAATACCAATTCCAGGACTCTCACTCAGCTGGTTGGTCAGAAAGTGAGAGAAATTATAAGCAAAGTACCTAATTATTACATAAAAATCACTCATGTGACGAAATGCAGATCGCAGTAAACCACCTTTGCTCGGGTGACTGGTCTTTAAACACTTTTCTTAAGTGCTTCCGAATGCCACTATAATCTACATGTCACAAGATAAGTCATTTTGATTCCGAGGCCACCGACATATGTTGAGATTACGGTGGGTGTTGGTAAATCTAAGCCATATTACATTACCCGACTCATGCAATTGTTTCGGATTTCTAATTTTCAGGTTGTGGAAAACTTGAGCTAAACTGACAATTCAATGTGGATTCAATTTCCTCTCAATTCACGCTTTTCAGACTAATTTTTCATCAAAAATCTGCACGTCCATAAATAATATCGATGGAGATGGAACACCAATAAGGTTGCGTAAAAAGTGAACAAAAGTGATCAAAGAAACCAAGTGAAAGCTCTGCAGTTATAAAACTTGACCTGTACGAATGAAGGATCGTTTGTACTGACATAATATCTTAAATCAATCAAAGATATACGTCGGTATGATAAGACCGAATACAAAATTGAATAAATTGATGAAACGTTCGACTATGATAACTGATAAGCCTGATTAAACACGATAAAAGCCACTTGTATTCGCCTGCTTAAATATTGACAAGTGATCATCGTCAATTTCCTTTAATTAATTACAGTGCTAGATCGCTCGATGACATGCGAACGTAAACGAGAGTGAAGCTGAGTTTGGAGTGACTGAGGGGTAAGCATGCATATAGAATTCACTGTAGACTTTGTTTCTAACATTGAATTGGTGAAAAAGTTGCACTAAACTCACCACCGACTGCAAATCCGCTTTCCGTTCAATTCACACCTGATAAAACTAATTTCTTTCATCAAAAATTACATTAAAGAAAAAACACCATTATCGTCGTAGAAAAGCGAATAAAATTGAGCAACTACAGGTAGCCCCGCAATCATAAGACTTGATCTCTATGAGAATAGTACGATAAGAACTATAGAATATTTCGGGATTCGGAGGTATGTCACTTTCTGAATTGGATTGATAAGATGTTTTATAGTCATAAGCCTAATTGAACACAACAATAACTTATCTGCCCATATTGCGAGACACGATCATTAGTATATCTCACTAAGAAGCGGATCGTATAAAAAAACGTATAAACGAGTGATAAACTTTATCTTAAATATATTTTCGAGATTATACCAATGTTTGATGTTGATAAAATGTGAGTTTACGATGTACCAAAGGTTCCAAAAAATTCCGAAAAAATCATTATTCAAGCCAGATAAAAGAACACTGTTTTTGTCTTAGCTTGGGGTTTTTCCTTTTAAACTATTGCAGCGAGGATTGGTACAGGACGATATAAGAAAAATCCCTGAAGAGATCTATGAACATTTTCTGTCCCGCATCGGGATCAAAAAATTATCTTGTTCTATACTTACGTCTACATTTATTTTATACGGTTAGATAAGAATTTCGGTATTCGTGAATGAAATTTGTTAATGTTTTTCGGTAAAGGGTATTTTCGCTGAAACGATATATTATCTATTCCTGGCGTCGGTGCAAGACAAAATAATGATGATTTATGTAAGAATATTAATGATATAGTAAATATAGCCTCGCCATTGGTATGGAAGTAACATGTATACCTGGAGGCGCGTTAGACTATGAAATAATATTCACACTAATGATATTTTTGGTAAAGAATTAGAATTCGAAAGTATAGTGACATCAGCTTCACACGAAACCGTTGAATAGTTAATGTAAATACACGCGAGAAAATTCGTCCAAGAAATTGGTATGCAGTTGAAAGGAATAGAGGTTTTCTAGAACGATCAACGTACATTATTTGAAAAGAAATTTCCCCTTGATAGCAAATAGCAAGTAGCAATAGTGGCAAGTAACCAGCGATAGCGTTGATCTCTATATAAATGCGCAGCGAGGCGAATCCCCGATAGCTTTCACTCGATTTATGAGAAGGAGGTTCTGTTCTATCAAAGCTGTGGGCATTCGGTACCCAAATTTCATAAAAAAAGTTTGAAAATCCATCCCATCCTTGTTCCTAGTTTTTTTCTTTTTCTTTTCCTTTTTCATTTCCTTTTTCATTGCTTGACAAGCCGTCGCAATTGATTTGAAGAAAACACACGAATCTCATCATGACGTTCGTCTCTGGCCATGATTCCCAGGTTTCTTAAACCCTGATTTCGGACCTTTTGTTTCTTTCGATTTAGTATAACAAAAACAGGATGAAAAATTAAAACATAAAATGATTAAATATCAGAAATTTTTTATTTCGTCGCTGTCGTAGAATCTTTCGTGCTCCTCAATCCTTTCTGAATATCGGTTAAGGACCTCTGCTTTGTCTCAGGTACGAAAAAATATATGAAAAATAACATGACAATGGAACAGGCGGCAAATCCCCAAAAGGAAGCGTGAATCCCGTAAGCATCTGCTACAACTTGATAAAGTTTCGTGACAACCAAGCCACTGAATGCACTGACAAAAATGGCACATATCATGGCGATGGCCTTGACATTGAAGGGAAATAACTCAGCGATTATGACGTACGGAAGACATCCTAAAGCGATTGAGTAAAAAATAATGTAACCGCCTATGGCGGTTATCGGAAGCCAGGAAATCGAAGTGACGTCAGTTCCGATGGCTTGCAACTGGAAATATAGAGCCTCAGCTGTAAGTAAAAAACGATATTCATCATCTTAGTTTTCACAGAAATTCTTTACTATGCGGTAAAGTCACAGTCTGGCAAAAAAGTTTTGCTCATTTTTAAGTGAAAATTCTTCTCCTACCTATGAGAAATATTATTGAACCGGAAAGAGACAAAATCAACAATGGTCTTCGTCCAAGCAAGTCTGCGGTGAAGATACTCAGTCCTGAACTAATGAATTGAACCACTCCGATGATGATAACGGATATACTTGAACTCAGCACGAATCCAGACTCCGCAAGTATCAGGCCATTATAAGCGAGGATTGCATTTATTCCACTCAATTGTGGCGCCAGTGTCAATATGATAAGGGCTCCTAAAGCCTGGACCAAAGAATACAGATAATTATACGAAAGTCTTCATTCTAGTCACCATTTCTGAACAGTGTTCAGATTTTTGAACAGAAATTTCAACTTATGGAACTTTATCGTATGAAACACTATATATTCTGGATTAAACTGATTCCACAAACCCTTCGATTTCCTCGTATCATTATCAGAATATCCTTCAAATGTCCACTTTCTCCCATCGAAATATTTTCTTCAATACTTTTAAGTTCTTCTTTAACATCAGTGGTCCCTCTCAGCCGAGCCAAAACTTTCTCCGCTTCATCGTTTCGATTTTTCATCACCAAGAAATAAGGCGTCTCTGGTATCCAAAAGGAAGCTAACAAGTGAATGATCGATAAGAAAAATCCTACACCAGCAAAGACTCTGCGGCTGGTCCACGGGCCGATACAGTATGCCAATAAAACACCCATGTTCACTATCTGATTTGCTAACACACCAAGAGCACCCCGGATCCTACTGCTCGCAACTTCTCCCAAATATACTTGTAAAATAGCAGTTATCGCGCCGTGGCTAAGTGAAGCAATGCATCTAGAGACAAGGCATCAAAAAGTTAAATTTATCAGTTCGCAAAATTCAAAGCCATAATATACTCTATCCCACCTTGCTATAATTAGCCACCAGTAATTCTGAGCTAGAATAATGAGAACGTAGCAAATGAGGTATGGAATCGCAGTTGGAATGATCGTCAGTTTTCTACCCCATTTGTTCACCACTGCGCTAGACATTAAGCAACCAAATGGGGATGCAAAATTGAAAGCACTTGCGACCCAGGCACCTTCAGCAGAAGTAATGGTAAGATCAGAATCATTGGACTGCAATTTTACCAGGGATGGTGTTATCCAGCCTACGTGGAATCCCGCGTTAAATGCGGAAACGCATGCTGAAATGAATTTTAGTTGGAGATAATACGCTAATAATCTTCGTCTTTGCAGTCTAGTAAATTAATATTTCTTCATAAACATCAAGCATCTTCTCACCTATCGTAAGCACGATCACTTGAGTTATCGTGCCTGGCCTCACCATGATTATTTTCTTAATGACAAAGTTGAATACCAATTCCAGGACTCTCACTCGGCTGGTTGGTCAGAAAGTGAGAGAAATTATAAGCAAAATACCTTATTATTACATAAAAATCACTCATGTGACGAAATGCAGATCGCAGTAAACCACCTTTGCTCGGGTGACTGGTCTTTAAACACTTTTCTTAAGTGCTTCCGAATGCCACTATAATCTACATGTCACGAGATAAGTCATTTTGATTCGGAGGCCACTGACATATCTTGAGATTACGGTGGGTGTTGGTAAATCTAAGCCATTACATTACCCGACTCATGCAATTATTTCGGATTTTTAATTTTCAGTTTGTGGAAAACTTGAGCTAAACTGACCATTCAATGTGGATTCGATCTCCTCTCAATTCACGCTTTTCAGACTATGTTTTCATCAAAAATCTGCACGTCTATAAATAAGATCGATGAAGATGAAACACCAATAACGTTGCGTAAAAACTGATCAAAAGTGAGTAAAAAGACCAAGTGAAAGCTCCGCAGTTATAAAACTTGACCTGTACGGATGAAGGATCGTTTGTACTGACATAATATCTTAAATGAATCAAAGACATACGTTGGTATGATAAGACCGAATACAAAATTGAATAAATTGATAAAACGTTCGACTATGATAACTGATAAGCCTGATTAAACGCGACAAAAGCCACTTGTATTCGCCTGCTTAAATATTGCCAAGTGATCATCGTCAATTTCCTCTAATTAATTACAGCGCTAGATCGCTCGATAAGATGAGAACGTAACCGAGAGTGAAGCTGAGGTAATTAATCACAATTCATTTGCAATTTTAGTATTTAATTAAACCATCAATCGGGGCTGACTGGGTATAAAACTGTTGGCTTAATATTTATCCATTATTTTGATGATGTAATAAAAAATTGTTAATTTCGAAAGGAATTAAATTAAATCAAATTAGCAACTTGATTTTCATATGTTTAATTCTATCCAACTATCTAACTAGCGGTATAAAGTTGATCTCGCCTTGGTATGGCTGAGAGCTCGTTTCTGTGTCAGGATCAACTTTACCCCGAGGGTGAAAGTAGCCTGAAGTATAATACAGTGGTGATCGTCGGGACAATCTGCAGTGACATATTTCATGATTTCACGATTCATGTTCAAGATTTATTCCCGACTGATTAAACCGCTGTAATAGATTATAGGTATATACACCTAGTATATATAGGTAGATACGACGAACATAGTCGAGCGAGATTATTCTATCTGCAGACAATAGAAAACGGTGGAAAAACTTTCTCTAATATTCCATTAGAGAAAATAACCGTGATTATTAACAAGATTATATAGATGAAACGAGGAAAAATTGATGCTCATGACAAAAGGATCGCAAATTAAAATTTTATTCATATTTCATCTTGTTTCTTATACCAGGTATACCTAGTGTACGTGTAATCAAATCATGTTGATACAGTATTTCAACTGAGATTTATCTAATAAATAGAAGAAAAAAAAGCACACGCGATATTAAATTACACGTTGCATAAATCGCGGACCGTATATATGTATGTATAGCTGGCTGCACCAAGTAGGTATTATCGTACCTTCAACTAGACAAAGTTTAACAAACATATATAGGATATAAATTATATGTTACTCAGCGATGAAAGGATGAGTAGGTACATTTTTATTAACAGTTGTAACAAATTTTCGCATTAATTAATCCCGCAATATATTATGCCCCGTAAATTTCATCGAAAATAAGAATTGTGATTCATTTTATATAGGTATAGGTTCACCGTACTTTAATTCTTGAAGGACAATGCATGCATGTTATACATTAGTGAATTGTAAGAATCATTGAAGGATGAATGAATAATGCATGAAAATCTTGTCGTTCTTTTATTACCATAAATTTCTAGAAATAGTTTTTTTTACCCTTTATACTTATAATCTAATCCGCAATGACACACCCTGTCTGACTATTCAGAGTAATTATCACTAGAAAAAGATGTCGAACTCTCGATCGATAATAATAATCCTAAAATAAGAATCAGCCATATTTTCTTTTCAATTCGGATTCGAATGCCGAAATTTTGAAAAAAGAAAGAAGGATAATGAAACTTGACAGCAGTTTGACATGGGTTAATTATTCATATATAAAAAGTAATAAATGAAAATGCTTCTGAAGGTCATAATATTCCGAGTGATGAAAAACATTCAAACATATATATACGATGAACATATTTATGATCGAGAAATAAAAAAGACAAATTAGCGCCGCGAGCCGGTATGAAATAATATTTCTTCAACAGCGGAGGGAAACCAGCGAGTTTCCATCCGCAAATGAGGATGGAAACCAGTCGATTGCCGGTCCTCGTTTGCGGATGGAAACTCGCTGATTCCGCTCCGCTGTTGAAGAAAATAGTATGTTCACCTCGGAGAAAACAGTCATTGGCGCCTCGTATGAAGTTGAGAACACCTCGGCTTCGCCTCGGTGCTCACCTTCATACTCGGCGCGCAATCGACTGTTTTCTCGCTCGGTAAACAATATACTATTCTTCAACAGCGGAGGGAAACCAGCGAGTTTCCATCCGCAAATGAGGATGGAAACCAGTCGATTGCCGGTCCTCGTTTGCGGATGGAAACTCGCTGATTCCGCTCCGCTGTTGAAGAAAATAGTATGTTCACCTCGGAGAAAACAGTCATTGGCGCCTCGTATGAAGTTGAGAACACCTCGGCTTCGCCTCGGTGCTCACCTTCATACTCGGCGCGCAATCGACTGTTTTCTCGCTCGGTAAACAATATACTATTGTATAACCCACAGGCTTTTCATAAATTTCTGAAAAGTACAACACATACAATACACATGTATTCACGTATGTCGAGTTGATTCTACCGTGAGAGTCTCAGGATGCGGAACGCCAGGGATACCAACCCAAAACTTGTTAACAACAGTTTAGTAACTCTGAACTAGATGTTTCTAGTAAAATCACTAGAATTCACTAGATTTTTTAGTGATTTAACTATGAAAATCTAATAGGTTACTACACTGCTGCCAACGAGTTTTGGATTGGTATCCCTGGCGTTCCGCATCCCGTGATTGTCACGGTATGCAACGTGGCATTTGGAATAGTAAATTGGGCGTCATCGAGCGATTAACTTATGTATAACAGAATAAATGAGCGTAATTAAAAAGGCGATAAAAAATGAGATCAAGTGCGTTATTCAAATGTTAAAAGCTGATTAATATGTCAGGGATAAACACAAACTGTCTATAGGACAGTTAGTCTCATGTTAGTTGTGAATAACGAGAAGAGTATATATACACATATATATATATAACGTATAACATATTCAGAACCAAGACCCAAGCGATCGAAGATTTTTTCTTAATTTTATTTATCAGATCCAAGGTGAACCAGATCCGTGAATTAATGTCTGCGCGCGGTAAAATCTCGAAGTGAAAATTCGCCCGGCAAAAATCGTCATTAGGGGGTCCCATTGTCAGGTGTAAAACCCGCACCAATACCCACTGGCACCTGGAGGTGAGGATATTTGCGAAATCGAGTCACGTATCAGGTCGATCCTTAAGCTCAGCATCGAATTCACAAACAGATATTATAATCGAGAAAACGAGTTGTAGGTATACGGAGAAAAAGCGTGGTCAAGCATGCCAAGCGAAGTATATTCGACGATTTTAAACCGATCAATGATGGAGTAAAAAAGAAATTATTCCGGCTGCATAAAGGCCCAGAAATCTCCTAGATGCCATTAAAAGTGACCTACATATCTTGAAAAATTTCAGAAAAAAACCTGCTCAAAAACCTCGACGATATTTCTATATAGGTGAGAATAAGGCGGATCAAATCTTTGGCAAATCGACTCTGAAACCTTCGATTAATTCTACGGCCCTTCGATCGAAGGTAAGAAACTTTCGACGACAAGGTGATTGATAGAATTCTGGGCGCGGTGTAGGCATGTACATGCAGACACATGGTTTACACGTGCATATCTTTACATGTATCGCTACACTGGGCTGGTGGGTGAAGTCGCTATCACCTCAGGAAGAAGGAGAAAGATGAACAGATGGAAGAGAGATGGAAAGAGAAAGAGAGATGAAGAGAGGGGCTGGATCTGGGAAGAGAGCGAAGTGGAGAGGGGTTGGGAAATGAAATGGCGAGTGTATGGTTGAGGGGATCGCAGGATCAAGACGAGTATCGAGCACCAGTCGCGTTTTGAAGAGCAAAGAACTAACGCCACGACCTCTGCAATATGGGATCTTTAAAACCAGCTTGCCAAATTTTCACCGTTATTCTAGGGCTGTTTTTACACCTCGAAATTACATCGGCACAGTTCCAGTGCCCGACAGCTAAAGGATTCTATCCCGACAACGAGCAGTGCGATTTGTACTTTGTCTGCAGCAACGGGAAAGCTGAAGAGAAACTCTGCAAAGATGGTCTCGTATTCAGGGATGACAATCCGAAAAAAGAACTTTGCGATATACCCTCCAACGTACCATGTGGCGATCGCACACTACTACGTAAGTAGCTTTCGCTCAATTCACTCATTCCATTACATCGTTTATCGTGCATTGGAATGAAGGAAGAAAGTTGTGCAACATGCACAAGTTTTCCCCAATTTTCTGATATGATTTGGTCTTTTTTTTGTCTTTTTTCTTTCTTTTTTTTGCTTTTGCAATTTTCTGTATACAAGAGATGATTAATCATTGCAGAGGAGCCTCAGACGACGAAGGGTTGCCCACGTGCGAACGGCTACTTCCGTCACGAGGATCCAACGGCCTGTGATCAGTTCGTTAATTGCATAGACGGTATTGCTTCGGCAATGCCGTGTCCACCTGGATTGATCTACGACGACACAGTATCGTCCTGTGTGTGGCCAGCTGAATCTACCAGAGAATGTGTCGCTCCAAAACGCGACATTTTAGATGATGGCTTCGTATGTCCTGATGGCGACGTTTCTGGACCATTGGGAAGAACTCTTCCCCATCCGACCTATCCGCATCCTGAAGATTGCGCGAAGTTTTATATTTGCAAAAACGGAGTCAGGCCACAGAAGGGACAGTGCGATGACGGCACTGTGTATAATGAAGACAGCTTCCGGTGCACCGAGCCAGAGAATGTCCCGGGATGGTGAGTCCATGTTGAACAAATACATAATCAGCAAATTTCTATATCATTGAAAGAAACGCGTGAATACAATTTTGCCGAATACATACCGAAAGTAGAAACGTGAATTAGGCTGGTTCGCAGGTAAAAGTAGTAGACGAATAACTTTCTCTCGAAATTTTTTCGATTGTGATCATGCGGTTTAAATTAGAGCGCGTCTAAAGGTTGTCTCATTTGATACACGCTGAGTATTCGCGGTCTAAAATCGTCGCGAAATTAATGATGACGGAAAATCGCGAGGAGAAGCGATATGCGATAACAAATTAATTATTACCTACCATTTGATGATTTAAACATACATTTGACATTTCGAATCCATAAATTTCGTTTTTTTTCTTCTCATTTTTCTTCTTTCTATGTTACAGCGAGGACTACTATAAGAAAAAGAACTGAGTTACGTGCCACATTAATTACATGCTATATCTATGTATGTAACATTTGACTTTTACTTTTAAGAACAATAAATATTTTATTCTTATATAATAATCGAAACTGTTTCATTGTTCCTATACAACCCAAAACCTTTCTCTTCGATACGATTAACAAAGCACATAATATATTACGTCATTGCACGATACTTTAATGACTAATTATGTATATATATATAATATGAAAAAGAGAAAGAAAAGAAAATCAACCACGTATCAATCAGTGACAATATTTTCTAAAAAGCGTTTAAATCATTGAAGAAAGTTTACATATAGACCATCTCTCTCTCTCTTTCTTTCTCTCTCTGGTCTTCCTTCTTATTTAAATGCATATTGCATAGTATCTCATGTGTATTTAGCGTAGCATCGCATATTGGCAGATATTAACGGCTTTCACCGTCGCGTCATCGCGGTATCGTGGCCCGCGATCTCGTTCCCTATTCGAGTCTCGACACCGCAAAGTTGCATAAGACGATCAAACAGCTCTCCGGGGCCTTTTATATTATTTACTATATACATATATACGTGGGTTTTGATCTTACGCGAGACTTTGTGGCTCCAGAACCCTGGGGCGAGCAGTGACCTTATACTATACGTACGAAATCATTCAGAAAATTTGAATCAATTTTTTTTATTTTATTTTTTCTATTTCTTTCATTTTTACACACTTCATCTCAGCCCGTGGCCAAGATTTAGTCCAATTATATAATCTGTACAGTGGCATGATTTCGATTACATATGCGTGCCAATTTTTGAGTAAATCTAAGCTCAATTTCATTTCGTTGAAAAAAATATGTGATCATTGATCAATTCATAAACCGATGATAGATTGTGCAAATTTTTATATCTCGATGTAGATTTTTCATTGATGGTGTGTCCTTGCGGGATGAATCCGCATTCTTAAGAAAATTGCTAATTCCGAAATGAGCAATCCGTTGATTTTGGAGAGGCAAATACACCCGGAATCATGTTATGTATATATACACGAAAAAAGACATGAATTAAAATCGGTAAACGCCTCGAGATTCATTAGCTTAGATAAAATCAACCGTTCGATATACAGAGAGTAAACGGTTTTAGTTTCCACTCAGTCACAGCCAACTCGGCACACTCCAGGCCTTTCGTCTGTTTATTGCAGGCCGGGCATCTGCATTTTTTTGTTCTCTGGTTGAATCGATTCGCTTTCGGAAGACATCGATTCGAAGAACAGAACAGAAAAGTGGATGGCCAGCCTGCAATGAACAGAAAAGAAGAACCTGGAGTGTGCCGAGTTGGCTGTGACTGAGTGGAAACTAATACCTACTGTTTCCTCTCTGTATATAGGCACGTGGATCTCGGTCAAACGTTCCAACATACAAAAAGGAACCAATTCGCGTGGAGCAAAGAAAAAACGAAAATAAAGAGAGAAAAAAGAGAAAAAGAAAAAAAAAATGGTGCCCCCGAACAAGAGTCGCGGTATTGCCTCAATAAACCTCAAGACAATATGTATATCGTCGTCAAGAAGTGATCGGCTAAGGGGGAGTGGGTCTTGTAACCCGGGATATGAACGAACGAACGAACGAACGCACGAACGAATGAACGGATGGAGTGAAGGGGCCCTGCGGGGCCCGAGGCCAAGACAACTTGCCAATGAGCGGGAATCTAAGTTCAGTAGTCAGTCGGTACTGAGACCAGACATGAGCTGTCGTATAGGAGTGACCTTATTGGCCCTAACGGGCCTCATCTCGTCCGGTGAGTATCTATATATCTCTATATATCTATATACAACGTATACACACACACGCACACACACGACGTATTCAAGTGCATCCCGTAATTGATACGCTCCTGAGATTCTCTCGCCTCTTTACATCGGTCACGTACCATCCGATAGAACAAAATCACCTATACAGTACATTATCCCATGCCCAACTCATACTCTGACGACAATTGCGACACTTTATATCAAGCTGCGGAATGCTTAGGTCTAAGACTAGCTTTCACTGCCGGTTTGCCATATGGTTACAGTTGTGTGTTCGACCTATGATATAATGGCTTTGGGATAGTTCCTCATTCATTATTCAATTATTATCCTACGTTGTTCGTTAGCTTTCCCGAAGACCCACGCCTCACATTAGATGACAATAAAATAATATTAACATTAATTACATGTGGCCAAAAATAATCGTCAACTTTTTGCCCAATTTTATCATCATCATATTTTTCCAGCAATGGCAGCGGCTTTGCTCCAAGCACCCGCTTGCCCGGAACAACACGGTGTCCAAGCTTACGCCCACCCAGAAGATTGCGGTGCGTTTTTTCTCTGCGTAAACGGCACGCTGTCCCTCGAACATTGCGAGAACGGACTTCTCTTCGACGGTCACGGCGCCGTGCACAATCACTGCAACTACAACTGGGCTGTTAATTGCGGAGAACGTAAAGCCGATCGTGAGTTTGCTCGGTGGTTTATTCGACTTATTATTGTTATTATCATAAACCGTTTTTTTTTTTTCTTTTTCTTCTTCTTTTTTTTTACATCCATTGAAGGACACCAAACCGCAAGTCTCTCGGTGTACATTTGCCTGTTTACATCTAGTATGTGTACAGTCAGAGATGGGACTTGTGATAACGCCAGTACGGAGAACGGGCGATATATGGTCCTTGAGTTCGATCAGGAAGACTTTCGGTATCAATTAACTTGGCATATCTACTTTCTGATGAATTTTTAATCTCACGAAAATTCGAGCGGAGTCAATTCAGGCAGGCTTTGCCATGATGACCTATATAATGGAATACTTATCTTATAGGGTATCTGAAAAGTGCAGCAGTAATTACGGTCAAATAATTACTGCTTTAAGAAATTTTCGTAATTTTTTTTCTCCAGTTACGTCACTGTTCCCAATACTCAGAGTCCTCAATACTCGTCAATTATCTCATCGGAGAATAAATTCACTTTTTATTACATACACCAACGCGAGTGGCTTGTATGTACTTACCTATTCAGGAAGTACGATTATACAGAGGTTCGGCAGAAGCGTATAATATGAAATCCTTTATGTGATCAACTTTCACCAGTATTTAACAGCAGGTGTTTAAAAAACCCGAAAAAAGCAAGAAAGACAGTAAAAAACACATTCGTTGATCGGCTCTTATCATTATCGAAAAATTTTTGTTCATAGAAATCAAATTTTCTTTCAATCGATTTTAGAAAACGGCAGCAGAAGAGAAAAGAATAAAAAATAATCGATCAAAACGTGGAGGGAGAAAATAGTTGTGTAAGAAATTTCTGTGGTAAGATGTGCGCATAGACGCGGAAATGTAAACTCTGACATTTTCACACCCTCAGTTACTCCGCTCAGCAGTCCTGGCTGTGAATATCAATTCGGCATCTATCCAGACAGCGAGACATGCAGCACAACGTATCTTAAATGTGTCCATGGTACACCATTGCCTTCACAATGCGATCCTGGCTTAGCGTACGACCCGAAAAGCCACTCTTGTGTTTGGCCTGATCAACTTTTGCCATATTGTAACCCTGAGGCTATCGTTGGATTCAAATGCCCGCAAAAAATACCCGCGCATACTGCTTCAGCTAAATTCTGGCCGTTTCCAAGGTTCGTAGAAATTTTTTATTTTTTCACTGCATGAAATTGAAGAAGTTCTAAAATTTTATGAAATTAAGAAGAAAAAAAGCAACACACACACACACACACATCGAGAAATTTTAACACCAACATGATCGTCTTATCTTTTTTTCGACAGATTCGCTGTGCCCGGAGATTGTGGCCGACTAATTACTTGCGTGGAGGGTAATCCTCGTCTGATAACATGTGGCGATGGAAAACTTTTTGACGCTGCTAGCCTGGCTTGCCTAGATCCTGAAGAAGGACCTCAGTGGTTAGTATGATTGTGATTATATTTTGAAATTACATATTGAAATATGAATATGAAACGTAATTATTATTTTTTTTTTCTGATTTTATTTGCAGTGCCAATCACTAGATGTAACTGAACAAGAAATATTCGCTGTTGTGGGGGGTGGAAAGAAATTTTTACGAACATCTTTAGCTTTGATTAAGTTTTTTTTTTGATTTTCTTCGTGAAAGCTTGTTTTCAGTTTTTTGTATTTTTTTGGTTTTTATTTTTTTCACGAATTTTGAACTAACGTTGTATTATAGAATATTATAAAATTGCATAATTTACTTGACCTGTAAACTTTGCCTGAAGACTACGTCATCTTATCTGACATTTAATGATAACGTGTCAGACCGGTATTACAACTACCGAGATGAAATAAAAATGAAAAAAAAAAAAAAAAAATGAAAAGAAAAAAACAAGATATAGAAATGAATTTTTATATAGTATAATATGTCGATTACACAATTTCATATTATGAAGAAACATACTATAGAAACGTAATCAACGCCAATTAAGCTGTTTGTAATAATTGAATAATAATTGAAGAGAAGAGGTCAGCTGAATAATATTATATTATACGAATAAAGATAACAAGGATTTCAATGTTTCAAAAATTTGTTGGCTGTATTACTACGAACAAGAACTCAAGAAAATATTGTTAACTAGAATCTAGCCCTGTTGTATGTATACCTAGAATCTCTCATGTCTTGAAGTACCACTTAATTTAATAAATGAACTGTTCAGAGTTGCAACATATCGTGTAAATCAGTGAATAACATATAATTATAATTGATAAAGATAAAAAAAAAAAAGAAAAAAAACATAATAGATAAAGTATAAAAAAGTTTCGATCAATATTTGTAATATTTAGTTTGCGCAGAGAATAAATAACAAAAAAAAAATCCTGTTTTCTTATTATCAGACTTGTGCCATTTCGCCTTCTGTGTATAATATACCTATACAGGGTGAATTCTCTCCGGGGTCTGGAGAGGGTGTGGCTTAAATCGGCTGAGACTCCGCCTCCTTTGGTTCACACTTGTAATTTTCAGAATAACAATTCCCACTCATTGTTAGCTACTATTACCTGATAAACACAAGTGTGAATCGAAGGAGGCGGAGTCTCGGCCGATTTAAGCCACACCCTGTCCCGACCCCCGGAGAAAACTCACCCTGTATACCGGGAGGATTCGTGGAAATTACAGGTTCCTGCAAGCGCGCAGGCGCCGATTTATTCGAATATTACGAAGAATTAGGTTATGTTTGTTGTGAATCTAGCAGACGACTGCAGAACTAGGGAAATTACTGAAAAGTTGGTGGAGTTGCTAGCGCGTTTCTGCCGGCCAATGATATTCGAATAAATCAGCGCCTGCGTGCTCATGAAACCTGTAAGTAATTTCCACGAATCCTTCCGGCACACTAAGTAAGCGGATCGTATGTTACATACATATCGCTGAAATGAAGTATATAAATTGATAAACGAAAAAATAATTTGAATGCATATGAAAATATTGTTCAGGTATTATATAATACGTATTTAAAAAAAAAAGAAAAAAAGAAAGAAATATACAATACTTTATTGCACAATCCTAAAAACTAACATAAAGTATATATATATAACAATTAATTAAGGTGGTAAAGAAGTATATGTAGACTTATACGTGGATGGAAATAGGAATATTTACATTTTGATTTAGGATGAAAGATTGGGGATCGAGGATTAAAGCAATAGTACACAAGTAATAAGACGAAAAATAACGATAGGATTTTTAGCACCTAATATATGTATAAGAAGTCCAGATCTTCTTTTCTTCTTCTTCTTCTTCTTCTTCTTCTTCTTCTTCTTCTTCTTTAATTCGAGGTCTTGTCTAATCTAAGACAAGATCGATAGCCAAGGATTAAATCCCCTAAATTTCCGGATCTAAACGATTTCCAAAAAATAGAAAAATAAAAAAAATCCAAAACGCGTTTTCTCTCTCTCACTCCTTGCTACCCCTTCAGTTTCTTCCTCTTGTTCTTGGAGGGGCAGCCGCGACGGCGCCAGGCGGAAGTGGGGGAACACCAGGGGGCAGATTCTCTTCTTCCGGTTCTCCGTTTTCTCCTTCAGGGAAATCACCCTCTAAAGGTGGCGCCTGCGTGGGAACATCGCAATCTTCTGTCGGGGGAACAACGCACCTCAACGATCTTCTGTCGAAGACCAACATCGCTGGACAACGTTGAAGGCGTGGATAACCACCCTGGCATTGCCAATATCTGTTGCACGATTTACCTAGAGGCACGTTTCCGTTCGGATCTTCAGTGCAGAGAGCTGTTCAAAATCAATTCGATTAATAATTTATTATTCGACGTGCAGAAATTACAATCTATGATCTTTTGAACTTAAAACAAATCGTATAAATTAATAATCGATTGTTTAGTTTCACCTATACAGGGTGCGTCTCTCCAAAGGCCCAAAATGGGTGGGACTTACTCATGGCGAACGCACGCATTCAGCCAATCGGGTAAAGAATTATCCGGGTGGGGGTGGGGTAGCTATGAGCAATGCTTGATCACGAATCACGGCGTGCCTTTGCCGCAAGTAATAGTCCCACCCATTTTCGAGCTTTGAAGAGACTCACCCTGTATAGGTGCTTAATTTTTAAGGACCGAAGAGTTGTCATTCCGCGAACGTTGTGCCATTGAACTCGCAGCATCGTCGATATTTAATATGATAAGTCACGCCGTGCGTATGGCACAAGACTTGAATATTAATCGAGAACACGAACCCGGACGTAGGTGATGTGTTTCGAGTATTTTTTTTTTTTTTTATCGTTTTCTTTGTCTCGTTTAGGTGGTGAAAATTTATGCAATGAATATATACTCACGATGTTTTTGGCAACCCTCAACATTCTCGGGCCAGTCGCAAGAGTGGGTTTTCTCATTGTAGAGAAGACCACCGATGCACAGTTGTTCGGTAGCCGTGCCATTCCAACAGGTCCAGTACCTCGTGCATGAAGTTTCGTGACCAAATATGCCGTAAAGCCAACCGCAATGGTCAGCTCCTACGGGTGAATTCGCCTGCCGTTTTGACTCGCAATAATTTGCCCGCCATGGGTAATCGCAGCCTTCAGTTACCCCACGGTGTTTACCAGCGAATACCAGGCCGTTAGGACAGTCGAAAAGTTCGGGACGACCATTGACGCACTCCCAATAGCGATCGCAGTACTCTATGTCACTAACAACGCGAGATTTTGTCTGGCAGGGATCTTCCTGCTGTGCTTTCTGACCGCTAATGCCTAGAATATGAATTTTTCAGTTATACGAGACATCGGGCTAGAATTAATTGGCATTTAGCCTAGTGCAGGTGAACGATCATTATTTATCCAGATGATTGAACAGATCCCAGATCTCATGGGATGACAGAGAGTTGAGGGATTCTAGCGAAAGATTTTATGTTTTTTTGTTTTTTTTCAAATCTTTGAATCAGCGGTTAAAATCTCTGTGAACATACAATTCCATCGAATCATTCAAATGAATTTCGAAACATTTGGAAACCCATTGAAATACATTTAGAGATGATTTTGAGATGAACGGCGAACCTTGGAGGCCCGTCTTTCATTCATGCGGCTATAATAATTTTTTATATCGTTTAAAAAAAAAAATCCAGAGTTGAATGAGATTGTTTAAAAATACGCTAGTCCAAGGTACATTACATGCCTACATAAGTATAGGTTTATGTAATTCTGACCTATTAGTATTCTGGAGTTTACCGCACGAGACGTTGTTACGTCTTGGTAAAGAAACAAAACAAAAAATCTAGTAAAAAATCCTCAGCTCAGTCTCGACGGGATTTAAACTACTATTGACAATAAATTACCATAACTATACGATCCATGATGGAAAAAAAAGAAGAAAGGAAAGAAAAAAAAAATCAAATATATTTCAAGGACCATCAGCATCGACAAAAGGTCATTCTAATTGCCGAAGAACCGCAGCGTGATTCAGCCACGTATAATTTCCGGATTTCATAATCGAATATCAAATCACTAAAATCGATGTATTATTAATTATACTGATTGGATCCTCCAAGAGAATGATATCGTTAATCGAATTTCAAAATCTCTAAAGTTTTCGGAAAAAGAAGAAGAAGAGACGGATCTCATATCTGATTAGCATACATGAATGGTATATTAATGATTATGTTTGTAGGCTTGTAAATAAATACCCAGAATATACCTGCTAGGTTCGTATGTAATACGTGCATACATACATTGATGTATAATATTAAAATATAAAGAAAAAAGGAAAAGTGAAGAAGAAGAAAAAAAGCGAACAAGAAAAAAAGAGACAAAGTATTTAAGTAAGGTGGGAAGTGCTTCGGCATCGCGCTCCCAAGAGAACCAAGTGAAAGTATCTAGCCTTGACTTGCAACCTTCGGGACACCCCGGATTCCCTCCCTCTCACCTAGGACTGTTACTTCTATTTCTACAAGTACATTCATCACTTGTTCGTACGATGTGATAATTCGTCTCGTTTTCGATGGGTCATCATCAACGCGTAGGTACTACGTGAAAAAATACGAAGTACCTACTTTTTTTAGTTGTGTTATTTGTACTACCTATTTTTAAATCTGCGAATGGTATGGCGAGTATTCGTAGATCACTGGATAATACCAATTCTCCAATACTATACGTAGTACTACACCATTATCTGGGTATGTATATAATGGAAAACTTTACAGCAGAGAAAGTCTGTACCTATATGTAAAGTTCTTATCCTAAGGTATGAAATAAGAAATAAAGAAAATGAAGAAAACGATTCTGAGAACCTGCATTTCACCAGGTGAATTACAATTGCATTCTTGTACATCACATCATACCCGCACGTATAAAACTAACGGTAAATTGAATCGCGGTAACTGATATTATGCGATTCTGAAGTCCATTAAAGTTACAACTGCATACCTACGTAATACCTACGTGCTGATAATATGGTCGATTTTACAACTAAGGATACTCGCTCATGTACCCCAAGTATCCAGTATTTAGCAATCGCGTGTGCTTCTCGGCTGGTACCTACGCTCATTCCGAGAAGACATCTCCGGCTGGATGACCAATTACGTAATATCAAAGTGCCCGGTCTCGCGGAGCTCGAGTCCTCGCCGGACTGCGGAGGCTAGTTAGTTCTACTTTCCCTTTCTTTACGACTTGGTAAATACTGGTTATGCATAAGTAGTTACGACCAACAACGTGCCCGATCAACCTCAAAGCCTATCGAACCTATTCGGTTTGATACGGAAATTAAAAAGGCCTTTTTCATTCCGTTTCGTTCTTTAAAATTCCCGACCTTGAACCTACATCGACGTTACCTAACGTCACCGCGGTCTCATCACCTCCATGGAACCCATAAATGAGCAGGAATTATTCCGCGGTTTCATTTCATCCTAGTTAACTCGTTATCGCCCTGCAGTTATGGAATCGGAAATCACACACAGTCTAGCTCAGAGAGAGTACCTCTCCCTGCACCTCGACGAGCTACTTTCATATTTTCACTTGGCCGGTCTACCGTACACGGAGAAAGTTTACATATGATATGTGGAACCGGAGTCGATCAGCATCCATTGTGAAGAGATGCTTAGCAGTGATTTTTATTCGACGTTTATTTATCAGAATGAGGATTTTCGGAATGAAATTTGCCCACTTTTCGTACGACATTGGCCAAAGTCTGATGAGGATATGAAAAAGGCTCGAGAAACACTCGCCAATGAATAACTTGCATCATGAGTTTCGATTATTTACTTATTTATAAATGTTGAGATGATGAAGAGAAAAACTCACCATTGACAGCCAAAATCAGTAAGATCACTGGGGTGGCTTGCAGAGGTCCCATTCTGCGGTGATGATCCTTTGCCAGTTCGATATTATGTTAGTTTTAAAATGTCGCCGATATCTAGTTTAAATTCCTTTTAGCAACTAGACCATCAATTAATGATGAGAGAAAAAAAAATGTTCGTTTACAAACGGAGATGTTAAAATATCTAAAGAAGACGCTCGATGGATGGGTTTTCGTGTTGGGACTGGGAGAGTCGTTTGGCTTGGGGTCTTATATGAACTCCCCACTCTCCGCGGGTGGAAACAGGCCCCACAAACGCTAAGAGTCCAGGATAGGCACTTCTTCTACTGAAGACTGTGTTACAGCGGTGTTAAACGCGCCCAAGAAACTCTATTCGTCGAAATATAAACTGGATAAACAGTGGTAATACCGAGGGGCTGACAGGTATACACTCGTACACGTACGCTTTACTCTTCGGACTTAAATCACTAGATCAAAGATTGTCAGTATGATATGTACTGGGGAGGGGTCTTCAGTCTTCACTCTCCTGCAGGTCTACTGCTCAAGGCCTTCACGGATTCTTGACAGCATCTCGATTAGACCAGAGAGCGCATCTCCTTGATGGGTGAAATTTTCAACCAAAATGAGAATAAGGCGATAAATGTGAAACTTAAATCAGCCTCACTCGCATTTTTACTTTTCCGCAGCTTTTAGAGTTGAATAATAACCGTGCCATACCTATAAGATGATGGACGCGAAGTTTTAGGAGTTTAGAAATTTTCAATACCTACTTCAAATTTTCGGACTTTCCAATCTCGCATGTGAATATGAATGAAATGGGTAGTCGATATTAGAAAGTTACGAAATTAATACCAATTTATCAATAAATAATGAAACTACAAGCGAGGAAAAGTAAAGACATAAGAACTAATTAACGATTATTCAACTAGCTTGACAAAACGTTCATTCAGCTTAAAGATCATACCATGGATTATTGCATTATGCCTGTGGGCTGCTGTGCAGTTATATCGACTGCGTGGCTCTTCTCAGATCGAAATCGCGACGTCGATATAATGATATGAAATATTGGAAAGTCCTGAGCATTTGAATCAGCTGTCTTAGAAGTTTTAGATACACATACTAAAATCTTCCCAATAATTCGTCAGAGATTAATATTGCGTTTAATATTGTGTTGGTATGGGAATAAGTGATGACATTCCACAGCATTACTCAATTACCTCATACAAATATAAGATGCCAATCCCATTTGCACACTCACGTTTACAGCCGCTTCCATACACCCTTCTATAAACAATAATTGTGTCTCCTAAAGATTGGCCAAAGTTTACTAGCATAATATGCATGACCGGTTATAAGCACATGAGCTGATATACTGTGCAACTCATCCCATGACTTTAAAGGTCTCTAAATTCTCATCAATGTTGGCCCAATATACAGAAAAGTTTAGTTTATTTTTATACATTTGTTAACGCAATACATTCGACATTATAATATCCTGCAAGCTTGAGGGTAATTGACTTCAATTTTATGACCACATTATTCAATCCTCTAGAGAGAGCAATGAACTCTTTGCACCATTTGTGGTAAAGTGCGAATCACATTCTTGCCTATACCTACATTACAAGGAAAATGAATGTAGACTTGTTTTCAAAAACTTCATTCTTTTCGGATAAAATTTTCGGCATTATATTTCGCGAAGGCTTAATCATCGACCTCTGTAACTTGACATGTACGCAGTTTTAGCAACTTTCGAAATCCTTTAGGCAGTCGGGCTGCAGATGATGCTGTGAGATTATTTTTTGTTTAGACAGTTTTTAGCTCTATATATTTCGTATTTAACACCTATAATCGTGGGGGAGTAGAGAATAGGAGATAACGAGGTAGTATAGACGCGTGAATTTTTCGTAAAATATAATTTTTGGTTCAGGGACGTTCTCACGTAACGTATATATAATATATGTGTTTGTGGTAACTGTATAGTTGGAGGAAAATTTAAACAAATGTGTAATACACACAATAAAAATAAGAATAATGATAATGATAATAATCGCACGATGATGCAGGTAACTTTAATTTAGGTAACACGACGCGCATGGTGGTTACGTGTAAATCACTTTGACAGTAGCTAACGAATTTATCTATAAGATCAGTGAGAATCATCCCAAGAATATTTAAGACGTAGAAATTCTGTTTTTTTTGTTCAAGAATATAACAATTGCAGCTAAGATCTTGGGAAAGTTTCACACGCTACGTGGACGCCTTTTGCACGTATGTAGGTATGAAAGTGTCCTGCGTGTCGCCATACGCAGGTGTATTTGATACACAGGTATAGCTATATATAGGCGTATAAATATACTATAATGTATATTTAATTTATAAAAATCAAATTTATATCAATGGTCAACCACGATGGTGAGTTATATACCCGGTATTCGGAACATTATGAATTTTCGAAAAATAATTGCTCTAGAAAGTTGGGAGCTGTACCTAATGCGAACTGTTTCGTTAAAATTGCCCAAGATTGAGCCGAGCAGGAATTCCCATGATGGTAAATTATTATAAAATCTTAAACAAGGCGGAATAAAATAAATGTCGAGAAATTTTAATGTTATATTCAAAAATTTCAGATTCATTATGATTACGAAACAAATCGATATTGCAGCTCTTTCCGTCCATTATAGTATAGGATATATACTATTATATGGTTAGTGAGTTACCCTAACTCTATGTATTTGAACTCGTAAACGTATTTAACAGCAGTTCATTACGAGACTAAACAACTACTGTGTGATCAGAATGATCGTTTCTAATTGAAACCTGTATTACTTGATGATTAATTAATGATATATCATTACGCGTTAGTCGACGCTTATCGGCTGGGAAGGCTGTATGTAATACCATACTTTAGGTCGAACGTATATACGGCAAGGTGTTACAAGTTGCGGTCTGTTAAGGCGTTGAGTTGTAGATAATCGCTATAGTTTCTCGCAGGATAAAACTAACGTGTGCAGAAATCTTCGCAGAAAATTTCTGGTTCGGTCGTCGACGGCTTATCGTCGTTATTATGGATTCCTACCTTCCGACGTATGGTCAAATGAGTCGACTTCTTTCAAGGTACAAAGTTGCCTCACGATACTTCGAACAATACGTCTCTTTCGATACGTCGCTGCGAAAAAATCATTAAAAAATGATTTCGAAATATTGAAACTGATTCAATCATCGCCACATGCTAGGATTTAGGAATCTCTCTGAAAAAAAGGGGGAAAAAAAAAACCAATATGTTATTCTAACTATAAAATAAATTTGAAATTCCCATTGGCAAAAAACACGTCTTCTTCGAAGTTTTTCAAATTTAGTTGATATTTGACAGAAAAAGAAAACAAGAAACAAATGGGTTGAAATCGAAAAATGACTTGTCCAAAAATTAAATTCATCCTTTAGTATCCTATGTTTGGTTTGCACCGAAGTTAAATCAATGTAGAATATCAGTACATACGTACCTCAAAATCGTCTATAAAATTTCGAACCATGTCTATAACTTAGTGTAAAAAAGAAGAAAGCAAAAAAGAAAAGAAAAGAAAATTGGAGTAATCAGTTGTGAAAGAATCAAGCGAATGAAACATATTCTCTCACCTTTATTGGTATTACCGTAACACGTTGCACAATCGTCGTTTATAAGAATGATTAAATTTGCGGTGCCCAGGTTGGAATGTAACGGCTCACAGCGTATAGCTGGAGATAATGAATAATAGAATGTCAAGAATTCAAGTGAAGAAACGATCTGCCTACATAAGTAAAAACTTGTACCTACAGTATACAAGCCAGAAGAAAACAAAAAACGCGGAGTAGTAAGTTGTTTTGCACATAAGTGCAAAAACAAGTCGTGAAATTAAGATTCGATGTTTGCAGCGCTTTTTTCTATCTCGATCCCTGCATACATATATAGGATGATATTAAGCAGGGATCATAGCATGTAATCGAATATCTCACGCTGCGTTCTCAAGGCTGCAGCAACTAGAACCGCGAATACCACGAATATGAACCGAGTCCAGCCTGGTATACCTAATGGTTTTAAATATTTTCAATTCTCCAATTCGCTTGGGAATTTCTTACGATCATACATATTTCATATACATCATATTTGATGAGCCTCTAAGCCCCTGACTCATTTCCAGGCCTAACCATGACGAGTGAATATTCGTATCCTAGGGAATGTATAGAGAGTCTGTTTCTTGCATCGCCAATCCTATCGGCAAAATCGTGTGTCCGCGAGAGACACCTTTCTTTTATGTTTGTAATCTTTTTTTCTCCATTTGTTCATTTTATTTTCTCTTCCTCCCGGATTTTTCTTCTTCTTATTTCTTACGGCTATATTTAGGAATACGTCGAACATCGCGTTGGTCGGACCTTGGACATTCACTGTATAGTATAACCGAAGTTTGCCAAAGTTAAACACGCGTGTGGAAGTAACCTCTGACGTATTAGCAGCGTTCTCAAACCGTTGGAACGCACCTTTTTTCATGCTATGGGTAAAACCATGCGTGTATGGTATCTGATTATAAAGGCATGATAGGGTATAATGGGCATACTGCTGCAGCTGTACCCCGATCACTGAGATCTGCGGTACATCATTATATGGTAGTCGCGCAAACAGCGTCTAGACTGGACGTATCATGTCGTCTCTTCGGTGTGGTTGAATAAATGAGAAGAAGGAAACCAGAGTAGAAATTATAATATGGAGAACGGGTGGATCCTGAGACTCAAGGTCGCCCGTTTCCTCGGTGAAACCGAAGGTCAATATAGGAGAAGTTCAGAAATCGTGTCTTGTAATGTGCTGCTGCAGAGAAGGTAAGGGCACGGCCATCGAGGCTATTGACTGCCAAGTTCGAGGCTGAATCTTACATTGGTGCAAAGTAAGAGATGGAAGAATAGAAAGGAAAGCCGCTCTTCATCACTCAATTCTGCAGCCTATTGTGTCCGTAATCTTCCTCCTGCGTCTTCTTCATCATCATCGTCATCATCGTCATCTTCTTCTTCTTCTTCTTCATCGGAACTTTGGCTTTTTTATTCATCATCATCATCATCACCATCATCTTCTTCTTCTTCTTCTTCTTCTTCATCGGAACCGTGGCTTTTTTATCCAACCATTTACACGTATGGTAACACCAGCTTATTAGAATCTCACTGTCCTTTCCACAGGATCGAAACGGATTTGAGAGCCTCTGGAGAGAGGGGTGTTACGGGTCTGAAAGCAGCTATGACCCGGAGTGCAAGGACCCTCGGACCTTGACGGGCCTGGTGCAGGGACTTTTATTTTTATTTCATTTTCGCGCGTCCTTAGAGTTCATTTCTTTTTTCGTCAATTTTTTTACTTTATATTTTTATTTTAACCTTTTATATCCCTTTTTTTATTTTTATTCATTCCAATGCAGCGACTGATATCTTACATCTCTTTCCTTCCTCGAGTCCTTTGGTCAAGCCCTTAGTCGGAGAGAAGTTCGCTTCATTAGAGTATTTAGCTCGGCTAAGAACTGCAGGGACGCTTTGTCTGGCCATATTTCTTACTCTCTCTCTAGTCCTCCGCTCGTTTCAGATGCAGGAATCCCTTGGGCCTTTTTGTCGTGCAACTCACTTCTCCTTCTCCTTATCCTTCTTCTTATTCTATTTTTTTTTTTCTCTTTAATTCTACCGTGGGATACCTATAAAATTAAGATAACACTAAGTGGGCCGACTTTTATTTATGGTACCCAAATTTATTTGACAATCTCCGAACCACCCATCATGCAGATATTATCAAACGAAAATATTTTTCGGGGTGGCCTCGCTGCACCGGATTCGTAGAAATATGAAATTCCAATAAATCTCACGAGGTTGAAGAAAGCAGCTCGGGAATTCGTCAAGAAATTCGTATTCGTGGAAGAATTCATCGATATTTCATCGGATTCCAAAAGATTTCACACACGTTTTCAATATTCCAAACGATTTCACGCAGCGGTGTCGGTCAGCTTCCAAAAATTAGTCATTCCTGGGTTTAGCCCTTTCACAGGGGCGATGAAGCTACGAAAGATACGATAATAGTGACGTGGCTGTTCTTACACTGCAGTAACATGGAATAAAGCACTGCAGATACTGCATTCGATGTAGAATATTGCTTATGCAGGAAAAATATTCCTCATGAAACGAATACCGTATGCAGTATTTATTTTCCGAAAACTAACAATGAACTATTTATCTTGCATTGTGATTGAATAAACAGACCTGCATCATCATAAGTCAGAGGGAAGTCCATCCTTTGATAAAAACAAAGAGAGAAAAAAATATGCGCAGATAATAATTTGTGCTGCAGGTGAAGAGAGACCAACAAGATATTCGATCAGCACTGAAAGCACATCGTATGATTAAACGAAATTAGAACGACATCATCGATGAGCCGCGTCCTTGCAGCTTGATACATACATTATATATAATCGAGTATGTAGTTTGTGATAAAAATTTGTATCGTCTGGAATATAAACCTGATATGATTTACTTCTCGACAATTAAATGGTTCAAGTTTAAATACGGTTTACTGAACTGCGTGGGAATTGGCAATAACCGGCTCCACCCACTCGAATCTATAATAAAAGAATGAATTACCCTACCATATCTGCTGCAAGACCACAGACGGTCCTTTAACCAGCCCATAAGTACAATATGTGACTCGAGTTGATCCTTCCTCGCATATGTAATCGCTGTCAATCTCTTACTCTGCGTGCAGAACCGTTAATCCAATCCACATGCGGAACATGTCCTCGGCCACGTGACCTCCTCTGATGCTATATGCCGAAATGTAGGTATCCTCATCGTCAGAGATCCCGCAAAGAATCCCAGCACTACCGGGTTCTCTCCTTGACTCCTCACGTGACAACGCGTTTTGAAACGCACGACATGCAACATGCAGCCCATAGCGCAACGTACTTGTATTTCCTTCGGAGATTATCTCCAGGAATATTTCAATGAGAGGAATAATTCCTCACCTTGATAAGAATGGTACTACCTGAGACCCACTGCTCAATAAGGTGGAACTTTCAATTCCGCAAATTACTGTAACCAGAAATATACATATGTTGTCCGATTCGACCACAACGTGAAATATGAATGGATTCGGGGAGGAAATCGGTTGAGTGATACAGTGCGAGATTACACTAAGTGGTAGGCCGTGTACCGCGGCGATGTTTAATTTATTCAGTGATTTTCGATCCCTAAATTTCTTTAAAAATAACTAATCGTCCATCATCGCGGAAAAGGAAAAAGGAAAAAGGTTAATTGTCCACAAGGACGAATCGCGAGCCCTTATTGTGGTCTTATTTTACTCATACAAGAACTGCATTCCTCCATCTCCTCCATCTCGAGACCTGCAGATCTGTTCCTAGATGCGGTTTCGAGGATTCTTGAATAAAAAAATATCAGCGCTCTTCGGTGGCCAGACGATGGTCAAAGACCGGGATGAACTCTTTCCTGGAAGAGCAGCTACGGGAGATAATGACGCAGGAGTATTCTACCAAAGAGAGAATGGCAACTGTGAAAAATGATGTTCTAAAAATGTAGAAACTTTATTAGGGGCCCTTACTCTCCCTCCTAATATCAACCTCGTGCCATCTCTCTGTCTTGTTTATGTGCCAACCTGGCCATCCCGAGATGCAAATTCGCGCTGCTGCGGTACCGTCGTCTATTCTTCATTCTTAGAAAATTTCAAACATATTTAAGCATCGTGCCTTTTTCCCACCGAAAGATATGCGAAATTGTGGGAACTTGACTTGAGAGGATTCCTTTTTTTCCCAAAAATTATACATGGGAAAATCTTATTTATTGCAACCAATTATCATAATGTTAATTTGTTCATGCACTGCAGGTTTAGTCTGGAGAATTTCATCCCGATTATGCGTGAATGAAAATAGCAGCGTGTCTCGTATGTATGTATGTAAGTACATACGTTTGACAATGTGACGCAAAAGTTGACCCTCGAATAATGCCAAACTCTTACATATTCTCTGATGGGTACTAACTTTTGGTACTGTAAAGACACGTCGTGTTAGTGACCCTGCAGCGTGTAGCGGTAGCTGTATGTAATCGATTCATCTCACGTACATTTCAATGCAAATATTTCACACGGTAAAAAAATAACGATTTCATAAGCCCGGATATGTGGGTATTGCTTCGGTATTTTCTCTTACCGTTGAAAAACGGTTTTTCTTGTGAGCATTTTTTGATTGAACTAAATTCCAATTCGATACAATATTGATCCGTAAAAATCAATGAATTTAAATCACGTAGGGATAGGATCGTGACGTACCCGTAACAATAATTATAAATTCACTCCTTCTAATCAGGGTTTATGGTTCACCAGGCAAATTGGCGGTTCGAACTGAAATTGAATTGCCAACGAGAGCCTGGGTCCGTCCGCTTTGAAATAAACCTTGGCTCACTGCCCACAGTCCAGCAGCGCGATCATCTTGCCTTTGTAAAAAACGCGGCAGGTTCAGCCTTGTGATCTCTCATTTTTATTTATTTTTTTGCACTATTTTACAGCTCGCCCTTAGGCTCTCTGCAAAAAATCTGTTCACTATGTCAGTGAAAAAAAAATCGCGAGGCACTGCTCGTCTTCGTTCAATAAAAATCTTCGGTTCTCATAAAACCCGCTAATCGCGTATATAAGCCGAACACCCGCGAGTTTTTATCTATTTTTTCTTTTGTTTTTTTTCATTCGTTAGATTATGATAATGGTCAGAAGCTGCTTGCCGCCTTATTTAATTTCACTCGTTTTTTTAATACGGTACACAAATCCTTGGCATAAGCTGTATTATACTACACGCGTCGGGGATTAGCGGGGATTAGAAATCACGGCTTCGCCAAGATTCCTACTGCCGAAAACGGCCCACGTCAAACCATATGGAAGAATGAATCAAAACACATCCACCGTTAAAACGAAAACCGATTGTCTGACCCTGCGGTATTATGTATTGCCATTCAATACATGACTGTACTTGGCATCAGGGGGCATCAAATTGCATAATTTATTATCAGCTTTACACAATTGATTCACGGCTATAAATTCATCCGAATACATCTTAACTCGCATCTGGTATATCGTAGATTTTCGCAAATTTCATGGAGGTGACATCCGGAAGAAAATCAAAGTGAGAAAAACCCACATGAAATCATGCGACATATGTCTTCGGGAAAATTGAATAGGGGTGTAACCGAGGATTATTTTTTCGACGATGCAGCGATGTAAGACCGAATCCTGTATGCATGTGCATCAAATCCCGTGATCTTACGAGTCCAAAAACCGAAGACATGCAGCGGACTCTATCAAACCATCGAGTGTCTCAATCTGACATGAGTTAATTAAATCGATCATTGAAAATGCAACTGTTCTACAGAAGCCGGCGTAAAACCGGTCCACATCAGATATCGAGTTGCGGGTTTTTCTCGTATCTGCGAATGACATCGAGTGTGATGGTGATGGGTTCAAAGTAAAAGGGTAGGTATTACATCGGATTACAAATCAATTACTGCAAGAACGAAGAAGGAGATGGATATGAGATCCTTATGTCCCTGAGAATGAGACGCACTTGCTACAGCTTGACGAATTATTCATGATCTTTATCAGTCGGCAATAATTTCTTTGCGAAATTATGCAAAGCTTAAGATTCAAGGATTCTCGGGATTTCCAGGGGTCGACAACGTAACAACTGCAGCAATTTGTAACGAGGCATCCAGGCTACCACGTGGATTCTTGAATCTTCCTTATAGCTTTTAAACTCGTCTTCTTAAAGCCGAAAACCAGCTAATAAAATACAACTCGGTGACGCCACGTCGGTACCAACGACACCCAGGAGGCGAGCAGGCAGGCGATGGTGGTGGTGGTGGTGGTGGGCTGCATTAAGGAACACCACCAGTGCGCATTTCACGACGAGTGCATTCCGCACTGAAGTAACAAACAAATGCATCTCTTTCCCCCACGTGTGTGTGAGAATATCATTATAGCTACCTTCCCCAATACTTTTGGCCACTACACCGTATGAACTTCCTGCAGCTTTCAGGCGGAGTCCTGCGGTCGTCCGAATCCGAAGTGGTGGGGGATGCCCTATGTAAACCCTGAACACCCAGGTCCAGTCCACAGCATCAGAACTCGAACCCAGGACTTCGCAACGTTGGAATAAACGCGTAGAAACTTTCGAGATTTTCATAGTTTTAAAATACTTCGTATCATTTCGTTGGCGCAAAGTGAATTTTCGATCCATTTTTTACATACCTCATTTTTTGCAATGTTAGTTCTTTACTTATCGGCTCTTTTGGGCTTCGCTGCTGCTCAGAGATCGACGCTAGAACCTAGCCAGAACGCTTACCCTCAGCAGCAACAAGGTAAGAGGAACGCTTTATAGATTAGGACAGATTCGTTTCGCAATTTGGGAGATCAATTTTTTTTTTTTTAATCTTCATCAACTTTGCTCGGATTTGAATTCTCGCAATATCGCAATTGCTTAGATCGAGCTTTTCGCGACTCACTTAAGTCCGTGAATTCATTAAATCGGACGAAACCTAAGAGATGAAAGAAAATCTATAATCGATTCGAACCGCGATTCCTCCCCGTAATTTTATTACTCCATGTAAAAGCTCTGATCAAACGATAATTAGACATTGAAAATTAGTCCGAATTAAGTTGCACACTGCAGATTGAAAACCTGACGCAATAATTCAGGTCGTTTTCATATTTGATATTATCTCGATTAGAGTTTCCAGCATGGGGCATTCTGTATACCGAACGTTAGGAGATATACGTGCACTACGCTGCTATAAGCAGGAGAAAAAGTTAGCTATAAAAAAAATGACAAGAGCGTAAAGCGTGAATAATTCTTGACCATAAATACGTCCTCTCGAATAGTTGTAACAGTATATTTTTGAAGGAAGAAAAAAATGTGTTAGATATTCGGAACGAAAAAGTCGCGCCGATGATCAGATCAATTATAACTATATCGTCAAAGATATAGTAAAGACACGTCATCGCACGACGAGAACCTGCTGAAAACTTATTTAAATATAAACGACGGGTTACGAAGGCGAACGTCGCATAACCGTTTATGTCGAATCTCATCAACTTTTTTTTCCCATAAAGGCGACTCACTGCGCCTATCACAGGTCTCTGAACCCAGTACGCAAAATGCGGGTATATTTAAATAAACTATAATACGCGTATCATCTGTGACTGTACAGAACATTTTTATTACTCGAGTTCTTGTAACAGCGCAGATAACATTCAAATTGCTTTGCATATGTACACACCTAATTGAGTATATCCATATATAGGTATGCGAGGCGTGAACCGGTCGCGAAATAGTAGTTGCACGGTTTTAAAATTGGACTGCTTCAGATTAATCGTACTTATATCAATTATAAGTTAATGAAAAATCGAAGCGGATCTGATTTATATTATCCATTCCAAAGACGACACCTGCAATGGTCAACGAAAGGCCGTTTATTCAACAAGTGGTACCATTTATATATCTTCGTGATTTTTACTGGGAGTATCATTCTTCTCTGATGATAAATCGTGAAACGAAAGATTCGAAGCGTTTTAGATAAAGTTATAGCAAATCTTCTAAGTTCTAATTACGTTTTGAAAATATTTCTAATTCATTCGACAATTTATCAGAAAAATATGTTCTAACATACGAAACTGTTAGAATTAGACAATTTATTCGTATAGCGAACGAAGATTTCTTCATAAAAATCGTGCAATTGAAAATGCAATAGAGAAATTTTAAATTTATTATACTAAATATTGTTTCGTATAAGATTTGAAAATTTTGCCTTGAAGTACCTAAAATAGTCAATTTTTTGTGAAACATATTTTCCTCCGACGGGCATGTTTGGGGTATTTATAACGCGTCTCCATGCCAAATTTCATCAAATGATATTCACTAGTTCAGAAGTTAAGACAAATTGAATCGCCTTCTCGAATCTTGCGGAACCCTCGAGATCATGCAGTAAAATCTTGAAATCATAAAATCCGGTATACAGATGCAGGCAGCGAAGATCATTGATAAATGATCTGTCCGAGTTTACTCGCCGATGAAATTATCGGCGTTGTAATAATTCATCACGTAGAGACCTTGAAGACTAGCTTGTTGAAGATTATCAGCATTTAATTAAAAGGAAATTAAAAAATCCTCCGGTATAGAATTACGCGTGTCTGATGTAGGTACATACCTAGTCAGGTGTATGCAATAAACGAGTATGAAATGAAACTTGTCTAGAAATAAACAACTGATCTGCACGCTCATATTATTACAGCCTCGCAGAACCTGTGGGATCGAATCGACGTATCTGAGCTGGATAAGCAGCTTGCAGCATGGAACAACGAGCCTATATCGACCACGAAGCGTCCTGTGAAAAACGCAGATCAGGCCAGACAGTACTATCCCGATGTTCCACGCCCGATTTTACCCTACCCGGTTGATCCCACCGTAGCGCCAGTTCTTCCTCAAGGATGTCTGGCTCCCAGAGGACAATTCCCAAGCCCCAGAAGCTGCGCGCATTATCTTAATTGCTGGGACGATGTGGTTATCGAACAACAATGCCCGGGTGGGCTATTGTTCAATGAACTGACCAGCGTATGCGATTTTGAATATAATGTATACTGCGCTGGACGTCCGCCTCCTCCACCCAGTGAGTGTGATTAAAAAAAAAAAAAAAAAAAAAAATCAAAAAAAAAAAATACGATGATTTTCAGATGTTCCGATGGATTTTTATAGCCGGTTTAATCGGCACTCGGAAATCTATGGAGTGGTCGTTTATAGTTGTCGAATTAAAATTCCGAGATTAGTTTAGGTGTCGTTTGGACTGGCATATGGCACAAATTTGTATGTTTGTTTTTTTTTTTCTTCTTTTTTTCAGAACCTGAACTTCCACCAGGAGCTAAAGTCTGCCCCGACCCGAACGGACGATACAGAAGTTCGACCAACTGTTCGGTATTTTATGTCTGTGTTTACGGAAGACCGGTGAAATACAGCTGCCCTCGAGGACTCGTCTATAATGAGGTAAGCGATAATCGAAATTCGGTTCGTCAATGAATTTTTTTTCATTCAGTTCTGCACGTGAAAACCGTGAAAACCCATCATCAAAAATGATTTTCTTTTTGAGTAGTTCAAGACTCGAAGATACCTACTGGGTTGGTATGATCTAGAATCTAAATCATGCAAAATGAAAACCGAACGACCTCGATTTATATCGCAAAGAAAAAATTGATTTTTTCCCAGCCCTTAGAGATATTACGGTTTATCTTTAACGCGCAAGCCCTTAAATCGATGGAAATTCATTTTGATGTCGAGTGGTCGTAAAAAGATCCACGTTAAACAATGGCGAACCAAGCGCGAGTGAATTGAATATTGAATATTAAATTCTCCTTTAGCACTACCTTGCTCTAAAATATGGAAATATAATACACATCCTGTTGTTGCATAGCGTCTATAAAAGTCATACATAATGCATGGTCGCAACATTTTTTGATACACAACTTGGAATCTGAAAACGAAATTGATGATAGTAAGAAATCCATTGACGAGATTTTAACCATCCGCAGGAGCTGGGTGTCTGCGACTATGTCTACAGAGTCGATTGCCGAGGTGCTGCTATCCCCAAACCTTGGACACCTATTCCTCTTCCTCATCCTACACATCCTCAAATTCAACCAACGTATCCTCCTTATCAACCTCAACCCCAACCGCAGGAACCCTACTATCCTACCCAACCGCCACAGCATCCCTATTATCCTTCTCAACCGCAACAGCCGACTTATCCTTCGCCCCAAAATCCATGGTTAGATACTCTGGCTCGAATTGATCCTGACCCTTGGCATCAGAGACCAGTAGCTACAGAGTTTGAAATCCAAAAGGAGAAGGATAAACTGGCTAAGGTAAGAATTAAGGATCTAACCAGGAGAACATCGCACCTCTGGTTCATCGATCTTTACCAAACTTATAGGGGTGTTTCCTTGGGCCAAAATATCAAGTACCTGCTGAATAACTCTCTCGAATGGGCCCTTACTCTCTCAATTTACTTAAATATACAATAGAAATAACCAGTTTTTTCTACTGCGTTATGAGATTCTACATTGCACTGAATGTTTATAAATATTTATGATTTATTGTACATTCAAGTAAATTATTGATAGAGTAAGGGCCCATTCGGGAGAGTTATTCAGCAGGTACTTGATATTTTCGCTCGAGGAAACACCCCTATAAGTTTGATCAAGATTGATGAACCAGAGGTGCGGTATCCTCCTGGTAAGTGCAGCTTTTAAGGAAATGCAAATTTGGAAAAGAAAAAAAAAGAACAGAAAACTAAAAACCAACACGCAGTACTAATTATTTTTTATTAAACCAGGAAGAACAACAGCTACTCCAGCAACAGCTGCAGGGACAAGGTGGGGCGGACGTCGGATCATCGATCATTCAACAGGACACTCCTCAAAAACCAACCCTTGTTAATCCTTGGGGACAGATACACGCCATACCTGCACAACTGACTAAAGTACCATGCAAAAACGGTGACGTACATAGGCTGACAGATTCGTGCAGCAGTGTAGTTGTATGCAGGGAAAATCGCCCTCAACTGGTCCAGTGCCCCAGCGGAGAGATATACGACAGGTCATCTGACTCGTGCAGAATCTTCACCCTCGCTAAATGGTCAGTATTAATTAATCAATAGCGCACAGTACCTATACATACGTATAACGTAGATATTGAAATTGTTTTGAAAGAAATTTTTTACAATGACGATTTCCTTTTTACTCTATGTTCACAGCTAATCAAGACAACAAATCTAGTAATTTTTTCTCTGTAACACCACGCTTCAATAAATCAATTTCTTTTTTTTATAATCAATACCAAAATTTATTCACTGTTTAATTTAAGTACTACTACCCAGCGTCGATGTCGTTCTTTTTGCGGAAGAACCTATAGACTCGAATTATAATTACATACGAAAAATCGACGTCAAACAGCTGTTAATTTTTTTTTTTTTTTTGTTCCTTTTTTTTTTTTTTTTGAGCCGATTTTTCAACCGATCTTAACGATCGTCGAAAGTATTCGATCGCATGAATTAATTTCTTCACATTAAATTACCGATCGTTGAGGTTCTGCTTTACCGACGAATCGGGTTACCGAAAGATCGGCGAATAATATCGCGAATGATTATTCGATGGTAAGAAATCTCGGTTTAGTATTATTATAGATGACGATTTAAGTTCATGTTAATTCAGCCGTTATCCACCAGAGATCGGCACTTAATGTATACTACGCGTCTATTGGTTAGTTGAACAAGATATAAGACCTTTTTTAAGTTCTATATCTAAGTTGCGCACTGGACGATAACCGGACATGCGCATACATATAAAAAGATTCTTAGACAACTAGAGCGTGATTATGAATTAGAGAACGATCTAGTAAGGTGGACGCTCGAGTGCCTATAGGTATATCCGCACCGTGACCATACGGTCGAAAATCTTCTTCACGGTTCGAAAGAGTATGCAACTAGGACAAGAGCGGAAAAACGATCGCGTCTCTCCCTGCATGAGTTGAAAATAAAAAAATAAAAATAAAAAAAAAAAAAAAAAAAAACAGCTTTTCGTCGTTCTCTTTATTTTCACTATGAAATTTTATGCCTATATACCTATATATACTGTTTCACTATTGTCGGACGGAGAAGGACGTAGGGGGGGAGGGGGGAGGGGGGAGGGGGATTTATACATTTAAGTAAATAAATAAATACTGCATTTATATAGAAGAGATCTTAGTTTCTTCGCGTGCGCAGTAACGTAACTATACTATACTATATATAGTATATACATTTATGTACATAGAATTATATAGATGCTACTTTCCCAGGTTGCTTTCTTGCGCCTTTATATACCTGCTGCCACGCCCGGCACGCGCACACCTCTCCAACAAAGATAACTAACTGGAAATTAGCAGGAAACAGTATAATATGTGTATGTATATATAGGCGCCGCGACGACATGAGACGCGGGCGTTTTATTGAGAAATTCGACTTTCTCTCTCTCGCTCTTTCTTCACCTGTTTACTGCCAATAATAACATTTCCTCATTAATTGTAATTTTTTTTGCCCCTTTTTCTTTTTCTTTTTCTTTTTCGTCATCCTTTATTATTTATCGATTCTAATAGGTACATCGACGTTTTATATTATAGCGGAAGGTCAAGAAGATTTTCGGTCAATTTATTCAGAAATTATTTTCTATTCACGGTCTTTCCTATATAATGACTATGAAACGTTTCGAAATATGATATAAATGTAAAATATTCAATTTCTTATCCAGAAATAGACGCGGCCATTCCACTCTGATCGGTAAATAATTATATTGCGGTCATTTCACTGTCGATAGTTTTCAATCACAAAATATCAGACTGCAAAATTATTCATGCGACTTCATTATACACATAGAAATCTTAAAAAAAAAAAAAAGAAATTGAATATTGAAATAAAAATCTGAATCATTTAGACGGTTTTATTATTATTTATATTTGGAACTGATTTGAGGGGTGTACCGATGATGAATTTATTCAAACCCTGAATAATGACCACCCTGATGTGCGTATGCACGTACGCATGTACATGTGCATATGTATACCTCCAAAGCGGAAGATACGCCTGCCTGAATAAGGAGAAGAAGAAGCAGAGGTAATTAAACCGCGCGGGCTTCGGTAGTTGCATAGTTGATGACATTACGTAGACGTGACATAACCGGATAGCTATATATGCAGTGGCTACATACCCGCGTACCTCGTGTATTATAATACTATTATCCATTGTCTGGAGGGCCGATCCTTTGTGGGTCTTATTAAGTGTGCAGTAGAATGCGTGGGACGAATAACTGCATATCTACAACGTGACCGGGCTGCTGCAGTTGGTCTTTGACTCCGCAAATGCATAATAAGTATACCTATCTGGTATCATTGCTGTAGGTAATAGATATAATGACAAACAATGGTAGGGATCAATACGGCCATATGCATACAACATATATAGTCCAGTCAAATAAACTCTTCAAGAGCCCAAAATGACGATTCTCACCTACCCGGTAACCGGCTGTGGATTCCGGCAGAAACAGGTGTCCTTATTATACCCTAAAGTTTGCGCCAGATTCTGTGTGGCCGTTTAGCAACAATCGGCGGTTGAATGTCGGAAATCAGTTTTTTTTCTTGTTTTTCGCTTATATAATGAAAACTATTGGTCGGATCGAGAAAAAGTTAAATTGAAAGTTGTAGATAATTGAAAAATCTATCTATTAGCGTTAGTCCGATGTCGATATTCCAATTTGTTGCTTAACTATTGCGCTCGGAAATTTAAAAAAGGCGTTTTTTTCATTATTTTTTAAAAAATGTTAAAATGCATTTGAGGAGTTGTAATTGTGGATTTGGGAAGCTTTGAACTAGTAGAAACTACAGTTTAAATTTGGTTGAAAAAAAATTGATAGTTTAGCAACAATCTAATTTGCATCTAAAAAAGGTGTCCCACTAGATTGTTATTTCTTGCCCTATGGCTAATCGTAGAGCAATGAACAAAACGGTTTTGGATAGTCGAAGAGTTGAACTACAACTTACAATTTTTGGAAAATCGATTTTTGCAATTTTAAACCTTTAAAAATGGCGTCAAAAAAACGACGTTTTTTAAACTAAAAAACAATGAGGAAAAAATGGCCGTCTCGAAATGCGACAGAACGCATTGGAAAGCTGCTATTTTTCTACGAATTTTGCCCTCCTGAATTTTGGTCCACGATAATTAGGAGCCGAAATAACACTTTTTTTTTGAAAATTCCCCCTCCCTTTGTTTATTTATATGAAGCAACGAGACCACGACTACTGCACAGAGGAAGAGTCATATTATCCATAAGAACCAGCAGAATTTGTTTTCCAAAATTGTTTATCGTATTTATTGATGTGGGAAGTGGAGGTTCTTCCGGGACTGTTCGCCGCGCCGCGTGGAGGGGGAAGCCGGGGGAGCGGCCCAGCGCTACGCGGCCGTCGATTCGATCGCGCGAAAAGTGATTTCAAACGTTCAAACTGACCTCACTGTCTGTATCTCGGGAACTACTGGACGGATTTTGATGATTTTTTTTTTAATTTGCACTAGCGCATCGATATATGATCGAATATCACTGTGGCTTTCCCGGATTGTTATCGGAAATCCCTTAAATCATGAGTAATTCAATTTTTAGGCTGCAAATTTAGTAAATTATTCGTTCCTTTCAAATTTCAGTCTGATAATACGATGTCAAATGTTACCTTAGACGGAGAAAGCAAGTTTATTTTGACATTCGAATATGAATAAAGCACGGCTCATAATGAACATCTCCGTACCAATCGTTATTTTGACAAATCTAAATATATGAATATTATTCAATATTAAGAAAATATTTGGTCAATTTATGTGCAACATTATTCGAATATTTACAACTTCTAACTGAAAATGTCCATTAACACAGATGTTTTCTGGTCGGTAAGTATTTGAATCCTAAATTGCTTATAAACATTTTCGGAGCGTGTAGTAGCATCTGTCTCTCCCCACCGTGATCCTCTTTGAAAAGGGACTGCAGGTATAAACTGCGGCAGCTGCATGCCAAACAGGCAATAGGTTTTTATTCTGACCGTTAGTTTGAAACGTGTATTCGTTCTGTGAACATTGTAAGCAGTGAGAAGAAATAAAATAAATGTTATTAAAATGATAAAAGCATTCTTGTTGGCGTTATTTTTCAATTAAATATAACGCCGTTTTCTGAATGAGCGTCGTATCCTTCACCAGTGCAAGCAGCATTCATCATTTGTGCATCAAATGAGAACGTTTACGAAGCTGCAATAAGTGAATTATTCCACGTAAGTAAATAACGTTACTGTGCTCTGTATACAATAAATTTCGTTTTGTTATACAAAACATTTATTTTATACGTATGTTCATAAATTAATCAATTATTCAGTCATTTCCATGCATGTTTCCATTTACAATGAGTGAAGGATAGAATTTTGTTACAGTATAAATTAAACTAATTATCATTGATTATATCATATTAAATATTTTTTTTTAATTCATAAATCGATTCATTCATCACATAATAAAAAAATTGAAACTACTTTCTCATATTTTTTGTTAATTTATCAAACAGCAGTAGACATGGACGAGCAAGAGGAGGCAGCAGGTGGTAGCAAATCGGAGGATGTAGCGTCCATTTGTGTTTTGTGTGATCAACCCATGACAAGAGAAACATCTTGTACAATTGGAGAGCGGGCGATTGATAACGTGATAGATGCCAGCAAAAAACGGAAAGATCGCAAACATCTTCAGATTGAAAATCGACGATCGCTTTTGGTCCATCAAAACTGCCGAAAATCCTACACGAAGGCGAAAAACATCGAGGCAGCAGCAAAATCAATGAGCGACCAACTTGCCAGAACAAGGTTAATAAATGCCGAGGCTCGTAAATTCGATTTTGAAACGAAATGTTTTTTTTGCAATAAGAGAGCTGTATTGACAGAGACAAAAGTGAAAATAAAATCTGTAGCATTAAGTAATACAAGAGAAAAGATATTGGAAACTTTAAAAACTCGTCCTGATAATGAGTTCAATCAGAATCTGAAAGCGCGGTTGGAAACAGTGAAAGATTTAAAAGGTGTGAATGCCCGTTATCATGCTGATTGTATGTGTACTTTCTACGTTGATTGTATTGGTAACTTATCTGTGCGCCAAGCAGATAGCGATACATTGAACGCTTTAGATTTTATTGAAGATTATTTTAAAAATCATGCCGATGAATGTCAATTTTCGTTCAATGAATTGAGAGATAAATATACTGGTGTCATGCCTGACGTTGGTATAATGAGAAAAGAACTCATGGAACGTTTTGGCGATGATGTTTGTTTGTATACGATGAAAAATGATCTGATTATGTGTTTGCGTGCGTCCTTGAATAAGATTGTTACTGATTACTGGCAAAAAAATAATAGCGGAACTCTAGAAGAAAAAGAGAACCGAATTATTGATTTGGCATCGGACATAATTAGGCGCGATATAAGATCGAAGCCATATGATATAACCGATTATAGAGCACCAAGCAAATTTCTTGATGGTATTGATGATGACATTCCTTCAACTCTGAAACGATTCATGACGAATATTATTGTTAACGACAAGTATATTAACAAGGAGGACGCGCGTGTAAAATGGAAAAGGCGTGTCGCTACGATATGTCATTCAATTATCTCATCGGTTAGACCACGATCATTTTTATCGTCAATTTTACTTGGGCTTTCATCGATGATCCATAAAAAACTCGCATCAAAGACCTTGATTGATGGATTAGCGTATTTAGGGCTGTGCGCGTCTTACAATGAGACTATGTTATTCGAGGCAGCTATTGTGAATAATCCGGAGACACATAAAATAAGTACAGACAGTTATGTACAATTCGTATTCGACAATGCCGACCATAATACCAATACGCTCGACGGTTCCAACACTTTCCATGCGATGGGGGGCATTATGTGCGTTACACCAGCATCTGCCGTTTCCTCAGATGATACGATAACTAGGTCGAATAAAATGCCTTCATCCGAAGTAATTGGAAAATTTGGTTTTGTGAACCTCAAAATTTTTGATAAAAAAACCTCTCGTGGTTTAAATAACGTGCTTGTTCAAAATTTGAGTCATGTGCATCCAATACAGACTGAAATCGATAGCCCGTCATCAAATGATATTGCTTGGTTTTTCGGAAAGTATTATGATGGAGCCAATACACCAGGATGGAACGGATTTATGTCGAATTTATACAAAAAAGATTCTTATGCGATTTCTAGAATTATCCCATTACCGTTCATAAATGCTCCCCCCAGCAATTACGACACAGTATTCACGTCTCTAGTCGAAGCTGCAAACCATTGTAAGAGGTATAATCAAACCCATGGAATAGTCACTTTCGATCAGCCGCTATACTTGAAAGCTCGCGAGATAATAGCAAACGTCGATCCAGATAATGATCCTTTCGATTTAAAATGCGTTATAGTTCGACTAGGGGGGTTTCATATGCTCATGTCCTTCTTAGGTGCGATAGGATATATAATGGATGGGAGCGGGATCAACGAAGCATTTAAGCAAATATATGCAGATCTATCCGCGGAAAAAGCGCTCACAGGGCACGCGTTCTCCAGAGCTGTACGCGGGCATTCGCTCGTTCAATTGGCTCTATCGAATATTATTTTTGAATCTATGAATTTATCTGACGTTGACGAAGCCAAAATTAAGAATTTACTTGCAGAAAGTGAAACAGAAAACTTTCAAAAACTACTTGAAAACAGTGAAGAATTTAATGATATTAAAAATCGATTTCAATCTACAATCAATGCTTTGAATCGTAATGGCCCTACTGCACAGCTTTGGATCGAATATTTCAAAATGATTAATATTATGAGAAAATTCATTGGAGCAGAACGCTCAGGGGATTGGGTATCACATCTAGATGCAGTTCAATTGATGCTTCCATATTTTCATGCTTCTGGCCACAACTTGTACGCAAAGTGTGCGCACTTGTATTTGCAGGACATGTTAAATTTACGAAATATCATGAACGAGTATGAGTACGATAAGATTGCCAATATGGGATATTTTACCATACGAAGGACTGATAAATTTTGGTGTGGGGTTTGGACCGACATGACCATAGAACAAGTTTTAATGAAATCTATGAAGTGCCAAGGCGGTTTAACGCGAGGTCGAGGTATTTCCGAGAGCGTTTTATCAAAATGGGTACTATCCACTATTGTTTTAGTAGATCTCTGCAACGAGATGGAATCTTTTTGCAACGTTTCGTATTCATCATCAGAACAACATATTGACGCGAGAATTACCCGAATGTCGCGAGATGCCAAAGATTTGAAGAAACTGTCTGGTTTTTTTGAGATTTACGATCCCTTCCCAGTAGGTGAAAAAATTATGTCCATTACTTCAGGTATTGTTGGAAATGATAAAATTAATTGTTATAAAGCTTTTGAGATAGGTTCAAAATTGCTAAATAACATGGTCGGGAAAACATTTGGTACTCTGAAATTCGAGAGAAAAAACAAAGTTCTTTCTTTAAAATCATTAACTTCATCAGTGACGATTGATAACGATATCATAACAATAGATCCGTTACAAATTTTTCAAAGAATTTCTATGAACATTACCAGTAAAACCGATATGAAAGAATATTTAAAATTCGAGCTTGCTCCTTATCCTTTGTCAATTTTTGACATGGGTTGTTTACGTAAAACCGCTAAATCATCTTTTTATGATGCATTTAACGATAAAGCTGTTTTGCCTACTGAGAATGTTATTCATGTGGTCGATGGGGGTTTTCTTTTGCATAGAGTTCCATGGAGTAGCAACACCTCGATAAATGATATTTTAAAACAATACGTTGATTACGTAAAATCATCGTATGCAGCAAATAGCTTTGTAGTGTTCGATGGATACCCAGATCCCACAACCACAAATAGCACCAAAAACGTTGAACGTTCGCGACGACAGATCAAAAATATTGGTCGAGAGATTAATTTCGATAGAACAACTAAAATAACATTCTCTCAAGAACAGTTCCTATCCAATGAAAAAAATAAAATACGATTGATCGCTGCCCTGAGTGAAGAGCTTAATTTATTAGGATTTCAGACGAGAACTGCAAACGAAGACGCGGATGCCTTGATTATAAAAACAGCAATAGAAAACGCATCCAGAATTTGTAATGTTATTGTAGTCGGTGAAGATATTGATTTGCTGGTGCTGTTGAATCAATTTTCTAGCCCACATAATAACATATACTTCATGAAACCAGGAAGAAAGAATAAATCTGCAGCGAGTTACGTATCTTGTAGTTTTAAACATGAATCTCTTCGTGATATAGTAGCATTTTTGCATGTATTCACTGGGTGCGATACGACTTCCTGTTTTTATAATCAAGGAAAAAAAGGTTTGATCAGATCATTCCTTGCAAATTCGGAATTGAAAAAATGTGCGGAAATTTTCTTACAGACAGACGCAGATCCCGAAGAATTAGTTAGCCGCGGTAACAAAATTATTTCTGTTTTATACGGCGGTGGTACAGAAGGTAATTTGAATGAATTGCGCTATACTAACTTCCAACGAGCGGCGTGCAAATCAACTTTTAAATTAGAAAGCCTTCCTCCAACAGCTGCTGCTGCTAAACAGCACATATTTCGCTCGTATTATCAAATACAATTGTGGTTGGATAATATTTTAGATGCCACACAATGGGGGTGGAAGAGAACTGACAATGGTTTGCAGCCTGTTTACTCAACCGAAAAGCTTTTACCCGAGGATATGTTAAGACAAATTAGTTGTCGATGCACAAAAGGGTGCAAGAGAGCTACGTGTGGTTGTAGAAAACATGGATTGCAATGCACGAGTCTTTGTAATAGTTGCCATGGCGAAACATGCACGAACGTCGAAAAAAAAAGTGTTGAAATCGCAGATATTGATCAAGAAATTTTGGAGGAGCATAATATCTTTAGTGATGAATCAAATGTTCCGACAAAAAGCTGCGATTCGAATGATTCTGGCGGATGTGTGCTTGACAGTGACAATGATGAGGATGTGAGCGATGAGAGCGAAATCCAATATGCTATCGCGAATAAGCGACGAAGATTGTCAAATAAATAAACAAATGCTTTAAATGTAATTCACACCTTGGCGACGAAGGTGACACAACTCAAAAAATGTGTAGAGCTACAAAAATTACTCTTTGCGAGGCTATATAATCGAACATTGCCTATCTGAATATGGCATTAACTCGAAAACGCAATTTTTTGAGTTGTGTCATTTTCGTCACCAAGGTGCAGTATGTATAATAAGGACGTGTAAATATTCAAAATGTGATGTAAATTTTTTGATTAAATCAATATACATTTCGAATTATTCAATCCTTCTACGAAACAATCCTATTTCAAGTCAACATTCATTTCCTATCCCATTATCACCACTGCTATTAACTTTCAGTCAACAACATTCATTTCCTATGTCACGACGTTGTTAATCTTCCGAAAAATCTATTTATTCACTAAATTTGCAGCTTGAAAATTGAATTACTCGTGATTTAAGGGATTTCCGATAACAATCCGGGAAAGCCACAGTGATATTCGATCATATATCGATGCGCTAGTGCAAATTAAAAAAAAAATCATCAAAATCCGTCCAGTAGTTCCCGAGATACAGACAGTGAGGTCAGTTTGAACGTTTGAAATCACTTTTCGCGCGATCGAATCGACGGCCGCGTAGCGCTGGGCCGCTCCCCCGGCTTCCCCCTCCACGCGGCGCGGCGAACAGTCCCGGAAGAACCTCCACTTCCCACATCAATAAATACGATAAACAATTTTGGAAAACAAATTCTGCTGGTTCTTATGGATAATATGACTCTTCCTCTGTGCAGTAGTCGTGGTCTCGTTGCTTCATATAAATAAACAAAGGGAGGGGGAATTTTCAAAAAAAAAGTGTTATCTCGGCTCCTAATTATCGTGGACCAAAATTCAGGAGGGCAAAATTCGTAGAAAAATAGCAGCTTTCCAATGCATTCTGTTGCATTTCGATACGGCCATTTTTTCCTCATTGTTTTTTAGTTTAAAAAACGTCGTTTTTTTGACGCCATTTTTAAAGGTTTAAAATTGCAAAAATCGATTTTCCAAAAATTGTAAGTTGTAGTTCAACTCTTCGACTATCCAAAACCGTTTTGTTCATTGCTCTACGATTAGCCATAGGGCAAGAAATAACAATCTAGTGGGACACCTTTTTTAGATGCAAATTAGATTGTTGCTAAACTATCAACTTTTTTTCAACCAAATTTAAACTGTAGTTTCTACTAGTTCAAAGCTTCCCAAATCCACAATTACAACTCCTCAAATGCATTTTAACATTTTTTAAAAAATAATGAAAAAAACGCCTTTTTTAAATTTCCGAGCGCAATAGTTAAGCAACAAATTGGAATATCGACATCGGACTAACGCTAATAGATAGATTTTTCAATTATCTACAACTTTCAATTTAACTTTTTCTCGATCCGACCAATAGTTTTCATTATATAAGCGAAAAACAAGAAAAAAAACTGATTTCCGACATTCAACCGCCGATTGTTGCTAAACGGCCACACAGAATCTGGCGCAAACTTTAGGGTATAATAAGGACACTTGTTTCTGTCGGAATCCACAGCCGGTTACCGGGTAGGTGAAAATTTTACGAAAAAAGTTTATTTGACTGGACTAATAGAAGCCTGCAGAACATTACGGTGGCGTCACGGGTCGTGACCATTCACTCGGCACGCTCTGATGGTCGTGAAATTCATTCTTGCAGTTTCATCTATATTAAGTAAAATTTCTTCACCGTTGAGGAATTTAATTAGTTTATTACCATCGATGCTGTTCATTTTTTATTTTCCTTATTTAGTTTGTCACGTTGAGTTCGAAGAACGACTAGTCTCAACTCCGAAAGTAACACGTATCAGATTTGGTACCGGGTTGAAGCTTAGAACATTCAAATTCTGACAATCCAGATGCCCAAGGGCCGAAAAAATGCAAAAATTTTGCCTCATTTCTCAGGATGTTTAAGACGAAAAATAGTCTCTTCTGATACGATACTTCAATCGATATACCTTCATGATGTCATGAACGAATGATTGGTGCCATTTTTGATCTTGTTCTCCAAAAATGTACACATCAATACGTGATAATTTCAAGTTTCGGACTTTTGGCCTTTTGGATTTTCAGCTTTCGATTTCAAAAATTTTATCAAATCGGCTGTGTAGACTTTCGGGGAAATATACCATTTCCGAAAACGTCTACCCTATACCAGAAATTTTCTGCACATTGGTGAAGATCGGAGAAATGCGTGCAATACTAAATGCGGATTGAGGATGCAGCGAATCGCAATTAAATCGTTCGTCGGTGAACTGGGTCACGCATACATACAATCATTATGTACTGTACATATAAGTATATACTATATGTAAGGGATGTGTTGTAATATCAAGGTATATTACCTCTCGCGCGTCACCCCGAAATACTGAGTAACAGGCCATATTGAATTCCGATTTAGCAAAAAAGAAAATGGTCATGGCAATAATATCTGCCCTCAGGAGTTTAATGCTTGAGGCTGTGTTACAGCTGCATACCTACCTGCCTACCTACCTACCTACCTACCTACCTTCCACTTTCGTTCTGCAGCGCTTCTCCGCATGTAGGTAGAACGTACGTAGGTAGGTATACAGGTATGAGTCTTTGAAAGCGGACTGACTGCAATAGTCCCGAAAGTATACACGATGTAAATTTTGTTACAGTTTCGCAGGCGCAAGATTAAAACCGTCGGTTTATATTATCGAATAATAGGTATACCTATTGATTAAAAATAATTTGAAAACAATATTTCAGCAACGATTTTTGATCGTGTTATTGAATAAGAATTTTCTGCAATAAATTCGAGACCGGGGCGGAAATGCTGCAGGTCGACTTATCGGTATACCGTGCTTTTCTGTGGATGCGGCCCAGTAGCGATACCAACCTAAAACTCGTTAGCAGCCGTTTAGTACTCTCTAGATGTTTCTAGTAAAATCGCTCGAAATCACTAGATTTTTAGTGATTTTATACTAGGAAAATACAGTAATGCTATCGAGTTTTAGGTTGGCATCATTGCTGGGCCGCATCCACAGAAAATCAGGGTATACATTATCAAAGAGACTTTCTGCACGAATTAGGATTCGTCCGCGAAATCACGATTATCAAAGAAAGAAAAAACTGAATAAATTAAGAACTGAGAATAAGAAGGAAAAGAAGAAACTGGATTATTTTTCTTCGCCCTGAATGACACCCTGGTAATAATGTCCTCGTCCCTTGATCGATGTAACGTTAAATTGCGGGTAAAATTTAATAATATAAAATAACATCTTTCGTCGCGGTTCTTGAATTATATCGCTTGAAGTTTGGAATTTGATTATTCGCAAAATATCGATTAACAGTTGAGTCACGATGCTCCGAAGTGTAGCCGTATTTATTTCTTATTTTGCGATTTTGTGTCGAGTCGCGACAGTCCATCCGAGACTTTGGTCAAGGTAAACCACCGACCCCTTCCTCTCCGCTGACCATACCATGCCATACCACCGATTAGCTGACTCTTCAATCCTGTAACACGGAGATACTTCCGCGCAGATCTTCTATACACGGTGGATCTACATATCATTTCTTTCTTTTTTCTTATTTTATTTTTTTATTTTTCAACGCCTAGAACGTGCATTATGATATTTTTCGATACCATTTCAAGGTTTCTATCGTGCCCTGAGGGGGTCCGACTATATCTATAGCTTCACCTCCACTACACGTCGAGAACCACAAGAGGATTCTCGTTGCAAAATAAGTAACCGTCTGAGAATCTATTATAACGCTATTAAATAACTGGTAAATAGGAAATAAAAGAAAAAAACGACGAATTCGTGAACTTTTTTTTAGAATCTAATAAGTAGACGTCGAATTTTTTCTGTTTTTTTTTTTTGTAAATTTTAACATAAAAATGGATTAAATGGGGAAAGACAAAGATGAAAAAATATTCCGTATATGAAAATGAAATTTATAAATGAAATAAAACCAATTAATTCCAAGGTGTATAATACCCTTTTAAGTTATGCAAGAAGCTCGTGGAATACATAAGACGGTGACATTTTGAACGGTAGCTTTCACCCGCGTATAACGTAGCGTTACTTTATATTTTGCTTTCTTCGTATTTTCGATTAGCTGCAGGAGAGCAGGGCGCGGTCAGAATACGTGTAAATCTTACATATATTACAAGTACAAATCCGTATGTACAATATATGTATATATATATATATACCTACATTATACATATAGCTGTATATATTCAGGTATGCATAGAAAAAGTCTTTCTCTAACGTGGGACGTATGTACATACCTATGTACATATGTACATACGTTTCACATAATATAATACTTAACGCTTTCTCTCTCTCTCTCTCTCTCTCTCTATTTTTCCACGCACGACATCCAGTCTTCTCTCATCGTCAGTTTCCTTCTATTCATTAACTTCATGCACTATATAGGTATATGTACATACATAGTGCATGAGGTACTTTAATTCGTCCGTCAATCGCTGACCGTGACACAAATTATTCTCACTCGGTATAATTTATTAGCTAATTAATTTATCTCAACGCATATGTGTATCAATTTTTTATTTTTTATTTTTTATTCACCTGTATAGGACCACGCCTTGGTTCTCTATATCAAGAATATACGTATGTAGGTATATGAGTAAAACTACGATAATAATGTATATATATATTTATAGAAATGCGAGGGTAAATAACTTTTTAGAATAAAGGAAATCGCGGCTATCATGCACTCGATCCGTGAAAAAGAAACTCCTTCGAATAAACCATGTACCTACTAGGTAGTCTGCCCTTTCTAACGAGAAGAAACTCAATACTTAAACTTCACGAAAGGTTCTATTTATTATCCGTAACCGTGGAAATCCGAGAATTCTAACAAAGCATAGAGTAGAAAAAATGTAAAAAAAAACGAACGGTGTGCTAATAATTCGCAGCAAACGAAGGTCAGACGGAAAGGTCTGTGAACGGACGGACGTGCAGAACAGAATCTGATACATACCTATAGTACAAGATACGAGGAAAAGTATTTCTAAGAATGGGATGAATTGAATCTCCGTCGAACAAAATTTTTATATTCAATCCAAGATACTATAGAAACTGAAATTTCGATTAAAATAACCGATCATTTATAGACATTTGCCAATTTTATTATTCGAATCAATTTTTATTCCGATTATACAACTATTATGCGTGAACGGTTATTGGTTTGACCGGGACTATGTGCGCGCAAAGTTCATTTCTAACGCAGGCAGGCTATGCGGTTTTACGAAACATACCTACTGCACCATCGATATTATTTATGTGCAATAACCGTAAATCGTGTTGTAATTATTTAACGACATTAGTTAAACAATTTATTGTCAGAGGGAAAAAAATTTATATAATATATAAAATTGGTTTGGCCTGTTTGCTCATTTTTATTATTACACAAATTCAGAGTTTATAATAGCTGCAGAATGGTGAAATTTTTGAACAGTAATGGCCCATCAAATTTTTTTATTTTTTTTTCTATCTCTCTCTCTCTCTCTATATGTGTGTGATGTAGTTTCAAGGTTCATTCAATTTCTGAGGTCAGGGCCAGCGGATCAAATAGTACTGAACGACATATAAGCGAGAAATAAACTCGTATATCCGGATAAGGAGCCTTCCGCAGTTATACTCTGTGGAGTCTAGAGTACCTGAAAAACTGACTCTCCTCAAAGCCCCGATGTCTAACCGTGAACAAATATCCTTGAAACACTTTCATAGGACGCCGCAACATTCCGGATTATATCACCAAGGAATCGAAATGCGACAATGCGAAATCCTTCAAGCAGTTCCGTTGCATATTACCTACAACCCATTTGAATACAGATTACAGATCATAGGATCTGTCGCTCGTTTTGTATTCCACGGTTTTAAAATTGCAAGAAATTTCAGCACTTTCGATTCGTTTTGCAATCAAAATTAGGCATAGCTGAAGATCTTTTCGCTTTCCGATCGAAGAGACAAAAATCCGTAAATCTATTCCATCCTATACAGGGTGTAACATCTCCGGGGTCTGATCTAGGAGGAGCTTCGACCTGCCGAGGCTCCGCCTTATCTTTTATTCGTTTACTATACGCGTGAATGTAAACAAATTTGGAGATGAGGGTAATATCTGCTTGATAACCACACACTGTTATTCTGAAGCGAACGAGTATGAATAGAAGAAGGCGGAGCCTCGGCACGTCGAAGCTCCACCCATATCAGACCCCGGAGATGTTACACCCTGTATACTTGATCGTAAGACTTGCATGTGGATTCTTCCGAAGGTCTGAATTTAACATGAGGAAAGCACGACCCAGGTCGCCCTACGGCGAGGTCTTGGTACAAAAATCATATCAGACACTTGACACTCCCGTTCTCGTTGTGTGTGGTGATTTAAATCTAGGGTGCAGCCTATGGTATAGCGGTTCGCCTTGGATTACAGATGCCGCATTCCGCGCAATTTCCATAGCTTTAACACCTATGTCCTCCTCCTCGTCGTCGTACGGGTTAGCGGTTATATAAACTACATACAAACGCGGAAAATTGCATACCTGCAAGTACATGTATGCAACATGTACATTGCACACTGTACAGCTATACTACCTATGTACCCAGAAATCCTCTCGAACGATGCGATTTACCGTTCTTTCAAGACTACTGGCCGCTTCAGTCCATGGAAAAGTAATTATGCGATAGAATACCGTTACTTGACGTAAATCATTATCATCTTATACACGCTCCAAGGTATGACATGCAGAATCGTCATCTTACAATCATCATGGAATATTAATGGACATGGTCCATTTCATGGCTATTATACACAGATATTTCAATATGTACAGTAAATTCAGGGATTTTTGGATTATGTCACATGCAGTGTAACCCGGTTCGAAAATTTATATATACAGAGGAACCGGAAAATTATAGAAACCAAATTTAAGCACAGCTTAAAAAATCTACTATATCGTTAAAAATTACGCAAATATTTAAAGTTACGTATATATAAAGAAAATAATTTGCTGCATAATGCATTGATTGATGAGCATACGATATATCACACATACACGATTAGGGTCGATCGGAGTGCACTACTTTCCTCCGCATCGACTAATCTCCGCATCACTTTCAATTTTTTTCTTTTTTCTTTTTTTACACGTCTTTTTTCGAACAGCTCGATGGAATGAAGTCATGGGTTCAGGCTGGTAATTACCTCGTGTAATAGTACCGAGGATATAATCGATCGGGAAGATAAGAAGAGATGGACTGATGAACATGTGAATTGAATATTCGTATCGATATTCATTTCTGGGAAAATATAACACATTCGTTGAAAATTGTGATTTTTCGTTTTCCAAGAATGATCATTAAATAATCGTATAGACAATTTATTGCGAGAATAAATTCATCTACTCGCATGTGGCTTTATGCCATTAAAAAAATCTGACTATAATTACTGTGTTAAACTTTTTTAATTTTATTCATTTTTTTTTTCTTTCTTTCATATACATTATTACACGTTTATTAATTAACACTTATTACATAGCATTATTATAAAATTTGAGGAAATAGTTTCTGCAGCGATGTATTATGTTATGTTATATGTATACATGTAGGTGTATGTACATATCTAGGCGAGGCACAAATCGGAGAAAGGCATATCGTTATTTAGCACTTCATAAATTGAAAATGGCTGGTTGTGTCCAGTTAGTAGGTAGTACCTATATCTATACAACTGAATAAAAATACTTTCGATTCTTCGTCGCGAAGCACGTGGCATTTACATAAATGTCCAGAGACCTGAACAGCTACGAGCCGGATTCGAACCGCAGTAAATTATCGCTCTTCGTTATAGGTATATTGAAATCGAAGGTCAACCGGAAACCATTGACTCGATTCCTCAACTTCATTCATCCATTTATCCATTTATCGATTCATTTTATCATTTATTAACCATCATTCATTTATTTATAATCAATAATACGTATACAGGGTGATTCGGATTAGACGGTTCATATTTTTCAGGATAGATTCCCCATAAAAATCCAAGTCTAAATTTCCTTTGCCAAAAATTTGCGAGACCTATAGTTTCCGAGTTACGAAAGATCTGAGTTGGCCAATCACAGATAGCGTATAGGTCACAGAGCACCGCTCAACTTCCACTCATCTATACGGCCTCGACTGTGTCACCAATGAGCGCTGCGATCGGTCAACTAAGATCTTTCGTAACTCGGAAACTATTGGACCCACGAATTTTTGGTAAATGAAATTTAGTCTTGGAATTTGACAAGGAATCTACCCTCTGAAATGTGAATCACTCAACCGGAAATACCCTACATAGTTTCAATCTTTGATCCATCCATCGATCACCACGATGATTGAAAATCTTTCTCAATAAATTTAATAACTTTAATACGTAATAATGACTGTTTAAAAAACGTTTTTAGTATAAGATGGATAGGTGACGGGAATGACTGAAGCTATTGGCGTCTACGTAGATATATTCCTTACGTACTACCAGCTACCGCATCATCAACTTAACACTTATACAATTCCTTATGCCCCAGGCTCTCCCGGATTACAAGACTGTTGCAATGCTCTTTATTGGTATCGTTTCGGTAAATCGGGGGTCGCATAAGCTGAGAATATAAATATGTGAAAAACAATCTAAGATATTACCTTGCCTGAAGGAATCATTAGCTTTTCGAATACCTTGAACAAAATCTAATTTTCTCTAATTCACTTTGAAAGTTTTCTGAAATTTTTTTTTTTTTTTTTTTTTTCTAATTTTCGATATTTTAATGAATTTCCAAACTTTTCATCTGTGTACATACATAAATCGGTCGCATGATATATTTAGCTATAAATCGGCTAGTTTCTATCGATGTTATACATATATATCATCGCGCTCTTTCGCTCCCGCGCATTAAGCTGTACAGCATTTAAAGCCGCATATTCTCTCGACCGGGACGTCCTCCGAAATCGAAAAACCTGTTTGGTATTTCGATCGGCGGTACACTTTCTACAACGCGGGCGCGCGCGTCAAGAAGTCTCGAAAGGTCGAGGCTATAGTCGAGGTATATAGGTACGTACCTACTTCGATATATAAGCGCCAGGTACGGTAAAAGTGACTTTTCCATGGAGGAGAAAAAGAGAGAGAGAGAGAGAGAGAAAAACGGAGATTTTTTTCTGCCCGGGGAAGAAATTTTAGCGATGAAAACAAAAAAAATGACACGAAAATGAAAGAGGCTCGTCGCTCTCCCGCATCTACCTATAAGCAAATGCGAAACGGTAAATTCTATGAAATGTTCGTTTATATTCATAGGAGCACTTTTACCGCAAGTAGGTATTATCCTCGAATAGCAGTAATGCGGCACCTCTTCTTGGTCTCCTCCTAGTCTAAAAGAGAGAAAATCTCGCCTCGAAAGAGAGTAAGATCATAGCCAGATGTCAACAACCTTCTTGAATTGCGAAGATTACACTGATCTGAGATTAGGATTATGCTGCACGCGGCGCAGGCCTTCGTCTTCTTCACTTTCACTAGTCACCCGAGATGAGATGAGACGGGATGCTGTTCTGCCTATATATATGAACCCGCGCAGATGCTAGGCTGTTGATGGTTCACAGTCTTATAACAGACATGCATGTATACTGTATGTACATAGGTACGTGTGTGTATGTACATGGATATAGGTACGCAGGCATTCTGTTTCATTGCGTAATTATCATCGGTGGATGTATAAAGATAAAGATAGTAATATAGAAATGATAGAGAAAGAGGATGTTGCCGGTACACGTAGTGCATATTCGCGCGGTTCGAAATATTAATTATTATCCGTTATGAACTGTAGCGGCGCAATTGTACCGTTATCCGGAAGCCAGTCTCTGCATCACATGCAACGCGTCCATCAGGAACCGTTCCGAGAAGTTAGTATGGGCTATTGGATATGGATATGTGCGAGAGAGGACCGGGGAACGTGGTTTTCATTTAACAAAGGTATACCGGTACCTACGTACTTCGTGGTATACGTGACCCATAAGGGGATGTATACTTTCTTCAAAAGGAGTTCTGTCCACGATCAGAGATTAATAATGCAGGTCCTTGAAAAAAAAGGACCGCGTTTACCTACAAATTGATAATGCGAACAATTTTTTTTAGTTCAACAGGAAATTCATAATCTCAATACGTTATTATGCGCGTGTTGATGCATCATACGCATATACCGTGAGTTTCTGTGGATGCGACCCAGTAGGGATACCAACCTAAAACTCGTTAGCATGCAGCAGTTTAGGTAACTCTCTAGATGTTTCTAGTAAAGTCCCTAGAAATCACTAGATTTTTAGTCATTTTACTAGGAAAATATAGTAATAGTTACTATAAACTGCTGCTAACGAGTTTCAGGTTGGCATCCTTGCTGGGCCGCATCCACAGAAAATCACGGTATGCGGTAACGATATTTATTGCGCAATTATAAAGCCCAGATGAATATAAAAAAAACGACTAAATAAATTTTTTTTTCTTAAATCGTTTTTATAAGGTTATTGGAAATTTTGTATCTTTGATCTTTTGACCAACTAGGTAGTACCTAATAAAATATTTCATAATCTCGTTATACCCGACTAACTTTTATTCCAGAATTAATTTTTATCCTCCATTTTTTTTTTTTTTTTTTTTTTCAGTCGATTTATATAATTTTTACACCAAGTTGGTATTTTAATCGCGTTATACCTATATCCAATCAATATTCTCATTCTCCTCCTTCAGCATAATGTCTCCGCATTGTTAACCTTTTCTTTCCTATACTAATCATTAAATTTGTATTCTAAACACTGAATCGATATCCACTGTGTCCTCTCGGCTTCACAGCTGAAAAAATTATACGCAATGATCCGAATAAAGCGAGAGAGAGAGAAAGAGAGAGAGAGAGAGAGAAAAAAAAAGGAAAAGGAAAAGTTCTTCATCGATTTTTTTCATTTTATTTTCTTTTTCTTTCTCTTCTTTCCATATTTATAACTTAACAAATTTTATATAAAACGTAGGTAATCTGCATAAGCTGTTTTGTGCATCAATTACGCTTTTATTAAATTTAACCTTCGCGTGCGTAGATATATATATATACATATATATATACATGTACACATATTTACCATATATGTATATATACAGATTCTCAATGCGTTACGCGGAAGGCCGATTGTATATTATTATTAACATTATTAAAAATTCGATTAACTAGATCAAACTGACCGTTGGCGAGAGCCTAGAGCTGAGTCAGAGGACAGTTCGGATGGCCTTCGTCTCTTATTATTTATCTTATATTGAACGTGATTCAAGCTTTTTAATGAACGATCATATGCATTTAGATTCTATCTATAAAATCAATAACCACCTGAAATATAAACGCGTATTCATCTCGGTATATCATTTCTCATCGTCATAGTAGGTGTGTAGAATATTTTTCACCGTAGGTATATAAAGTTTCAACATACACATAACATACCTACATGCATATACAATGCGTCAAATGATCATTATAATTCTTTCATTTTTCCAATCAGCGGTGTGAGTGTAATAATAACGATTATGTATTATTGGTTCCTGGTCAAAGATCGGGATCTCTAATATACGCCGGTCTAATGAAAATGAAAATAAAAATGAAAATAAAGATGAAAATGAAAATGAAAATGAAAATAAAGATGAAAATGAAAATGAAAATGAAAATGAAAATGAAAATGAAAATGAAAATGAAAATCAAAATGAAAATGAAAATGAGAATGAAAATGAAAATGAAAATGATAATGAGAATGAGAATGAGAATGAAAATGAGAATGAAAATGAAAATGAGAATGAAAATGAAAATGAGAATGAGAATGAGAATGAAAATGAAAATGGAAATGCGAATGAAAATGAGAATGAGAATGAAAATGAGAATGAAAATGAAAAATAAAAAAACCAAGGTAGTCACATGCTACTGCATAAGTACAAAATTTGTGTACGTATTAAGTTTTGGGAAGTTTTCGATACGATTTGGTAGAATCGATTAACTTATGCGACGACTCCCTCTTTCAACAATTCGAATACAGAATAAGAGAGTATAAGATAGCCGTTGTACTTTTCAGGTGGGGATTGACACGTGACCAATGACTTATATAAATGTGAGAACACACAGGGCGCCAAGACAGTCTTTCGTGCAAGGGGCTGGTGACCAGATAGTGTTTATCAGTAAGAGAAACAACGACAAAAAAAAAAAAACTACAACAACAGCCAAAATTACCAAAATTTTAAACTCGATTTTACTCTAGAATTTAATTTATTATATCGAGAACATCATGCGGTCGTATTTTGTGATAGCGGCCATCCTCTTCGCCGGTACGTACCTTGACTTAGAAAAACCAAAAAAAAAAACCAAACAAAAAAAAAAAAATTTTAAAGAAAATTTGATAATTCGCATTTTTCGAACCGCTAAAGTGTATTATACTCAGTGTGCCGGCTAGTGTGTGACACCCAGGTGTAATTATTTGCCCAACAAAAAAAAACAGAAAAAAAAACGAAAAAAAAAGAGCGAAATAAAATAAAACGAAAAATTTACTCCGTCGAAAGATATAGTACACAATTTTTATTTATTCATCGTATTGTTACTAGAGCATGAATATTACTACCGATATCATTATTATCTGCACGCGTTTAATGAGCGTAAAAACATCAACCTTGCGGCACTTTCGAAAATTTCTATTAAAAGAGGGAAAATTGTCCCGCGGTTTCTTGATTTCAACGGAAATCACACCGGAAAATTTGAAAGACTTAGAAACTATATAGCCAGCGAGCTACTTTTCGAGTAGGTACCGAAAATATGAAAGCGGGCATTAGTCAGTCACACACATAGACGGTTTTCATTTTAAACTCGTATGCGTTATACATACCTATATTAAACACGAATGATACTATACGTATACGTATACCTGCGTAAGTATTCGTAAGGTTCGTTCGCTAAGTGAACGGGATGCTGAGACCCAGGGGGTACCAGAGGCAACTCATACATTATACCCTGCCATGCCGGCCAGAGTGAAAGTGTCTGGCGAAAGTCTTTGTAGCCAGCTATATTACATAAGATATACATATGTTCAGTTATTCATAAAACACAGCCTACAAGTTATTCATTCTACTACTATATGTATATATTCATTAGATAATAATATTCTATCATGCCTTAAACGCACGAGAATATAGTATTGCAACACAAAATTTCGCGAATTACTCTAATATATTCAACCCAGTTTTATTCTCGTTCATATTATCCAATATGCCGGACCTTGACTCGACGTTAATCATTACGCAATCAATAATTACGCTCAATAAAATCTAATCCTTTTTCTACAAAAGTATTTCGCCTATTGGGATCCTTGGAATGGGCGTGGCTTTGAAACTGTAGCCTACATTGAACAGTTCGATTTTTCGTCACTAGTTGGCGTATCGAGGTTCTAAGCCCTCTCATTGATCACTACAGCCGCGTTTCAACAGTTCTATTTTCTGCCACTAGTTGGCGTATCGAGGTTCTAAGGTTCCCAACTCGATATCGCGCGGTAGCAAAAAGAACGCGTCTGTATACCGTATCCTGTTCGTTATATAAGATATCGGCACCGATACCTCGTATATCTCTTTCGCAATTTATGTACTATACGTATGTGTACGAGTATATAATATTCCTTTAATATTAATTTCAGGAGCCAACGGTCAGAGTAGCTTCAAGTGCCCGGACGACTTCGGGTTCTACCCCCACGACGTATCGTGCGATAAATATTGGAAATGCGACTCTGGTATAGCGGAATTAAAAACCTGCGGTAACGGACTGGCCTTTGACGCATCCGATAGCAAATTTTTGACCGAAAATTGCGACTATTTACACAACGTTCAGTGCGGCGATAGGACCCAACTCGAAGCCCCTATATCTACTCCACACTGCGCAAGGCTCTATGGCATCTTTGGGGATGATAAGAAATGCGACACTTTCTGGAATTGTTGGAACGGAGAAGCTTCCAGATATCAATGCAGCCCGGGTCTTGGTTACGACCGAGAAGCTCGCGTCTGTATGTGGGCCGATCAGGTCCCCGAATGCAGAACTGAGGGTATGTTATCATTCTTTAAAATATTTTGCGGATTATTTTATTTTATCAAAAAACGGTATCGAAGAAACACGAGGATTTCGTAGATCCTGATGAATTCTGCCTAATTTTTGTCCTTTGTTTTTAATAAATTTTACAGAAGTTGCCGGAGGATTCACCTGCCCGGCTCCTGGCGAAGTTAGCGGAGCATCTGGAAGTTTTTCGAGACACGCGCACCCCGAAGATTGTAGAAAGTATTACATATGTTTAGAGGGTGTTGCCAGGGAAAACGGATGCCCTGTTGGTACTGTGTTCAAAATTGGTGATAGCGATGGTAGCGGCACCTGCGAAGACCCCGAAGATGTTCCCGGATGGTGAGTACACATGCATACACGAATTTTATTATACTCCTCTATAGGCTCTTCAGGTGCTAAACATTTCTTTCCCAAATACGTTACACGTCTATACCTATGTGTGTGGTTTTATGTTAACAATTGTGACCCTCTGTTTATTAATTTCCTCGTATTCTTTAAATGTATGTTCTCCTCTGTATCTTTCGCTTTGTTCTTTCTATTTGAGTTTTCTCTATCCCTGCAGTTCAATACCGTTGCAGCGTTTATTTTAAATTAGGAATATATTAAAAATATATTCATCAGAACGAATCGTTTTGATTTTTGATAATTTTTTCCGGTCATATAGGTATATAGGTGTAGTTATACGCTCTTCGTTCATTCGAATGAAAACTATTTACCCTATTTAAAAAAAAAAATTCGTTCTGATAAATATTTTTTTCTCCGCGACACGCATTTTTCAAATCGATGAAAAATCAAAAGCGCAGCATATGTAACTATATCATGTTACAACTCTGCAGTAGGATGAACAAGTTTACCTTGACTAACGTAATCGAGTGTGTATGTACTATACATAACTTTGGCTGAACCGGATTTAAACAGCGTGTGTCTTTGCGGTCAACAATTGTTTATTATACCTGTATAATTGTACATAGAATAATAGCTGATTTTTCGGACCGATTACCGAATCCCATAGTCTGATGAAATTACGTTTAAAGAATCGTGAACAAGAAAAAAAAAAAAAAAAAAAAATAGGAAAAGAAATCTCCTCGCTTTCGAACTCCTTTTGCTAGAAATTGATATCTACGTATGAATTAACCCGTTTAATTTCTTCATTTAATTTTTTTTTTTTTATTCTATTTTTTTCTCTTGTTTTACTTAACAATGTATTATATCCCGGAAGTTCGGTAGTATATCCTACGAAATTTCCTGATCCCTCGATTTCCGGTTCTGCTTCGCAGTGAGGATTACTACGGTGACCTGGACCTGAAGGGCATCAGAAAGAGCGAACTTTTGAGTGGAATCCAAAGTTCAGGCGAATCTCGAAACGTCCCGAAGTCAAATCAGAGCAAACCAAGGCCCACCTCGGTCCCAAGTAGGCCCTCTGCCCCCGTCACCGAATAATTTATATTTCAATATGACCCAACCCCTATTTTCGAAATATAATATTGTAAGAGTACACACGAGGAAGAATTAAATCCAACAAATAGATCATTATTTGTCGGTTTAAATTGTTCAAATTTTTTTTTCATTTTTTTTTTTTTCATTCGTTTTTCGGTCCTTGCAGCAGCAAATACTGCTGCTCGCATTCAATTCGTCGAAAAAACTATCTATCGCTTGATGTACTACCCTTACAGCCAAACAACAAAAACCATTCCCCTAAACAAAATCCTTATTCCCCCCCCCCCCCAACATCCACCTTGCTCACATATTTTTAAATAAAATGAAGAAAAGACAAAATAAAAAAAATCTCAAAAATTATTTAACGTTTTTTCATTGCTCGTTTGCGCATTCATATAATCAATGTATAATTATCCTGCCGAAAATATCCCTAAACTATATGTTTTTTTTTTTTTTTTTGTGTGGTGCATGTATGTGATTGTATTGTATATATATGTGGTGATGTGAAATTATGTGTTATATGTGTGTATTTGTGAACTCATACTTTTTTTCTATTTTTCAAAAAATTCAAGACTTTTTTTCGATCTATTATATAGTGTATGGTACATGTATATATGTTTTACACACAAGTACCTATATACCTATGTATATATGTATCTAATTCTCCTATTTGTGTCTTATCTAATTTGATTGTATAGAAAATTTTTGTTTTCTCTAACAATTTCAAATTCTTAAGATATATACTATATATAGAGTTGTTTGTATTTGGAAAAGAAGAAAAGAATAAAAAGAAACAAAAAAAAAATACTCAACTACTATATTTTATACTTATGATGAAGAAAAAAACAAAAAATGATTGGTTAAAATTGAAAATAAATTTCTCAGTGAGGATTACTACGGAGATGTTGATCTAAAGGCTCTGCGTAAATTGGGATACAGAAAGTAGATATGTACCAGCTATACGACAACCGCGGATATTCTTCAAGATTTACAACTATATATGTACTACGACGCTCAATTATAAATTGTGAAGAAATTACTTATGAGCTACGATATATGAAGCTGCATTGGCATTAAACCGTCAAACATGTTACATTGAACTTCCACACAATTTATATCTGCATATATACTCATTATACATGCTGCAGTCACGCTCTCTAGCTGCAGCGGCCTTCTCGCTGCAATAGTTATTATACATCCTTCATTGATTTTTTTTTTTTAATTTTTTTAATTTTTTTTATACCCTGCCTTGTATTATTTTTATACTATAAATCTTGTTAATAGGTTGTAAATATAAATGATATAATGAATGAAAATATATCCTGTATACCTATATATATATATGTAGTACTTCTGGAAAGATTTATTTATATTACTATAGAGTAAAATTATTTAAGAAAAGCCGAACCTGTGTCCGACCCCCTTCGATTCGGCTGATTTTTTGTAGGCTTGTTACTCACCTAGAGAGTAGTCAAGAGCCAAAATATTAGGCCCCGCAAAAATTTATTGGCTAAGCCAGAGCTATTTTTGTTTTTTTTTTCACATTTACGACTTGAATTTGGGTATTTTTGATTACGCAGGGGTTTTTTGTACTAAGTGGACAAAAATTGTTTTCTCATTGTAAAATTGACCAAGGAACAAGAATATAGCCACAGATTTGACCCACGACGAATACCTGCAGAAATATTTGCCAAAAACACTCAAAATTGACCAAAAAAGTCCCAAATCTTGGAGAAATGGTCAAAAAATCTGTTTTTTCACTACCCGAGGCGGCCATCTTGTAGAGAAAGAACCAACGAATACAATGAGCACACGACCAGATTTTTAGGACGAACCGTTTAGAAAATACGTGGAGTTAAAGTGGGAGGATTTCGATTTTCGTCAAAAATTGACATTTTTGACCTCGTGGGAGAATGTCCGACCTACAGGCCTATTCTGCGGCGTCCTCCCTGACTGTCTAAATGGTGTATTGATAGGTTATCTTTATTGAAAAAAAAAATTAAAAAAAAAAAAAAATTATACATTTTCGCCAGAACCTTACGAATCTCATTTAATATACCATTGAGACAGTCAGGGAGCACGCCGCAAAATAGGCCTATAGGTCGGAAATTCTCCCACGAGGTCAAAAACGCCAGTTTTTGACAAGAATCGAAATTCTCCGACTTTGACTCCGCGTATTTTCTAAACGGTTCGTCCTAAAAATCTGGTCGTGTGCTCATTGTATTCGTTGGTTCTTTCTCTACAAGATGGCCGCCTCGGGTAGTGAAAAAACAGATTTTTTGACTATTTCTCCAAGATTTGGGACTTTTTTGGTCAATTTTGAGTGTTTTTGGCAAATATTTCTGCGGGTATTCGTCGTGGGTCAAATCTGTGGCCATATTCTTGTTCCTTGGTCAATTTTATAATGAGAAACCAATTTTCGTCCACTCAGTACAAAAAACCTCTACGTAATCAAAAATACCCAAATTCAAGTCGTAAATGTGAAAAAAAACGAAAAATAGCTCTGGCTTAGCCAATAAATTTTTTCGGGGCCTAATATTTTGGCTCTTGACTACTCTCTAGGTGAGTAACAAGCCCACAAAAAATCAGCCGAATCGAAGGGGGTCGGACACAGGTCCGGCTTTTCTTAAATAATTTTACTCATAATCAAGGTTGCTCAAGACTGTCCGTATAATTATAGCGTTAATACTAATTTTTGTATTTAAATATTCAGGGATATATTATTATGTAGTACCGTATACTATACCTTTATGTGTTTATATTTCATCGTACAAATTTTGGAAGCTAAAAATACCCAAATTTTTCAACTTGTATTAAAAAAGAAAATGAACAGTGAAAATAAATAGAAAATAAAACAGTGCTTGAAAGTTATTGCGTGATATTATTGTATACGCGCTAAATTATATGAGCGAAATCAACCCGTATTTGCATTAAGGTGGTTCCCTACCCAATTTGACCTGTTCTAAAAACATTCAGCTGAACGGTGCTGTTAAACGGAATATATCTCTAGCCCGGCATCGAAAACGGGAGACAGGACTCTCTAGCGCAATTCTATCGGCAATTTCGAACACGTAGGTCCCACAACACGTTCGTTTCACGCTAAAGTAGAGAAATGGCGTAAGGAATGAACTAAGTTTAGCCCAATGTTTTTAGAACAGATGGAATTGGGTAGGGAACCACCTGAAGCACGCAACCTCGCTAACTCTCATTCTTTCTCTCTTTGTCTGTAAAAGAATTCACAAATAGTTAATAACGAAAAATAAATGAGATAGAAAATGGGATATGGGAAATTTAGAAACCTAATTGTAATCTATTCTTTTCATTATGAGGATTGCCTTATGTCAGATAATTCAGACTTTACGTCTGAAATTTAATTTCAACGAATGAATTAATAAGCCTACATATCCAAACAGCGAGTAGAGTAGTATTAGGTATCACGTAATAGCAAATACTGTGTATTATGTAGTCGAAAGTTTCTAAATATGAAATTCAATATTCATGAGGGATCGTCACTTTTTCAATGTTCGAATTTTCATATCCGCATTATTTCTCACTATCAACAATGGATTTACACATATTTTAATGAGCTAGTTTTTGAAACGTCTCTAATTACAATGAATGAATTAGAATTTAGAAAAAAAAGAAGCAGTGCGGCGATACGCCTGATTATATGCAATAAAATTACAGAGTCTTATACACGATGTGCTGCCCTCTTCGCGAAGTCTTTTTATGAAGTCAAATTCGCATTATGTATCATTGTCTATTTTCCGCATGTTCTACTTCGCTGCGATTTTTTATCAACGATAAAAATGCGCCCTACACACTATTGGAAAAAATATGTCAATTTTACAGAAACACTATAATTATGTAGACAGTTGACCTGGGATAGGTATAACTGATAAGTTTAAACTTCAACATATTTGTAGTTCCATTCTACGCATATGTGTCAATAATACATAATTAGTCTGTTAAATTGAATACAATTGAATATTCATAAATCATAATGAATGACAGCTGAGTCAAATAAACTGAGAATAACTCAAATTTACTAATTTCAAATGTTGGACTGCGCGAAAAAAGCACTACTGCGGAAAGTAGAATCGACAAAAGCACCAGTGCGTAGTAGAGTATTTGCGGTGTGCGCATGCGCCAACTCTCTCTTTACTTCACCCCTCGGAAATAAGGTATTTTGCGCTCGCTACACAGCCCTCGAAAATCAAACTTTCGAAGCAGGTGTTACAAAATAGTATATTGTGATACAAGTGCGGAAAGTAGGCAATATCCGACGAGTGTCGTTTGCAGCACGAGCCGAAGGCGAGTGCCGTAAAGACACTCGTCGGATATTGCCTATCCGCACATGTATCACACGATATTTTTTGTAACTCCCTGCGAAGAAAGTTCGATTTGAGAGACAGATTAATTAATAAATATAACCTCACATCGCGATTGTCCGCCGCGATCACACAGTGAGCGAAAAAAGCACTAGTGCGTAAAGTAGAATCGACAAAAGCACTAGTGCGGAAAGTAGAGTCAACAAAAGTACTAGTGCGGAAAGTAGAGTATTTACGGTGTGCGCATGCGCTAACTCTTCTTTTTCTTCAGTCCTCAGAAATAGGGTATTTTGCGCTGGCTACACAAGCCACGAAAATCAAACTTTCGAAGCAGGTGTTGCAAAAAAATATTTTCGTTTCATACGTGATCTCTCTGACACACCTATGGAGGGTAGAGGTAAGGAGGACTATCTCCGTGTATAGAAAGTGTCCGTGAAATCGAGTTAATTAGGCGGCGCTGCTGTAGCAAAAGTCCCGAATTTCATTGGTGATCGCTCAACTCTAAATATTGATTAATATCATTGATCATTAGGGTATATGGTAAATAATAACTCGTCTGATAATCGGATATTCAACAATTATTACAAAACGACAATTGCAGGATATTGAAAAGTTTACAATATTGATTGATAAAAAATAATTTAATATTCAATATTTCGCTGTAGTATGTTATTAATAGTTCAATATTTCAATTGTAATATTTTATTATTCCTAACTATTATAGATATACAATACGACGCGTTATCAATTCTATATAATATTTATCAAAGCTTATAGATGTAACAGATTTATTTTCAATCTTTTCTTTTTATTTTTTTATCTATCAGTATAAGGTAAATAATTTAATTTATTTATGTATACACCGCATTAAAACGCTAGCTGATTATATTATCATATAAAATCAATAAACTCATACAGCCACCATATTAATTAAGTATAATTTTATAAATGAAATAACGAAAGAGAGAATGAAAAAAAAAAAAAAACAATTTCAAGCATTCCTAATTTATAAATTAGGTATTTTTTTTAAATGGAAGTAGCCTCGGCTCGTTTATTCGATATGATTGAATTACCCAGAGGTTCTTATCTCATCTTAATCCCTTTAGGTAAATATTCAACAACTAAATCCTAGGCGTATATCAAACGGTCACTGCAAAACTGCAGCATTAGCAGCGATACTAGGATTGTTAACGACTTCACCAAGGCTTTCCAAAAGCTCTTTTCTATAATCGTCAAAGTCACCGTCGATTTCATTGATCCTCTGATCCTCGATAACGTACAGACAACAACTTGTCTCACGAATTAAACGTTCGTCGTGAGAAACTATAATCACTCCACCCTTATACTCGTTCATAGCTTCAGCTAGGGCATCGATAGATTCAATATCCAGATTGTTGGTAGGTTCATCAAGAATAACAACGTCGGGAGCGTTTAGGCAGAGTTCAGCTAAGGCAACGCGTGCTTTTTGTCCACCCGAAAGATCCTTCATCTTTATTGTATGAGCGTGCGAGCTCAATCCAAAAGTTCCTAATTGTTTTCTCGCCTTTTCATACGGCAAGTCAAACAGTCTCATCAAATATTCGGACGGTGTTTCTTCGGCTGTTAAATGTTCGCCAGAATGCTGATCGAATTTACCTATCCTCTGTAGAATAACAACAAATTTCAAATTCATTAAGAATTTTATCAGTTTCGATTTCATATGAAAATTCAATTGCAAAAAACGTATTGAAGAGATCACACACGACTCTAGATTCATTATTATGCCCTTTTCATCATTGAACATAATATTTGTTCATACGCACCAATCGATGATTTCTGATCAGCTCTCCCTGGTGTGGCTCAAGCTTTGCAGTCAAAAGCTTTAAGAATGTAGATTTCCCAACACCATTTGGTCCCACAATTGCTATTCGAGAGCTCAAATCTATGCCAAAGTCTACGTCGATAAAGAGCGGCCTTTGCCCCGAATAAGCAAAGGTCACATCTGTAAAAAGAGATTTAAATTTTTAAACACCGTCTTAGATAAGATCAAAAATAACAATTGGAAGCAAGGCTTACTGTGTAAGCCGAGAATAGGCGGTTGTAGCGGAGGCGGATCTGGGAATCTAAATTTGACTAGATACTCTCTGGGTCGTTGTAGGAGTTCTTGGGGTCCGTTATCGTCGTCCTGTTTCTGTATTTTCGTCTTATTCTTCTCTTGTTTTCGGGTCAAAGCTTCTTTCTGCTTTTTTTCAGCCTGTTTTTTGCTAGATCCCGAAGTCTTAAGGTCCCTTAATCTTTTTTCCTGTTTTTCGTACGCCTTGATCATCTCTTTTCGTTTCTGTACGTACATTTTTTTGAACATGCTATAATTCCCCTTGTAATAATAGAGCTTCTGCTGATCCAGGTGGATAATATCGGTGCATACATTGTCCAAGAAACTCTGGTCGTGGGATACTATCAACAATGTCTTTTTCCAAGCTTGGAGGTAATTGTCCAACCAAATAACGGCATTTAGGTCTAAATGATTCGTCGGTTCGTCAAGCAGCAGCAACGTCGGTTCAACAAAAAGGGCTCGAGCCAATGAGACTCGCATCCGCCAACCACCCGAGAAGTTTTTAGTAGGTCGATCTTGCATCGAACGACTGAATCCTAGACCAGCTAGAATCCTGCGTGCTCTTGGCTCAGCTGAGTCGGCTCCGATCGCTTTAAGTTCTTCGTAAACCTTGAAAATAGAAAAGATAAAAGAATAAAAACGATATAAATTCATAACAAGGTAAAGCTGTGTACAACAATCTCTAGTTCTTTCGGAAAATAAACATCCAATACCTCCTGAAGACGGTCTTGAACTTTGGTAACACCTTGTTCCGCTTGTATCTCTAATTTCTTACATTCTTCCATCAATTCTGTCCTCTTTACGTCAGCCTTAAGCACTTCTTCTACCGCCGGCGTATCGTCAGCCACTACTTCTTGTTCGCAATAAAGAATATCTATGTTTGGGGGTATAGCGAACGCCCGTTTCGCTATATGACGAAGTAGCGTTGTCTTTCCGTGGCTGAAAAATGAATATAGAGGGATATGATACAGCCTAAAGTTCACAATTAATTTCAACAACCTTATCACGTATTCAAGACAATCTCTCACCCATTGGGTCCGACAAGACCGTATCTTCTCCCTTGAGCAATGAGCAGACTAGCATTAGTGAAAAGATCTTTTCCTTTGGCAGCTATGCTGAAATTTTCAACTTTAATATCAACGGCATTATCGAGCTGCTGTTGCCCTCTACCAACGTTAACGCTTTGTGAAACGGTGAAGTTAGATTCTAACTCGCTGTGACCTTGGCCACCTTTTTTCGTCATTAGTTCAACGGTCGCTTCGTATTCCTGTTGTTTTTTCAACTTTTTTTTCTCCTTGTGCGTTAATTTAACAACAACAGACTTATCAACGCTAGATTCTGGCGCTTCTTGCTCTATAATTTTCTCATCTATTTCATCTTCGACAAACTCAGTCTTCTTGTTATTCTTCTTGTTCTTTTTCCCCTTTTTCACCATCTGGGCAGCGACTATCTTCTCGCTATCGTTATCTACCGCCTCATCTTCGCCGCTTAAATCTGATATATTTTCAATGGATTGTGCGACGCTGTTGTCGTCGTCGAAAAATTCATCTTTTTTTTGATTTTTTTTCTTCTTTTTATTCGCCTTTCGCATCGCTTGGCCGGAACCAACTTTAACAGTTCTTTCATCGTCGCTAATTTCGGATATTTTTTCTACCTTATCTTCGATGGATTCAACATCGTCGAGGTCGACGTCGTTGTCGTCGTCGTCGTCAAAAAATTCATCCTTTTTACTGTTATTCTTTTTGCTCTTTTTACCCTTACGGACTATTTTAGCAGCGTGTATTTTATCGCTTACATCATCGTCCGACGAGTTAACCCCCAATTCTGATATCTTCGCTTTTTCATCACCCGAATTATCGTCGGTAAAAAAATCATCTTTTTTCGAACCTTTCTTGTTCTTTTTAACTCTTCCTCCTGCCATCTGGCTACTGCCATGCGTTTTATCACCCGACTTCTTAACCCCTTCTTTTACATTCACACTCAATTCAGATATCTTCTCTGTCAATTGACCACCCTCATCATTATCTTCGAAATCTTCACGTTTTACACCCTTTTTATGCTTCTTACCTTTAGACACCTTCTGCGAACTACTCATGTTGGTCAATTTACTAATTCCTATATGGTCGAAATCAAATACGGAATACCTAACCCAAAAACTAAAAAAATTTCAGACGTACACCACATATACCTGTGTAAGCTGTTCCTCATGGCTTTCACCAGCTTTCACCATCAGCACAATGAAGTTGCTCCTTCTAGCTGAATTTTCATGCGCAGTATATTGCTCTCAAAAATTTTGTCACGCAACCACGTGATCACCAACGAATTGCGTTACAGCAAAATTTTTGCAGCGGCAGCAATATTCTGCGCATGAAAATCGGGCCTAAGGTATACGTCACGTGATTCGATGTATATAGGTAGACTTGCCGACCAATCACGTGGCGCTAATTCATCGAGTTGACACTAGTAGCTAACTTCCGACAGTCGCGTACACTAGGTAGGTATAGTGCGTACTAACTACTAAGGTAAAACAGCAATGGTTGCCGGCGATATATTTAGCGTATTAATAAGTGTTGATAGTTTAAAATAAATTTAAATACTATTCAAAATTAAAGTAATACATGTGATCGTTTAATTTTTCGCTATGAGTACCGTTGAATATGATTTGGTTACAGCCGGAGGTTTAATGCCGGTAAGTGACATAACCCTAAATAAAATTGGATTGTTTTTTTTATTTCATCCTCTCGCTTTTAATTTCGTATGCACATACTAATACTATAAGAATTTTTCTTGGACACTACACCAGACTCCGTTATCTAATCTCCACAGCAAATTCAAGCTCTCATAGCACCCCCTGTATCAGATGAGTCTAAAAGTACTAAAAACAAGAAAGACAAAGACGAGAAAACTCATCCGTACTTTAAGAGACCCGGACGTGGTCATAACAGAGATTCTTGCGACGCTTGTAGAGACGGAGGAGAACTGATTTGCTGCGATAAATGTCCCGCTTCGTTTCACCTACAGTGTCAGTGAGTGTCTTAAGATGCAGCGTCTTATATCCATAATTTATAGACATAGATTTTTTTTTACATACACCACCTATTCATGCCTACAATTATACTTGACTTTACTCGTAGCGACCCGCCGCTAGACGCCAGGGACATACCAAACGGGGAATGGATGTGCCACGCGTGCCGATGCGCTGACGCTAATAAGAAAGACAACAACGGTAGCAAAAGGAAGAAGAGAAAAACGGCCTTGGAAACCCTGGCGCTAGCAGCTTCTCTATTAAATCCTAGAGAGTTTGAACTCCCTAGAGAATTACAAATACCAATAACGTTTCCAGGAACAGAGAAGATAAATCCTTCGGCTGGTAAAAGGGGAAGACAACACAACTCTGTTAACAACAATGGTAAACAATTGTTGAAAATGATATGAGAATGAACGCAGAACTTTTCGCACTCGATATTTTCTCACAAGTAGTGTGTCTGATTTTATTTTTTAGGTAAGAGCCATTGCCTTGATAGCGGGCTAATGGTGCCACTGCCTGCACGTTTGTGTTTTGAGTGTGGTCGAAGCTGTAGAAAGGCACCATTGATAGTCTGCGACTATTGTCCGTTGTATTTTCACCAGGATTGCCTGGACCCGCCTCTTACTGCGTTTCCAAAGGGTCGTTGGATGTGTCCTAATCATCCGAACCATTTTTTAGACCAAAATTTACTCCCCTCTTGCGGCGCTAGCGACCGTTTAAAACTATGGGATAAGTACGCGTCAAGACGTGTTGATCAACAAGCTGTGAAATTAGAATTTCTCAGAAAAGCACGGGCGGCCAATCCGCCTTTTAGAATAAAAGTTAAGCTCAATGCTAAGTCTAGAGTCAAAGTACCAAGCGCAGTTAAATATCACTATGCCAATCCGCCTGAAATGGAGTTGAATCACTTGTGCAGAATGAGCGACGTCATTGAGCCAACAATTCATAACGCCAGAAGTAACGGAGCCGAGATATCTAGCAACGAAACATTGAACAATGGCGATTTAACAATCGATCTTGAGGACAATGTGGAAAGTAAAGAAGAAAAAAGTAGTAGAGTTAATAAAAAAAGTAGTAAAAACGAGGCGGATACTGTTCAGAATTCAATTAGGTATTACGATAATTTAAGCCAACATTCTGCCAAGGAGGGAATACAACTGTTGGAAAGGCCGGTTCTGGAAGCTTTGGCACAACAGAGATTAGAACAGATATTAAATCCTATGGGAGAAGATTACGGGTCGCTACGCCATCGGTCTAAAGCAAGAGCAGCCATGTTTCCGCTCAGTCGAAAACCGGGACCTCCTACATTCATGACCAGCAGAACACTCAGCGTTGGAAATGGAGCTGACTCCGATTTACTGTTATCAAAATACGGGAACTGCTGTTCCACCTCATCTAAACATGCTATCATTTTTTATGACGAGGTAATATGCATATCCCACTGTTACACGTTATAACGCCCAAGTATTTAAAAAGGTTTTATTCAAAAATCCATTTATTCATTCAGCCTGCAATGCGTACAATTATTATTCTTAATGATAAAATTTTTAATATCAATCTTAAGGATTATTTTTTATCTTTGGAATTACTTAGAACAATAATTATTATTTCATTTGGTATAAATATTTTCGGGCAATTATTTCTTTCTTTATATCAAAATCTAATTAATGTTGTAATTTACGTAATCAATATTTACTGGTAGAGATCAATTACGATATTCACGATTTTTTTTCTATTTTTTTTTCCCCCATTTTTTCATCATCGCATACATTGATGTATGTACGTTATCATAATGATTATCATTTATCAGTATTATTATTATTTCTCAGAATACAATAATGTGGAATATTACAAACGGCTTTAAAGACTATTTCAATTAAACACATCAATTTAGTAATATGCTATTATAATCTGAACATTGAATAGAATAATTACCCTATAAACATTCATTACATTTTATTTATTTATTTATTTATTTAATTATTTTATTTACTATCTTCTCAGACAACTAATCGATACGAATTGCTGAACTACAGTGAACACGGGACTTACGTTGATAACATATTATACTCTTGCGACTATGCAACCACACCAAGGATGGATATTATAGACGAGGATAGAGGAGGAGGAAGAACAATTTCATCGTCTAAAGATCAAGAAACTACTGAAGCTATTAAAACGATAGCGAACAAGAGGAAAGAGTCGTCAACAACTTATGATGGTATAAAAATTTTGTGTAAATGCCAACCTTTAAGCAACATGAATAATAATTATAATAATGATTATTTGGACGAGGGATGGGAAGGTAGCGCGCTAGTCGCTCATGGTTCTATCTTGAGGTTTGGATGTCTGGTATTCTTGTTTAGTACCGTTGATCATCTTCTAATTACTCATTGAATATGACTATAATTTCATTATAGATATGTAGTCGAAGAGAAATGTAAATATCATGTGTAAAATAGAAAACGTTGTACATTACTAAAAATTTGAAAAAAAAATAATAATAAAAATAAAAATAAAAATAAAAAAAATTTCAAATAATTATGAAACTTAGGAGACAAATATTCGGCTGATATTTCGTTGAATTGTATTTTTTTTTTCTTGTTTCTGTTGACTCTTCGTCTTCGACAAAATCTCACGAAAGTTACGATTCATATAGAAATAATCATGATGTAATCTTTTTTTTTTTTTTTTCTAGAGTAGAATATTAGAATTTGTGTGTTAAAAAAATCTCAAGCCAAAAAACTTGAATATATTCTATCTAATTCAGTTCGATTGTCCCGTGCCATTCTGTATATTTAAAATTAATAAATTATGGTTTACTCGCGATTGGTAAGATTATAAATTTTACCGAAATCAAGAGAGAAAAAAGAAAATTAAAAAAAAAGCAGAAAAAAAAACCTTTAAACGAAGGAAACTAGTATGTAAATAAATGATTGGCAACCCTCGAAATGCATAGACGCCTATTTATTTATAATATATAAATGTATAATAATTAATATTATTACAATACAATTTGTTATTATTGTATAAACAATACAAGAATTTGAATACACTTTGTTTGGAGAAAAAAAACAAAAAAAAAGTAAAAAAAAAAAAAACAGAAAAAAAAAATACTTGGGCATGCTTGATTTAGGCTGGCAATCTGTGTATGTACATTTTTTTTTATTATTTTTTGTTCGATTTTATTTATTTTGTTATTTTTTTTTTTTTTTATCTAGAATGAATATTATTCAATTGCCAATAACGGGGGATGATGTGCGTTAAAAAGAAAAGAAAAGAAAAAAAAAAGAAAGAAAAAAACAAATAAACAAACAATAGCAATAATTCATTAATAATAGTAACAATAATAGAAATAATAATAGGTAGCTACTTGCAGCACTGATTATTATTATTATTGGTATGTAGGTCGGAAGCTGATGCAGTACCTTATTACTATTTTACCTAATTACCACAGATTAATACAGACAAATTGGACTGTCTTTGGACATGAGGAAAAATTGTCTTGTTTTCATTTAATAATAATAATAATAATAATAATAATAATAATAATAATAATAATAATAATAATAATAACAATTAAAATTCAAACATTACGTCGAGTTTTATGCAAATTTTCTAAACTCAAATTTGAGCGAGAAAAAAAGAGAGACCCAAATTATTGAACATCTTATTCCAAAGAACTACATTACTGGTTTGTACTTAATTTAACACACTTATCTAAGGTACAGCAAGATTTCATGCTATCTTTTTTTTTCTTTTTTTTTTGGTTTATTTTTTTCTTCTTCTTAATTCCAAGTGCCAAGTAATGATCTTAATCTCAAACGAATGACTAATTACTATACCTTCTTATGTTACAGAAAATTCATATTTTCTTTTCTTTTTTCTTTTTTTCTTTATAAAATTTGGAACGTTATTATAATATTCATGTCCATAGGTAACATTAGTTCTGTCTTATTCTGCGCTATTATTCATAGCAAATAATAGAAAATAATTAGGAAAGTTGGTAATCTTTTACATATATAAGGTAGTATTATTGCTAACAACATTTGCGTCTATGTTGCTTAGTACTTTTGCTCAAGTTTACCGTCTCCTTTGTTTGTATAGCTTGACGTTCCTTCCTCTCCTTTTTCGTTCTCAACACTTGTCGTGTTATAGCCATAAACATCTGCAATAAACAATTGTTTTCATCTATAATTTTCATACACTTCATTCATTGGATACAGTAACAAAATTATACGATTTAAAAATATTTCATTACTTCAAAAGTAACAATGAGAAAAAGTAAAAAAAAAAAAAAAAACTCCAGATAAGAGCAATCTCTATCTTATACACTTGTACGTTAGTATCGATGATAGACCCACCGGTATCACACACCCTACTATCACCTATTTATCTAAGATGATTATATCAAAGTTGAAAATAAGAGTAGAATAAAATTTTTTCAAGTCAAACATGACTGTAAAAATTGATTTGTGAACAAACATACAAACCTCTTCGACGTTGATATTGTCCTTAGCAGAAGTCTCGAACAACTGAATGCCCATTTGGGTGGCAAATCTCTGAGCATCTTCGGTGAGTACAACCTTCCTGTGCGGTGCATCATTTTTATTACCGACTAATACCCTGTTTACAACGTCGCAATTGTGTTCAATTTCGTGAAGCCATCTTTTAACATTTGCAAATGAATCTCCGCTCGTTACATCGTAAACAACTATAACTCCGTGCGTTCCTCTGTAGTAAGTTGACGTTATAGTTCTGAAACGTTCTTGACCAGCGGTATCCCATATTTGTAGCTTAACTCTTTCACCGTCAACTTCTACTGTCCGAATTTTAAAATCAACACCTATCGTCGTAATATAACTGCCGGAAAAGGTGTTGTCCGCAAACCTTAACAGCAACGAACTTTTTCCTACACCTTGTAGAGGTAAACAGAAAACAATTATTTTATTTTATTTTTTTTTCAACTTTTTTTTTCTTTTTTATTCAATACCTACTAGGGAATAAAATAAAATAAAATTAATTACTATATGCTACACTACTTATAGTATGAGATAATGATGTTATATTACCACTATCTCCAATGATCAGCAGCTTGAACAAGTGATCATATTCGCGGGCCATTTTCTTACAAACAGCCCTTAATTATATTCTGTCGAGTTATAAAGTAGGTAGTACGTTGTTATTAGTATATTGTTTAACTCGAGAGGCACTAAATAACACGATAAACTTTCACTTAATAATATCACGGTATTAGTATTATCAAATAGTTTTTTATTGGTAGACACGGTAAATAAATCACAGATAATATAATTGTGGGGATAGTAAAATTAGCGGGAAATAAGCCAGGACTACACCTAAGATAGTAATTGTCACTTTAAAATTGAAAGATCGCCATGTTACTTTGACGTGATATCACCATTCATTATCGCGCTATCGCATATAGGAAAAAAAAAAGATCTACTCTCATTTAACAGGACGCCCATCCCACATCAGCTCATCACCAACGCCATTTTTATTCATATACATATACTATATCATAATCTAGGGACCTTTTATCATTTCAGTTTTTTTTTTTATTAGATATAGATACAATTTTTTTTCCGGCTCTAGGTTAGGATAGGTAAATTAAATTATTTTCTACACATCTATGTTCAGTTTGTTTTTTTTTTTTTTTATTGTATCATGAAATAGAGACTGTATACGTATATCGATACCATTTCGAATAACTAGTGCGTAATATCTAATTAGAAATAAATGAATAGCTATTGCGATATGTCAACAATTTCAAACCACGAACTTCCGGATAACTAGTTTGTAACCAATGGAAATGTGAATAAGCTAGGGATACTTTATGCGTGGGATTAAATGTTTGATGAATAAAGTTGGTAGACCTGGATTTTGAATTCATGTCCGACGTTCAATATTCAAATATACAAAAATCGAAAACGATATGAGACGCGTCTTATTTTTGATCCGTGATCACTGATCACTGATCAAACTAATGATGATATATTTTTCATCTTTTTATAGAGAAATGATTGAATAAAAAGACAAATATCTCTCAAGCGTTCATGAGATATCAAAAGCAGACCTGTTCGTACATGAAAACTTGGCTTGAAACCGTATCATCATGCGAAAGTCTCTTTTAATTATAAACAACAGCGTGTTTGAATTATTCGATTTACTAATCTCGGTGCGCGCTGATCAGCGTGGTTTTTTAATTCCCAATTTATCCGAGGGCTAAAAAACTGTTGCAATAATCTCAGTGCGCACCGAGATCAAATAAGAAATTTTACATTGAATTTCGCACTACTTATCCTCAACGTCTGATTCGCTGATCTTGAAATCCGCGAGTGAATGAATGCGTAATAAACTAACCTATATCTTTCGCACAGACAACTATACTACCAACTACTATTACCGCGATGCTATACCCTTAGAATTAGAACTTTCGAAAATTTCTAACCGAAAACATTCTTACGTAAGGACATCCAACGTACGTTGAAAAATAACGCGAAATGATTTTCATCGGTTGTCGATTTGCTATCGTCAAACATCCGGCCGAACAGAGGTTAAAGAGTCTCGCTATTATACCGAGAGTAAAACCAGCACGTCTTCATCGAGAATTGAACGGCAGTTCTACACAGTACGAAATACGAATTTATTATAAATCTCCAATTCACGTATTCGAGATCCACGAAAATATAATCTAACACAATATTCATTAATCCACGCAGTTCTTCCCCCGTTAAACTAGCGTATGCTTCATATGAGTCGGCGGTTGGAAAATCTATCGAAAAGGCCGAACCTCCACCGGTAATAATCATTCACGGTCTTTTCGGATCAAAGAATAATTGGAACTCGTTGTCTAAAGCGATACATCAACGAACTAGCCGCAAGGTGAGTGTGCGATAATATTTTTCGAACTAGCTCTGCAGCACGCTGTATGTAGTTTTGAAAAAAATATATTAATCTCGGAACTTCAGGTCATAGCTGTAGACGCTAGAAATCATGGAGACTCGCCACATGCCTCTGAGTCATCGTACAGCCACATGGTCGAGGACGTTACTCTTTTGTTAAAAGATCTAAGGATTGAAAAAGCGGTAATGGTCGGACACAGCATGGGCGCGAGAGTTATGATGTACCTGGCTCTCAACCATCCTGAATTTGTTGAAAAGTTAATTGCCGTTGATATGTCGCCTGTGAAGAATAGCCCCAGCCTTATGGCGATGCTGTCGATTTTTGAGGCGATGAAAGGCGTTAGTTTAGAGGAAAACGTGTCGTTATCAAAAGCCCGTAAAATAACTGACCAACAATTATCTGCGTCTATTAGTTCGCCGGCAATTCGTCAGGTATTGATAAGCTTCGGTCTTGGTTTCACCGCGCTCGGATTACACCATTTAGTTTCATTCATTCTGGTTTATTGAATAAACTTTTGTCTCCGTTTGGTCAACAGTTCTTGTTGACAAATCTGGTAGAAGCTGAAGCAGGAAAGTACAAGTGGCGTGTAAACCTGCCGGTACTTGAGCGAAACTTTGAAACTCATATAACGAAGTTTCCAGCTACAGATAAGACCTTCGACGGACCAACTCTATTCATAGGAGGCGAACGGAGCGATTATATCAATGTCGATGACCATGATAAAATAAGGGAGATATTTACCGCTGCTAAAATTCGGTATATTCCTGGCGCCGGCCACTGGGTTCACTCTGAGAAACCCAAAGAGTTCCTAGACATGGTTACTTCGTTTATTAACGAAACGCACTAACGCTAAACTCCCGTAAGTATTTGTGGATGATATTTGGAACGGAAAGTTAGTTCTGTGTTTTTCAGAAATCTAGTGATTTTATTCAAACTGCAACGCAGTTATAATTATTTTACAATACTAGCTCAATTCACAATTAGCGTATCGTAAACATGTGTTATAAATAATTAATGAAATTCAACGAATCAATATGCAACATTTTTTTTTTTGTTTTTTTTTTTCAAGCCTTTCTTTTAGATAACAATAATTCTGTGCTATATTGTGCCAATAATACACTCTTCAACGTTTTTTTTTTTTTTTTTTTGTTTTGTTTTTCCAATGTGCATATCATTTGTGCGATGACAATGACACACTTACAAGATATAAAAGCTGACTAGAAGTAGCGAGGGCGTCAAATTATAAGTTATACATAAATATGTAGTCAAGTTATTTTTCTTTGTCTTTCTATTTTCAGATAGTTTATCAATTTCTGGAAAGTTCATCAAGAATAGCAATCTCTATAAAGAGGGGCGGGGGAGGGGGTCTCTATCATTTGAGCTACATATGAGAAATTCCCATACAAGAAGGACGCCGCTTCTTCTTCTTCTAGTAGCTTTTCATCGAATGTGATCAGTTTAAGAAAATAAATAGATATTTAAAACAATTCGTAACCAAGGCCTCCGTCGTAAGCGTAGTCTGCTTTGTTGTGCATCACAAGTCGATCGTCGACAAAATAGAACGAGTCTGAACGAGTTTCAAACGGATTAGCTATCATCTCAGACACTGCAATACATTTATGGATTTTAGAAAAAGATATTAGCAATTTAAAGATACCTAAATGTTTTATCAACAAAAGTCTGAAAGTATTGTAAGACGAATAATTAAGAGATTATGACTTTGCCAAAATTATATTAGTCAATTAAGTTTTGATCGGATATTATTAGCACCTAATATATACAGAAAATAAAAATGAAATTTTAATTCTATATTTATTTTTTCTGTTCATTCATTCAGACTTACCCAGCTCTGGTGGTAGGGCTGGAAATTCGTAGATATGTTCGCATGTATTCTTGCTGTTTGGAATACAGAATCCAAACTCAAAATCGAAAGTCTTTAATAGCTTGTCTCTGAAAAAGTGTCGTTCTATCATTCTGAATTTATTAACAGGACGAGATCCGACCATAAATTCAACCGTCGCTCCGACTGTTTTAAGTTTTAAAAATTGTGGGGTAAATTGATAGCGGACAAATCTTCCTGTATTTGGGTCGCATCCTCCTGCCTCATCCCCATCTACCTCGGGATCCGGATTACCCTCGCATTCTGTAATATAGAAAATTTAATGAACGTCTTGTTGCTATAAACTCAAACTCAAAAGAAAAAAAAAATACATCCTCCAGGAGTTTGGATCTATATACTAGCCTGTGACGGGAGGTTTTGCAATTTCAAACAAGACTGTTCCCGTTTCTAAATCTCGTATTTGAAATCTAGTAAAGTCTATATCGTACACATTAGCTTCGGGTGAACATAAGTACTCTGAAAGAAAAAAAATAATGAAATATTACAAACATTCAAAATCGTTTAGATTTCTCAATTTTATTCAATGGCTTTACTCTCTGTAATTGCAGGCATGTGTAGAACCATGTCTGGGGTAACAGGCTCGCTGTCGAATACTCCGTTCCCATTATTTTCGTGTACAATAGTTGGAGTGACTTGCACATTGGTCCCACTTGTTTTATTTCGGCTCACTAGACTCATTTTACTTCTTCTTTTTTTTTTTCTTTTCTTTTGTTTTGTTTAAAGATCCTTTTTCGCTTTATTTTTTCTAATAATATTAACCACAGATCAAGCCGCGAGTACTATAGCTACTCCCAATTACGCGCGATTTAAATTCTATATTTTTAACTAACAACATACACACGTTAGGCTCAAACACTTCAACAACTTTGCGACTAAAAAATTTGACAGCTAGGTACTAGTTTGACGTTCGGCGGATTGATTTTGACGCGAATCGTACGTGTTCCGTCCTGCTGCGCTGCAGGTCGCTCGCTTTTCATGGAAAATTGGAATCTTATCGTCAGTTGTGCCAATATTAAGTCATAAAAATACCCACTTTGGAATATATTATTTTACACAATTTTAGCCGCAGACGCATTCGGAATACCATCAATTCGCGTAATTGTAATGAATATATCATATATTTCCATCGATATTATATAATATGAAGAAGAAAACTAATGATTATAGTATAGTTGTCATGATTCTTGAAATTTTTAATAACCCCGCGGCATTTCGGGTAATTATCCGCATATTGGTAGCACTGCTTACCGTGTATACAGACGCGAAATTCCCTAGAAATAGAAGAAGAAAGAATCGAAACTCTGGCGCTATTTTAGAACGAATTTTGATGCGCGCGCATCGTCGAAATCGCACACGCACCACGACATAACTACAGAAGCGGTGACGTTACCAACGATACGTTAGGAAAGAACGGCGGTCATATTTTCATACGTGGCTCGGCGATATTTCGCTATTATTTTCTAAAATATAATAAATAATTAATGAATGAAAAATGAATCTTATTCTATGTAATATATTTATACTTATTTGTTGTGGATATGCAAGTGGTTATTCAATAACAGTTGACGCTCACGCTGAAGAATGTTTCTTCGATAAGGTTGAATATGGCACGAAAATGGGTTAGTTTCTTTTCTCACTTTCATAACCACAAAAAATTTTCTAATCCCATAAACACGATTTGCATTCATTACCGATCGCACACTTCGTTTATTTCACATCTTATCACAATTCCAAAAAATTCCCAATAAGTTTGGTTCTATTAACATAACCGTGTTTCATTCATTCTCAAACTACGTTGTATGATCTCTGTGCTATTTTTACATCATCAATCATTTAAATTTCGATTCTTAGGTCTCATGTTTGAAACTTCGGAAGGAGGATTCCTCGATATAGATGTAAGGATCGTTGGGCCAGATGGAAAGGTAATATATCAAGGAGAAAGAGAGACGAACGGAAAGTATACATTTTCTGCTCACACCGCGGGCGTCTATACTTACTGCTTTGGAAACAAGATGAGTACAATGACGCCTAAGGTTGTGATGTTCAATATGGACATTGGCGAGTCTCCTAAACACGAAGGTGATGGTGGTGACGCCGAAGCCCAAGAGGGCGACGCGTCTAATCACGGAAAATTAGAAGATATGATTCGCGAACTCAGCTCTAGTTTGACCGGAGTTAAACACGAGCAGGAATACATGCAGGTTTGTATTTCATGGTTTAAAATCATGGATAATTAAAAAATTTATCAACTAGTAGTAGCCAGAGATCTAATCCATGTCATTCACAATGTTTCAGGTGCGAGATCGAATTCATCGTGCTATCAATGAGAGCACTAATTCCCGAGTAGTGATGTGGTCATTTTTTGAGGCATTAGTATTAGTCTGCATGACCTTAGGTCAGGTGTTTTACTTGAAACGATTCTTTGAGGTACGACGTGTAGTTTAACGCCGTCTAATGTGATAGCGAAAAGTTTGTCCAAACCTATTGTATGTTATTTGTTTATTCTTTTTTTTTCTTTTATATGTAATTAAATTATACTAATCATATAGATCTAATAATACATCGACCCTTTCAAACGTGAAGAAAACCTTTTGTACAGTCTACTAATAATAATTTAGCTCCGCTTCAGTTCATTACCTATTTTTCGAACTTATGTAACAACTGGTATTATAAGACTTAATTAAGGGAAGAAAGAACACAGTTTGTACACAACTTAATATGTTAAACGAGGGGACAGCAAGCTTTGAGACTGGTGAATAATATTTTTTTCAAACACAAAGAAAAGTGAATTCTTTCATTTTCATTTACATTTACATTCATTTATTGTTTCCAATCCTTTCTTTATCTACAGCTCATATGTAATCGATAAGTTCTAAATTCTAAATTCTAAATTATTTGTATATAAATTGATGGTTCATCATTCAATTGTAGGGTCCCACGGCTTATCGGGTCTGTCCAAATCCCAAGGATGAGGTTTTTTGTATCTAGATGGTTCCTTCAATTGAAGTCCTCCGCTTTCTAGTTCTTTAATAAAAGACTCCAACTTTCCACCCTCGGGTGCCTCTAGGTAAGAATTAACGGAGGATATCCCAGACTCCAGACAGCGTTGGGCCAGTACTCTTCCCAAGTTTATATACGCAGCGGTATCCGTTAATCTATGAAAACGTTTTATCTGTATTAGACTTGCTTCGCCTTTGTCATTAACGTTATTGGAGATGAATTAGACCTGTAAAGGTGCTTTTTGAATGCCCATTCTCTAGTTGACGCTGTGATGACTGGTCCGCGTTCGAAATGACATATTTCTGCCGTCACATGACGCGCTGTCCTCGTTACCTTCAGCCTAAATTCAAAAAATAGAAACAAAAGAAAGTTTTTTCGTTTTTAGGTCAGAATTCTAGCGATAATTATCGTTGATTCTATTTTTTCGCTAGTCAGAATAGTGCGTGGATATAATTAGCTCACGTGTGCCAGTGTTCGCGGACTTGTCTGTCCAGATGATAGCCGCTAGGTTTTCTCGCGATTCGAAGCAGTTCCAAGTTTCTTGGGTTTCGGTTATTTACGCCACTACAATTTTCTAGTAATTCTGCGTTTCCGTGAATTTTTCTACACCCATTTCTCAACGAAGCATTCACAGACCCGAAGGTCTTGAAAACTGCGTTCATTTCAAATTTTTTTTTCAACTATGTTATTACTTTGATCACTGCGTTACATAAAAAAAAAAGAAAACTCATTTATTCATCCATTTATTTATTAACTAGTTTAAGGTTATGTGAAAATAACTAAAAAGCACAATGCATGTTTTTTGGACATAAACTAAGCATCGAATATCATCGAGGAACCTTTCAGTTAGAATTTCTGACTATACCTACGTTTCGCGGTATAGATAGACGTTACTAATGCCACGGGGAGCTTTCCAATCTCAATATAAAAAGAAAAACTCTCATGGTAAAGAGGATAAGAGGATTTCCCGGAGTGTATATAATAAAAGCAAAAAACCAAAAAATCGAGACACTAAACGCACGCACACGCACTCTATGGCAAATTGCATATACCTATTCTGTTATATTTCTGGATTGTTGTAAGAGAGTAGGGGGGGAGACCACTGAGGTAGACGAGACAAACGGGTACTTCACAAAATTTCATCATTCACAATTGGCAATTGGACATTGTCTTTGTTATATAAAAGTCTGCTGGTGCTGGACCGCGAGGAGTAGAAATTAATATATCGAAGATGAGTGAAGAAGATAGTAGATCGTGCGATAATTGGTAAGAAATGTGGGATACACTATAATATTATTATCATATAAGTATACTGTTGATAATTATATTTAAAACGGTGAACGTAAACAATGGTTTGAGCATACATGTCTATTAACCTTAATTACTGACAGAAGCTATTTATAATGCATGGAAAAAAAAAAAAAAAAAAAAAAACTAACTTAGGTTATAAATTATAATACGCTTAATGACGGAGGTGATGTATCATAAATAATGATTTTCTTTTTAGCAAATTGAAAATTGCGTCTCAAAATTATGTTATGCACACGTTGCATTGCGCCCGACATTTAGAACTATGTAATAAATGTGGGGAACCGGTGCCCAAGGGTACATTGAGTGAACATATTATCACTGAACATGCTAATGAGGATTGTAATGCATGCGGTAAAAGTATGGAGAAAGTACTATTGGAAAAACACGCCCAATCAGAATGTCCAAAACGCTTGGTTCCTTGTCTTTATTGCGAGTTGGAGTTGCCTTATAGCGAAATGATTGCACATACTGAATACTGTGGTACTAGGACTGAAAAATGTACAGATTGCGGAGAGTTTGTAATGCTTAAATATACACAACTACATTTGGACTCAAACCACAAGTTTTTAAAACTAGAGGATGGTAGGTAACAGTATAATATTAAATTACACATTTTTTTTCTCAGTTCATATACTTGTTGATATTTATACATCTGACAATCATTGCTCCACACATACTCAACTCAAATGTGATTCATGACAACTTATCTCTGTGGTTATTTCCATATCACATCACCCAGACTCGGAATGAGAATGTGACAATTTCTCACATCAAATTCAATCTCATTTCAAATTGACATTTTCAAATATTAAGATATAATTTCGGGTTTCTAGAACCAGGACCAAGTGCTTCTTGGGAGGAAAGTGGAGCTGCTGCTGCGGCATACAAGGCAGAAACAAAACCTCTGGAGAATGGGGAGGCCTCACTTTTACCTTGTGAATTTTGTGATGGTATGTTCACACCTAGAGAATTGAGACGGCACCAGGTATCATGCACGAACGGTTGGCGTACAACTATTCCTGTACTTAGAAGAATTTCAACTATAAAATGTGAAGTTTGCGGCAAATCAATTGCCTCTAAAGAGTACGAGGCTCATACTGTGCTATGCGAACGACCAAATCTACCTAATCGATCAAACCCGTTAAACGCAAACGTGATTCCATGCGATGTATGCGGCATGAGAATTCCCTTTGAAGAATATGAAACACATTGTAACCAATGCTCAATATATCCAATGACTTCGCTACCGAGTAACAAACAGCCAGCTTCTCAGCCTAGAAAAAATTCTGTTATTCCTTGCGATGTCTGTAGCCAGTCTATTTCCATCACCGATTATCAGAGGCATCGTATATTCTGCGTTCAGCCTATAATTCGTAGTTCATTAAGCAATGATCACTTATATTCTGCCAATGATTCGGCCTTAAAATTACCGTGCGAATTTTGTGACCGATCGTTCAGCCTGGACACACTAGCGGCGCATCAAATTTGCTGCTCGCCTATGGGCCAGCGAACTACCATACCCTGTGAACTTTGCGGCGAGTTGAAAACTCTCACCGAGCTTTTAGAGCATCAATTAAGATGCACGGTATCAGGGGATGTTTGATGTTTAGGATTAGGATTGAAATTTTAATAAAGTACTGCATTTATGCTAATATAAGGAATTTTGTGATATTTTTATTCAACTAGAGTTATGAAGTTAATTTATCCGCCTATACATATGTTCATGTTACAATTATGTTTTTCAGGTATTAAAGACTATTGCATGCATTTTACGAAGACTCCTTCACTCTTGCACCTCATATTTGTGCTTTATGTCTTTCCATTGTTTCTGTAAAAATAAAAGATAATCGTTACACACTGGACTCAATCGAGCTAAGAACAGTTGAAGAGTGATTAACCGCTTCAGTGGTCACCAATTTGAATAAAATTGGATCTAGGGATTGATTCTAACCTATTCTACTCCCAGTTTGACCTTGTCGACTAATTTTAATTCAGATTTTCTAGATTCGAATGAAAAATTATTCTGCACAGAGATCGGGACTTGGAATAAAACGTAGTTGCGTATTGTTATACTCACTCCTTTGTTAATATTATCGAAAATGTTTCTCGATACGACGTCGAAGGAACGTTCGAAGAAGAACGCACCCCCCAATATCGCAAGGGTAAATGTCGAAGTGCGCCTGCACACGGCGTTATAAACCGTCGTTGTGAAACCAGCCATTATATTAACTCGTTGACACGATCGGTAATAATCTATTATATCCTGTTAATTAATTTTATTCGATGAAATCTATTCGACCATCGACACCCTTACGTAAATCTTTCCAGAGCAGACGGCGAAGTACAGACGACAGTGAGGTTCTAGTAATTTTCGCAATTGTCGTGTACCAAATATAAAGAAAAAAAAAAAAAAAACCCCACACTTCCAACGTTCTAAAATTGATAACAATTATCTATATTTTGGCCTTATCATTATTAAATAGAAGGCGCTAATAGTTATGTAGTGAATTAATTGAATCTCGTAATTATTGCATAAATTGAAATACAATTTATCCCCTGCATGCACGTCTACATGTACATAATACGGGCGTATCGACGTATGCATAAGGAATTCGAATCAGGGTTAGACATCTAGTAGTATTAATGTTGTTTGTCTGTGGTTTGAAAGTTGATGTGTGTGTATAAATCCACTCGTCCCAAAATCTCCGAAGGACTCCGACGCGCACCGAAGTGCAGGTATAGCGAGAGCAATAGTAAGTTTCGTGTTGTGGTTGTGTTGTTGTTAGCCTTCCTTCGCGAACGGCGGTGATGCGAGGGGAGCGTAGTTAGGTAAAAAAGAGTGCGTGTGAAGATACGGTTGAGGTGTTGATAATGGGTAATCAGGTAATACGGGGTGGGAATGGAACCCATAAGAAACTTAACAACGCGGCATCATCAACAACAACAACAACATCAACAACAGGTAACGATGTTAACGCGAAGAAAGTCATGTCACGAACTGCTTCTGGGGCCGACATTGAGCATATACCACACACGCAATTACTACCCATTGACAAACTCGCGAAGGTAAGTGCCATTACCTTTTTTTTTTTTTTTTCAAAAAAAAAAACAAACTTCAATATCATCGTGACTATTATCTAATTAAAAATTATACGATCAAAACAATATAAGTTGCATTCCTAATATCAATTCTTAAAAAAACATCTCTATTTTTGATATGATGTATCCTTAAAGCAACAATTCGTTCGTGACATATCGTTCGTTCGGCGTTCGTGTTATGACAGTCGTGATGTTGTTATCGTCGTATTTCCTCGTATTTTACATTATCGAATACACAATCGCGTATAAATGTAAGTAAAATAATTGACGGTGTGAAAAAAGAAAAATAGAAAAAATTTCACTCGCAAGTATCGCAATGTCTATCTACGATTGTTATCAAACTTTTTATCAGCACAAGCTTACTTAATAGACCCTCAAAATCGGTCATATATTAATATGTATGTAAACCGATATCCATTTGGCAAAAAAATGTTATTGAATGTGAAAAAAAAAAAAAAACTAAAAAACCAAAAAAAAAACGAAATTATTTACCATTTTTTAGATTCTAACTGATAGATCGCACCAGGAGGAGGGGGTGAACGGAGTTACCGAGGACGTATTTAGGCGATATGTATTTCCACAGTATTCAGACTTTGCAGGGAGACTTTATTCCTTCCTTCATCGTCAGTCTAAAGCGACGACAACCCATCTTGGTATATCGGCGTTCAAACAGCAATCAGAACGCTTTCTTTCTATAATGAATGATCAGACTATATTGGAAAGCTATGTTAAAATGTACGCAAATGAAAGTATAGGCGTTACTTCTGACGGGTTGAAAGATTTGCTGATGGTTACTTACCAGTTGGCTTTGGACAGCTCTAGCGGCGGACCACAACGTTGTCCGCATATTCATCGCACTGTTGATGCAGTCATAACTTCTTGCGTTAGTAAACTCCAATGTTTTGTATGATATCTTCAATCGTGGTTTTTTGGAAAATTTATTTCTATTCAAATTGAATTCCCTTTCCTTGGAGGCTTCTTAAGTTCTAAAACGGAGTTATATGAAACTAGGGACTTTGATCAAGATTTTATTTCAGTTTCACGGCAAAGAAGTTCTGTCTGTAAGTTACGTTAGCAACTGGTTGTGGCAACATTGTCCTCGACTCTTCAATGGTCTGCACCGTTACGTCGTTCACGTTTTTACAACTGCGTATCGAAACGGGCCTACTTTGTTGTCAGAGGCACAATCGCGGGCCTTTTTGGAACCAGCTACACCGGTTCTAGAACAAGCCGCGTTTTTTGATGGGCCTAAACCCCTACTACCGCTCAGTCATGTCTGGCTGCTGTCCGGAACCCTGTCTTCTTGTTACACGCAGGTAAATAGGAGTGAAATTGGAGAAGAAAAAAATAAAACTTCAATCATCGTGTTTGCTGGAAGAAAAATAAGAACTATTTATTTACACAGACTGTGACCACTCCCGGCGAAGGTACTCAAGCTCTGATAGCAAAAATGGCTGGAGCTACGTACCCGAGTCATTGGACTCTGCTGTACAACAGTGGTCAGCACGGCGCGGGAGCAAATCGTTTTATACATCACGTGCTTGGGTACAAAGGACCGACTCTTTTGTTTTTACGAGGTGTGTGTCCCGAGGAAGGAGGAGAACGGCCTACGTACTGCATATGCTCAGCGGTTGAATGGCGCGAGTCTCATCAATATTGGGGTGACGAGGATTCTATGGTCATAGAATTATTGCCTAATTTCAAGGTCATAGAAAGAGGACCCAAGCTAGTCTACTTAAATACAATGATACGCGGCTATCCGCAAGGCGTGAGAGCCGGTAGCGATCCTCGAAACCCTTGCGTTGATGTCGACCAATCTTTTCAATGGCTTAAACTCACTGGTGTACCGTACCGTCTTGATAGCTTGGAAGTTTGGGGATGTGGGGATAGAAAATCCAGGTAATAATAATAATAATGAAAAATTATCCGTCATAATCTGAAAAAAAAAACAAACAAACAATTTATTTTACGTTTGTAATATTCGAATTAACACCTGATGAATGTTTTCAGAGAAGTACAGTTAGAAATCAAAAAGTGGCAAGTAAAAGAAGCGGAGAAACAGAGGGTGGTGAAAATGAGTACGACCGATTGGTTGGATCATCCGGATCGTTATCTTCTGGAACTTGGCGGACGAACAACTTACAATAACGCGGGTAGCTAGATTAATTGGCATCGGCGCTTATTTAGTCCTGTACATATGTACATACATACATATTGTTATTGATATCCTCGTTATTGCCAAATGATAAGCGGCCCAGCTATTCCTCATACAGAGAGTCAATATAAATGTCCCATTAAGAGATTGGACATAGGTAAAAGAAAAGAAAAAAAAAAAGAAAAGAAAATATAACACCTATAGTAATTATTGTTTAGTACAGTGTGATGAAACGTGCACAAACGGCTAGGACTCAAAAAGTATTTATCTATTAGATAAGATTGCCTTAGTATTTGAAAAGTAGGTTCTTCGATTATTTTATTTTTCTTATTTTTATTTTTGTCTATTTTTTAACTTAAACAGAAAAGTATTGTCAGTAATTTTTACTTAAAAAAAATTGGAAATTTTTTTAAATTTCTAAATTACTTAAAACTTTCGAAATTATTGCTCAATGTGTATAAATGAGATGAAAAAAAAAGAAAAAAAAAAAAAAAGGACGGAGAAGAAGACCTACTGTTATAATAGGTAATAATATGCTTATTATTATCTAAATAATAGTATTTTTAAAAGGCAGAAAAAAAAACTTAACGTTTCTCTAAAACTTAGATAATTATACTACTTACCTATATTACGTGTATAAAATAATCGTTCGGCTTTAAGTGCATTAGAAAATAAATCTTTCAATTATTTCTTTAATGCCAAATAGATTAAGTTTACAATGTTTTAAATGAATTTGTTTTTTTTTTCTTTTTTTTTTTTTAAGATTTCCTTTATTTTTATCTTACTAGACGATGATATAGCGTCTTCGCAATTTAAGAATTTGAATTAGCAATTTTTGAGATATTGAAAGAAACATAATTAATTAATGCACATACTGTAATCCTATGTCCATAATCTTACTCAATAATCTGTGCAAGTCTTAATTAGCTTTTATGACAACTGTTAATTATCATTTTTTTTCTTCTTTTTCTTATTCTTATTCTTATTATCATAAATCCACGCGACGGCCTTAATAGTACTTGACTCAAGTCTCCGCGGACTTTGAGTAATGAATATACATAATTATTGTACAATATTATTACTTATTATCGATTATCGATAATGTACTTAAAACAATTGGGGGTATTGGACATTCCCATGCTGCAGGAGCCAAGGCGGTGTTACCGCTTTTCTTTGTTAAATAATATACACACACACACATTGACTTGTTATAGTGTGATTCTTTATTATTGTAAACCATGTACTTAATGCCAAGTATACAAAACTTATTAAATTACTATTACTTTTAACGCTATCGTAGCTCAGTACAGGGCGTCTACAGTTGAATAAAGTATTTGACAAAAAAAAATAAAAAAACATTCTAAGCATTATACAAATCAATTAAAATTAATCCAAAAATACGTGTACGTGTAATCAATTGCAATTCCAATTCCAATGCGCACGCTACTACATATTATTAAAATTGAAAATTAGATGAATACAACAATTCAGAAAATTATTAAATCCACTCAACGTTCGCATAGGAAATTATGCTTTCGATTACATGATAGGTAATATTAATTCAAAGCAGTGGAGGTCAGCACAGCCACACCTCTTTCATAGAAACTGTGCTGTTCCTGTCCGCTGGCAATATTTAGATCGATGGTAAATAGCAGCTCTGTTCTAGTGCTGTTCAAATATACTGGCAATGATAGTTTGCCCTTGATAGGTTCCTCCGCCGATGATCTAAACCATCTTAGCATAGTCACAGGCAAGTCGGTCATTATGGTTGAGGTCAAAACTAGATGATTCGCTTTGCATTGCGCGCCTTGAAGCTTTAGACCAGTTACAGCGAACGAACAATCGTCTGTAGCAATGTTATCTCCGTCACCGATCGTTACGTCAAGCTGTAACTCTTCTAAGGACCAACTATTCGCCTGAGCTATGCATTGGCGGGTTGCTGTTATGTATGCTTCTGGATTTAACAGACCGCCGAGCCAGACTGGGAAGCTCTGCGAATAAGGAGAAATAATGTGTAAATTATTATTAACATTTCGAGGAAGATCACAAAGGGCTTGAAAACACAAACCTTTATCTCTTTAGCACCTCCTTGCGACACGAGTCTAGACACTTCTTGCAATTGTGTTACCCTGTGACTGAAGTCTGTGATCCATTGAATTACTGTACAACCCCTTGGTACGGTGTACCGTCTCCAACCGGCTGGTAAAATCCCTTTAACAAGCTCCGATAGCATTGTTCGATGATAGTTCGTCTGCTTCTTTTCACCCTGCGAATATTATTAAATTTGTTTTTCATTGGATTTCGTTACCTTGATATAGTACAAAAATTTATTCAACGAAGAACAGATTTGATCTGATAAGGTCGAAGGAATTGTTAATAAATGAATGAAAGTCATAGGTATTTAACATACTTGACAAATTAATACGACGTCTTCTAAGTCGTGTATAACATCGTGCAATAGTTTAGCTCCGCTGTTAACTTCCCTTTCAAAGTATCTATACAATGGATCTTTGATATTTTCGACGGTTCGTTTCAAAGTGGGTAAATTTTTGGGCAATAATTGTAGCCAAGTAGAAGCAGAATTGTGCAAAGTTCTCATCCAGGCTGGTCGACCGTCGCCCTCAGCCTCTCTTGGAGCGTCCAATGACTCTTCGTTAGAGTAAGCGAGTTCATCTTCGTCTTCAAGTTGTTGCATTTTAAGCAGTTTTGATACCAAATCTGTGCCTCGTGTTGTGAGGAGAACCTTCTCAGCGTTGTTAGGCAGTCCGAGCCAAGACGGAGTTTGTCTATCGGCGAGGGACTCGATCCATTTTAAGAAATGATCGCGCCTAGTGCCATCGGGCATTGTTATGTGCCTCTGATTCCCTTGGGCTCCGTCGACGTTTGCTACCAGGGCAAAATCGCCCTCAAATGATCTTGGAGTGAAGAGTTTGCCGAGGAATGAAGCGAGCAATCTCTGGTCAAAATCGTTGTCAATTTTACCGCCGTAGATGCACTGCGATAATAGAGTGACTAGAGCATCCCACGGCACCTTTTCAGGAGGTAAATTCGTCCTTCCCATAGCTGTAGCCTCGATCCATGTGTCTAGGGTATCGCAAGCAACCCTCAAGTCGCTTTCATTGAATTCATAATGCTTAGCCCATCCGAGAGGTGAATATCTCAGTCGTTCTTGAACGATCGCGTGGAACCATGCCAGGAGGAAATAGAGCCTAGCTCTTTCGTTCGGAGCTTTCATCATGCGAGATGCTGGCACGGTGTTGAAAGTACGCAACAAATTAGCCCGTATACCAGGTGGTGGTTCAAATACGAATATTCTCCCGGCTCTGAGCAGGTTCACTGGTACTTTGGGATTAATTTCCATAGTTAAGAACAGCCTGAAGCTAGCGTGCGGCTGTAAGCTGTGTAATTTTTTCTCCAATTGAACGAGCCACTGCGGAGCTAGGTGAACGTTCTTCAGTATCACCCATCTTCCCGCTTTAACAGCCATGTTGATGGCTCTTTCCGCCTGGTTGAATCCCTCCGCTGAGCCGATAGCTATGCTAGCTATCTGCTTAGATTGTTCAGCTGCGAGATCATCGACTCTACTAGAAGCGTCGAAGCCGGGAACTGAGCAAAGCAAAGCTGGGACATTAGATTTTAGTTGATTTTCAACCACCGATCCAAAGTCCAACTCCTCTTCCGCTGCTGCCATGAAAGCTTCACCTAGTGCAGAAGTGACGACTAAAGATGCAGCTGCGATTACGCGGTCCGGTCTGAATGCTTGGATTGCCAATAGCTGGTGCATTGCCGTTCCGATAGGAGAGAGGGGCTTTTCTTCTTCCCAAAGTTTAGGAACGCAAGTTTCTGGCGTTGGGGATTGAAGCCAGTTTCCAAAGTCTTGATTCCCTTGTATTTTGTCTGCAAGTTTTTTGAAAGCTGGGAGTCTGATGGTAAGACGCATCATAGCTTCCTGTTGTTCAGAGCTTAAGCCGTTAACCGGTGGTCCTCGTATGTTGAGAACGCCCTCTTTCCCACGCAAAAAGAAGGTGAATTCACTGTCGTATGTAGATTCAGTGACTATACCCTTAAGATGAATACGGCAGAGGAGTAAAGCAAATGTGAGTCTGTCCGTGTGCAGCATTCCTCTTGCGACACGTTCGTAGCAGACTAGGAACAGGTCGTTTGTAATAAGCGATAGTCTCTGGGTGTAGTCTGAGACTCCTGATAATTTTGGATTCTGGCATAACACCGAAGTAAATATGTCCAAGAACATCTTCAGCGAATATTGATACAAGAAGTGTACTTGGTTCAGAGAGTCCATTGTGAAATACATGTTCGAACAAGCTTGAGATAGAGGCATATACTGTTGAGATACCGTCTCTATTTCTCCAATAACTTTGTCGGTCTCTTCAACCTTCTTGCTAATGTCAGCGGCCTCTTGTTTCAGCGTTTCTAATGTTGTTATGACCGAATCATCGTCGAGAATCTTTCCTTTAGCGTCGTTAAGAGCTTGTAGCAAAGATTTTTCCAGCTGTCTTAATCTCAGATGAAATTCTCCCTGTAGTTTTAACAGGTCTGATCTCTTCTCGTCAATGTCTGGACGCTCAGCTTTAAGAACTTGATTTAGACACTGGCTTTGCAGTGAACTTCTGGTAACGGTGAAGTTGACAAAAGTTACGCGCGAGCATATATCAGGCGGAAATTCAACGGTCGGATCTCGAGTCGATAAGAAAATGACAAAAGATGGAGAAAGATCGATGTCCTGATCTCCTAATGTGATCAATACGCGACCTCCGGTCCTTCGCAATTCTCGATTCAACACAGGGTTGAGTATAGGGTCGTAATTTTCGACGTCTTGTACCAGTAATGGATTACCAAATCGTAAAGCGCTCTCAAGATTCTTCCTGAACGAATCGTCGAGGAAACTGGTCTTCGTTATCTTCTTGTCCTTAAACTCGTTCATGATAAACTCCGTCGCTTGACCCGATGGGTCAATTATCAGTGGATATCGGTTGAAGCGTTTAAGCATTATCGCATTTTCGGTGCACAAATCGTCTGTGGGCAAAGCGTTCGCTTGCCATCTTAATCGCTCGTCAGGATTGGACAGATACTCGGTCCTCGCTATGTCGGGACGGAACTGTAAGTTGGCTTGTTGTAAATGCTGGCACCAGGTTGCGAACAGGTTCTGACGATACTAGAAAGAGAAACGATACAAAATGTTATCAGCAGCCAAATATTTTCGCCCTTTATCCGATCTAAATCGCTTACATGCTGATCGAAGTAGCCGGCGTAGGCCAAAAAGGCTGAAGATAAGAGCACGTCTCCAATAATCGTGGACATTTGGCTTCTGAAAGTTTCGCTAGTTGCTTCCCATCTCTCTCTCTCTATTACGAGGGACTTTAAAAGAGCAATGGACCGGTCCACTTTACCCTGTACATTCTCCAAGTCGGTTTTTATCGCTTGAGCTTGTGAAATGAGCTGGGCGTATTCCTCCTTGTAAGACGCGATGCTTTGCTCCAGTTGGGAGATCAGATCTTTCACCTCTTCGCCCTTAGATTTATTAGTTTCCGCTTGACGTTCTAGAGAGTGAAGTTCTTCGCGGAGAGGTTCGACCCGTTTCAACATGTCCGCATATTCGATCTGGATTATAAAAACGGTTTTAAGACGGATTGGTTCAAGGTAGGAAGTACTTGAATTACTGGAGTTTGTGTTACCTGCGCGATAGCCCATTTGACCATCGGACCACAGGCCATACTTGCACGATTAACTTTTTCAAAGTTATAATCGGGATTACTCAAGTATCGGCCCTTCATTTTCTCTCGAACATCATCGCTGTAGGATATCATTTAATTAGTGGATAATCGAGCTTGAAAATGATTTCATGTTTTTCTTTAGATCTGGTAAGCAAGCTTCTAAAGGCAAAGTGGGTTCTATGGAATTCCGGAATTATTTATCAAAGGTACTAGATGAATTAAGGCCAACGCGCACTATGCCAATGCTAAGCGAAACGAAGTTTCATCAACATGTTTTTCTTATGTTTCTTATGGAAGTATGCACGCTATGCACTCCTAAGAAAACATGTTAATGAAAACTTCGTTTCGCTTCGTTTTGGTACAGTGCGCGTTGAGCTTTAGGGAACTTTTTTATAAATTCAAATGAAGCATCCAGCATTTCACTATCTCATGGACTTCTAAGTAGAATGCGTGAATTTGAATATGGAAAGGTGTATCGAAGAAGGATCTAGGTGTAAAAAAAAAACAGGAAACCCAAATGTAAAATATTCTGCAAAATTGTATGATAATATTCTATCGCAAATAATAATAATAATATATAATATAGCTTTGTGAATGTTACGTGATGAATGTTTCAGCCAAAATAATTAATTTGTATTTAATGATAATTCGTTAATGACAATCTCGGGTGTAGGGAAGTTGCATAATTTCTTTTCTTCTTATGAATAATTCAATAATTAGGCAACTTCCCCATTGGTAAAATTTAATTGCACGTCTCACTGGTTAGTGACAACTTTATCAATCATTGTTAGCATGCGGTAATGTAAAAAAAAAAAAGTACAAGGAGAGCCGATGATGTTTATTTTATGAGTTGCAGTTATCATTATTGCCTCTTTCCAAAGCTGTGTGAATGCAACTTATCAAATGAAAATATGCAAGCTGTTTATGGGGGTGAAATTTCGGTCAAGTTATAATCTAAAAACTTGGTAAGTAACTCAATTTTTCTTCCAACCAGACGAGGCGTTACCATATCTCAATTCCCCTCCTTATAAATTGATAATATTTAACTTCTACAGTATTTGGAATTTATTTTCAAGCTGTATTTAGACGCGAATTGATATATGTACAAACGACTGAGAAAGAGGAATTTATATTTTGTTATCTGTAACAGAATAGCAAATCTCTTCTTCGTCTGATGAAAAGAAACACGTGAAATAAGTGATATACCGTTTTCCCACAAGGCTGTAACTTCTGAGAGAACGATATAGCAAATGAAATGACCAATCTGTATCCAATTGTGGTACGGGACCAGCCAACATTAATTATTTAAAGCCCTCAAGCAATGGTGTATCAGAGAAAAGAAAAGAAAGCTCTACGTTGTTCATGGACCGAATGATTGAATTACACACGATACCAGAATTGGTTTTCCCTATGCGTTCATTAATTAATCATCGAAGCAGGCTACGTGATTAATTATGACGATGATCCACTGCGTTTGCATTCTATCTAAGCCCAATGACAATGTGTATAAATATGGATGACTTAAATTGTATTCGACGAGCTTTACTTTATATGCTAGCGTGGTACGAATACAAGCAGTTAAGGAGGTGTATTTTATTTAGGCATGTATTCATCAGACCAGCGATTCGTCATTGTGCGATTGAAAACTATGTATTATTACCAAGTTTTATCATACCCAATCGGTTCTGAAGATAATTGTTAAGAAAAAAATAAACGTAGCATTGTCTATGCTTCTTTTTCTTTAAATATAATAAAATTTCACTGATGTTTAGGATATTATCCGCGTTAGCTGGCCCCTTAGTAGCGGTAGCTTAGTGAATTTTTGGAAAACAAACAATGAAAGCATGCTTACGTAATGTCCTCAGTACTGAAATTAGAGACAATGGTATTGATAAAATTGTCTCTCATGATGACCGCGCGTATAGATTTCCAGTCGCTGGCATTTTCGCCGAGCAACAGGCAGATAGACTCCAGCGCAACCTTGACGATCGCTGGCGGGTTCGCCATTGAGCGAACCTCCACCAAGTGCTGTTTCTTTATCGATTTCACAGCTATACGAGAAAATTAAACGGTCTCATATAGTACAAAGAAGAAAATAGGCCGCAGGCAGTGGTGAATGCAAGTTAATTATTGTGAGAATTTTAAGAAAAAGCTTTGGAGTAGGCTGCGCAAGTGTGATCGGCGTACCTATAAAAGTTAGAAATTAGGGCAAGAATAAACACACACACAAAGGTATTCAATGCTTTTTACAAGTAAATTAGTATCGCCACAAGTACAACTCTTCAAGTACCGACAATTATGTACAGAAATATGGTTTCAGATGCTGCAAATGAATTCTGTGTACTTGTGTCAATACACGTATCTGTGAGATAATAATGAAAACAACCAACGAACACAACAGAAATGAACATATATCAAGCAGACATTAGATATCGTTATTAGACCAGCGAGCATGGTACATTTAACGTTGCGCCTAAACAGTCTTACGTTATGTCCTCGGTGTTGAAGTTGACAATTGTTGGGATGAAGCTGTCCTTCATAATAACAGCTCGAATCTGTTTCCAGTCATTGGCATTTTCTTCGAGCAATAGGCATATCGATTCTAGTGCGAGCTTTACGATCGCCGGAGGATTAGCCATTGAACGAATTTCAACAAGGTGTTGGCGCTTAATCCCCTTTACAGCTACACTCGTTTCAAATTTTTTTTTTTTTCAGAAAAAAAAACACGTCTCACACAATACACATACATGCATGATATGTATAATTCATAAAATTAGATAAAAACTTATCATATTATATACATTATTTATACTCGTATAGGCAACGTTTAGATTTCTATGTAGTTTCAAAACTCATAGTGCGCATCGAGCCAAGTTTGTACAATTCAAGTAATTTTGCACATTGACTGTATTGTATAGTGAATTTTCGAACAAACTATAACGTGCTTTAATTTATGTAAATTTTTATAAAGTTTACAACGATAGACTGGGTGCAACAGCCACGGTGATTCAAGTTAATATTTGAGATTAAAATGGAAGCTGAAAATCGTTAATAAAATAAAACTTTGATGTTAAATGATGAATTTGGCCAACTCACCATTCTGAGCATCGATAACGGCAGGCTCAACCTGCGCAAGATCAGCCATTACGTCGTCCCTCTTTTGGTTTATCGCTACAGTTTGTATAGCGAGTTGTTGCTGGATTTCCTGACTTTGAACCTTCTTCTTTTCAGCCTCTTGCTGGTCTTTTACCATCTGTTTCAACTTGGCGTTGGCTGCTTCGTTCTTCGCTTGGAGTTCCTGGCGGAATTATTTCAAATTGTTGTCAATTTTTATTACTACATAGGAGGTGAAATTTTAAAACTACCAAATCTCCTTTAAATCGTGATATTCTCGCACCTGAGACTTGACCGCTAAACTCTTTTGCATTTCTTCGACCTGTTCTACAGTCTCTGCAATTTTTCCTAGACCAACGTTCAAGTGCAATTGTTGTTCTTCCAAGTCGCTTCGTTTCTCTTGATAAAGTTTAACGAAATGATGAATAAAGTCGAGATAATGTCTAGGAGTTATCGCCATTGTCCTTCCGCCTCTCTTAGCCAGCCTTGCGTTCGCCTTGTGTAAAGTTTGGTGAACGTATACACAGGCGTTGATAACAGCATCGCGATGCATCGGCTGGGCTGGTATGAGCAGACAAGCCGAGGGGAAGAAGTCCGGAGATCTCCAACTCGGTCTTTCCAGGTCCACACGATTCGTGAACTCTTTTCCAACTTGGAAGAGCGCATTGTCTGACCAGTCGCCAAACCAGTTAAGAACGCATCTGTTGAATAGCGCGGGTGAAGTCGCTGCTCGATCTTTCAGACCGTCGGTACTCGGGTTCATCGTAAATACTACATGAAGGTTTCTCATCACTTGTCCAGTGAACCATTTGTACAATTCTTCATTTGAGTCGAGCATTAATCCCTCTCTTTGGGCTCCTTCCTTACACTGCGTCATCAGCGTGGTGTATTCATCTCCTTCGAACAAGCCGGGTACCTCGCCGTTGGCAAGCAGAGTGTTCATCCTTTCCAAGAATCCAGAATCTAAGACGTTCGATTCGTCCAGGATGAAAGCTATTTTTTCATCCTTGCAACCGGAGCGTCTTAAAACTTGTCGCAAATCTTCGTCAAAGTCTTCGCCGGTGTATTTGTTGTGTACCTGAGGAATAAGCAGCGATATGAGATATTTGCTCGCAAGAAGTCGCTCTGCGAAAGACAATGTGAAAATTGTTAGCGCATCGAGGTTTGCCTGCAAACCTTTATCTGGAATATAGAAAGTCCGTTCATCCAGGCGACGAATCTAGAAAGTGTAGTTTTTCCTGCTCCCGAAACACCGATCAATAAAAGATGTCCTTGAGGCTGTCTGAATATCCTATCGATCCTCAAAACGTGGTCCAAAACTTCGTCGAACAGAACCAGTGGCACGTCCAATTCCTCCTCGTAAAATACCTTCAGCCTAGCTCTGACGTAGTCTCTCAATTCTTGCCTATTAACAGGCACGTAATCCTTGGAGAGCCAATTGCTGTATAAAATCGGCCTTGCCAAAGCCTTCTCTCTATCAATACCAGGGAAGTGTTTGAGCCCGACGATATCGATGTTTTTATTAGTCCAAGCGCGTTCCACATCCTCGACTAATCTGTCTTGGAATAAACGGAGAGCTTCGTGAGCCCATAGGCGCACAAGACCTTCGACTGACAAACTGTCCAGCGGTCTTATCGCCTCGCATATTCCTCTCACCCAGCGCGTCATTTCACGAGGAGAGTAAACGTAGTGTGGCTGCATGTCTTGCGTGAACTTTTCCTGCGATACTAGATAGAATTCCACCATTGCGTTAGTCAAAGGCTCGGCGTAGCCTCGCAGAGAAGGAGTAAGCCTGGAATCAGAAACGAAGAGAGTAAAATTTGATCAGAAATGGAATTTCGTTCAGCTATCGAAACTCACCTCAGCATCGCTCGTGTAAATGTGCCGTAAATTTGTTTCAGAGATGTTTCTCCGGGGTAATCGACATAGATTACAGGTACGTGTCTGAGGAATCTGTGGCTTAGTGGTTTCCTGCCAGGATCAGTCGGCGGGTTGCAAGCGCCGACAAATTGGATTCGTTCTAGAGCGACCCAGGCTTGATCGCTAGTTCTGTAGAATCCTCTGTGTTCGACGAGTTGTCTTAGGAATGAGATTACCCGTTGAGTTCCATAATTATCCATATCTGGCAAATTTATTTCATCGCAGAAAAGCACAAGCCATTTACCAAGCTGTACAGGGGAGAGAATCACGCCGTTTGGCGTCTTTCTGTACTCGCAGTAATGGTCAAAGGTCTTTAACAACAACTCGGGGGTCGTTGCTGATGAGAAATTCAAACCGACTACTTCCATGTCTGGTAAGGCTCGTAATGCTGAGAAGAGAGTCATTGTCTTACCAGAACCAGGCGGGCCGCAGAGAACTGAAAAAAACGAATCTGGCGTTAGAAAGAAGCGAAAAATTGTTTCATTTGCAATCGGTGTGCTTCGATGCACCAGATTCCAAAGGATTGTCTCACCAAGTGGTTTATGCTCCGCCAGCCAAGTGTAGAGCAAGCTTTCATGTCTGACGGTATCTAACGTAGGAACGACGATATCAGGGCTAGCTACTTTATGAGTTTCGACTTCGATCTGTGGCACCTTATTGCTCCACGGTAGCCACTCCCCATTGATATTAACTTCAAAGTCAATGATAGGTGTGTTAGACTGAGCAGGCAACGGAACGGTGGTAACGGACCTCACAAAGTCTCCAAGATCTGATCTAACTTTGAGTTTAGCGTCTCCCGCAAAGCTCCACAATAGTGCATAGACCAAACACTTGGGCATGTATCGTTCGAGCTGTTCGCTCGGCAGTGGGAAATCCATGTGCGTATGATTGTACTGTAAAACGTTTCGTACGGATTGATTGAGCATTGAAAACAAGGAGCTCAAAGCCCTTAGTCGTGTGAAATCCATAATGTGTTCTTGTTTCATCGCGTACTCAAGGCATCTGACGACCAAACCATCGGGAGCAAAATAGCTCTGTAAAATACTGCCGACTTCGCGTTGAACGGACAGCGCAGGAGACAGAGTGTCCTCCTTGTCGGATGACTTTTTGCCAAGATTGTCCTCCTCTCCGTCCTCTAGGGGAATGTTCCTCAGCCTAAGCATGTAGTTTTCGAATATCATTTCTGTGGATAAAACGTCTTCGGAGAACCAGACCATCCCGCAACGAGAAACTGTGGCTAGTGTGGCGTATTTCAGGTCTTGTACTTCGAACATGACTCGCACATTTGGTGGTAGGCTCAAACGTTCACCGTTTGGAAGTGTTAGAAGTTTATTGTCGTCTAATACGGAGTTCAAATTCTCAACCCATTCAGGATCTACGTCACCGTCGAATATTATCCACTGCCGCTTGTTTATCTCTCCTCTTACATTGTCGATTATCTTTCTTAGAATATGAGTGAAAAGACCGTCAGTCCATTCGCGTGTATTTGGATCCAGGACTCCGTACAGTGTTTCCTTGCTAATAGCCTTTGGGTCAATTACGTGAGCGACGCCCTCGACTCCTTCGAATCTTTCTAATGCTTTAAGCAGAACTTTCCAGGCCATAGTTTTGCCGGAACCGCTAGGACCGACCATCATTAGACCGTGATTTAGATTGCAGATTTGATACAGTTGTAAAACCTGTGGGGGAAAACGAGAGTTAGCAATGCCAAACACGGAGGGTTTTTTCTCAAAGAGATGACAAGCGTGCGTTGATTCATCGAGGTAATCCTGTAGCGATTTTATTTATCATAACAATCATTCGCAACAACTATACTCTGTTCTATCTCACCTTAGCGACCCAGGTCTCACCGACCATCCCCTGAGCGTGCGTGAGATAAAAGTATAATTAGCAACTAGATTTCTCATCATCATTAATATGATAACGTCTCAGCTATTCCTTTTTTCTCTCTATTCACTTTCATGAATTTTTTTTTCAATGCGTTAATGAGATGAGGGGTGCGATAACACGCTACCTACCGGTTTTCATCCCCTTTAAATATCGGATAAAAAGATCTCACCTTTTCCTGCCAGGCTCCGCCTTGCTCCTCTCCTTCTCCACAGACGAGATATTCCTCAGCGCAGACCTTGCGAATTTCGTCTTTCAATCCTGGAAGAAGTGGACAGTAAAATTAAGCCGGAAAATAATTTCCGCATCCAATTTCATTCCGGCATTAGAACGTACCCTTCATTTCAGCACGGGTGTAATTTACGTTGGGGAATACGTCGTTGAGCAGGCTGAACAATAGGGGAATATCTTCGGCGACCAATTTTGGAACCATTGTTTCGCACACAGACTGAATGAGGATTTCTTGTTCGGGAAGATTCTCGGCTATGGAAGCCTCGTCGATGTTTGAATCTCCGCGGTTCTGCATGTTCTCTTTTATTCTTTGAATTCTGTCGCGTTTAACGTTACCCGCTGATATCAGTACGGACTTTAAAGCTCTGAGGCCAAAGTCGTAATGCGATTGGTTGGATAGCTGCTCGTCGCAAAGTCTAGAGAGTATAAATTGGGGATTTTAAAAAACGGAAATCAAAGTCGCACGAAATGAACTAACTAGGAGAATATCGCACCTCCGGTTCATCATGATCTTGACCAAACTTATAAGTAAATTGATAGAGTAAGGGCCCATTGAGGAGAGTTATTCAGCAGGTACTTGATATTTTGGCTTAAGGAAATACCCCATAAGTTTGGTCAAGATCGATGAACCGGAGGTGTGATACTCTCCTGGTAAGAGTATTTCAAGACTCACTTGAAGAACGGAACTATTTTGCACGCCAATTTCTCCGCAGATCTAAAACCTTGACTAAACAACATAACTTCGGCTATCAATTGTCTGTCCGGCGTTGTCATCGCCAGAGATCTGAACAATTTCTTTAAATTATCAGGCAGATTTGATCGCCCTGCGTATCCAGGATTCATAGTAATGAATATAGCCATATCTGTGGAGACTTTAACTTGCTTGCCGACAAGTTCTACGCAGAGTGTTCCCCCTTTCTGACCTTCCATTTGGCTCTTTAAAGCCTCTTGGATTGTTTGTACTTGTTGCGATACCGCAGACAACATACGCTCTTCCAAACGATTGAACTCGTCGAAGCAACCCCATGCTCCAACTTGGCAAAGGCCAACGAAGATACGACCCATCGCCTAAACGTCACATAAGAAAAATGGGAGAACATGATGCGTGTGAAATGTTTATTATCATTTTTCGTTAAAATTCTTACCTGGAAGTCGAACGTCTCATCGCAATTGAAGACCAATACGAATCGCCCAAGCTGATGTCCCAGGGCTTTAACAGACTCAGTTTTCCCAGTACCGGCTGGGCCGAACGGTGAACCACCGAGTCTAGCTTCTAAGGCTTGAGTCATGGTGAGATAGCATCTGTCCGTGAGCGGTGTCTGAACGAGTCTGTCTTGTACACCGAGGTACTCAAACCCATAGAAGAACTTAGCGTTTGCCATGTGTATCGTGAGTTGTTGAAGTACCTCCGTCTGCCTCGGATCGAAATAGAATCTCATTTCGCAAAGCCATTCGAAGGCTTTTGGATTTGAAACCTTGTTGGCCAGGAGCCTCCTGGTCACTGTTCGTTTGTGCACAAATTCATTGATCAGATGTTCGAGCTTCTTTCTCCTCAACGCAGGCTGTTCTTGGAGCACAGAGTCGGCGAGAACGTTGAGGGTTCCTTCGACTTGAGCGAGGACTCTTTCCAGCGGATTTTTGCTCGGGCTTGATTGAGCCTCGTGTAAAGCTGCCTCGACGTCTTCGGACCAGAGAATTTGGGCAGCGAGAACTATTATCTGGGCTTGATATTTGTCGCACCATGTCATGAACGCCTCTGCGTTGATGTTGCCGTCTTTGAACTGTTTTATATCTTGAACAGCTTTCATAAGACTCGATGCCAACGTGACTCGCATCTCTTTTTCGACCATCGATAACCATTCGTTTATCTTGGGATGATCAGTCGTGGAAACGGGATCGTTGAAGGTAACTTCTTCGCCTTCCCTAGAGGCGATTCCAGTGATTACTGTGTTGTCTTCGTTGAGAAGTATCGCCGCAACGCCGGCGAACATTTTTTTGAAATGCTTCTGTAGCCTGGCAACATTCTTGCTGTTTCCAATGATCTCCAATAGATCTTCGTCGCCAACGAAATAGAAACGGGGAAACGAGGTCCTCTCTCTTTCCAGGTATTCTCCAAGAGCCTTTTGGATCTTTCCCAAAAGATCGGCGAGACGTTCGAGCGCTCGCTGGACCCCGGGTATATTAAGGACGTCCATCACCATCGGAGACTTTGATACTTTCTTCATCAATCCAAGAAACTCTGAGCTTATGCTTTGGAAACGCGATGTTTCAACAGGAAGCAAAGTCTTGATGTCTGCGCTGCACGAAAATATACCCTCCAAATAGACCCAGCGTCGTTGTACGTCGATCCAAACATCGAACAGGGCGTTTATTCGGTTCAATTTTTCCTCCCAAGTCAGAGCTTCCTCCTCAAAGACCTTGTAGTATGGCGAAAGCTTCATAGCAGCCACGGAATTAATGTGCTCTTTAACTTTGTTGAACAGATCATCCCACCCTCGGATCAGTCGGCATTTATTCTGGTAGTTTATGAGGTCGAGTTCGTAAGTCTGCCAAGACTCTCTGACTTGTTTCAAGAACTCTTCGAGCGCCATTTCTCCCTGAGCAACGAGGATCACGTCTTTAACTGTGCTCTCGTTTTTCTGTAAATTAACATCCCAGACTTGGCCAAGAGTGAGATCGCTCAAAACCCAGTTAACTCTGAGCTGTTTGGTCAGTTGTTTCCAATGTCTTTCCTTGAGAGCGTCTGACTTAAGTTCTACGATCAGCATATTGACCTTTGTGTAGCTCTGTAGCATTTTCTTAACGTATTCGTAGGAAGAATACTGTCTAAGACGGGCAGGTAGTTCCTTCAACTGCGCCATCATGGTGTCTAATTGCTGACGTAGTTTCCTCGGCTGTACAGAGAGCCATGGTTTTTCGCGAGTTTCGTCTATCTGAGACCATATGCGCGATAATTCAGACCAAACGCCTTTAAGATCTTGCAATTCCTCGAATACAACTTGCATTCTGTCTTCGCTGGTCGAAACACCGCCAGGTTCCTGAAGTTCCAGAGCTTCTTTGGCCTTGGCTACGTTGTCCCTCTCTTCTTTTAGCCTGGTAAATTTCGACTCGAACAATTGCAGGTGCTGCAACGCTTCGTCAGGGCGCAAATGCCCCTCGACTGGCTTGCCTCGCTCCCAATCTCCCAGGTAATCCGTTGTCCTGGTCTCCACCGCTTTGTCTTCGGCGACTATTTTCATCTGTAGCGAGGCAACTTGGCTTTGAATACTGTTGTCTTTGCGCTTAATTATCTCATTGAACGCTCCCCATTCTCCTTCTATGTTATCGACGTGCAACCAGGTGCTTGGAAACTGGAATCTCTGTCTTTCAAGAATCCTCTGACCCTCTCTGTAAACATCAACCTGTTTTTCCCAAACCTTCATATTCCGTTTTAGAGATTGAACGTAAGTTATGAATCCTACGGCGTCCGATGTGCTCGCAGCCTCGATAGATTGCTGCTCTAAATCGCCCCTAGATTTCGAAACCTGTGCATGAAAGCTAGACATTTCGCTTCCGAGCAGCGATCCGAACTTCCCCAAAGTCTCTTTATGCCACGAGTCGTACTTCAATGAGACCTTGCTCTGCACTTTTGCAAAGTCAATTATCACAGGACCGAATTCTCTCCTGGTATCAGAAGTGTCGAAGGTGGTTCTGGTCTTCTTTATATCGTTCAAACACTTCATCCACAAGTTGATATCGTCTCCTAATTTACCATACAAATTATCAGGCTGCAAATCCCACAGCGATTGGTACCTCAGCCATTGATCAACGTAATTAACTATGTCTCTCATCTTGACTTCAACAGCCTCGTAAGCAGCTTCCAGCGGTGTTTTACCTCCTGGTAATTTGGTCAATAAATTTCTGTAAGTTCCTGACTCAGGTTTATCAAGACCGACTTGATACCTCGAACTCTGTAGCCTTATTTGAGAAGTTACGATCGCTTGCCAGGCAAAAAGTTGTTGCATTATCTGGAAACGCGCATCCTCTATGCTCGGATACAAGTACATTGTTTGATTTGTTATCCTAACTTCGTGAATTTGATTTTGTATTTTGGGATCTCCGCCTGGTTTGTGGGTCGGTTGTACAGGCGCATCTGTGTCCATGCTTAAATCGACTTCTTTCTTCTGTCCCATCAGGGTATCGGTCCAGGCTTTGATACCGGCCTCCAATCTGGCGGCTAAATTCTTTTCAACTTCCTCGTCGAGTCTTGCCACCCAAATATGCAAGTTGGAATAATTCTTCAGAGACAATTCGTCGACGGATTTTTGAATCTTAGACAATATATCGGCAAAGGTATTAGCCGAGTACGGGCATGTTTCTATCGATCTAACGTCAACGTCTAACTGTTCTTCGACGACCAGTAGATCCTCAACTTTTTCTTGGAATGAAACAACGACCTCGGAAAGACGCTGTATGTAGGGATCCAACTTGTAGCTCTCCCAAACCAAGGCGATACCCTGATTACACATAAAATGATTGATTAAAAAATTCATATACCAGTTTCTTCATTCTTCGATAAAGTTTCAGGGGGTATATTTACCTCAGAAATTAAGGATAAAACGTCTTTTCGCATTCCAGCAACAAGGGGTATGATACTAGCCTTATCCTCGATCTAAAATCACGTTAATTTATCAAAAATTTATGGAAATGAGTGTTTACAAAAGTATTTTTCTCTCGTCACCACAATGATACAACATTAAATAAATTGCACGTTTACTATTCAAGTAGTAGTAGTAGTAGTAGTAGTAGTAGTAGTAGTAGTAGTAGTAGTGTAATAGTAGTAGTAATAGTAATAATAATAATAATTGGGATCATTAAAATGCAAAATTAAATACATGATGAGCTCTGGAAGATTACTATAAGGTAAACGTATATATTGTATAATAATAAGGCTGCTCCATCTCCATAGTAGAAAATATCAACGCTACAATAGCTCTAAGCAGGCAGACAATAATAATTAATGACAGAGTTATAGGCAGGATGCATAATTATTCAAGCATCGTGTGTTAGACTACCTTCAATGTGGGACAGTGAGGACTCCGATTGGTAAGCTAAAAATATCGGAGATCGGAGCGATTAGAAAAATTTGACGCGACTAAAGAATCCTCTTAATTTTCGTTAAAATTTTATAACATTATTTAGCATTTAATCAGTTATTATAACATATAGCAATAATACGCGTATTACGTTGTTCAAATCAACGCTACAAACTACAATTTCAAATATGAGTCGAAGTATTTTATTGCTGATTTGTTATGAAATTCTGCAAACTAGGTACGCATCGACTGATACTCGAAACAACACTGTGTGCGAATAAAACAAGAGTGATTGTTAAATCAGCGGCTAATATCGCTCTTACTTTTTCCAGAGTTCTTTCGTAGGTCCTGATGCTCTCTATCAGACTTATAGCGAATGGATAAAGCTGGTTCGCCTGATGAGCTTTGTTCACTATTGCCAGCGGGACTCGAAACCCGAGGTTCTTAAGGTTCCTCACTTCTTTAGCGAGCGTTATAATCTCGGGTAGAAAATTGACCTTCAATTTAAGTACGTTGCCTCTTCCGGATCTAGAGCGGACGCTATCGATGGTAAAAATTCGCCCAGTTACGCCTATGTTTCTTTGCTGTACTTTGCGAGCCCAATCGTCGAATATATCTTGGGTCGATAGTTTCATGCGAAAGCTATCCCCATCGGCCTTCAACTTTTGTCCTTCGATGTGGTTCTCCCAGCCTTTTCCTGTTCCATAAAACGGAGAGAGACATTAGTTTTATTCAAATTCAGGAACGAATTTCAATGTAAAGGTCGTTTCCTTGGAGATCAACGACCTCCATCGTCGACGACGTCCGTCAAACTCACCTAACACGTCTTCAACGCGTTTCAAATACATCGTTAATTGATAATCTATCTGTTTCACCCAAATAATCGAGCCAGCAACCGGCGGAAGATCTCTCACCATACTCATTCGGCAACATTTGCTCTGGGAATATTGAACCTGTAGCAAAAGTTAAGAGCGTTAAAACTAGACCAGGAATCCCAAATCCAATTCTAAAACTTTCACCTTAAACTTCTCATGCAGGGCTTCGATGTCGTCTTTCACGCGCTGTATAAGCTGGGTTTGATATTCTCTGATAGCTCCGCGAATATGAGGTCGTACAAATAGGGCATTGAACCTTGAGAAGATTCTGAACATCTCATTAGCGTTCTTTGCCGTCCCAAGTTGGTCTCTAAGATGAGCGGTGATCCTGGCTTCGACGCGTTCGATTCTCTCTTCGTATCTGTGAACGGCGGCTTCCCAAGATTCCAGACCTTCCTTAGTTATGTCCAGACAATCGACTTCCTTCACGTTTTCATAAGCCAGATTGACTTCTCCGATAGCATTTGCGTCCGCTGCGTCCAGCGCAAATTCTACTTTCGCATTGTCGTTGTCTGCATTCTCTATGCTCGCGCTAGTGTTGCTTTGGCGGACGGTAGGTCTAAGAACACGAACTATTACCGTTCTCAACTGTTCGTGTTGACGCCTGAAGCGTCTCATGTGCTCCATTCGAGTCTGGAGCTTTTTGTGCGCCGGAGATACTCTCCAAACCATTTTAAAGTGCTCCTCACGTTTCTTTTTGACAATGTCTCGGAGCAGTCCGGTCAATTTGTCATACTCGTCATCCCACGTTGTAAATACTTCGAAACATTGACCCATCACTTTCTCAAACTCGTCGAAGGGGATATGCATCAATCTACGAGTGCCGAGTACCTTCAACAGCTGCTGTCCCAGATCTCTAGAGATGGCTTCGACCAGGCGTAGGACTCTCTGAATGGGATATTTGGTGCTTCTGATTTTTCTAAGATGCATGAATATCTGCTGAACGGCTATTTTGATTCTCTCCAATTCTGTGGCAGACAGTAAATCGTTTATTGGAAAATCTTTCATCAATGGATTGTAGTCGTTGACCGTTGCCAAGGCTTGTTTCAAGCCAGTATCCGTGTCGAAGCTAACAGTTGCGTGAAACCGTTTTCCGTGCTTCAGGATGTCCAGAGTCAGAGATATCTCAATGCTCTCTCGTTTTTCCTGAATGCGATGTAACGCCCTTTCTAAATTCAACCAAAATGATATTTCCTGCAGGGCTGTACCGGACTCTGGATCTCTGTTCAGCTTGGTGACCTGCGATAATATTAAGAGTTAATTTTCGGGGCTCTAAAATGTACGGACGGAGAGTTTTCAGTTCCACGGTTTCGAACCTTTTGAATTTCTTTGATCCATCTGTTAACGCCGTTTTGTAGCTGGTTCAGGAAAGTAGAGTCTTCTACTTTTTCCCCAAAGTCAGCTACCTTCGGCTTTCTACCCTCCTCAGCGCACTGTTTTATTATAAGACTAACTACCGGATGAACGAGCAGCGAGATCTCTGGGATATCAATATTTTGCTGTAAATGTAACAAGCCCATTTCAAGCTCTGCTATCTTCTTCTCAACCGACGGTGCCATCTTATCACCGTCTCTGTCCGCCCTTCCAGTCCCTTGTACATAGCTCTTGAAATAAGGAGCCATGGTTTTACTGATAGCATGTAAAGTCTCGTATGGTGGACCGTCGGAGAAGGTGACCAATCTAAGCTGAGAATGAATAGATTTGTCCACTTCGACGACTGCTCCTCGTTTAGTTAGAACCAACGAAGCCATTTTTGGATTCGTAAAGTATATCTCATTTGATATATAGTACGTCGCGCTCTCTTTCTCCTCGTCTCCTTCCCCGCCATCTTCCTCTAAAAATTGCATCCAATGATCCCTTCTCTGTTATTCATCCTTTCATAAAGTGACTTGTAACGATATCGCGTGACTAATGGAAAAAGGGCGTAAGCGACGTAAAGTGCGATTTAAATGGCAAAAGGGCGTATATTCGTTTTTTTTTCGTCAATCGATAGACAATCGGTTGAAATGAAAAAAGCCGCTGTTTTTTTTCCAGCCTCAAATATAAAGGCAGAAGGGCGTAAGCGCCGTTAATACACCCTTCTGCCAGTAACCATTTTTCGGGCTAATGCCAAAAGGGCGTATTCGCCAAAATTGACTTTTGACAAAAAGCGGACTATTTCTAGCAGATGCGCCCTTCTGGCATTAGCTTTCTGAGAAAAGTCATGACAACTAATGCCAGTAGGGCGCATCCGCCAAAAATCAATTTTGGCGGATACGCCCTTTTGGCATTAACTTCATAAAAAAAATCATGCCGACTAATGCCAGTAGGGCGTATCCGCCAAAATTTGTTTTGGACCTGAACATTTTTGAGGAATACGCCCTTTTGGCATTAGTCGGCACGATTTTTCTCATGAAGTTAATGCCAGAAGGGCTTATCCGCCAAAACTTGTTTTGACGAAAATCTGAACATTTTTGGGGGATACGCCCTTTTGGCATTAATTCGACTGATTTTTCTTAAAAGCTCGGGGCGTATCTGTGGCGTTTACGCCCTTTTGCCTTTATTTTTTTTCACTTTTCAATGTTGACGTATTTTTCCGTTTCGACGAATTTCCTGTCGAATGACGCAAAAAAAAAAAATATACGCCCTTTTGCCTTTAAGAATTACAGAAGGGCGTAAGCATGTCGCTTACGCCCTTTTTCCATTAGTCACGCGATATATGTATATGACTAGATATTGATGATTTATAATAATATAAGCCATTCCAGTCCAATTTCAATAAGGCCCATTTTCATGAGTCTCTCATTGGCATGGAATGCACCATACAAATAAAAAAAATTTATGTGAAGCATCTAGTCCAAATTCACGCAGTTTTCTTTTCAACATCTCTTTCTAATAAGACCGAAATTATTGATGAAAGTGGAAAAATTTATATAGGGCATTCCGTGACAATTCCATCATCATTTTTTAATATCGCGATCGGAAGTGAAGAAAGAGATAGAAAGAAAAACAAATGATAATCAGAGCTTAGTAATCGAATGGGGAAAGGTGTGTCATGTCATCTACGAATCAAGTGCTGTGGGTGTGTATACGTATATATCGTATACCTCTATATTGATTTTATTAGACATGACGTAGCGATGTCAGATCTGTGTAGTATTCAACATACATGATACACAGTATACATAGTATACACTTATGAATTTACCGTTTATTCATAATGAAGACGAGCGGACGAGTAACCGCCTTCTTTTATCTACATTCTACATACACTAGTATGAAAAATGAAGTGATGCATAAGTCGGCGATGAAATAATGCGAATGATAACTATTAATTACCTTTGCTTGAGCTTCTTTGTACGTAAAGAGACCAGACCTGTGAATCGCTCAAAAATTTTCTCACACATTCTTGATTGTTTTTATCTTCTAATGCCAAGTTCAATGCGGGTGGAGCTACGTCTTCGTCGGGTAACAAAATCGTTACAGCTTTACGCAGATAGTTAGCGAACGACGTGTAGTCCACTATCGCAACATTTTGTGATTCGGGAGACGGGTCCCCCGACCCATCCAGAGAATCACCCATTACTTTTTTTTTTTGTTTTTATTTGTTTTTTGTCAACACTTTTTAATCAGTAATCGTATGTTTATAAATTTCACACTTTTAGACACTAGACGACATTCATCGCATGTGGACTGAAGTGGATCTCGCTACGAGAATGGCTAGCGGAGTGCCGACCGGATGTGTCAAACGCTTAGAGCATATCTATAAGGTCAAATGTCATGCGCGTGACACCTGTCGGCGAAATGGTAAACTATGTAGATCGAATGATTCAGTGATATAACCTAAAACTTTTGATTAAAATAACATTTTTCTCAATTTTAAGTTCACTGACAGCACGGTTATTGCAGAATCAGCAAATCACGTCAGCAAATAATAAACCTCAATCATGTATTCAGCATTCAATTGTTCTTATTGGATTTTTTACAAACTATAAGTTTCAAATTTGACAGCTGATGACAGGTGTGAGGTGAGTCACGTGATTATTCGACGTGCGCTCGTAACTTGACTTAATTTAAGAATCGACCAATCAGGAGGCTCGATTCACCTGGCGCGTGGCTAAAGCAGCCTCTTGATTGGTCAATCCTTGAATCAATTCAGAGATTTCTGGGATGATAATAACGAAAATTTTATTTAAAAAAAAATCGATCTTTACTTACACATTTACATGAAAAAAATATCTTAAGAACTACTAGAGGTAAGACAGGTATGTTGTTATTGAATTTCTTAACAACTGAACATCACAGCTTACGCGTTGACTACTTATGTTATCGCGCATTTCCGGTAACCGGATACTTTTGAAAGATTTTAAAATAAACTTAAAATAACTTAAATAACTTGATGCCTTCAGTGTCTTAAATTACGTTCTCTTACGGACTCTCTTCAAGATCTCCTTGAAGTTATTCGACCAGTTTCGCAGACTTGGAAATCCTATTTTCCAGTACTGTTTTCTCGTTTTTTACAAAATCTAATTCATCTTTCTTCAATTTTTCATTATGTTGTAGCCTCCGCTGCTAGACAGCTCTCCTCCTGTATTATTAAACAGGTTTTAATAAACGTTAGAAATTTAGTTTCCATACCTAGGGACCGATTGTTGAATTGATAAACACAATATTTTATACTGTATACATATTTTTCAATAAACGGAGTCTGGTGGGTTTGGAGCAAGAGCGCAGAGAAATGAGAGTCGGAGGAGGAGAAGGAAGCAAGCAAAGAGGAAAAGAGAGCAAAAGAAAAACAAAAGGAAAGAAAAATAGAAGAGCTAGGAAAGATACAGACTGATATTATAAGGAAGATGAAAGAGGTAAGGGAGTATAAGGAAGAGCAGAGAAAAGGCAAGAGAAAAACGAAGAAACATAGTGGAGAAAATATTAAGAGGCAGCTTAGTTTAAGTTCGAGTGAAGTGAATATGAGAAAATGTAGTTAAAGGAGGAGTTGTAAAGGTGGCAATTTTGATGTACAGATGAGAATAATGTCGTAGTGAAATAACATACTGGGTGACACTATAAAGTACAGGGAGAAACTACATATAGCGTGCGCCTGGCTGAATCTAGCCAAGTGGCATAAAGTACAGAATCTTTCTGCAGATGAAGCGTATATGTAGACTTGTCGAAACGTTTTCTAAACAACTAAAACAAGTAAAACATCAAAACGCAAAGTCTAGGATGAAAACCATTTGTACATTTGTATATTGTGTAACAAGGGATGGAAGAATCTGAATGCAAGCCAGGGCGAAGTTGACTACACACTTATGTTTTTCATAACATGTGCTCTGAAACTTCAATTGTCAATTTGAATAATAATTGAATAGTCTGAAAGTGGCAACAGGGCAGTAATTTCTCATTAGAATGCCTTGTGATGGAATAAACTGCAAAACACCAATTCATACCGCTGATTCATTAAATTCGCGATTCGCGCATGCGCGACAGCATGCCTGAATCAGCCTTTTTTCTACTGGCAGAACAAGCAACGAAGGTTCAAGTTTCAAAGCAGTAGTTATGGAAACAATGTTGCACAGCCAATAATGAGCCAAAGGCTAGAGAAAAAAAAGCACACCTCGCCACGGTGAAAAAAATCCGTGATTAACGTATACAAGCGGAAAAGAAAGCGCTAGAGGACGAAAATGCATAAAGCATAGCGTATATGAATGCCAACAAAAAAAAATAAAACGTATGGACGAGTAATGTACGAGTGAAACATTTTTGTATGATTTATAGATATTCCTCGTCTTTATATTCAGAAAACCGTTGAAAAGCAATGCTGCGAATTTGAGAACAAACTTTAGTCACTACGGAATTTCAGTGTGATTACGTTATAGGGACTTTCCGTAAAAATTGGACAATTGTATTTGCAATCAACGTTTTTCGTCGATTTTGCGAGACAATGTTGGATAATTAATTGCTATTATTATTGAATAGCAAGAAACGGAGGGGAACGAGTTTCATCTAACACTCACAAGCTGATCGAACAATAAAAAATGTTCAATTTTCATTATGACTAAGTGTGAATGAACATACGATATAAATATAATAATACACATTGAAACTGAATTGTTTCGTTCTCGTATATTCATAGTATTTATAGCTATCTAAAAATTAGTAATAACTTAAGGTATCCAATTCGTTCGGAATAAAAAGTTGGGTGATAATTCGTTTCAGAATATCCATTCAACGGCGTGTGTAATAAATAGTTATTTTTAAAATAACCGCGCTTTTTCCGGCCATATTTCCATTCATTTCGAGCGCGCGCAGATCGTGTTTTACCAAAGTGGGAGCTCGACGTTGGAATGGCGGCGGGGGCGGGGGAGAGAAAGAGGTCTTTTCCAAAAGCGTGTGCCGCCTGTCATCGGAGGAAAGAGTCCCCGACGTTAAATTCCCGCGTTATCGCCTAACGTTCTATCAATAGTAAGATCAATGATTATATATCAATAACCAATTTTCACTATCTAATTACATATATACTTGAGGGTTGTATAGAAGGTGCGCGCAAGTGAGAAAGAACATCAATAGGGGGTTGGGGTGGGTGTCCGTGCGTGCTAGAGGGTGCGCATTGCCAAATAAGGCGTTGCAGGGCGGTTTCCGGTCCCCGGGTGCTGGGTGTCGCCATCCCGCGGTAACCCGTACAATCTTACAAATCTCGATTAAACTGACACACGAGGGGGGAACTATAACTAACTAACTAACTAACTAACTAACTAACTAACTCACTCTCTCTGTATACTTACGAGCACCACTTCCGTTAAATGGAATAGGTTTAAACGACGTCTTAAATATCATATGTATACTGATTAATATTATTACCATCATCATTTCAACTATTTTACTATATATTTAAACAACCTCAGCTTAACCGATGACGGTTACAAAAATCTATTTTTAAATCGGGGGATGATAGTGAACATGCATACCGGCCATATACCCGCCTACTACGTAATCATTATTTTATTACAAAATAATAATAATAGAAAATGATAAACTAGCTACCAAAAGATATTATTTCTTTAGTTCGTTGCCGATTGCAGCACTCAGCTACGGACGTGACGGGGCGGGGTTAACGGGGCTAACGGCGCGGCGAGGCGCGGGGCAGGGGCGGGGAAGGGGAGGGGATTAAAGATAGGCGCGGAAATTATTTTTAGGTTAACTTTTACTACTTACATCGTTTATATTTATATTTACTATTTTATTTTTTTATTTTTTTATTTTATTTTTTTATTTTTAATGTTATTACTTACAGGTATACAGTAGTAGGTAGTAGCTGATTCAGGCATGTCTTTTCGTGTGGTACGAAGCAGTAAATTCCGTCATGTATACGGTACTGGCTTAAAACGAGAACAATGCTACGATAATATCAGAGTATCAAAATCATCTTGGGACTCAACATTTTGTGCGGTCAATCCAAAGTTTCTTGCAATAATTGTTGAGTCTGCAGGAGGCGGTGCTTTCATTGTACTTCCCCATAATAAGGTGGGTCTATGTACGTCTGAATTTATATGCATCGCTTTTCTTATAATATAGTATGTATACATATAACTATAATATATTATGAATTTTTTCTTTCTTTTTTTAATAACATACGTAGCTATACAATATCCTTAAACTAATAACAATTTTCTTTAATATTAACTCCCCTTTCTAAATTCAATTTTTTATATCGGTTGTTTATATTTCTTTTTATTCTTCTTCTTATGGACGGGACCATAAATAGTCATCAATGATCTATAAGCAGGTGAGTCATCATTGTGCGATTGTATGTTTTCTTTTTTTTCATCTTCTTCTTATTTTCCAACTTCTGAATGCGAAAATACGCCTAGAGCTAATCTTAGATTATGCTGTAAACAAGATCAATTTGGTATACTTTTTCTTTTTATCTATATAAACACCGTTTACAACTATTTTAACCATTTTGCAACACACATTTTTTTTTTTTTTGGTATACATATAGATACAACATGCTCGGGCTCGGTGTATTTCCAACAATTTACTATATCTGTACAAGTATAATCTATTTTTACATACACACGCATTAGCAACGTTTTTTACATCATTTTTTTTGTCACCCAAGAAAAAGAAATAAATAAAGAATCTCACATTCATCGTGGTACAGTTTTACACATTTATTACAATGCGGCTTTACATAAGTAACCATTGACCACAATCTACTGATATAGTAGATTAATAAACCATATTATAGTATACAACTCGTTTCATCATAACATTGCGTTTTTACAAACGTATTAAATTTATTACTCTTTTCATTCAACTCGAACTTGTTTGGATCTCTGTTTTTCCCAATTTGATTAACAAAAGAATGACTGTATGTGTCTTGGCAAAAAAGGTTTTGATTTCTTTTTATTTTTTTTTGCACATCCTCAGTAGTGCTAGATTATATTTCACTGTTTTTTTTTCTGGCTGTTGTTTGCTAGACTACCCAGAATTGATACTGCACTTATTCTATTACACAGATTCTAAGTAGCTAAGAAATCCTAAACCAAGATATTTCTAAACTAGATAATTTTGCGAAGCTAAAAATCAATGTATAAATCAACTTGAACAGGTGGGCAGGATATCAGCGGATTATCCCCTGGTGGGTGGACACAAGGGACCAGTTTTGGACATAGCATGGTGTCCTCACAACGACAATGTGATAGCTTCAGGGTCGGAGGACTGCGTTGTAAAAGTATGGCAGATTCCGGACGGCGGAATATCTCGCACTCTTACGGAGCCTGTAGTAGATTTACAGCTACATCAAAGAAGAGTAGGTCTGGTGTTGTGGCACCCGACCGCTTTGAATGTACTCCTAACAGCGGGTTCTGACAATTTGGTAATCATTTGGAATGTGGGAACGGGCGAAGCCTTGGTGCGCATCGACTCCCATCCTGACGTAGTTTATTCTGCTTGTTGGAATTGGGACGGGTCAAGATTAGTCACTACTTGTAAAGACAAGAAAATTCGGCTTCTTGAACCTAGAACCGGAGAAGTTCTTGAAGAAGCCGTTGCTCACGAGGGAACCAAAGCAACTAGGGCTATTTTTCTAAGGTACTATAAATAAATAAACAAATAAATTCCACATTTGATTATCGAATTCTAGTTGTGTATTAACTGGGAATTAGTTTCTGCATATTTCTATATCCCGAATCGTTGCCTCAGACTATAATCAATCATTCCGCAGAGGTGGCCTGATTTTCACGACCGGGTTCAGCAAGATGTCTGAGAGGCAGTATTCTCTGCGCGCCCCAGACATGCTAGGCGAGCCTATAGTAATGGTGGAGTTGGACACGAGCAATGGAGTAATGTTTCCATTGTACGACCCTGACACAAACTTAGTCTTCCTGTGTGGGAAAGGTGACTCTGTGATTCGCTATTTTGAAATCACTCCGGAGCCACCCTTCGTTCACTACATCAACACCTTCCAAACCCCAGACCCTCAGCGAGGGATAGGAATGATGCCAAAACGTGGCTGCGACGTAAACAGCTGCGAGATCTCCCGCTTTTATCGTCTCAATAACTCAGGTTTCTGCCAAGTCATCTCTATGACTGTGCCCAGAAAGGTATTGAAAAAAGCATCACATCGTCTTCGTGTTAACATTAGATATGCAGCATAAATAGATTCACCAAATGCTGGAAAAACTCGCGAGGAATATCCAACGATTTTACGTAATTCATATGAGTGATATTTCATACACCAAATGCAACGCAATATACATTTGTTTTTGCAGTCTGAGCTGTTTCAAGAAGATCTTTATCCCGATACTCCGGGACATGCGGCTGCAATTACTGCAGAAGAATGGGAAACCGGTTCAGATGCTGAACCGATATTGATATCGCTTAGGGATGGTTATCAGCCGGCAGCAGCGAAAGGTGAACTCAAGGTGCATAAGAAAGCGAATGTTTTGGGCAAGGGTGGTAAAGCCGGTGCTACAGCGTTGTCAAATACACAATCGGCTGCTGTAGGTGTAACGGTAAGAATTTTACAATTAAACCCTATCGAAAATTATTTGAAAAATTTAAGTTTAATCTGATGTCGATATGATAATCTTCATTTCTTATTTCTTTAGGAGGATGTGTTGAAGGAATTTGCAGAAGAGATAAAGAAGTTGAAGGCTGTTATCGTCAAACACGAAGGAAGAATTCGTGTTCTTGAGGCGGCAGCAGCTCTGCAAATGAAAGAACAAGAGAGAAATGAAAAAGCATCGACTCCTACTCAAAAGGAAGTTCTAGCTGCCGACGAGGTATAATTCTTATGGAATTGTATTTTTACATGAACACAAAACGAATAACGTTTATTATTTAATATTAAATGATCGTATTATATTTTGATATGACAATTTGTGTAAATACTAGGTACTAGCCGATTTGCGCGTTTTGCAGCTTTGCTACTATTTTTATTATTTATTGTGCATCAAATCATCGAATCTTCTTCATATTTTTATTAGGTATATTATAATTATTATTTCTTACTACATACTATTTCCTTTTCACTGAAATCATTTGTTTTTCGTTTTTTTTTGTTTTTTTTTTCTAATCGATTATCATTCATCGGTCGTTACCTATTATTGCTGTTACCATATTATATTATACATGTTATAATTTTACATATTATTATTATTATTATTATTATTATTATTATTATTATTTGACATGTACATGATGTGCGCTGCAAGAGTAATTTTTAATAACAAAATGAGTGCCTAATTTGTACAGACAATACATTTTTGCTGTAAGATAACAACAATAAGAGATTTTTCTATTAGAATATTTTAGTCTTAAAAGTCATTAAATACATGATATTTTTTGTATTATTTTTTGAAGGTAAGTGGTGTGAATTATACATATAATACGGAAAAATATTTTATCATTAATATGGTATTTAAATTTCTGTATGTACATGTCTCTATATTTATTTATTGTGAATATACCTATGTATGATGTAGGTATACATTATAGAATATTGTTATATCTTATTTCATAATCTTTGACTGTTAGAATAATTACTCTAATTTCAGTCATTATTCTCAAGGTATAGTATGAATAAAGAAATAATTGATGATTTGTATAATTAGTGATATAATTGGTCATTTTTTAACGGTAATTAGCAAGTTCAGCGATACAGAGAATTTGAATTAATTCCCGCACACGAGTTTGGCGGCGAAAGTAGTTCAACATTGTGATATTGAGGGCCGGAATAATACATAGGTATAGTTCGAAATCATAAAATCGTATGGACGTTGGTTGATGCACATTATTGCCGCCTGGCGCAGCACCGCGCGGCACGGTTTAGCTCCTAGCTCAACCCGACGCCGCATGGTGCCGCATTTCTGCCCTTCTGCAGTATCGCAGGAATAATACATTTAGGCGCAAAATAATATGCTCCCATTCGGCTATGAATCACATAAGTATGTAATCGAATACGTTTTACATACGATTGCTATTTTCAGCTAATACTTTATAAATAAACTGACTATTTACGGGCTGAGCGAATCTTGTGGTAAAAACAATTTTCCAAGTTTAAGATTTGAAATTTAGTCATTGTCAGAATGGATATGTTACTGAAGTTTTCTCAAAATTTGAAAATGATCCATCGTCTAGTTTCTCAGAAAAATGGTTCTGAAGTTGACGTTTTCAAAAGTCCTTATATACGTACACAGACTCTTATGGTAAAAGAGTGTTCGCTGTAACTTTTTCTATTTTATTTTATTTTTCTTACTATTAATAAAAATAAAACACCAAACATGATAAACTTGAATACGTTAGATAAACAAAACATCAACGAAAGCTAAGCATAGTTAAATCTCAAGTTACTTTTTGCGATGCCAATTATCGCAGCGAACGTTTGTCTTAGAGTCATTTCGATTCAACAAACGATGCAATGCGCAATATAACAATAATGAGCCACTGGATACTCCAAACGATAAAACATGACAATAAAAAAACTATTCGAATTTCTTAAATTACCATTTGCCTCGAACTCTACCCATACCTACGTACCTACTGTCGATGAATGCAAATTTCATCTACCTCTCGCCATTATCGCAAGTTGCGCATACGTATACATACCTTAAGTCGATGTTTTCATCCACAACTGATAACGAGAAAAATAGCCTGTGATAATACCGACACCTGAAAGAGCAGTCTCCACGAAGTGTGCCGAATTTCTAAAATACACATTATTAAGACGAAAATGTTTGTGTAGTAAGGGAGCGTTCAAATAATACGTAACGCAAAATGCTACAGTGTAGTATAGGGAACGCCGTGCACGCACTATGCCAAAACGCGTTACGTATTATCTGAACGGCCCCTAAGTACATATTTTAAAATAATGGCTTTGCGCACTAAAGTTTACTTCTGTATTCTTCACCCAGCTATTAAACTCTTTATATGTATTTTTGGATACAATTATACTGTTTATATTATACGCACGTGCAATTCATAATGATGCAGTTTGCAACTGCATCACAGTATTGTATTCAAATATCACACGTGTTCAGACAACAAGACATAATACATATTATACCGATTCCACTGATTGTGAGTCATTTGAAATAACTCACAATTTCTTTTGTTGTTCAGACCATATCATCAGCACTCAGATGTGACCCCCCCCCCCCCCCCCCCCATCCCCAGCTGTATGAGAAATCTTGATCACTGCGTGGGTCTCATATTTATTGTATTTTATGTACCACATACCAAGTAGCACTGGCCAACCATACGGTGAGCGAGGATTATCAAATTAGAGTCTATTGAAAACTCACCATCCGTACCCACATATTCATACGCCCATAATGTTAAAGAGTCATCCGAAAGAAAAAGTCGAAGAAAGAATCTCAGCTATAACGATACGAGGAGAAGGTTTTAATCAAATTGGAAAATACTTATAATTTTTTTTTCATGCCTATTTCGAAAAAAATAAAGTATGGGGCGCACCCGTAAACCGTTTTTGACTCGAATAATGATTTCGGAACTCGCCTTCGGCTCGCCTCTAGCTCGTTCTGAAATCATTATTCTCGCCGAAAAACACTTGGTTTACGGGCATGCCACATAATATACTATTATTTAATTTAGCGCGTTATACGAACTTTATGCGTCCTGAAGCTGTAAAAATCGTATTATGGTTATAATATGGCAGTGGTACTGAAAATGTGTATGCGAAGTGTAAATATATCTGCGTAATAATAAACGTTCGATAATATGCAAAATTAACCGTTCAGGTAATTAACAATGCGAAATTTCTTCTTCAAACAATATGCAATGCATGTGCGAAGTTCCGCGCCGTGCAAATGATATTTTAAAGAATTTCCCATCTAATATGATACTCGTTGACGTCAGTGGCAATATTCGAAATTTGAACTGAAATAATATTGATGATACAAGAATAAGCGAGAAATATGAAGGCTGACGAAAAGCGTCTCGTTGAATGAGACAAGGGAGGAAGGAAACGCTCTTAAATTTGATTGTTGTTTTATGCTCGGCGAAACACATCCGCGGAATATAGCGAGTCAGTAATGTCAACCCGATTCATGTGTAAATATGCTTTTTATGAGTATATGAGTTATACAGCTCGATTGTGAACAGACGAGATACTTCAGCGTGTATTCAGAGTTTAGAATTTGCATGGGGAAGATTTAGAGCTCCATTGAGCAGCAATGAGGCGAGAGGCGAGATTTATCGGACACGACATGTTGCACAGTGGCATAAGTCTTCATCGTCCAGAGATACTGCGACAGTGTCATTAAGCAGCTCGATGTTGAGTGGGCATCAAAGTGCTGGGAACGAGCCGAAAAACGACTCATTTGTTATACGAGGCTGGGCCAGGTTACAAATGGGACGATTCAGACAAAGGACGTGGATCAGATTTCTTCCGCGCATAGCTCGAACGTTTTTTCTTTAAAGGGAATACGAGAATCGACTATGATTCCTCAACAACTGCAATAAGTTATTATCATTAAAATAGTCGAGAGATTCTAAACTGAAATATTTTGCCATTTGTAATTCCGTAAAATGATGTTCAAGTGATTTAAAAAAGAAAAAATCTTATTTCATTATCTGCATACGAATAAATTTCTCCAAACTTTCTTTCCTTATTGATATTTCTTTTATTATTTTCGTCCCATCGTTTACCGCGCGTTTACTAATACTATAAGCAATAAAATTTGTGATCAGTGATACTTCACGCAATACTGATTCAAATATAGCTAAAAAAGTTTCTCCGGACGATCAAACGATTATTTTTTTGTTGGACTGCAGCGATAATATATTACTCATGTTATACCTATTCCACCTCATATATAAGAAGAGTTTTTTTGTTTTTTTCGTTTTTTCATTTACAGAGTCATTTTAATAGCTCTATACAATATTGTAACATTGAGGAATAATAAAAAGCCAGAATAATTGAAACTGCAGTCGTCTGCACGTTCGCGAATTCAATTTACCGAATTTAAATGGTTCCACAGGACTATACAAATGCATACCTGTATATCTATGTATATATGTATACTTGTAGTATATTTAGTTGTGTAGACAGTACACTGATCTCTAATATACACTGGATACGAGATACCCCATGCTAACAATGAAACAAGCTGACCCCACTGGGAGCACCGCCATCTTTGATAGAATACCACTGGCGCCGTCTCAGGTTAGGGCGAAGAAGTACTCATAACAATACCGTGTGACTTTTTGCCACCTCAAGGAAATAATTACAGTTAACACTAATTTTTCTCTTCTTCATTTTTCTCATCATATTATTCATTAAGATGCAAAAAGTTTTTTAGCATCAACATCAATTTCTGCAATTCACTGCTTCAAATTTGCTAATTGATATGTACAAATTCATAGAATTCGGTTTTTCTTATTCACAAGAAATATAATTCGAGGTATAAAGTCGAAAGGCTGCCGAATATCAAATCTCCGAATAATTTCTTTCGTATAGATGTTAGCAAGTAATCGTTCGAATTCTACAGAAAATAATATTTCTTGGTGACATGATGATTACTCAAAGATCATCTCTGGTAGGACTGCAATCATATCCCCGTAGTATGTCTGGAAGAAAATTAATCAGGTGTTGGAAGAGTTGTGGAATCCACAAAATATGAACAGTTTCACTGAACACATGCACAAAAGCACACCGATTAATAAGAGTTTTATAAAAACACAGACATAATATCGAAGAACCAAATTAAATAGAGACAACAAATCGTAGGAAAGCATTAGGCGCTTTCCCGTTGGAATCAAAGTGATCTGAATCACTTTGATTCCAACGGGAAAGCGCCTATTACTGTAGGTATATTTAATCCAAAAAATATGAACAGTTTTATTGAACACATGCACAGAAGCACACCAATTAATTAGAGTTTTATAAAAACACATACATATCCAACAACCAAATTAGATACAGACAACAAATCATAGCTGAATAATCAAATCCAGCTGTGAAAGAAAATAACTGTTACAATCCATGCACAGGCATCATAAAGGAATAGTATATTGTGTACCAAGGAGGCAAGGAAGGTCTTTTAACGCTGAGCGTATATTTGCAATACGAGTCCTAGACGAGTCGAAGACGAGTATTGCAAGTACGCTCGGCGTAAAAGACCTTCCCCTCCTTGGTACACAATAAATTTTGCTAAACGTGCAAAGGGATAAAAACGGAAAATGACATGCTAATAACATTATAGGTAAAATGCATAAGTAATTGTTATAGAATAGCATAGTGCTCCCTGTCCCCTTGATATATACATTGTTCCATAAAAATTTACTGGTGGGCCCAAACTATTGTACGGTTGATGAAATGACGTAGATTAGTACCTGTAGTTTGGAGAGCATAATTTTTTGTCAGGGCATACAACCTTATTTCTATGTAAGCGCGTAGAATCTCTTTAACTAGTTTGTATTTGTGATTCACGAACTCTTCGACTATCAGCGTATCTCTTACATGTTCCTCAAGATCCGAAAAAAGGTTACCACCTCCACACAAGAGTTCTTTGAAAGCTGAAGAAGCGAGTACAGCTGGAAAGTTTACTTCGTGTGGGGGCTTACCATCGTTCGCATTACACGCCCTTCTGAACAGTTTTTCTGCAACTATACAGATTCTTGCTACACTTGGTGATGGAGCTATGAGTCCACCACGAGTCTTTGCGGCTACAAGCGCACTTTTATTGGCAAAATTGACACCGCTGTCAATGCTTAACACAGTCTTACATGCAGCTAGGCATTCAACACATCGAATTCTCCTACATATGCTTCGGACAACGAAACCAGCAATATAGCCCACCGCTTGTTCAGAAAATTCGCTCAGATTGCTTGGTACAGACCACGAAAAATTTAAAAACTCTCTGAGCAGACTATTTGCAGACCCAGTATCATCTAAGTCATATCTTTTCTCAACTCGTTGATTATCCATTTCATCAAACACATTGATGTCGTACCTATCGACTCGCGCATATTTTTTCGTACATGTAACATTCAGAATTTTTGTCTCGTCCATAGCTGTAGCATTTCCAGTGCATATTTTAACTTCATGTCTAATGAGAAGTCGCTTGTAAGCTGAAACAAACTGAGTTGCTGTCGGGTTCGGACACCAACCACTCCTGCCTCTGACCGCACAAAAAAAGAGCTCAAGGTGGTCTTGGCTCATTTTATAAGTGAGCAAATATTTTAACTGCGATTCTGGTGTTTTAACATAGGTGTCAAAAATATTTAGAACCGATAGAACAGCGGTAAATAAGCCTACGAAGCCAGCTCTTCGCCTAGATTCGAACATTGATGTTCCATCGAGTTGCTTCAGCTTGGCTAAATAACTAATTTCGGCAATTATCTGAGGGCGCCACAGATGCTCATTAGTGGTTCTCAGTGGACTTTTATAACCTCTTCCCCATGGGTTTCGAGTATTTAAAAAATCAAATATTCTGTCAATACATCGGATAAAACGAACAGTTGCTTCAGAACTCTGGAACTGCGGTAATTTCAAAACATTACAACAAAATTCTATAGCGTCTGCTACACTTGAGCTTAAGGTTTGCGCTGCTAAATATACCTTCATTATATTTTTTTTGAAATCTATATGATGCAAACGCAACTTGTTTCCTAAACGTAGACCTTCTTCCTGTTGAAGGGTGGCAAGACTTTGTATAAAACGCCATTCTATTCTGCAATCATCTCCATCTAAGAGTGCTTTGTATTCCGCTATGCAATTCCGAGCGTTCTTCAGCATGTGTGAAGGATCCAAAAACACGTTAACAGAGGGTTCACCAGCTACTGGATGTTTAAAGCACGGAGGTGGGTCTAAAGGGTGCATCCGCATATTTGCTCCTAGCTTCTTGAGCATACTAAAATGCTCGGGGGGGCCATCCATCGTTAGTGAGCAAATTTTAACCCCAACTTTTTGTAGGCGAATTAAAGCTTCTGTAACAAGCGCCGCTTTTTCTGTCGCATTTAAATGATTAATTAAAAAATAACCAATCGGGATTTTCCAGCTAGAATCTAAGGCTACTGCCATTAGGACTAAGCTTTCTTTAGCTACGGGCAGATCATCTCCAGTTTCATTATCTAAGCCAACATCAACATAGCCCCGCTGTTTACCATCCCTTCCTCTTTGAAATCCTTTTTTAATCCCCATTTCATCCATCATCAGAGCACATATGATTTGCTTTCCATCCTGACTTGCTTTCTCAACCTTACGTTGCAAAGTATTGAAGCATTCCTCTGTAAAACCTGGCTCTGCATCGATGTTAGCATACCATGTTCTTAATACATCAGGATGAGGAAGAGCTAACTTAAAAGTATCCCTAACATAGTCGTAAGCCTTTGGTGAATAGAAATGAAGAGTTAGTGCGAAGCAACGGAGCTGAGGAGGATATTTTTCCCGAGTTAATGAACCCCTCTTATGATTAGTTACCATGCGTGAGAATAGTTCAAGAGATGTATTGTTGTACGATGACAAGCAATCCAATGCAGTTGGTGAAACTAGCTGTAGATCTCTCAACTTATCAACCACACTTTTCAAGGTGGTTACTTTGATGTTGAGCCGCTTCACTCGACGCTTCAATACTTTAATGGATTCCCTGGCATCTTGTAGTTTCCTTTCTGCAAGAACTCTCTTACGCTTATGGGTTCTTGGACTGTCATCATATCGATGGTCATGCAATATTGCATTTTGCCGAGCAGCGGCTGGAGGAGTATGTTGTCCAGCACAAGCTAGTTTGTCTGCAGGTGATATAGTGCTTCTGTCAGGGCCTAAATATTGAGCAGAGTTATATCAAACTATTTTGCAATTAACAATGCTGAGGGATTAATTTTTATAATATTCAAACACCATATTGGGACAGGTGGGAGAATTCGTTGATAAACATTCGTTTACTACATCGTTATTATCTGGTATGGATTTAATCACTGATGCTGACTCACTATTAACATTTCGTGGCACTAATTGTGAGTCGATATCACAGTTAGATGAAGT